>CM060358.1:44427688-45098210 GCA_030545235.1 Helianthus tuberosus | reverse complement strand
TTTTCCATTATGATCGAAGTCTCGAATTAAAAATGGGTGGAGGAGAAATACGTCTTACAAGATGATCGGAAAATACAACAGAAAAGATGAGTGTTATTAGGTTGGAATTCAAGCGGATCTGAACACCGCATAAGTTCAAATCCTTCACTGTTGTCTCGTTAATGCGGGTGGTGTTGATGTAGATCGACGATGGTGATTCAAGCGGGTGTGGTATGTTGTGGTGAGGCCGATGATGTAGATCGATGACGGTGGCCAAAGGTTAGGGGCAGTGGGTGTGACGTGGTGGTGGCCCGACTGGTGAACAGTGGTTGGAACGGTAGTGTTGACGAGATTTGGTGGTGGCTGGCGGCTAGGTTGCAGATCTGTGAAGGAGTCGACCGTTGCAAATCTGACAAGATTTCGTGTTTCTTTGCGTGTGGGTTTTAGAAGACAGGGTTAGAGGATCAGATTGTGACTTATTTTGTACAGTGGTTAGGGTTCATATGGTGGTGGCGGAGGCAGAATGTGGTGGTGGTGGCAAGATGTTGTGGTTAGGGTTGGGGAATTGGGGAAGATGATGTATATATGTATTTTTTTGGTTTTATTTATTAAAGAACATCTAAATAAAAACATGAATTGACCAGAATACCCTTAAGTGAATACCTAACTGAAAATTTTAACCCGGTTAGTGCTAAAGGACCTATGGTGTAATGAACTTTACAAAAAAAGGACTATGAATGTAATTATTGAAGTTAAAGGACATTCGTTGCAATCCGATACAAACATAAGGACGAAAAGTGTAAATTACCCTAAAAATTGCATTTTTTTTGAATTTTTGCATATGGAAAATGTGTGATTCAGAATGCTTCTCAAGTTTCTTAATTAGCCTAGGGTTTCTCACACGATTCTAACCCTCTATATATAGAAAAAAGTGTATCGTACAATATGCTTTAACGTACGCTACGTACGCGGTGACAAATCACACGTTATGTTAAAAAAAAATGAAAATCACTTGTTATAGGAAAAATGAAATTCGCATGTACATAAAAAAAAATTACAAATCGCATAATGTGATAATATATGCTTTGTTGGGACCAACATTGGTTTCAAATTAACGATCATGTTGATTGCTTATTAAGATCGTTTATATCTAATTGTTTTATATCAAACCATCTAACAATAAACAACTTTAAACGACATAATCAATCCAACACTTTAAAACATGCATTCAACATCACAAGACAACAAAAAAATTGATAATCGCCCTTCATCTTAATTATCAAAACTTATAATTAAAGCTATGAAAACAAAAGAATTGACAGCCTAAAAAGGTTTGGCAACCAATTTAGTACACGTAACTCGACCACTATTTGCATAAAAAAAATGATTTAGATTCTTTCATCCTCAAAGCAACCAAAAAGCAAAGCAAAAGCATAGTTTCTGCAAATTAAAGTCCTAATTAAAGTCCTTTAACAGTTATATAATAATAATAGTAATAATGTTAGCCGCCGATGATACCTAAGTAATAAAATTATATTCCACCAATTTCTTCTCAACATCGACTGCCGTATTGATTACTTCATATCGGCTTGTTAAAAATTTAAATCGATTCGAACTTAAACAAGTTCATCATTAAACATTGTGCGTGTAAACAAATTGTCGTTTTTGAGCTACTTGATATCGGCTCGTAAAAAATTTAAATCGATCCAAGTTTAAACGAGTTTATCATTACACGTTGTGTGTGTAAACAACTTGTCATTTGTGAGCTAATGTAATTTGATATTGGCTCATTAAAAATTTAAATCGATCCGAACTTAAACAAGTTCAAGGTTTAACTCGAGCTCGGCTTGTCCAATAAATGAGCTCGAGTCCGTGCTTCACGTATCAAGGTAGAGCTGGCTCACAAACCTACACGAGCTTTTTGTTTATATAATTTTTATTTAATATATTAAATATATATTTATTTAATAACAGTTACAATATATATATATATATATATATATAATTTACATAAAAATAATTATATAATATTTATTATATTAAACGTAGAAATTATACTTATAAATACAGATAAAATATATAAATTATAAAACATATAGATTAATTAATTAAATCCTTGTTAAGGTCGCAGGGTGTGGTTTTAGCCTCCCCACCACCCCCGACGCCACATCACCTCCACCTTACACCACCTTCCCCTTCAACAACATCACATTCGGGGACTGGAAAATCTTCCCGTGTACACTGGAGGGGGTGTTTCCCGTCGGTGAAGGAGTCTACGTCCAATGGCGAAGCTTGAAATTTCGACCGGGGGGTCGAAAACGTATATACCAAAAATTTCTATAAAACCGGGGGGTCAAAAACGTATATACCCAAAAATTTCTATACAAAAACTACATACTCTCCACTAACGAGCGAAAAGTTCAGGGGATCGGCTGCCCCCTCCCGCCCCCACAAAGCTACGCCCATGTCTACGTCGGCTCCCTGTGCTCCTCCCCACTCTCACCCCCCCCCCCCTATGTAACTAATGAGTAGACCTCAAACTTGTAAAAATTACTCACAAATCAAACTTAAACTTTATAAATAAATTTTTAAGTAAGTTAAGTAACCAAATTGTATCAAAACTAAACAAATAACTTGGCTTCTTCATCACTTGATGTTAAAGTCCTTTAAAAATAATATTATTAGCCGCCGATGGAACCTAAGCAGTCAAATTAAATTCCATCAGTGTCTTCTCAACATCGACTACTGTATCTCATATCATGTAGATTATATTATATTAAACATTAAAGTATGAAAACTACTACTTTTTTATTAGCAAAAAGCAAACCGCAATTCGAATCCCAATCTAACCCCCCCCCCCCCCCCCCCCCCCCCCCCCCCCCCCTATTCCCTTAAAACCCTCCCATATTTTCTCAATTTCCAGGAGGGAAAGCGAGAAATTTTTGTGGGATTTGTGGAAATGGAGCCGTACCGTACAGGGTTTCTTTCACAACTCCATAAAGTTTGATAATTTCAACAAACCCATCAGAAATTATCGATCTTTTTTGTTGAAATTTTTGTGGGTTTGTTTTGGAAGTTGATAAAGATTGATGATTTCTTCAAACCCAATTGGAATTATCAATCTTTTTGTTGAAATCTTTGTGAAATATTTGTGGGTTTGTGGTGGAAGTTGATAAAGATTGATGATTTCTACAAAGCTAAAATTATCAATCTTTTTGTTGAAATTTTTGTGAAATATTTGTGGGTTTGTGTTGGAAGTTGATAAAGATTGATGATTTCTACAAACCCAACTGAAAATATCAATTTTTTTGTTGAAGTTGTTGTGGGTTTGTTTTGGAAGTTGATAAAGATTGATGATTTCTTCAAACCCAACAGAAATTAAATATCTTTTTGTTGAAATATTTGTGGGTTTGTTTGAGTTTTGAGTATGCTATGCAGATTCAGTTGAAGATCAGTTGGTGCAGATAGGAAGTGTGTGAATTTTTGTGGGTTTTATGTAAGATTTTTGTATTTTGGGGAAGAAAAAGAAGATGTTGTGCAGGATGATACCTAGGAAGAAGAAGACAGGGACTGTGCCTGTGTATTTGAATGTGTATGATCTCACTCCCATCAATGGTTATGCTTATTGGGTTGGTCTTGGTGTTTATCACTCTGGTGTTCAAGGTTATTGATTTAATCCTTTCATTTAAGTGCTCTAAAGTTTTATATAATGATTGCAAAGTTACATGTTACTTAATGTTTTCTATACAATAATTAGTGCAACAATTTAAGTTTTTTTTGTTACGATAGCCGAGGCTATACAACACCACTGACATACTATGCATACACCACTGATCATATGGCCCGTATGACTATACGAGTCGTATAAGACTAAAGGGTATGGGGGGCCGGCTTAGGCCCAGCTTGGCCCGGCACCGGTCCCCCACACCGCCCCCCTCGGTCCGGCTAGTCCCAAACGGCTCCCACTCGCCGGTCTCGCCGTGCCTCCCTTCTCTCACATATACCTATACATACATATATATACATAAAGGGGCTCATCCCCCACCCCCAAGGTCCATCCCCTTCAAACCCTGCTTACGTGGCGGTGACGTGGCGGCTCATCCCCTTGGGGGATGAGGCTCTCCATACCCTCCAGTCTAAGAGGCTAGTTGTACAGATTATATGGCTGTATGGGGTTGTTTAGCATCACCCATTATGATAATGTAATAGCTTTAGTTTTATCACTTTAGGATCCGCATTGAGTCAATGGTTAGGGATATGAAGACAATGGTTCGAGTCACTTAGCCGATAGTGTTCAAACCAAGGAGCCATGGTGCTCTACGGTTCGGGGTACCCTTTAATATTTTAGTACTTAATTTCTTTGATATGATTATTTTTCTGGTAGATCTCAAATCAGTTGTAGAACCTTACCCTACTGGTTTGTTGTTGAGGAAACAGAAGATAAGATGATAAGAGATGTCAATCTTGTTTTTTGATTAATTGGTAGAAAAGACTTGACTTATGCAAGAATGACTTATTAAAAAAATACTATATTAATATTACATTTTATAATCATAAAATTATACCGAAGAAGTAAGAACATAGTTATTACAAAGATTGTAATAGGGTGTGATTCTTGATATTTGGCAGTTCACGGTGTAGAATATGCATTCGGTGCACACGAACATCCGACAACAGGGATATTCGAAGTGGAACCAAGGAAATGCCCGGGATTCACATTCCGTAAATCAATATTGATCGGACGAACGGATTATGGCCCACGAGAGGTTCGTTCGTTCATCGAAAAATTAGCAACAGAGTTCACCGGAAACAGTTATAATCTCATTACAAGAAACTGTAATCACTTCTGCAATGACATGTGTCTACGGTTAACCAAAAGGGCGATTCCTAGTTGGGTCAACAGACTAGCTCGACTTGGTAAGATCCCGAATTTCTGATCATTTCCAGTATTTTTTTAATAAATCTGGATTGTTTTTTTTATTTTAGATTATATTATTAGATATAGTGCATTTCAAGATTTAGAAATTGCTCTACTTTTGGTTGAACTTGCCTTGAAAGTCATTTGCCCCTTCTTAGAAGTTTGAAATCTAGAGGAAAAAAATAAACTTTAAGTAGTAACTTTAGACTAGATTATAGTTACACGAATGCGTTTGACTATTCGATAAGCGTTTAAAATAAGCTTTTGGAATCTTGTTGACCAAAGTTATATGTAAATTGAAACCTGATAATTTTCCAATATATGATAATTAAGACTTGAAAAGAGTATGTTAGGATGATAAAATTTTGGAAACTTCTTAGCATATGCTTAATTGCTTATAAATTATAATTTTTGGTCTATGTGGTAAGAGAAGACTTTGACTTTTTTGGTCAACTCTGATTACCTTAAACTGAAAAAAAATATATATAGATTTTTTAACCTTTTTAAATCCTTAATTA
Source organism: Helianthus tuberosus (assembly GCA_030545235.1). Lineage (NCBI taxonomy): Eukaryota > Viridiplantae > Streptophyta > Magnoliopsida > Asterales > Asteraceae > Helianthus > Helianthus tuberosus. Next base: position 45,092,795 of record CM060358.1, on the reverse strand, counting down.
ATTTCTTAATACAAGTTCATATTCTTGTGTACCAAACAAGTTTAGATGCATTTAGTGGACCGAGGCGAATTCCCACATGATCCCATGTTTATGATCATTAGAATCCATGAATCAAGATTAGTTTTTAATGATAAATAAACATCTACATTTAAGATACAAACACAAATATGATATTATGGATCTTGTTTTGATCATTAGTTTTTTGTGCTCTATTATCAAGGCCATGTTAGCCATAACTTAAGCCTGTCAATAGTTAAAAAAAACTTAAAAACAATAGATAACAACTAATTATTTGTTTAATCGTTGTGGACTTCGAAGGTTTTCTTTGCAACTGCGTCCTACCTGCAAGTTTAAACGACGCGAAAGTTAGACAAGTTAGAGCAGAAGACGATTCCAATGCTGATAAAAAGCTTAGAACCCGTTCAAGCCGGTTTGCATCAGCGTCTAAACCTCAACCACAGGCATCCTCTCGTTCGTCAAGTCCGTCGACAACAAAAAACCCACCTTCAGGAACGAATATAAAACCGTTAACAATCAATAAGGATAACAAAAGCTAGTTGGTTTGTAGTGTTCTTGAGGGGAAGAACAATAATGCATATCATTATGATTACAAATTTGTTGAAGTTGAAGGATTTGTTAAGAGATTTTGTGTGTTGTTTTACAAAAGTGGACAGGTTTATTCTCATAGTTTGTTTATGCGTATAATATTTTTACAAAAAATTTAGAAACGCCAAAGTAGTATAACTTGATCCCAAATAAAATATCATTAGAGCTCCTTAGCGATAAAAAAGATATTACAGAATTAGCTCAAAGGTTTTCCAGTTTGTTAATAGTCAAATATATTCATAAGTTGATGCACCTAGCAAACTACGCATTAATCTTGGAATGGAGAAATATGGAACACGTATACATATTAACAATTAAGGGTGTATGTATGTAATAAGAGAGTGTTTGTAATCAATGATTAAACATAAATAATCAGATGAGCACTTTGGATGTTCAGTCCTAAATTCCCTCTTCTTGTATGCATTTAGGATAATCAAACTTGCAGTTTTAGGTGGACTTGATATGCACTTAGACTAGTGGGTATGGAGAGCCTCATCCACAAGGGGATGGGCCGCCACGTCAGCGTCACGTAGGCTCGGCTTGGAGGTGATGGACCTATGGGGTGGGGGATGAACCCCTATATATATATATATATAGGGGAAGGATGTATAGAAAACCCACTTTAATTTAGAAAACCCGGGAAACTCTAAGCTCCCGATGTTTTTAAAAAAAAATATATATATACACATGTTATATACATGTTTTTAAGGTATTTGAGCAAAAAAATCAAAAAAGCGCCGACTAGATATTTTAAAAAAAAATAAACAAGTTTTGGTGTAACACGTGTTACATTCATCTGACATATTTGTAACACGTGTTACACCAAAACTTGTTTATTTTTTTTAAAAATATCTACTCGGCGTTTTTTTGATTTTTTTGCCCAAATACCTTAAAAACATGTGTATATATATATATATAGTTTTTTTTAATTCAGGAGGTTAGAGTTTCCCGGGTTTTCTAAATTAAAGTGGGTTTTCTATAGATACTTACATTATATATATATATATATATATATATATATATATATATATATATATATATGTATGTATATATATATATGTATGTATAGATGTGTGTATGTATAGATGTGTGTGTGTGAGGAGAGAGGAAGGAGCCCCGTCGAGTTCGGCTGCAGGGTGACGAAAAGGACGAGCCGGAGGAGTGGGGGACCGGCGCCGGGCCTAAGCCGGCCCCCCATACCGCTTGGTCTTAGGAATCATTATGAGTATATATTTGATAACATGATGGAATGCAAATAATCTCATAGAACCATCAACAAGCCAACTGCAAATTGACCCTCATAAACTTGAGTTGAGAAGCCGCCTAAAATCAGCAAACAAGGTATTACCAAAATAGGCATGACAAGAATATCGATTTAAAAGTAATTAAATATGTTATAAATAGGGTCATGCTATTTACACACGGCCAAAATTATTTTCACACCCCAAAGCGTCCCGCTATGGCCAAAGAGGGGCGCTTTGGTGTAAAGTCAACAGACAAGGACTGAACCGGTCAGACCGTGTCTGTTGCTTTACATCAAAGCGCCCCGCTATGGCCAAAGAGGGGCGCTTTGAGGTTTTTTTTTTTTTTTTTTACATTTTTTAATTTTCGGGCAAAACGCCCCTCTTAGGTCAAAGCGCAGCGCTTAGGGCCTTTTTTAAATTTTTTAATATTGTTTTTAATTCACAAACTCGTCGATAATAGTCTAAATTTTATGCTTTTTCCATTATACATCATTTTTTAATATATATGGACTATACTGCAAGTTCCGGATCAAATCGGTTACGTGTGATGTCGTATTCCATTATATCGTATCATTTTGGTTTGAAAGCACAAGTACTCCTATGAGTAGTGTTATGTGTATCAGCCGCCTACCGTACATGTACATGACGTATTTTTTCATTAATTGTAGTATTATGATGTATATTGTCATAACACTGAAAAAAACTTGTCGGTTCCTACCCGGTTCCACATTTTATAAATAAAATCGGTTCCAACCCGAATAAAGTATCAAGTTTCAAAATCATATTTACATAAGGAGAGGATTCTTTCATCCCTGATGATGTCAAATAAGGAGAATGTAACTCTGTGTCAAGCAGCTGTCTAGCATTCGCTCATTGGTCCTGACAAATTGCTATTGGTTGACTCGATATATTTTTTTAGATCGTGTTATAAGTAGTATGTACAAGTAATCAAAATATATGCGTACATGTTATGAAACTAAAAAATATTTGGCTTAGCGCCTCGCAACCCGATAACCCACTCGTCCATAGGCACTACGGTAAAATTACCGGTAAAACTCTTTGGATCAAGGATTGAACACATGTTTCCCTGTGTCTCCTATCACTACCCACCAATGTCTCACACTTTGCACAAATGATAATTGACCTTGAGTCTTTAAAAAAGAACTTAAGTTCTCTTACCACTTGAGCTAGAATTCATTTGCTTGGCTCGGACTAACTAGATTAAGTAGAGATTCACTATTTCAAGTTACAATTCAACAATATGAAATGTCTAATCAATGATGAGGCGATGACTCTTCAGCCCAACCCAAGTACATTCATATCACTCTGTATAATCATTACCTATTATCTTAGCTAGCTAAGAAGCTAACATGCCTTTCTCAAAAAAAAAATAAAAAAATGAAGCTAACATAGTTTTTTTAACAACATATAACTCGCTGCTTAATTTTATAACTGCTTTAACAATCATAAATGTAAAATTACAATACATAGCTATCTCAGAAGCTAACATAAATACTTTTTTAACAACACATAACTCACAGCTTAATTTTTTTAACTGTCTTAACAACGTGAAATGTAAAAGTATATTATATGAAACCTTAGAAAAATTTAGAATAAGTTTATAACTATAATAATAAAATAGGCGGCTGATACAAACACTACTCATATGAGTACTTGTGCTTTCAAACCAAAATGATATGATATAATGGAATACGACATCACACGTAACCGATTTGATCCGGAACTTGCAGTATAGTCCATATATATTAAAAAATGATGTATAATGGAAAAAACGTAAAATTTAGACTATTATCGACGCGTTTGTGAATTAAAAACAATATTAAAAAATTTAAAAAAGGCCCTAAGCGCTGCGCTTTGACCTAAGAGGGGCGTTTTGCCCGAAAATTTAAAAAAAAAAAAAAAAAAAAAACTCAAAGCGCCCCTCTTTGGCCATAGCGGGGCGCTTTGATGTAAAGCAACAGACAAGGTCTGACCGGTTCAGTCCTTGTCTGTTGACTATATCCCAAAGCGCCCCGCTTTGCCCAAAGCGCCCCGCTTTGCCCAAAGCGCCCCGCTTTGGCCTAAGCGCGGCGCTTTGGGTGTGCAAAAAGACAAATGGCGTGTGCGAATAGACCAGGCCTATAAATATACAAAATGAAATTTTGGATAAGAAAGGAGAGGTGATTGTTTTGAGTTGATTACGAAAAAGAATAGATGTAACTTGTTTGATTAACGTTTGAATGAATGTGTCCTAATGATTCCATTTAAAAAAAGAATAGATGAATAAATTTTCTTCATTTTTTACTTCTTATAAGTTTATATGCACATACTCAGTTTCAAATTGTAGATGATTTAATTAATTTTTATTATATAGCTCTATAAGTTCATATACACGTACTCAGTTTCATATTGTACATAACTTTATTTTTATTATACAACCCTATTTGTTTGTTATTACGAAAAGTTTGGTTTCGTTCGGTTCAATTACTTTTGGATAAAGCCACATAAAACTTTGGCGAATGCCCTTTGTTGTCGAATCGCACAAAGTTTGGGAGAAGATTTTCATTTGTCCTCCCGCCAGAAAGCCGTCATTGATTGCCTACAGAGGCCTCACGCTCAAGATTTCTTAACTGTTATCCCTATTGAAGGTTTGGGTCAACGTATGTCAGCGGTGGAGTACCGGTCAATCCTTAAGTACCGTTTGATGATCCCCATGTTCCCGAATGATGAAACTTGCCCAGTCTGCCGTAAAGCATGCCTGGATAAATACGGGGAGCATGCGTTACACTGTAGAGAGTTGCCGGGGTTTAAGTATCGCCATGACTTTGTTCGAGACGCGTTAATGGATATTCTCAGACGAGCAGGGATCTCGGCAAAGAAAGAGGCACCGGTGAATTTTCTTACAGACCCGTCGGAGGGGAGATCCACTCTACGCCCGGCTGACGTGCTAGTTTTTGGTTGGGAGGGCGGGAAACATGCTTGTGTCGATCTCACAGGTGTATCTCCCCTAGCCGGGTTTCGGGAAAATGGGTTTGTGGCGGGGCAAGCAGTACTGAAAGCAGAGTCGAAGAAGGTGGAAAAGCACGCGAAAGCTTGTGAGGATAATCAGCATGCCTTTGTCCCCCTAGCGTTTGACATGTTTGGCTCTTTGGCGCCAGAGGCAGTTCGTTTCTTGTCCAGAGTTCAGCGTGTAGTCCACAGCAACTTTTCGACCCCTTAGGGGCGAAGCTTTGTTTTTAGTAGATTAGGGTTTTCTATTCAGAAAGGGATGGCGGCGCAATTTGTTGCTCGTCTACCTGCTATTCTTATGTAATTTTCCCTGATGATTGGAATGATACTTCAAAGATTTTGACCAAAAAAAAAATGAGAGTTAAAAAAATTGATTACCGGTTTTTGGTTAATTCGGTTTGTATTGATACATCGAACGAGACCTTGTATTGATACCAGCTTTGTGCTAATCGGAAACACTACACAAAGTTAGAATTTGATTCTCACGGTTAAAACCAACTAATCTTTTATTATCAAGTAAAATTTTCTTTTGCCGTAGGTTGTGGTCTTATTTTCTTATTTCTCAACTGATGGATGTAGTGATATTGAGAAAGGTTTAGGCATCAGAGATTTGTGACTTGTAAATTTAATTTCAATTTTTATTGTTACATATGTAATAAAATACTTCTGTAATGGCACCTGAATGCTCTAAGCCACAATTCTATTGAGCGAGATTCAAACTTGTTTTCAATTCATTTCAACGTTTCAAGATTCTCTTGTTGCACACAAGTATTATTTTCCCCTTAATGCTTATTGGTTTGAGATGTTACAGTGAAGTTAAATTTCCACCCATACGTTTGGCTTTAATCATTTGTACATTAATGCATCATCTACTTGTACCTTTTAAACCGCATGTCGATACTGAACAAGACAACTACCGAAACGTCGACAGAAATGTGTAGGTCGTCATGTTGTCTTTCGATTTTTTTAAAACATTGTAGTTTATAAGATATGACAAAAATACCGAAAAGAATTATAAGTTTGTTGTGGAGGGGGAAAAGTGTAACTAATTATCCATATTTTTGTTAAAACTCGGGTATTTAAGTGTAATAAGTTTAGGGGCTAAAAAATAAATAGTGTTTAAAAGATCAAATTACCCTATTTTAAGGGTCCATCTATAAATTAAAAACGAAAGTTTTTATTTTTTGATAACTTAAAATACATCTCCCTTATCCAGCATAGATAATGTTTGAAAATGGATCCAGTTTCCTTGTTGTTTGTGGGCTGCACAGAATAAGGCTGAGATCTACTAGAAGGATCTTGACCGTTCTTAATTGTTTAAAGTTTGAAGTTTCTTTTTAAATAGAAGTTAAATCAATTTTTAAACCTTTATATATATTTTATTTCACTCCCATTTTAAACCATACTCATTTCACTCTAAATCACTCTCATTTTAGCCATGGATTCACAAAAAAAAATCTCAAGGTGTCGGTTCGAGCAAAAGAGGCAGTGGTTCGAGCAAACAAGGTGTCGGTTCGACGCAACACCACCAACCTAATTATTTTTATGGCCAACAACCTAATTAACTCAGATGAAATGAACGTGGTAAATGATAGACTTTATACAAGAGTATGTGGTTGAATTTCAAGGGAAGAAAAGGGGGAAATTCACTAACCGAGCCGACCGGATGGATTGGACTTCCGATGAAGAAGTATTATTGGCTAAATCATACATCAACATTTCGGTCGACTGGGAAAAAGGAAATCAACAAAAAAAAGAGTTTGTGGAAAGCCGTTCTAAAACACTACATAGAGTTTGGGGGTAGACGCGAGCTGACGACCGATCAACTAAACTCAAAATGGTCGATGATGTTGACTAAAATGAACCGGTTACAATTTATATTTATTTTTAATTACATTCATTGTATTATTTTTATTAAAACCCTATAGGATCGCATACATAAAAGCGGGTGCAACGATTTGTATGTTATGGAAAAGGTGCTTGAAGATTACCAAGAAAACACAATCAAGCTTTCAAGCACGTTGGGGCGTGGAAGGTTGTTAAAGAACACACAAAATGGAGTAAGATCTCGTTGTTGAACGAAGAATCTGGTGGAAGTTCAAACAAGAGAAAATCATCAGATTCTACCAACTTCGGTGCATCCAAAAATTATAGGACAATCGATAAGTCGCCGGACTTGAATGAGGAATCGGTCCAACACAACCGAAGAAAAGGGGTAAACAACCACCCGATTCGTCAAGCCAAAGTGGAGAATTAGGCGAGAAAATAGAAGCGTACACGTCAATGAAGGAAGCGACGATGCAAGCGTTGATGGATGCTAGGCAACATAATATTATGAAAGCTAGAGCGTTGACTAAGGAATAACACGAAAGTGTCGCCTAAGCCACGATGGACAGAGACTTTAAGATGTATAGTTGGCCACACGACCATCTAGAGTCCGAAGTGCAAAAAACGATATAGCCTGTAAACGACAAATTGTGTGCAAATATAATTGGCCGACGGATCATTTAGCGGATATTTAGTTTTTTTCGTATTTTTTTATTTTGAATTTCGTATTTTAATTTTTTTTTAGTTTGAATTATGTAACTTTTTTTATTTTAATGAAATCTAAATTTTAATTACATTTGAGTCATTTAAATTAAAAAAAAATCTAGGGTATTTGTGAGTAGGCGCCGCAAGTTTTCTACCCATCTAGGGTACTTGAGTGTAAAATTGGCATGACAATGCAAAATTGAACAGGGTTAGGGTACTACCGTCGGGCGACCCTTTCACCCTTAAAGAAAACCAATTAAACCGAAGTTGAACAGTCTTATATCATAATAGCCGATTTTTTTGGTGGATTTCATTATTAATCAAAACCATTCCCAAACCTAACCATGAATACCTCTCATTTTAAGAAACCAAACAAATAACTTGAAAGATGTAAGAAATTATCTTATTTAAAAAAAAAAGATTCATTTTCTTCTCTCATCCTTTTCAATTTAGATATGGAGCCATTATGCTCATAAAAATAACTAGGGTCGTAGTAACCCGTGCGTTGCGTAGGAACGTAGTTGGAATTCGGTATGTATCGCACACCATAACAACCAATAAGTAAATTCATAAAATTGAACATAATGATATCTAAATGGGTTATGTTATTTGCATTGTTGCTCGACTCTAGACATCAAAATAAAAAGAAAAGGTAAAACAATACGGTAAATAACAATGGTAAACAAAAAAAAAGAAAACAATAGGAACTCGGCTTGTTTCGACCCGCTTGTTATAGCAAAGAAAAATATAAATTAGAAAGTATGTTCAAAATGATATCAACACGTTCATTAAAAAAACTAAACTCGATGGTTCACATTGGCATGGGCTAACTATTAAAATCATGCTTTTTCCCATATGTTTTAAAACTAGTTTTTGCCCTGCCCGGGGCACTAAGTCGAATATTTCTCTCTCATAACATGTACGTATGTGTTTCGATTACTTGTACATACTACTCATAACATCATGATCTCAAAAATTTACATCGAGTCAACCAATTAAAACAAAATACTACCATATTTCTGCTTAAAAAAAACTAAAACGATGGAAATACTATAATTTTACTGAGGGGAAATTGTCTTTTTTTTCAGGACAAATGAGCGTGTGTCAGGCAGTCGTCTGGCACGGATAGAAATTACAGCGAGTCAACCAATTAAAATAAAACACTGCCATAGTTTTGTCAAAAAAAAAAACTAAAACGATCACATGACCGTAATTTTACACCGAGGGCAAAATCGTAATTTGACGGAGGGAAAAACAAAAACGATAGCAAAACTGTAAATTTAAACTCGGGGCAAAATTGTAATTTAGCTTGGAGGAAAAAAAAACAAAACTAATGGCAAGAATGTAAATTTAAAGGGGCAAAATCATACTTTTGCTGGACCGCACTATTAGCCGTCGTTCGTTTTAATCAATGGCAGGGAAACACTATTCCCTACCATGGTTTTTGTTGTTATAGTAAATAAATAAATAAATACCTTTTTTTTAAATATGAAATGTTATTTAATGTTTATTTATATTATAAAATAGAAAAATAGGAAAAATGATATTTATTTAATTAATAGAGTGTGACGAAAATCATAGAAATCTTATCCCTTTTCTATTAGGTATGACGAGCTTCTTCGATTTGTCAAACATGAGGTAGATACATAAAATTGTCTATGGGCAGTGAAAGGAAATCTTGTGGGCTTAAGACCACAGTACGGTTGGTCTTTTGTACGTTACCATCTATCTTTAAAAAAGTATTATTTTTAATTTAACATATTTTTAATTAAGACGTTTATTTATAATAACTATATACTTAAATATATTTGTGAATGTAAATTAAATACAAGATAAAATTACATAAATAGTACTTTTAGTTGAGATTGGTAGAAGGATAAACGTATTAACAGTTTTAAACAGTGTAAAAACTTAACAGGTAGCGTTTGGTATGAATGAATATAAGGTGGAATGGAATGGATCATTCTGATGGAATGAAAAGAAACATGTTTGGTTATCATGTGGTAATCGTATAGGGCATTCCAAAGGAATATAACTTCTTCCAAATATAACAATTTTTATTCCTTGGTATGATGGTGTTTTTTTTCATTCCTTCAAGGATTGAAAAGAAATATATTATTATTATTATTATTATTATTATTATTATTATTAGGGTGTACCTATCTACACACCATTTTGCCAATTTACACACCAAAAAAGGTGTTTTTTGTCCTTATATGCACACCTTGCAGTGTCGAACTGTGGCCAAAACGCGGCGTTTTGGTCCGGTTAACCAGACAAACACTGACGGGTCTGTTGACCGGACCAAAACGCCGAGCTTTGGCCGCGTTTTGGTCCTATCAACCAGACAAAAGACTGACACCCGGTCTGGTTGACAGGACCAAAACGCGGCCAAAGCTCGACGTTTTGGTCCGGTCAACAGACCCGTCAGACACCCGTCAGTCTTTTTCTGGTTAACCGGACCAAAACGCCGCGTTTTGGCAACAGTTCGACACTGCAAGGTGTGCATATAAGGAAAAAAAACACCTTTTAAGGGTGACTATCTACACACTTGGTGTGTAGATAGTTTGGCCCTATTATTATTATTCATACTAATATTTATTTATAACACAAAATTTATTATTAATTTTTTTTACCATTAATATATTATTATTATTATCATTGAGGTAATTATATTTTTATCATTTTTAATACAATTGTGTTTCGTTACTTCGTCTTTTTTTTGTTTATTAAATTGTACAAAGTAATGATTCAATTTATTCATATATGAGTAACCAAACATCACAATAGAATGGAATGATTCATTCCATTACCTGGTCCATTCCATTCTCTCATTTATTCTATTACCTCATACCAAATAGGCCCCAAATATATGTATTTGTATGTAGGAATTACCTACATTACCTACAAATACAATTCCCATGAGAGGGAATAGTGGTAAAATGTAAATAGTTGTGTGGCATTTTGTAATTGAAGTAATACAAAGAAAACAAATACAATTCCCATGGGAGGGAATAGTGGTAAAATGTAAATAGCCACCAATTGCCATGGAAGGGAACAGTGGTAAAATGTAAATAGTTGTGTGGCATTTTGTAATTGAAGTAATACAAAGAAGTGAATTATTGCTAGCCATGTCGCATCACTTTACACTTTCAACGTATACAATTCCCGTGGGTGGGAATAGTGCTTTGCAGCCATTGGCTGAAATGGGCGGCCGCCCCTTCCTTATTGGACCAACCAATTTATTATTTTATACACGCTTTAAAATTACGGTTTTGTCCCGGAATAGTGTTTATCTGCCATTGGTTCAAATGGGCGGCGAACAATACCCATTGGACCAACCAGTTTATTATTTTATACCCACTTTAAAGTTAAAGTTTTGCCCCCTATTAAAAAATACGGTTTTGCCCCAGCTTCAAAATACATTTACCCTTTTGCCCCGAGCTAAAAAATACGATTTCGCCCTCGGTAAAAAAATACGCTTTTACCCTCAGCCTAGATTACGTTTTCACCTCGGTTAAAAATAAAATTTTGTCCCCCCCCCCCCCAGCTCCAAATTACGAATTTACACCAGTTTATTATTTTATACTTATTTTAAAATTACGGTTTTGCTCACAGTTTAAAATTACGTATTTGCCCCCAATGCAAAATAAATTTATGCTTTTCCCCTAGCTAAAATTTACGAATTTCCCCTCGTTTCAAAATTACGATATCACCCTCAATTCAAAATTACGTTTTTGCCTCCCATGAAAAATATAAATATGATTTTCCCCTAGCTAAAAATTAGGATTTTACCATCGGAAAAAAATGATTTTCCCCAAGTAAAAAATAAAAATATGACTTTGCCCTAGCTAAAAATCGTGTCAAAAAGCTGCTTAACACTCTTTTTACTTTTTATTTCTATCAAAACTATAATACTGTTTTTTTAATTGGGGGAGGATTGTTTGGCCATCGCCCCGCAACGCGGGCGGGGCATATTTCCTCTTGAAGGGAATAGTTCTCTTATTTGATTTGCCAAAAGTGGTGGCAACCAAAACAAGCTTCTTTTTTTTAAGTTAGCATATAATAGTTAAAATTATGATTTTGCCCGCAGCTGAAATGGGCGGCCGCCCCTTCCTTATTGGACCAACCAATTTATTATTTTTTATACGCTTTAAAATTACGGTTTTGTCCTAGAATAGTGTTTCTCTGCCATTGGTTCAAATGGGTGGCGAGCAATACCCATTGGACCAACCAGTTTATTATTTTATACCCACTTTAAAGTTAAAGCTTTGCCCCCTGTTAAAAAATACGGTTTTGCCCCAGCTTCAAAATACATTTACCCTTTTGCCCCGAGCTAAAAAATACGATTTCGCCCTCGGTAAAAAAAATACGCTTTTACCCTCAGCCTAGATTACGTTTTTGCCCCGGTTAAAAATAAAATTTCGTCCCCCCCCCCCCCCGCTCAAAATTACGAATTTACACCAGTTTATTATTTTATACTTACTTTAAAATTACGGTTTAGCTCACAGTTTAAAATTACGTATTTGCCCCCAATGCAAAATAAATTTATGCTTTTGCCCCCAGCTAAAATTTACGAATTTCCCCTCGGTTCAAAATTACGATATCACCCTCAATTCAAAATTACGTTTTTGCCCCCATGAAAAATATAAATATGATTTTCCTCTAGCTAAAAATTAGGATTTTACCATCGGGAAAAAATGATTTTCCCCCAAGTAAAAATAAAAATATGACTTTGCCGTAGCTAAAAATCGTGTCAAAAAGCTCCTTAACACTCTTTTTACTTTTTATTTCTATCAAAACTATAGCACTATTTTTTTAATTGGTTGACAATTGTTCGGCCATCGCCCCGCAACGCGGACGGGGCATATTTCCTCTTGAAGGGAATACTTCTCTTATTTGATTTGCCAAAAGTGGTGGCAACCAAAACAAGCTTTTTTTTTTAAGTTAGCATATAATAGTTAAAATTATGATTTTGCCCGCAGTTTAAAATAAAATTTTGGTTTCGCCCCAGCTTAAAATTACGATTTTGCCCTAAGTTAAAAATTACGATTATGCCCACAGTTCAAAATAAAATTATGGTTTTGCCCCCAGCTATGGTCCTGCCAAATTACGATTTTATCCCCAGTTTAAAATTACGATTTCGCCCCAGTTCAAAATAAAATTTTGTTTTTGCCCCTAGCTTAAAATTACGATTTTGCCCTCAATTAAAAATTACGATTTTGCCACCAGTTCAAAATAAAACTATTGTTTTGCCCTCAGTTCAAAATATGATTTTGCCTCCATTTCAAAATTACGGTTTTACCCCAGTTCAAAATTGCAATCATGCCGTCGTTTTTTTGGACAAAACTATGGTAGTGTTTTATTTTATTTGGTTGACTCAGTGTAGTTTTTATTCGTGCCAAACAATCGCCTAACACTCGCTAAATGGTCCTAACAAATTATTGTTTTGCCCCCAGCTCTAAATTACATGTTTGCCATCGTTTTAGTTATTTTTTTGGCAAAACCATAGTAGTGTTTTGGTTTAATTGGTTCACTCGATGTATCTTTTTTTAGATCGTGTTATAAGTAGCATGTATAAGTGACCGAAATAAATACGTAGATGTTATTAAACTAAGAAATATTTGATTTAGCGCACCGCAACGCGGGCGGGCATAACACTAGTTAACTCTATTACATTTAGGAAAACGTATGAACAATGCAATATTATTATTATTTTGCTTTTTGATTTTTTTACCTTTTTGAGTCAAACTAATTTACGATTTTGACCCGCTTTACGATTTTACTATCAGTTTAAAATTACGTTTTTATCTCATCTTCAAAATAAAATTATGCTTTTGCCCCCGGTGAAAATTACAATTTTGCCCTCGGTTAAAAATTACGAATTTACCCCGTTTAAATTTACATTTTCCCCATTAGTTTTTTTTCTTCCTCTCAGATAAATTACGATTTTACTCTTAATTTAAATTTACATTTCTGTCATCGTTTTTCTTTGCTTTCCCAGACAAATGACGCTTTTGCCCCTAGTGTATAACAACAGACACAAGATGGAGGAGTAGTGCCAGGCAGCTGCCTGGAACTCCCCCATTGGCCCAACCAATTTGCGACTTTACCACCGCTTTAAAATTACGATTTTACCATCAGTTCAAAATTACGTTTTTACCTCCAGTTCAAAAAAAAATTATGCTTTTGCCCACAAAAAAATTACAATTTTGCCCTCGGTAAAAAATTACGCTTTTTACCCGTTTAAATTTACGTTTTTTTGTCATTTTCCGCTTTATGTATATATTATAGTTATTATTGCGCAAAACTATTAAGAAAAAATTTCGAAATTCTGTTGATTGTATGAACATTCAAATATAGTGAGTGTCTTGCGTTCGAAGCCCTTCATGGGAAAGAAATTTTTTTATTACCTACTGCAAAATCTTTAAAACAAAAACCTTTTTAACATACATTCTTCTTCCTACAGTGTAGCGCAGATTAGGGATGAACATTTGGTACCGGGTACCGAACCGTACCGGGTATTTCGGTATCGGTACCGGTTCCCGTTCTCCCCGTTTTTTGGTGCCGGTATTTACAGGTAAAACACTGGTAACTACCTATACCGTATTAGTACCGGTACCGAACCGGTGTATTCGGTACCAGTACCACTTTTCCCCCTTTTTTGGTACCGGTGCTTTCGGTACCGAACATGTACCGTGCTCATCCCGTTACATAACAAAACAAATTGATAACATTCGAATTCCCCGCCGCGTAGCGCGGGGAATTAATTTTTATAGCCAACCGGTACGGTACCGGTATTTACGAGTAAAACACCGGTAATTACCGATACCGTTCCGGTACCGGTACCGAACCGGTGTATTCGCTACCGGTACCACTTTTCCCCGTTTTCCGGTACCGGTACTTTCGGTACCGGTACTTTCGGTACCGGTACTTTCGGTACCGGTACTTTCGGTACCGGTACTTTCGGTACCGGTTCTGGCGGCAATAGTTGTTTTCCTCTACTGGTTTAAATGGGCGGTGGAGGTAATAGTGCCAGGCAGCTGCCTGGCACTCCCCTATTGGCACAACAAATTTACGATTTTATCTCGCCTTAAAATTATAATTTTGCCATCAGTATAAAATTATGTTTTTGCCCCCACTTAAAAATAAATTTGCGCTTTTACTCCCAGCTAAAAATTTCGATTTTGCTCTCGGTTAAAAATTACAATTTTGCCCCGTTTAAATTTACACTTTTGCCATTAGTTTTTTTCCTTAAAATTACGATTTTGCCATCAGTTCAAAATTATGTTTTTAACCCCACTTAAAAATAAATTTACGCTTTTGCTCACAGCTAAAAATTTCGATTTTGCACTCGGTTAAAAATTACGATTCTGCCCCGTTTAAATTTACACTTTTACCAGTAGTTTTTCCTTAAAATTACGATTTTGCCATCATCTCAAAATTATGTTTTTACCCCCCACTTAAAAATAAATGTACGCTTTTGCTCCCAACTAAAAATTTTCAATTTTGCCCTCAGTTAAAAATTAAGATTTTGCCCCGTTTAAACTTAGAGTTTTGCCATTAGTTTTTTTTTTCCTCACAGCCAAGTTACGATTTTTTCCCCAACTTAAATTTACTCTCCATCGTTTTTGTTTGTTTTCCTGGTTAAATTACAATTTTGCCCCCCAGTGTAAATTTGCAGTCATGCCGGCAGGTGCCTGGCACTCCCCATTGGTCCTTTTAATTAACGATTTCATCCCTGAATTAAAATTATCACCTCGCCCTCGGTTCAAAATTACGTTTTTCCCATCGTTTTATTTTTTTAGCAAAAGAGTAAACTGCCATTTTGGTCCCTGTGGTTTGGTCACTTTTGCCACTTTAGTCCAAAACTCAAACTTTTTGCATCTGGGTCCCTGTGGTTTCAGTTTTATTGACATTTTGGTCCAAAAATGAAATCAATTCATATTTGTCTTATAAAATCCTGCTATTTTGTCATTTTTCGCAGGGGCAAAATGATCATTTCTTTTTTATAAATAAATACCATATTTTTATAAGACAAATATAACCTGATTTGCCCTTGAGGAAAATGACAAAATTGCAGGATTTTATAAGACAAATATGACATGATTTTATTTTTGGACCAACATGGCAATAAAACTGAAACCACAGGGACCCGATGCAAAAGGTTTGAGTTTTGGACTAAAGTGGCAAAAGTTACCAAACCTCAAGGACCAAAATGACAGTTTACTCTTAGCAAAACTATAAAAGTTTTTTGTTTTAATTGGTTTACTCCATTTATTTATTTTTTCGTGTCAAAGTGCTGCCAAACACTCGCTCATTAGTCCTGAAAAATTACGGTTTTGCCCTGAGCCGAAAATTACAGTCTTATCATCATTTTAGTTTTTTTCCTAGCAAAATTATAGTTGTGTTTTTTTAATAGATTGAGAATTATTCGACTATCCCCGCAACGCGGGCGGGGCATCAACTATTATACTACATATACAATCATAAGTTGGGGGAATAGTGCCAGGCAAGCTGTCTGGCACTTCCCCTTTGGATCAACTATTTTTTAATTTAATTTTATTTCCAATTTAAAATTACGCTTTCGTCCT
This sequence comes from Helianthus tuberosus, assembly GCA_030545235.1. Classification (NCBI taxonomy): domain Eukaryota; kingdom Viridiplantae; phylum Streptophyta; class Magnoliopsida; order Asterales; family Asteraceae; genus Helianthus; species Helianthus tuberosus. Next base: position 45,076,810 of record CM060358.1, on the reverse strand, counting down.
TCGTTTAAAAATACGTTTTTGCTCCCAGCTAAAAATAAAATTATAATTTTCCCCTAGCTCAAAATTACGCTTTTGCCTTCGGTTCAAAAACTCATTTTTAATTTTGTTCTCAGTTTAAAATTACGGTTTCGCCCTTCGTTTAAAATTACGATTTTGCCCTCAGTTCAAAATAAAATTTTGGTTTTCTCTCTACCTTAAAATTACGATTCTGCCCTCAGCTCAAAATTACGTTTTTGCCCACAGTTCAAAATAAAAGTTGGGGGGGAATAGTGCCAGACAGCTGCCTGGCACTACCCCATTGGACCAACCTTTTTTTAATTTAATTTTATTTCCAATTTAAAATTACGCTTTTGTCCTTCGTTTAAAAATACGTTTTTGCTCCCAGCTAAAAATAAAATTATAATTTTGCCCCTAGATCAAAATTACGCTTTTGCTCTCGGTTCAAAAACTCATTTTTAATTTTGTTCTCAGTTTAAAATTACGGTTTCGCCCTTCGTTTAAAATTACGGTTTTGCCCCCAATTCAAAATAAAATTTTGGTTTTCCCTCTACCTTAAAATTACGATTCTGCCCTCAGCTCAAAATTACGTTTTTGCCCACAGTTCAAAATAAAATTATGATTCCCCCCCTCAGCTCAAAATTATGATTTTGCTCTCAGTTTAAAATTATGATTTCGCCTCTAGCTAAAAATATAATTACGATTTTGCCCTCTGTACAGACATACATGTTATGAGAGAGAAATATTCGGTTTATTGCCCCGCAACGCGGGCGGGGCAAAAACTAGTTGTAAATACAATTCCTATAGGAGGGAATAGTGGTAGATAGCTCCGTGGCCAGTGGCGAAGCTTGAATTTTTCGGCCGAGGGGGCGAAAACGTATATACCAAAAAAATTCTATAGAACCGGGGGGGCGAAAACGTATATACCCACAAATTTCTATACGAAAACTACATATATAACACTACTGAACGAAAAATTCGGGGGGGGGGGGGGGGCGGGCGCCCCTCCCCGCCCCTCTTATCCTTCGCCCCTGTCCGTGGCATTTTATAATTGAAGCAATAAAAAGCAGCGATAATTCCTAGCCATGTCGCATCACTGATTTTATAAAATAAGGTTGATAGTATGATTTTAAAATGAAAATATATACCAAACAGTAAAATTGTTAGACCATTTTCAAGATGAGTCTAAAATCATCGCACCTAGACACTTTTAATCAGTTATAATATTATATTTTTACTTATCTTTTTAAAACATTCATTTTTCTTTACTCTTACATCCTTCAAAAACATCCTCTTACACATTATCACCACTTTTTACATATTTTTTATTACAACATTTTTTAAACTAAAAAATATCAAAATAAAATTACAAAAACCAAACATTAAATTTTCAACATTCAAGAACTAAATATTACGTAACTAAAAAAACATAATAAAAATGACATAAATTATACTATTACAAAACATTAATATAAATTATGTTTAAGAGATGAGATATATTCCACCAAATCATTTCACAATGCTTGAAAAGATTTAATATCACGTAAATTTTTGAACAATTACAATTTATGTTGAAATTCTATTGTGATTTCATGTTCGTAAGTTGATGGTTCTTTTTTATCATCACCGCCATCATCATCATCCAATCATTATCAACAACAACCGAACAATTAGAGATTGTATGACTATCATTCTTTATAATTATAACATGCATGTGTATATTATGTTGCTTATTATTCTCAAGCTTCATGTTCTTATTGTTCTCAAGCTTCATGTTTTTATTGGACCTCAGTGCCATTTCCCATTGAGCTTTAGGGGAACTAAGGTTCTTTTGAAATCTTTTCTTTGCAGACTGATGCAATGGGTTGGGTTCGAGCCGGATACTGGTAATTCCAGTCCCATACTTAGCTGTAAAACCGTGTCCTATGTTCAATCCAATCCCCATCGCGTATTTATAGGGTAATTACCCACTGAACACTAAACCCGCGGATATCGGGTATACCCGTTGAGAGACTTAAAAGTACGTTTTTAGTATTATACTATTGTATATATTTTTTTGTTTATTAGTACAACTATTACAGATTTACATTACATTACATGCATATAACTTTTATTATAAATAAATAATATTATCAAAATACATACTCTAAAAAAACTAATTTCCACATAATGAATTTGTAAAAATAAAGCACAAATAGACAAGAGTTAAGGGAAAATAAAAGCATGTCGAGTATATGATTTTTATATATGGTTCGGGTAAATGGGTATGTGATTTTGGGTAATCGGGCAAGGTATCACCTAATACCATACCTGCCCCATATACTCATTTTAAAAAAAACTAATATCATAACCAGTCACATACCCACTAGGCTTTAGATATACATGTTCTTGATGTTCCGTGTCTCGGGTACACCTACTGGACACGAGACTTTTTTGTTATCCTTACCCCCAACCCAGGGCCGTCCTTATAGGGTTTTAAGGCAAGGCAAGGGCCTAGGGCCCCAATTTTTTAAAAAAACCTTTTATATAGTTTATACGTATTATTGTATTAAACCCAAATGAACTAAACAATAACTATATTTATTGTAATGCTGAAACGCCCCTAACTTATCATTTTCAAAGAGCTTAACGTGGAGGATAAATTTTTAGAATTTCTGGCATGACCCGTTCGTACATAGACCACTAACACCTATTTTATACGGTAAACCATTTCAACATAAAACACCCTTGACAAAAACCCAAAACGGAATGTTTACGTTGTTTACAACAAGACTACCACTACTAAGTTTTTATCCAAACCATAAGGACATCAAAATACTACATAAGTTAAAGTACATAAGACCAAAAGTTTAGACCACGTTAAAATAACTTATGACGGAAGCGTGTAGTGGGCGTAGATCAAGTGTGCTAATTCCAAATTGTCTGACCGCCTAGGTTGAGGATTTACCTACATTCAACATAAAGAAATAAGTTAGTATCTCTTCGCTAACACCATTAATTAATAAACCGATTCGTCTCTATCACGGTCTTACATCATTCAACTACATTACTAACCGTTAGACGGTTCATTACATGCTCGTCTCAATGTAGAGACCAAACATACCTTTCTTAACATACCCGCTATCGACGGATACTAGTATTTTTTAACATAACTTCCATTCGATTGGTTCATGACGAACTAACATATTCCTTACATACACTTACACTCCAATCCGAAAAGGACGGATCGAGTAGACCTTCATTCGTTACGTACTTAACTTCCCATACCCGGTTCGACTAGAATGAACCGGATATGATGCATTCTCCTTCATAACTTATTCATTTCTCACAATCCGTTTATGACGGATCTTACTTTTACAACCGAATAACCATAGATTCAAATATCAAAATTTTAACATACAACACAATACAATTGGAAATAGTATACATATGACAACATAATAGAATATGGTGTACACGAACGTACCTCGATCTTGTGAGCTTTCCGATTTCCTATTGTTGGAACCTTCTTCTTTCACACCTATAACAACACGTTCATTCACTTATTTAGTTCAACTAAATTTCATTCATTCTTATTCCAAATTACGCATATTATTCTTTTAAGCATTCCATCAAACACTTGGCGGATTTCGCATTTTCGGGACATTTACCCAACTAACTAAAACATGTTTTTAAGCTAGTTCTTTTAATTATTCAACAATAATCAAGCAAACCTCATTCTATGTCAATTTATCTAGTGTTTATACATCATCAACAGAATTATTCATCAATGATTCATATGCATGACACTACATGATCATCCTATTCATATCACAAATTCAATAAGTGGGTTTTTACTAAAATCTTTCAAATAACCTAAAATCAAACATGATTCTTGTTCTAGAATGTAATCCTAACTCAGATTTCTCACATTTAGACACAAGAATTCGATATTGGGTTGAACCCCTCATCCTACAAATCATGATCCGAGAAATTAAACTTACCACTTCAGAAATTGAGGTTAGCTACTCGAATTTAGGGTTCATGCATTAGATTTTTCCTTTGATTCAGGTTTAATTGCTTGATTTCTTGATGTTAGGGTTTCACCCTCTTGCTCTGCTCTCCTGTTCGATCGACCAGAACCCCACACAAAACTCTGTGTGTGGGTTTTGAACTCTTTTATTCTAATTACCTTTAATTTTTTATATGTTACACCTTTAGTCCCTCAAGTTCATCTACTTAATAAATTTTAAACTTCAACCCTTTATTTATTTATATCATGCATCAAATCCCATTAACTAAGTTAAGTTTTAAATAAATTTTTAACTTATCAAGTAAACATTCTTGGGGTGTTACAAGTCTACCCTCCTTAAAAAGGGTTTCGTCCCCGAAACCTGGGCACATAACAATTTAAACATTTACATACCGAAGAGAAAAGGGTAGTGCTTCCTCATTTCATCTTCCGCTTCCCATGTAAGTTCCGACCCCTTTCGGTGTTGCCATTGAACCAACACTTGTCTAACGGCTTTGTTGCGAAGATTCTTCACCTTAACGTCTTTGATGGCTATAGGTCTTTCGACATAATTTAACCTCTCGTCCAACTCGATGTCATCGAGAGGCACTAATGCTGTTTCATCCACAAGACACTTCCTCAACTGCGATACGTGGAAGGTATTGTGAATCCCGTCTAGTGTAGGTGGTAATTCTAATTGATATGCAACCCTTCCAACTCGAGCCAAGATTTTAAAAGGTCCAATATAACGAGGGCCTAACTTACCCCGTTCGCGGAAACGAATTATACCCTTCCATGGAGATACTTTCAGCAAAACATAATCTCCGACTTGAAACTCGATAGGACACCTCCTCTTGTGCGCATAAACTTTTTGCCGATCCTGGGCTGCCTTCAGTCGGGCTTTAATCAAATCAATCTTTTCATTTGTCACTGCTATTAAATCACTTGGCGCAAGTTCTCTCTGTCCAACTTCGCCCCAACACACTGGAGTTCTACATTTCCTCCCGTATAATAGTTCATAGGGAGCCATTTGAATACCACTGTCACACCCCAACCGATGGCGGAATCATCGGGGAGCGGCACTGAGCGAAACAGATTGTCCAGAAGTTTCCATAACAACTATCATTACCATTCAATTTAAGTTAACATGTCCCATACCATGTCTCAAATAGCAAAACAAGTTATTACAGACAAAATCTAAACAAATATTCTGTTCCGACAACTCAGATTTAAACATAACTAATTTATTCGTTGGTTTCTAGGACTCCAGTTCCTAGCTTCGATTTCATCACAGCCCGAGAAGCATATAAACAACCTAGGCACCTGTCACATACGTTAAAATAAAGTCAATACATAAAATGTAAAGGTGAGCATACAAGTTTGATATAGCATATAGAGTTCGAATTCGTTTACGCATAACCAGCACGTACACATAGTGAAATGAAGCACGTTAGTTATCGACATAGATCCATCGATACCAATGACTGCGGGTTGACTGCCCGAGGCAGTTCGCAATACACGATTACCACCGTAATCCATGCAAGTAAAAGATCCTTAACAACCCCCGTGGAAACGGGTGCTGAGTCCAAACTATAGTACTATCGTTGCTAAGGCAGGTAGACAGCATTCCATGTGTAAACATAACAAACAAGCATTCATAAGCCACGTATAACATGCGATAATGGTTAAGCGTTAAAATAGCTTGAGTAGTGTGATAGTTGTAGTTTGAATAGTTGTAACGTATGTAACACCCAAAAGTGCTAAAGCAAAAAGGGTTCGAGTATACTCACAGCGATATGGATTGAAGGGAGCGCTTTACAGCGAGTACGATTAGCCTGAATAGATTCGATAACGTAACGATAAGTGACGCGTAAAACAGTACAAGTGAGAGTGGGTAGGATGACTGATCGTGCGGTTCAGTTGTCCGTGAATAGGGGTCATCCGTGCGCATGACCTATCCGTACGGATGGTGATGCGTGCGGATGGTGTTCCATCCGGATAGGTCATCCGTGCGTGTGACTGTCCGTGCGGGTGGCAACCCGTGTGGACGAGTCATACGTGCGGACGACTTACCCGTATGGTTATATTGCTCGTGTGGATAAACGTCCAAGTGGATTGTTTCTTCCTAAGATGTGTTTGTGTATGATGGCTTGTGCTTTGGAGTTTTCGTTGTAGCATTTAGAAAACACCAAAGTGTTTCTACCTTTCAAGCCGGCCGCGCGGACGGTGGTCCGTGCGTATGGTAGTCCGTGCGGACAGCCTGTGCGCGCGGGCAGGGTCAATCCGTCCGGATAGCCCGTCCGTGCGCACGGCTTGGCCGTGCGGGTGGGGTTTGCTCGATTTTCATTTTAAGGCCTTAGTATCTCATGATCCGATGAGTAATCCATTCAGAGGTCGTCCGTCCGGATTGCTCGTTCGTCGATACTCAAACCTCGCGTGGAAAGTGGGTCCCAAGGGTAGTCCGTGCGGGTGGCAACCCGTGCGTATGACCTGTGCGTGCGGATGGTAACCCGTGCGCACAGCTTGTCCGTGCGGGTGGCTAGTCCGTGCGGACAACTGCTCTGGTTGTTCCGTTCGTCTACACTTGGTTTCTGTTGTCGTTTATCGAGACGTTCTGATTACGTGGCAACCACTTGGAGTTGTGTTCTCACCCGCGTGACTAGACCGGTTAGGAACCACCCTAACTCGGCCTGCCGGCGACTCAGAACGGTCGTCCCGGTTAACCCCGGAATCAGTTGTCTAGGGTACAACTCCAGATCTGGAACTAGGGTATCACTATTGACGAGCAAAACACTAGGACTGATCGGATTTGTACCGGTTTTAAGGGTAAAAGAAGGAGAGAACATTAGATTTATTTCTTTCAACTCTTTTATCCTTAGAAAAGTTTAGATCTAGGTGGATTTATTGTAAAAACTTGTAGAAATCGTTTAGATCTGAGATATTTTTGGTGGAATGAGGCCAAACATGAAGTCCTTACGAACTTCATGATGACGTCACCCCTGATTACCTCAAATCCGGATGATTTCATGGTTAAAATTGAAGATTCGAAAGATAGAAGTGTGTAGAATCGTGTAGTGATTAAAGATGTACAAGAATCAGTGCAAGATCTTACCTGGATTGAGAGAAATCTGAGAAAAAGGTGAAGAATGCGTGTGGTTCGGACGTCACTTGCCAAAAGTGGAAAAAGTGGAGAGTGACCCGTGTATTTATAGGATGCCAAAAAGGGAAAGGGGGTGAGCCGTGCGCACGGCACGCACCCGGGTAGGCTATCCGCGCGGGCTGGCCATCCGTGCGGACTGGCAATCCGTGCGGATTGGCCATCCGTGCGGATGGGCCATCCGTGCGGATGCCACCACCTTGGGCGAGCTCGATGCGACGTTGATTCGGCTCGAATTTATGAGCGGTTTGATAGGGTTTCCTAATTCAAATTACTTTCAGTCCCAACTACTTCTTATACGGTTCGATTCGGGATTTCGAGTTCGGGTTCGATCATATTCGAGTTAGACTTCGAGTTCGATTGAGTTCGCTTGATTATCAACACACAACATAACATAAAATAAACATGCACAAGCAACACGTAGGGCACACACACACGTATAATTGACAAATAAAATACGAATTTTGAGTTACGATTTGGTGTCGATTTGATTAGCTTGCTTGATTATCTTTATCGCATTGTTACTTCCTATCGTTCACAGTCGTAGATCGATCGAAATATGATTGGTGAGGCTTGATTATTGTAATGTACAACATGTACTCCACATAATCTAAATATAATAGAAACAATTCTACGAGTCACGTCGCGCGAAACCGGTCGTTGACTTTGACCTTGGCTTTGACTTTCACTTGTGAAAACACGGGGTGTTACAACCACTATGATAGCTATTATTATAAGAAAATTCCGCTAGTGGTAAATGGTTATCCCAATTCCCGCCAAAATCTAAGGCACAAGCTCTTAACATATCAACAAGCGTTTGGATGGTTCGTTCTGATTAACCGTCAGTCTGAGGGCGATAGGATGTGCTTATGTGTAGCTTCGTGCCCATACTTTCATGAAACTTCTGCCAGTAACGAGAGGTAAATCTAGTATCCCGATCCGAAACAATTGACACGGGCACCCCATGTCGAGATACGATCTCATTCATATAAATTGCCGCCATTTTCTCAGAAGAGTAAGCTTCTCGAATAGGTAAAAAGTGGGCACTTTTTGTGAGTCGGTCCACGATTACCCATATTGAATCGTGCCCCTTTTCGTTCTAGGAAGCTTGGTTACCAAATCCATAGTTATCTCCTCCCATTTCCAGACCGGAATTTCCAAAGGTTGTAACTCCCCGTATGGTTTTTGATGTTCTGCTTTCAATTGGGAGAATGTTAAGCATTTCGAGACATACTTTACAATATCGCGTTTCATACCCGGCCACCAATAATTGGTCTTCAAGTCCCGGTACATCTTGGTTACCCCGGGATGAATTGAGTACCGTGACTTATGAGCCTCCTCGAGTAGAGCGGTCTTGACTTCGCAAAATCGTGGTATCCAAATTCGACCGAATCTTGTTTTGAGTCCGATCGATTTTTCTTCTAATTTTTCGGCTATCCCTTTTATTCTTTCTTTCTTCGGGTCTTCCGCTCCAAGCGACTTTATTTGGGAATCTCGTATCATATCAAGTAAACGTGGAGTAAATGTCATCTTCATGGATTTTATTTGGATCGGAGGTGGAGACTCTTTTCGGCTTAACGCGTCCGCCACCGCGTTCGCCTTTCCCGGGTGGTAAAGGATATCGAAATCGTAATCTTTAATCAGTTCCAACCATCTTCGTTGTCTCATATTCAAGTCTTTTTGTTCAAATAAATATTTGAGGCTTTTGTGGTCCGAGTAAATTGTACATCTCGTACCATATAGATAATGCCTCCAAATCTTTAAGGCGAACACTACCGCTGCCAATTCCAAATCGTGTGTTGGGTAGTTTACTTCATGTGGTTTTAATTTTCGTGAAGCATATGCGATAACCCTTCCCCTTTGCATCAAAACACAACCTAAACCCTGTTGTGAAGCATCTGAATAAACAACCAGGTCTTCAGTCCCATCTGGTAATGTCAAGACCGGGAGACTCGACAGTTTCTCCTTTAATATTGGAAAGGCCTCCTCCTGTTCATTACCCCACACAAACTTTTCTTTCTTCCTTGTCAGTTTTGTTAAGGGTAATGTTATCTTCGAGAAATCCTGTATGAACCTTCTGTAGTACCCCGCGAGGCCTAGAAAACTTCTTATTTCAGTTGGATTTTTCAGGTAAACCCATTTCATTACGGCCTCAATCTTTGACGGATCTACTAGAACACCTTCCAAATTGATCACATGACCCAGAAACTGCACCTCTCTGAGCCAGAAGGCACACTTTGAGAATTTCGCATAAAGTTTTTCCTTACGGAGAGTTTCAAGTACTTCACGCAAATGTCTCGCATGTTCAGCCTTACTTCGCAAATAGACTAGAATATCATCTATGAACACGATCACAGATTTATCTAGCATGGGTCGGCATACCCGGTTCATAAGATTTATAAACGTTGCTGGAGCGTTCGTCAACCCAAAGGACATAACTAGGAACTCGTAATGCCTATATCGGGTTCTAAATGCGGTCTTTGCAATATCTTCTTCTCGTACCCTGACTTGATGATATCCCGAACGTAAGTCTATCTTTGAGAACCAATTCGCCCCTTGTAACTGATCGAAAAGATCGTCAATTCTGGGTAAGGGGTAACGATTCTTTATGGTTATTTTGTTCAGTTCCCTATAGTCGACACACATGCGCATCGACCCATCCTTCTTTTTTACAAATAGGACCGGTGCTCCCCATGGTGACACACTCGGGCATATAAAGCCCTTATCTAGTAGATCTTGTAATTGTGTCATTAACTCCCGCATCTCGGTGGGAGCCAATCTATAGGGAGCCTTCGCTACCGGTTTCGCACCCGGATTCAATTCGATGCGAAATTCTATTTCTCGTTCGGGAGGGAGTCCCGACAATTCCTCCGGAAATACATCCGGAAATTCGTTCACGATCTCAACATCTTCAAGCTTCGGGAGGCTTTGTCGAGCGTCTACTACATAAGCTAGGTATGCTTTACTCCCGTTAAGTACGTATTTAACGGCTTGAACAAGGGTACACAATTTTGTTTCTACATTTCTCTCCCTTGAATACTTAGTTGTCTTCCACTTGGAGATTGGACAAGCATTACCTTATTTTCACAATTAATCTCCACGCGGTGTCATGCCATCCAATCCATACCTACTATCATTTTAAATTCCCCCCAAACCATATGTATGAGGTCGATATCGAATTCTTCATTTTCTATGGTGAACTTGCAATTTCTACAAATCTCGTGTAACACATAGTTCTTACTATCGGCTATTTCTACCTCTAAAGGTATCGCCATTCGTTCAATCTTAAATGAAGGATGTTGTATGATTTCATTTGAAATAAACGACATAGTGGCTCCGGTATCGAACAAAACATAAACTGGTATGGAGTTTAATAAAAAGATACCTGAAACCACATTCGGATGGGACTTGGCTTCTTCGGATGTGATTTGAAACATCCTCCCTTTCGCCTTAGAGCTTTCCTCATTCTTTCCCTCCTTCCTTGATCCTTGCTGGAGTTTAGGACACTTCGACTTAACATGCCCTTTCTGGAAACAGTTGAAACAAGTCTTCGGGTTGTTAGGGCACTTGTAGGATGTATGCCCTTCTTCACCGCATTTATAGTACCCCCTCTTACCCAAAAGGCATTCCCCAGTATGAAGTTTCCCACATGTCTTGCAAGGAGTAATACCACCCTTCGACTTATCTTTCCTTCCTTGATCTTGGAACCTCGCTTTTTTAGATGGACTTGCATTTGTCCCCTTTTCTGTCGATCTCTTTTCACCACGTTCCTCCTGTCTTTTAATCTCAATTTCTCTATCCCGTGCCAAATTGATAAGCTACTCAAGGGTTTCACATTTTGAGGGAGTGATGAACTCCCTAAATTCTGCCTTCAGTATACCATAAAAGCGGTTGATCTTCATTCTTTCGGTCTTCACAAAATCTCCGCAAAACTTCATCTTATCCATGAAAGTGTTTGATATTTCGTTTATCGTCTCGTTTTTCTGTCGGAGGCTGTAACCACTCTCACAAAAAGGTCCTAATTATTAATTTAATTAATCATTAGGAAACCATAATTGAGACACCCAAGTGATTCTACATAAACCCAAAAATTTCCAGAACAATCGAAATCAGGATCAGGGCCCCTAAAACTCAAAGGGGGTAAACCCTAGCTAACGATTATCAACATAAAACATTGTTTAATTCTTATTGGTCAAAATCATCAAGTCAGTAAGGCTAGTCCCGAACCTAAGCAAGCAGGTAGGCTAGCATGTCAAGCAAGCATGTAGGCTAGCATGTCAAGCAAGCATGTAGGCTAGCATGTCAAGCAAGCATGTAGGCTAGCATGTCAAGCAAGCATGTAGGCTAGCATGTCAAGCAAGCATGTAGGCTAGCATGTCAAGCAAGCAGGTAGGTAGGCATGTCAATTTTCGTGTATAAATAGAAGACATTGGCATTCGATTTCTACTATTCAAACGACACTCAATTTCTAAATTGACGTCGAGTTATAGTTAAATCAGTTCACAACACACACTAATTCACGAAGTGCTGCCACAATCAGGGTAATAACTCGATCGCTATTACGATTCATTTTCCGACCGATCAATATATCCAATGGATGTTTAAGTGCCGCCCACATTAGGGTCATACTTAATCGTTCGTCATTAATTTGACGGATCATCATTAATTCGATGGATTAAGTATTGTACTTCATCGTTCGTCATTAAGTTGACGGATTGTCGATTAATTCGATAGATAAAGTATGCACTTTGTTATTCGTTGTGATAATTTGATCTTGGGAATTATCGTAAATTGCTGGATTGATTCCTAACCCAGTTTTGTGTGCATGGGTATTTAAATTAGGTTAACAAGGCTAATCAGTAGGCTTATACACTGCTCATTAAATCTGCAATGTGAGTCATTCTTCTTTTTATGAGGAATTCTCTTTTTATAAACTATTTTACAATACCTCAAAATATTTTCCAGTTATAATTACAGGGACTAAGTCGTGGATATCTTGAATTACTGGTTAATGGGGTATTGTGCACATTACTAATTTTCTCCCAGTTAGGTTCATTGACCTACTCGGGATATTCACTGTTAGGTTCATTGACCTACAGGGATAATCATCACTATCTAGGTTCATTAATCTAAATAGTGGTATGACCATCGTCACCATTGTGACATGTCACCATTGTGACAGAAAGCCAGATAAAAATAAGATAGAAGCCATTGTAATCGCTCTTATGCTGTAATTAATAACTATGCATCATTATGCAAAATAGAATGATTCACTCAGTATTTCCCGCTGACAAAACCTTTTTCAAACATGTTTCAGGTGATCTGTTGTAAATCAGGAAAAGTGCTGTGGAGCATTTCAAGCTTAAGATAGTGGCTCAGTATAAAATAAAGAAATAAATTTTGTAATATCACGCTTTTATAGTAAAAACATACTATTGTAAATTATCGGGGTTTTATCCCGAATTGTGAAATAAAATAATCGGGGAAAATTTTTTTTAGCTTTAAACGATCCTGTTTCCGCTGTAAAACTCAATTAAATCAATACCGCAGTATTTTCTGCCGCGGCTCCTGAAACGGGTCAAACCGGGTCGTGGGCCGTGACAGAAAAAGGTGGTATCAGAGCCACTGGGTTAAGCTAATTAAGTATTTAGAAATACTTAATTTTTCCTGATTACTATTATATGATTATGTGTTTTATTAACTGGCTATTTGTTAATTTTAATATGGACATATTTTTATATATATTGTAATATTTGTTGCTCTATCATCGTTAATCGAAAAATATTATATATAAATTTATTTGATTAATATATGGAATTACCTAATATAGTATTACTATATTATGGTAAAGAAATTATATTTTTTTATGTTTGAAGTATACTCTTATTTAAAATTATTGTATAGTTATTTATTATTAATAATTTTATTATTAATAATAGTGGTATTAAGATTATTTTTAAATACTAAGATTTTTATCAAAGGCAGATATTGGATAAACTAGCCTTAGTTAGGCATGGACTGATCACCTATGCTTAAACAAGGCAGCACTAACCAATATCCACCATGATAATGAATAGTTAATATATATAAATTAAGTCATCATACTTAGTTAGTATATAGATTTTTATATGTTAATTACTGTAATATTAAATATAAATCTTTAAATATTCTGATTTAAAGTTTAGTATTTTTATTATTATCTACAGTCTAGAAAAAATTTATAAATAAATTACAAATAAAACCTAGTATGTTTTAATTTGTAGTTGTTTTGGTAATATGAAATACTATTTAAAAAGTTGTTATATAAAATTTTAGTATGATTTAATAATTATGTGTATTTTATTAAATAGCATGAGTGATCTGTCGGAAGCCCTTCAGAATTTAAAACTCTATCCAGTAAGAATAGAAGTTTCCAGAGATTTTAATAGGTATATACCAGATATAGAAGAACCTATAGAATTCAATGCTTTACCTCTCGAGAAACCTAAGCCTAAGAAAATGGAAATTGGGGAAAATTCTAGGCAAATGGAGGAATTACCATCTCAAGAAGAACTAGATTTTATAATGGCAACTGATGATACTATTGAGCCTGTTAATGAAAATAATTTTATAAACTTAGAACCATCTATTCCAAATTCTTCAAATCACTGGAATATAGACGAATGGTTGGATAATGAAATACTGTTACAAAACCATCCCTATAGGCTTTTTCCTAAGTACAATCCAGAACCTTTACCAAATTCACCAATAAGTAACGAGAATAGGACTGAACTTCATCATTTTGACAACATGAATGATGGGAATAGGATCCAAGAAACTTTGGGACAAATTTCCTGGAAATACAATGAGAAGAAACGCCGCTACTAGAACATCATCTGACAAAGGATAGGGGATTATGAAACTGTGTTTGTGTAATAGTAACAGTAAAATCAGTATGTGTAAAATAAACAATAAAACGGGTGTATATAAGAAGCATGATATAAGGAAATATTAGAAAAGTTACAATTTTGTTTATATATTCGTTTATGTGATTATGTGCAACTAAATTGTGACATTAAATTATTTCCTTTATACTAATTATATATCTATAAAATAGATATCAGATGGAAAACGCTAATAATGAACCAGTTAATGAGGGTAATCAATCTGAGCAACAATCAGGGAATCAATATGTGACTAGGCAAGATATAGAAAATATCATTGCTCAAGAGATAGCCAACACTATTCCAGGAATAGTTGCTCAAGGGATAGCCAATGCTATTCCAGCAATCATTGCTGCTGTTAAAAATCCAATCGAACCGCAACAAGTTGTTCCTAGTAAACGCATTTCTGAAGATAATTTCAGTAATAGCGTAAATGGAGGTAATAATCATGTTAATCATGATAATGAACCACGGCAAGCTCCGCTCCCCAAGAAAATGAAAGCTGCAACGCCTGGTTGCACTTACAAAGAGTTTCTTGCTTGTAAACCCACTGAGTTTGCAGGCAATGAAGGAGCGACTGCCTCACTGCGTTGGTTAGAAAAAACCGAAGCAGTAATTACCATAAGTAAATGTGCTCAGGATGATCAGGTTATGTACGCATCAAACCTTTTCAAAGAAGGGGCGCTAGAATGGTGGAATACGGTGTTACAAGCAAAAGGAAGAAGGATGGCGTATGCTATGAACTGGGAAGAATTTAAGAGTCTTGTAGAAAGAAAATTCTGTCCTGAATATGAAAAGGAACAAATGACAAATAAGTTTCTAACCCACCGAATGATAGACGTAGATTGTCGAAGATATACTACGACATTCTTCGAGTATGCTAGAGTGGTACCAACCCTGGCTTCGCCAGAGCCGGTACTTATTTCTCGTTATATTTGGGGATTGATTGCTGAAATCCGTAATATCGTCAAGGCTGCGAAACCTCGCACAATTGATGATGCGGTAGATTTAGCCAATACTCTGACTGACGAACTAGTACGGACAAGAGAAGAAAATAAAAGAAAGGAAGTAGCCCAAAAGATTACCCAAGTATTCCATTCGGGTAACCATAACAATTTCAAGGAAGGAGGGAATGGGCAATCTTCCACTAGTCCATTTTGTAATTCTTGTAAAAGAAAGCATTTTGGAAGATGCAAGGGATATTGCAATTTTTGCAAAATTCCAGGGCATCAGGAAGAAGACTGCAGGAGGAAGAGATCTTCAGTCTGCTACAACTGTGGAGAAGCTGGACATCTCAGGCCAGATTGTCCAAAACTGAACAAACCATCTGACAATAAAGCCAAACCTATAGAAGGAGCAAAGAGGAATGTAAGAGCCTTCCAACTGACTGCTCAAGAAGCAGAACTCATTCCAGATGTGATAGCTGGTACGTTCTTAGGTTACAACGTTACACAAAAGTATTATTTGACCTTGGTGCAAACCAAAGTTTTATAAATACTTCATTCTGTCAAGATCTTAACTTACTTTTAACCAACATTAGACAAATCTTTACAGTCGAAACGACAAGCGGAAATACCCTCATCTATTCCAGTAAATCTCGAGGACGAGATTTTTATTAAGGTGGGGAGAATGTAACAACTCTCACAAAAAGGTCCTAATTATTAATTTAATTAATCATTAGGAAACCATAATTGAGACACCCAAGTGATTCTACATAAACCCAAAAATTTCCAGAACAATCGAAATCAGGATCAGGGCCCCTAAAACTCAAAGGGGGTAAACCCTAGCTAACGATTATCAACATAAAACATTGTTTAATTCTTATTGGTCAAAATCATCAAGTCAGTAAGGCTAGTCCCGAACCTAAGCAAGCAGGTAGGCTAGCATGTCAAGCAAGCATGTAGGCTAGCATGTCAAGCAAGCATGTAGGCTAGCATGTCAAGCAAGCATGTAGGCTAGCATGTCAAGCAAGCATGTAGGCTAGCATGTCAAGCAAGCATGTAGGCTAGCATGTCAAGCAAGCAGGTAGGTAGGCATGTCAATTTTCGTGTATAAATAGAAGACATTGGCATTCGATTTCTACTATTCAAACGACACTCAATTTCTAAATTGACGTCGAGTTATAGTTAAATCAGTTCACAACACACACTAATTCACGAAGTGCTGCCACAATCAGGGTAATAACTCGATCGCTATTACGATTCATTTTCCGACCGATCAATATATCCAATGGATGTTTAAGTGCCGCCCACATTAGGGTCATACTTAATCGTTCGTCATTAATTTGACGGATCATCATTAATTCGATGGATTAAGTATTGTACTTCATCGTTCGTCATTAAGTTGACGGATTGTCGATTAATTCGATAGATAAAGTATGCACTTTGTTATTCGTTGTGATAATTTGATCTTGGGAATTATCGTAAATTGCTGGATTGATTCCTAACCCAGTTTTGTGTGCATGGGTATTTAAATTAGGTTAACAAGGCTAATCAGTAGGCTTATACACTGCTCATTAAATCTGCAATGTGAGTCATTCTTCTTTTTATGAGGAATTCTCTTTTTATAAACTATTTTACAATACCTCAAAATATTTTCCAGTTATAATTACAGGGACTAAGTCGTGGATATCTTGAATTACTGGTTAATGGGGTATTGTGCACATTACTAATTTTCTCCCAGTTAGGTTCATTGACCTACTCGGGATATTCACTGTTAGGTTCATTGACCTACAGGGATAATCATCACTATCTAGGTTCATTAATCTAAATAGTGGTATGACCATCGTCACCATTGTGACATGTCACCATTGTGACAGAAAGCCAGATAAAAATAAGATAGAAGCCATTGTAATCGCTCTTATGCTGTAATTAATAACTATGCATCATTATGCAAAATAGAATGATTCACTCAGTATTTCCCGCTGACAAAACCTTTTTCAAACATGTTTCAGGTGATCTGTTGTAAATCAGGAAAAGTGCTGTGGAGCATTTCAAGCTTAAGATAGTGGCTCAGTATAAAATAAAGAAATAAATTTTGTAATATCACGCTTTTATAGTAAAAACATACTATTGTAAATTATCGGGGTTTTATCCCGAATTGTGAAATAAAATAATCGGGGAAAAAAATTTTTAGCTTTAAACGATCCTGTTTCCGCTGTAAAACTCAATTAAATCAATACCGCAGTATTTTCTGCCGCGGCTCCTGAAACGGGTCAAACCGGGTCGTGGGCCGTGACAGAGGCGTAAGAAATCCTCCTGAATCTTATCAATGGCTGACTGAGGACAGTGATATCTCATGAAGGGTTCCTTAAATTCTTGCCAAGTCATCATTTGGAGTTTATCCTCACCTACTTCCTTGCTATACGCATCCCACCAATCTTTCGCCTGAAAAGAGAGTTGGCCAGTAGCGAACATCACCTGATCTTCCTTATCACACCGGCTTCGTATAAATACTGCCTCTATATTCGGAATCCATTTTTGGCATGCTATCGGATCGATTTTGCCATCATACGTTGCAGGATTGCATGCCATGAAATCTTTATATGTGCATCGTCGTTCCTTGCTTTTACCTTTAGATCCCTCAATCAATTCCTTCAATTCTTCGATCTTGCTAGTCATCATTGCATCCACAACTCCCAACACTCTACTTTCTACTTCTTGAGCTAATCGTGGAAGATTAGCTTGCATAACCCCTTCCGCCACTTCTGTGACTTTGTTATTAAATGCTTCTTGACGAGCCGTATCATCATCATCATTAACACTTCTTGCATCTGCCATCTACACAATATCATGTGTTGCGTTTAATACGAATCATAAGCTTTTCAATATATCATAGTCCATTAGTCCGTATATACTTCATTCGCATTCTTACATTTTAAATTTTACTCCTTTTTAAACTTTCATCATTCATTTAGTGTCATTCGACACATTACTTTCGACTTTTACAAATTTCATTCCATCGTAACCACTATTTGTGATTACATATACCTTATTAGGCCTTATATGGACCCTACATAATCATTAAATGGGATTTCAGACAACTCGGAAACTCAAAATGCGAGAAACAATACAAAACAAAAATTTTCAGCGGACTGAACTTCCGCTGGCCGTCGGCGACGGCCTTACATCCCGTCGGCGACGGGCTCTAAAATGTGGCGTCGGCCCAAAGGGGGGCGTCGGAGACGGCTGAGCAGCCCGTCGGCGACGGCCTCCCGATTGCTGAAACGCTGCTGCACTTATTTTTGGCTGATTCGACCATTTCCCGGGTCCGTTTTCAGCCACACGGGTCCAGGGACTTCTCATTTTACCCACATTATCACTTCTTAGCATACATATCTTTAAAACTTATTTTACCCACATTATCACTTCTTAGCATACATATCTTTAAAACTTATGCCGTGAACACATTGTACATACTTATATTTACCTGTAATTTAAATCTTTACCTCTTAGCGGTCTTGGAGCGAGCACACTTTCGAGCGAGCCGTCAGTTTGAGTTCAAGCACTACTACTTGTGCTCGAATCCCTCAAACCACGGCTCTGATACCAACTTGAAACGCCCCTAACTTATCATTTTCAAAGATCTTAACGTGGAGGATAAATGTTTAGAATTTCCGGCATGACCCGTTCGTACATAGACCACTAACACCTGTTTTATACGGTAAACCATTTCAACATAAAACACCCTTGACAAAAACCAAAACGGAACGTTTACGTTGTTTACAACAAGACTACCACTACTAAGTTTTTATCCAAACCATAAGGACATCAAAATACTACATAAGTTAAAGTACATAAGACCAAAAGTTTAGACCACGTTAAAATAACTTATGACGGAAGCGTGTAGTGGGCGTAGATCAAGTGTGCTCATTTCAAATTGTCCGACCACCTAGGTTGAGGATTTACCTACATTCAACATAAACAAATAAGTTAGTATCTCTTCGCTAACACCATTAATTAATAAACCGATTCGTCTCTATCACGGTCTTACATCATTCAACTACATTACTAACCGTTAGACGATTCATTACATGCTCGTCTCAATGTAGAGACCAAACATACCTTTCTTAACATACCCGCTATCGACGGATACTAGTACTTTTAACATAACTTCCATTCGATTCGTTCATGACGAACGAACATATTCCTTACATACACTTACACTCCAATCCGAAAAGGACGGATCGAGTAGACCTTCATTCATTACGTACTTAACTTCCCATACCCGGTTCGACTAGAATGAACCAGATATGATGCATTCTCCTTCATAACTTATTCATTTCTCACAATCCGTTTATGACGGATCTTACTTTTACTTCCGAATAACCATAGATTCAAATATCAAAATTTTAACATACAACACAATACAATTGGAAATAGTATACATATGACAACATAATAGAATATGGTGTACACGAACGTACCTCGATCTTGTGAGCTTTCCGATTTCCTAGTGTTGGAACCTTCTTCTTTCACACCTATAACAACACGTTCATTCACTTATTTTGTTCAACTAAATTTCATTCATTCTTCTTCCAAATTACGCATATTATTCTTTTAAGCATCCCATCAAACACTTGGCGGGTTTCGCATTTTCGGGACATTTACCCAGCTAACTAAAACATGTTTTTAAGCTAGTTCTTTTAATTATTCAACAATAATCAAGCAAACCTCATTCTATATCAATTTATCTAGTGTTTATACATCATCAACAGAATTATTCATCAATGATTCACATGCATGACACATTGACACTACATGATCATCCTATTCATATCACAAATTCAATAAGTGGGCTTTTACTAAAATCTTTCAAATAACCTAAAATCAAACATGATTCTTGTTCTAGAAGGTAATCCTAACTCAGATTTCTCACATTTAGACACAAGAATTCGAGATTGGGTTGAACCCCTCATCCTACAAATCATGATTCGAGAAATTAAACTTATCACTTCAGAAATTGAGGTTAGCTACTCGAATTTAGGGTTCATGCATTAGATTTTTCCTTTGATTCAGGTTTAATTGCTTGATTTCTTGATGTTAGGGTTTCACCCTCTTGCTCTGCTCTCCTGTTCGATCGACCAGAACCCCACACAAAACTCTGTGTGTGGGTTTTGAACTCTTTTATTCTAATTACCTTTAATTTTTGATATGTTACACCTTTAGTCCCTCAAGTTCATCTACTTAATAAATTTTAAACTTCACCCCTTTATTATTTATATCATGCATCAAATCCCATTAACTAAGTTAAGTTTTAAATAAATTTTTAACTTATCAAGTAAACATTCTTGGGGTGTTACAAATGCCCAGCTAAAGAACAAGTTTCAGATTAAAAAAAGGTTAACTTTAACTCCAAGCAATATGTCGTTCGTCTTTAATTTAGGCCACTATAGTCATTCTCGCTAACTTAACGCCGCACACGCTCATTCGGCTTAGTGGTGTCCCCGATTGGGGAGAAAGTAGAATCGAAATTAGAGGAAATTAATGGTGTGGCAAAGATAATCCATGTTGGTTATCGACTACATTTTACTGTAATTTTTATTTACTGCGATTTACTCAATCACTGTTTACCCTAAATCCCCAATTAATACTTCGAATCTTTGAATTTTGATAATGTGTTTGCGATTGAGATTGTGCTTCCAATTTTGTGATTGATACTTGAAAGGCAGAAAGCAGAACTTATGTGTTATTTATACCAATTCAAAAGGTCCCCAACTTTTAATTTGTTTAAAGTCTTCAAAAACGTTGAGTCGGCGCTGCCCCAACCAATCTTTTCCTTGCAAACTACCACTTTAAATATCACATATAAAACATAGATTTAGTTTAACTCAAAACCAAAATTAGTTGGAAATAGTATTTTTCTTTAAAGTACACATTGTGGTCGTCTGTTATTAATTAAGTTCCAACATTTTTGTGTGGTTATGGTGTTGAGAACTCGAGATCCGAATCCTCCTCCTTAGGGATTCTTTGTTTCTTACTTTCCCTACATGCTAGATTGGGTATTCTTTTAATACAAAGCTCTTTTTTTTCTAAAAAAAGAAATGAATAAAGGGCTTTAGATTTAAAGAAGTGAGAAATTTTGAAATTTTTGGTGTATAATAATGGTCAAAAGTAGATTTGGCAAATGCAAATACTATTGGAATGGTCAAACAAGGCCGTGGTCAAAATCTCTAAACCCTCTTACACTACACAGAAACGAATCCCAAAATGTTCACATGTACTTTTAATGCCTTTTTTCTGTAGTTTATAACACACACACATTTCTAGATCCACTCTAGTTGTATTTTTTATGGTATTTTGCAAATTAAGTAGGGATTTTCATTGTTTTTATATTTACAGGTAATCTTAAAGTAAAGTTGTAGAGGTTTGAAATAAAATTACTAAATATACAGGCGTCTTCGAGAATTCACGTACCCTGTTTGAGATAAAAAAAAATGTCATTCCATAATGCTTTATTATTATTTAAAAAATCACATTAGTATTGAGCTTAATAAACCTGATGTTAAGTGGGCTAAATTCTAAACCATTAAAAATGATTTGTAAATGTGCTTATATTGGAAGTGTGTGGTTCTAGAGTGAACATTAGTGTATTTATGAACTGAGTGAACAATTCCTAGCCATTGATTTACATCATCAAATTGTAAAATACGCTGGTGTATTTTCATCATCAAATCCTGATCAAATCTTGGCCATTGATTTACACTTGAGTATTGATAATCAAGGGCTAGGATTAGTTCACATAGTTCACTATCAAGGGTGTCGTTCACAAATGAACCTAACCCTATATTGGAATTGGTATGTGTTTACTATTTAAAAAAAATATATAACATATATATATGTTTTTTTTTAAAACGCGTGCCCCTCGAAATCACGGGCCTTGTGTAGAGGTCCTCCCAGCATACCATCAAAGCAGCCACTGACTAAATATATAAGAATGTAATCAAACATTATTAATTTTTTTTTACAAATAGTTTTACAAGTGAAAATATTAGAATTTCAAAAATAGTGTATTTTTAATGAATTCAAGCATTCTTCAGTTAATAAAGAACAAATTACAATTTTGATAATTTTTACAAATGATACATTTCAGTGCTTTTCGGTTGAATTTGTTATGTATGTATTTAGCAATGGTAACTGCTTGAACTAACTAAACATATTTTGTTGTTGTCTTGTAATGTAATTATAAACCTTTTATATAAAAATGGAAAGTGAATTAAGGGAATCCAAGAAGCAAATAACTAAGGTGATGGATCCAAGACTTGGTCAACCTAATTATTGATCACTGGATCTTGAATACCACAAGGCACATGTTGCCTTGCTAGGTAAATTTTATATCAACCTTCTTAATATTTTTAAACTGCAAAACGGATATAATTTCGTCACGAAGAAGCTACGAAATACATTAAAAAATAAAATTAAAAAAATACAACGAAACATCAGAAGGACATAGCAAGTAAACTAATAAACACCTCCACCCTAAGAAAACGAGACTCCTACCAAATTATAGAGGATAAGTAGGAGGAAACGTGAATTTCGGCCTAGACGCTAAGTGTGTGTGTATATATATATATGATTATTTAAGTTGTAGTTTGTTTGATTAAATGTACAAAAGATGTCATCATCATGTATGTATAGTTATTATAAATTTCTATACACATTTGGTAATCAACGTTTGAATGTGTCAAGAAAATGACAACAACTTTCGTAGAAATTTAAAAGGTGTTTTTTAGAAATCTTATAACATTTAATACCAAACAACCCTCACCATCGTGCCACCGCCTTGCTTACAAGTGCCGCCGCCATCTCGCCATTAAGTATGACAGTCAGTTGCATCAACAAGAGGTATGGTCTATAGGTAAAACAAGTTGAAGATGATTTGGAATGCGCAATGGTTATTTTTGTTGTAGTTATGGTGTTTTACAAGAAAATGTTAGTGGTATTATTAACCTTTAAAGAGAGGACATAAATGTTTGCACAATGCCAAATTTGAATGGGAAATAATATGTGTAATCGATGGACGATGGTCCACTTTGGCATCTTCTCATTTGGTATTATCCGCTTTTGAGAAATTCTTATCGTGTTTATATCTCCATGCGGGTCTTTTAGTAAATTGACCCACGTGCGGAAGACTCTCCAACAGCCAGGGGCGGACCTGGCTTTGTTCCAGGCGTAGCATGGGCTACGGCTCAACTTTTTACCAGTAGTGCGAAACTTTTTTTTTCGATTTTTATACAAAGGACACCCCTAAACAACCACGAGGACACCCCTCAAAATGTTTTTTACAAACCAATAATAAGCCCAACGAGAAGGTTAATAATAAGCCCAAATAACTAAATAATAGCACATTAGATTAGCCCAAATAACTAAATAATAGCCCAAGATTGAATGGGCGGCAGATTAATCAGGGGACGGGATATCAAACGTCGAACTCATCCAAAGGAAATTCAGAATTGGCTGTCGCTGATGATCATCATCTTCGAAGAACATAGACAGAATAGAACTACAGAAGATTGTTACGTTTGGCTGTGATTCTTTGATTCGTTTTATTGGCAGCAGCACCAGCAGTCCAACACATCGAACTATCGAAGACGAACAAGGCCTGTGAGTATTCTTAATTTCTGCTGTTGGAAAAGGGATGTGACGGTGAGAGAAGTAAATTGTGGAGTGTGGTAAAGTGAGCGGCGGTTTCATATTTTGGGAATTAGGGTTACAAAACTGTGAATGACTATGCATGTTTCTCATTTCTGAGGTGCCAGTAAGTTGTCAAAGCTCCAAAAAAATGAGTATTAACTAAAAAGAGTTAAATGCCATTTTAGTCCCTGTGGTTTGGGTCATTTTGCCAGTTTAGTCCAAAGGTTTCATTTTTAACCTGTGGGTCCAAAAAGGTTTCACTGTTGCCATTTTAGTCCACTAGGTTAACTTATCCATTTTTTCTGTTAACCAGAAGGGCAATTCGGTCATTTTTATATGTAATTCTGTTAACTAGAAAGGCAATTCGGCCATACAAAATGACCGAACCGCCCTTCTCGTTAACAGAAATAATGGATGAAGTTAACCCAGTGGACTAAAATGGCAGCAGTGAAACCTTTTTGGACCCATAGGTTAAAAATGAAACCTTTGGACTAAACTGGCAAAATGACCCAAACCATAGGGACTAAAATGGCATTTAACTCAACTAAAAATAAAGAAAACATATACAATTAACTAAAGATAATCCAAATCAGGTTATAATTTATATATATGCTATATATTTTTATATATGACTTATAATATATATACATACATTATTTAGACTTTAATTTAAACGAGCCAAACGAGTGAGCCAACGAGCCGAATTTACCTTGGCTCGGGCTCGGCTCGTTTACAAACCGAACCGAGCCAAGCCAGCTCATTTAAAACCGAGCCGATTTCGAATCGAGCTTTTTCCGAACTTTTTTCGAGCGAGTCTCGAGCCGCGAGTTTTATGAACATCCCTATGCTTGATAAGTTCTAATCTTTATAGATTAGATTTAAAAATTCTTTTAGTGTTTTATCACTTTAGCCTAGAATTAGAACTATATTAGTTTTATCATTCAACTTATTTGAACGTTGATTTTGTATTTGTGTAAAAAACTTATTATTAGTTTTATTATTCAACTAATAATAAAACTATATTAGTTTTATTATTCAACTTATTTCGAAATTGAAACTTGTCAAGACGGATTTACGCAATCGAATTGGCCCGAAATTTTTGAACAATGCTATGGTTTGTGCGGTTGAAAATGATTTTTTACGTGAAGTAAAAGACGACGATGTGATGGAACGATTTCAAGATATGAAAAAAAAAAACGAGTACACATTTATTAGGTATTTGTTTTACTTTATTTATTTATTGTCGTTTTTTTAATATTGTATGATTACACAGTAAATATTTTTTTTTTGGATACCCCTGAATTAATGTTCTAGTTCCGTCACTGCCAACAGCTATAGTTCATTTCACTCCACATCTCATTTCTACATATCAAACATTACCTAAGGCCGGAGGGTGTGGGGGGCGCCATACCCGCCACC
Source organism: Helianthus tuberosus (assembly GCA_030545235.1). Lineage (NCBI taxonomy): Eukaryota > Viridiplantae > Streptophyta > Magnoliopsida > Asterales > Asteraceae > Helianthus > Helianthus tuberosus. The sequence continues at coordinate 45,051,691 of CM060358.1, read as the reverse complement.
TCAGCCTCTATAGCGCCCCGGGCGCTATACACCCACACCCACCAAATTAAGTGGGGGCGCTATACACCCCTCGCCAACATGTTAACGTTTGCAATTGAGAGGATCGAGAGGGAAATGTCAAATATGACGGCTTGCCACTTGTTTGCACCAATAAGATTTTTTTTTTTTTTTTTTTTTTTTTTCTTCTGTATAGCGCCTAGACCACACCCTCCATATTAAAGAGGGGGCGCCATCAAGCTTCAGCCCACGTGGCGCCTACGTGGCGCTGATGTGTCCTTATAAAGCCCTAAGGGGGGTTATCCCACACCCTCTAGCCTAAGGGTTTAGTGACTCTCCAACGGCTAAAGTTTATATTGATATTGGTATCCGAGCATCCAACATCGTTTTTATATGATTTGATTACCCTCTAAACTATCACGTATGTAAAAAAAGAGTATGATGACCCCTTGGTTAAAACTTTTTGTTCCGCAACTATATGTGTAATACTAGAATTAGAATACCTGATTTTCATAATTATGCTAACGATAGAAGTTCTAATGTTATAAACTTATAATATAAAATTTTTAGATATTCCTTGAAGGGTACATAGAATAACCTAATTACCTAAAAACACAAACAACTATAATCTAGATCATTAATAACTTAATTCAGTATATTAAATTCTTGTGAGTCAAGTTACAGTATCACTATTTCATTTAAATACAGTATATTAAATAAATTTATGATACAAATTTTCTTTGATATGAATTATAAATAATTTTCATAGGAATTGATTCAATTCCTTTAAATTTCAACTAGTATATTTTCCACCCGCGCGTTACGGCGGGGACCTAATGTCTGCGAAACGCGTGTCCGCAACGGCAAGCAGATACTGAATATCAAAACACAAATAAAAATGATCTGGTAACGATAGTCACTTCGTCCTAAAAAACGATTTTAAATAATCTAATATATAATAATAGGACCCACACGTCCTACACGTTGGAAATTTGGGTGTTTTCAATTTAGTTATTACGGTACTAACACGTTAAAATATGGATGAGCTCGGTATAGGTAACGGCACCAAAAGTACCAATCTGGAAAATCATCGAAATTAGGTACCGGCACCGAAAATGCTCGGTACCATACGGTATGGTATTTGAGGGTAAAAACCGGTGAATACCGGTGCCGAACCGATACCAAAAATATCAAAAGTCGGTACCATTCGGTACTGAAAATATACCCGGTTTGCTAAATTTGATACCAGTACCGGTACCCGATACCATTTGCTCATCCCTTTGATGATGTTACTATTCATTGGGTTGTGTATGAAAAGTAATCTAAACGGTACAATTACTTGCGTTGCTACGTTGTTACAGGATTTGATGAGCTCAGTACCAACCGGTACAGAAAATACCGTGACCAAAAATCCCTAAAAGTGGGTACCGGTACCGAATATACCTGGCACAGTACGGTTCGGTACCGGTCGGTACTGGTATCGTACCGGTATTTGAGGGTAAAAACCGGTGAATACCTGTGCCAAACGGATACCGAAAATGTCAAAAGTCGGTATCGAAAATATACCCGGTTTGGTAAATTTGGTACTGGTACCAGTACCCGATACCATTTGTTAATCCCCTTGATGATGTTACTGTTCATTGTCTTCAAATTTCAAAAGTCGGTACCGAAAATATATCCGGTTTGGTAAATTTGGTACTAGTACCAGTACCCGATACTATTTGTTAATCTCCTTGATAATGTTACTGTTCATTGTCTTCAAATTTTAATATATAGGTAATTCCGTTAAAATTTTCCAATTCCTTCGTAAATATTCTATGAACCAAACGGCCTCGAAGTTTCTTTAAGTTACAAAACTACAAATTTGCTCATTTGCATAATTAAAATTATAGAGTGGAATGCAGATTTTTCTGGATGATATTTGAATATTCAATGTTTAATTAATTATATTCTTATAAACTATGCATGTCAAAGTAAAATGTTATAAACTTGTCATCTCATGTTTAATGCAACGTGTGAACTTGCAACATTTAGTTCAACTAATATGTTAACATATTCATTAAATAACAGGAGTACATTTCAACGAGTACTGTTTATTTTTCACAAACAAAAAAAAAGTGACAAATATAAGTTCTTTTATTCAATGAAACTTAAAATTTTATGAACCTTTATATATGAAACTAGTTTTATGCCCGCCCGTGTTGCCGGGCGTTAGGCCGAATATTTATCAACCAATTAAAAAACACTACCATAGTTTTGTTAGAAAAAAAAGCTAAAACGATAGGACAGCAATTTTGAGCTGGAGCAAAACGTAATTTATCAAGACCAATGAGTGAGTGCTAGGCAGCTGTCTGACACGAATAAAAATTACATCAAGTCAACCAATTAAAAAAACACTTCCATACTTTTGGAAAAAAAAACTTAAATAATCGCAAGACTATTTTGAACTGTGGAAAAAACGTAATTTTGAACTGGACGAAATAAATTGATATCATGCAATAATCATATATAGAAATAGTATTATATTTATTCACTATATATGTGTGTAATATTGGACTAAATAATTTAGCATTGAGGTAAAAAAATCAGTTTAGGAAATTTGTATCTGATATCACAAACTATATACATGCACTAATATTTAGGTTGGGTTAATTTGTAGATTTTTAAAATTTATTTTATAATGGTAATGATTTTTTTAAACTAAACCTTGTCAAAGCATTATTTGAAATTATTCATTAAAATTAAGATAAGGATTAATGATATATAATAAAATATAATTGAAAATTTTTAGATTGAAAGAGAAAATGACACATGGCATTAATAGGAGTCTTTAATTAGAATTTAGATTTGAATGTCGATTCCTGTCCCATCAGTGGCAAAGGATAGTTGGTGTCTGGGGGTGCACCTTTCCCCCAATATTTCGGTTAGAAGTGTATAAGTTACGATTTTTCGTCCGAAAATTTTAAAAGTATATAGGATTGCCCCCCGATTATTTTTCCTAAATTGTATATCCTAAATATTTATACACTTTGTATATAAAAGATGGGTAGTTTGGTAAACATATTTTAACTCTTATTTGGTTAACTCTAGATTACCCACCAGATAATAAACTAAATCACAACTGAATTCAAAAATCTTAAAGGTCGTCCGGCTGAGTTGTAATTTTTTGTCCAGGTTCCATTTATCTCGTATCATTATATGTATATATATTTATATTGGTCTTTTGTTTGTTATACAATATTTAGTTTTTCTATGTGCAAGAATGTGTCATTTGAATGAATGAAATTTTTTAGTTTTATTTGGATCTATTATTATTTGACCGACCTGAATCGAATAGCCGACCCGACCCGAAACATAATGATAGGAAAAAAGATTTTGGGTCCCATCACTTTACGCCCCCTCGAAACTTTTGATCAAGCTCCGCCACTATGTCTCATCACATTACTTTATTCTTTTTTATACATGGCAAATTTTGATTGGCCCATGTTTAAGTTTTTTCTACTCACCGGAAACTATTCAGCTCCAAGCCACTGCAGTAACCTCTGTTGTTAATCATGGTCACAAAAGTTGTTAGACGCTCCTTAATTGGATTTGAGAGTACTCAGCAAGTACACTCTCCAAACGAATAGTGCTCAGGTCTCGACAGTCTATCTTGTAACGAGTACTCGAGAGTACTCGGCCTTCAAGACTTTGTTTTACAACCGCCTGAAAAAACAATAAACGAAAGCGACTAGTATATATTATAACACGCTCAGAAATAAACAAATAATTCAATAATTACCGTTTATCCAACCTTTTTTAATAATTGCAAGAAATAAAAAATTGAGGGCCCTATATATAAAAACAAGGACCTCACATGCCGTAGAGAATTGTGAGGAAGAAAGGGTTTGGTAAGAAAATGGAATCCCAAGAAAACGAATACTATGTTCCCAATAATGAACAAACAACTCATGCCAACACACCTATTTTCTTTTTTGTTTCTCTTTTAAAAATATGTGTGTGTATAATTACATACGAATTTGCCTATGTATTATGAATCCATTATTAGGATATGCAATTTTTTTCTCTCGTTTATGGATATCAAGTGTGTAAAACATACATTTTGAGTCTCGTGGTCGGCAACGGCGGATCTAGAAAATAGTTATAGGGGTAACGTTTAAAAAAAAGTATTGAAATTGAAAAAACGTTAATTTTTTTCAAATTTACACTAACGGGGGAGGGGGTGTCCGCCCTTGATGTTTAGGACCTAGATGGGTTAACTTTGTTAAGATTGTACTCTTTGAAATGGACGGCTTTGTTATGAAGAACAAAGTAACTGTTGTATGCACTGAAACGTACAAGTAAAGTGAAATAAGAGTATGACTATAAATTTTAAACAATGTAAATTTATAAAAAAAAATAATAAAGTTTCAAATTCTGTTGTCATTACGTGATTAATTAACCCTTAATCCATAAACTATGAATAACAAAATGATTATTTCACGCACTTTCTACACTAGTACTAATAGCATGAGGACAAAGTCTAAAATCATAGCATAGTACTTTTTGTCTTAAAAATGTAGCATTATTAATTTCTTTTTTATCCTTGAGTCGTTGTCATTTTTGTTTCTAGTTAAAATTTGCAATTTTATTAGAGCATTTCAATGCAAATATTAAAAGTAATCTTTATACTAAATTTTATGTGATGAATAACAATGCTCAAATAGAACAAAATTTAATTGTGGGTTGCTTAAGAACATTCAACCAAAGTTAGGAACAAAGAACCAAACCTTTGTAAACCACATTGTACCACATTGTATTTAAACTTTTCAAACTATTTTATTTTACAAAGAGTAAAATGCCAAAATGGTTCTTGAGTTTAGGCCGCCTTTGTCACTTTAATCAAGAAAATTAAACTTTTTGCATATAGGTCCTTGGGGTTTCATTTTTGTTACCATTTTCATTCAATTGGCAAACTAAGTTAGAATTTTATGTTAATTTCTCCTATTTTTTTTTTGTCATTTTCCTAATTTAATTAAAATATGTTATGGAGTTAAGTGTCATTTTAGTCCCTGTGGTTTGGGTCATTTTGCCAGTTTAGTCCAAATGTTTCATTTTTCATTTAACCAAAGTTAGGAACAAAGAACCAAACCTTTGTAAACCACATTGTATTTAAACTTTTCAAACTATTTTATTTTACAAAGAGTAAAATGCCAAAATGGTTCTTGAGTTTAGGCCGCTTTTGTCACTTTAATCAAGAAAATTAAACTTTTTGCATATAGGTCCTTGGGGTTTCCTTTTTGTTACCATTTTCATTCAATTGGCAAACTAAGTTAGAATTTTATGTTAATTTCTCCTATTTTTTTTTTTGGTCATTTTCCTAATTTAATTAAAATATGTTATGGAGTTAAGTGTCATTTTAGTCCCTGTGGTTTGGGTCATTTTGCCAGTTTAGTCCAAAGGTTTCATTTTTCGCCTATGGGTCCAAAAAGGTTTCATCGTTGCCATTTTAGTCCACTGGGTTAACTTCGTCCATTTTTTCTGTTAACGAGAAGGGCAATTTAGTCATTTTATATGGCCGAATTGTCCTTCTAGTTAATAAATTACATATAAAATGACTGATTTGCCCTTCTCGTGAACATAAAAAATGGATGAAGTTAACCCAGTGGATTAAAATAGCAACGATAAAACCTTTTTGGACCCACAGGCGAAAAATAAAACATTTGGACTAAGCTGGCAAAATTGCTCAAACCACAGGGACTAAAATGGCATTTAACTCTGTATTATGACATAAAATGACGATTATACCCTTCACTAAATGAGAAAAACGATAAAAAGGGGAAAAGTTAACAGAAAATGCTAAATGTTTGCCAACTGGATGAAAATAACAACAAAAATGAAATCAAAAGAATCAAGATACAAAAGGTTTCATTTTTTGGACTAAAGTGAAAAAAATAGTCTAAATTCAAAGACCATTTTGAGAGTTTACTCTTTTACAAAACTATAAAAAATGATAACCTGAATACCTGATATATTGATATATCATATCACACGAATTACCCTACCCTTTATAAATTATAAGCCTTGAAATGCCCCACATGAATTACCTCAGCTATCTATAAATCTATATCTATACATAGAAAAAAATTAATACCTTGTATAAAAAAACTATTTATTTTTTATAGTTTGATATTATTTATACATTTTACAAATTTAACTTACGGAAAAACAATTTTACCCAACTACAATCACTATTTTTATTTTTAACAATAGAAGCTAAACATCAACAAGAATAAAACTTGAATACATGTTGCCAAAAAAAAATATATATGTATAAAATATGCAAAATCAACTATTAATATTTAATATATTACATAAAAGAATCAATCTAGTTAATGTCACAAAAGAATCAATCTTTTCAAGAAAATTAATCAATCTTGAACAATTCTTGCTAAAATTCAACGACCCAATAACAAAATAACTCGGACCAATTCCCACTGTACACCAACAACAAAAATCAACCAAAAAAATAATTTGTCACCGGAATTTATTTTTCCGGCCAAATCTCCGGCACAATTATCAACTCTTCCAAGCATAAACCAGCAACGAAAAACCCGACGGACCTTTCAATTCATTCTCCTCCACACTCTCCCATTCCATAACCGACCCGCACCCAGACGAAGCAGACGAAAGCGAAGAATCCGACGAGCTTTTCGCCCGTTTCAACATCCCTTTCTTCATTTTCCTCATCTCAAACCCGAACCCGAAACCCGACCCGGATCCGGAAATACCCGACCTGGGTCCGGAAGCATTCAACCGGGCTAACAATTTATCGTCTTCGTGGTAATCGAATCCGGACTTTTCAAACCGAAACATAAACAACGCGTACCCATCGTCGGATTCTTCCTCCATTAGCCAGTTGTGAACATCCCAGGAAATCTGAATTTGAACGCCGTCAATTTCAACGCGTTCATTTCCACGAAATTTCCATTGGAGATGTTTCACAACCAGCACCCGTTTATTGTCGACGGAGAAGTACAACCTAGAGTCTTCTCCGCCGGCAACACGGGTACAGTCTATAGTTATTTCGCGGGTTTTCCCGCGAAAAGTGGCCTTAGTGGTGTACTTTTTGTTGGAAATGGCGTACACGTGTTCACGCCTAAGGATGGTTATTTGGGATTTATTTGATTGGATGGATTTGGTTTTAGAGTAGGCTTGTTTAGGTGAGTCTCCAATGAGTAGTGTCATTTGTCCTGACACCGTGGCCGCAATATAAAACCCGGCCACGGGTTCCGGGCCAGATCCAAATTTGGCCCGGGACAGGTCATAAAAGATTTGAATAAAATCATTTTTGTTTGGAGAGATTTGGATCTTTTTGGATCCGTGTCGCGTCCAAAACATCAATGGTTTTATCTGGAGATGGAAAGAGGGGGTGTGGGTGGGGGTAGACGAAGTTGTGGAGATGTTGTCGTCGTCGTTATCGTCGTTGGGGAGGAGGTGGAGGTGGAGGGAGCGGCCGAAAAGGGTTCGGGACCAGGTGAGGGCGAAGATGCCGATGTGGGTGTGGTAGAGGGTGGTGGTGATGTTGGGTTTGGAAGAGGGTGGTGGTGGAGGAGGTGGTGGTGGTGACGGAGAGTGGTGGCGCCGGGTGGCGATAGGTTGGTCGGAAGACATGGTGTGAATAATAATAATAAGATTTTGGATTATTGAAAGAAAGCAAGTGTAGCTTAAAAGAATGGGTTTATAAAGGGGTGTGGGGAGAACGGGCTGTGGGGACACAGTGGGAGCCGACGGAGCGGTGTGAGATTTTGACGTTTTGGTCAAAAAACCTAAAACAGTTTTTTTTTTTTTTTTAAATTATGAATATTATTCAATTTACAGTAAATTACAGAGATGGTACCAGCTAATTAAATCCATGTAATTTTCCTTGATAAAATATTTCTGGACCCACAAAGACAGAAAAAACGCAAATAAAAATAAAATATATTAATTAAAAGATGGGACACACCAAATGAATAAATATATTAACAAAGTATTATTAAAAGTAAGTTATTTTTCTAAGAGTTAAAAGTAATTTACATAGAGTTAACTAGTAAACTAACCATGTTAACGTATTGGACCATGGATAAAAGCAAAATAGGTCGTTGGGAAGTATATTCATAACTTTTAAACCATAAATACCATCTTTGTAATTTAGTCTTCAATTTATTTACAAATAGACTTCAAAAGATTTTTTTATGCTTATATGATTTTAGTTTCCAACCAAAGTAGTGCATGTACCCCAATGATACCAATGTGTTAAAATTATGTATTTCTCAAGTGGTAGGTGTTTAAGTTCTGTTATAAGTAAATAGTGTAGATTTAGGTTGCCGTTCAAAAAAATAATAACATCAATCAATTAACTTGTTTGAAAACGTTTCAAAATGGATAAACCGGACCAACAACATCTACGGGTACCGATTCAACCTGGCAGGTTAGGTCCAATCAAGTATCGAAAACATTGGTGTTTTGAGAAAAAAATCTTGGATTTCGTTTACCTCAGAAACCTGTTTTTATAATTGTCTATATTATAGTTATAACGTTAGCCTGATTAAATCTGTTGAAGTTACGTATTTATCATCATGCCAAGCGCACTTGTTGTGTCTTTATTATTGTAACAATATTGGACCTTTACAGTTTTCTATAACAATATGTGTAACATCCGAGACTTATAATTATTGACTTTTGTAAATGTAATACTGCTATTATGCATCAATGGGTATTTATTTTTAACAAAGATAAAATCTAGCCTAAATGTCTTTAGAAATTAATAGTAACACATGTTGGATTTGGTGATGCCATCTTCTTCTAGAAAATCAAGCCTAAGGAGTTAAGTCCTTAGTTCTTGAACTAGTTCATTTCATGTGGCCTTTGAGGTCGAGTTGAAAGTCCACATGAGCTATCAAATGAATTAATTTAATTTGTAAACCAAGTGTGAATAAATTGTGATATGTGTAACATATAAAAATTCAAAAATATTGTATTAGAATGATAACGATTCGTGGTTTTGGATAGATGGTGATCAGGATGGATTCTCGGTAAAGGCAGTAAAAAAGGCTTTAATTGAAGATAGGTGGACAAGTCATCTTCCTAACTTTGAATGGTGTAAATGGGTGCCTCTCAAATGTAATATTGTGGTGTGGAGAGGTAACTTGGATAGATTAGCTATGAGAGTTAATTTAAGAAGAAGGAACGTGGATATTTCTTCGGTTATGTGCCCCTTTTGCGACGAATTTGAGGAAACGGTGGAACATTTATTTACTGCGTGTTCGATGGTTGAACGGGTGTGGTCGGCTTTCAGTGTTTGGTGCAACATCCCGCCGATTTAGATTTTTGAAAGACATTCTAGATATTCACAACTTCAATCAATTGGGAAAGAAATCGAAAAAGATCATTCACGGCTTGGTGATCTCTTGTTGGTGCATTTGGAAAGGAAGGAACGAGATGATATTCAATCAGATTAGACGAAGTCCACAAGATATTATAGCGGAGGTGTTGAAAATATCTGGGTTATCTATCATTCATTGGATTGGGCTTATTCTCTCTTGTTATATTGTTATTGGGCTTATTACTTTTTGATATGTCTGTTAGTTGTTGGGTTGTTGCAACAGGTGCAACTGATTAAAATATCTAAAGGGTGCATTGTGTAACTTCCTGAGGACTGCGATCATCTCAGTTAGAAGATTTGGACTAAAGTGAAACTTGTTAAGTTTCACACTATAAAAGACTCTCATATCCTTCACTCTCATTAGTTGTTCAGTTTTACTTTCTCTCTTGTTCATAGTTTCTCCGTTAGGGTTTGTGATCGGAGATTTGTATAAATAATCTCTCAACTGTATCTGAAAGATTATTCTGTTGTACTGGTTGTATTGTTGTATTGATGATCATTAGTGGATGATCATCTAGATACTTTTAGTATCTTGTATTGTTTTGATCTTACTATTGTAAGATCTCTGGGTATTTGGGGGGAATATCTTTTGGGTTGGTTTAATAAGATTTTGTCACCTGTTTTGTCGCTATTTCTTGTGTTGTTTTATATATTTGTGTTTGAATCATAAATTTCTACATGGTATCAGAGCTAAATGCTCTTGATCCGGTCTTATTTCCGCTGTTGATCTGGTTCTCTTGTTGTTCTTGTGTTAGGTCTGCTTCAAGTTTGCAGATCTGTTGTTGAAGTTGGATAGATCGTCTAGATCTTGGGAGTGTTATATTTTCTGTATACGAGCAACTGAAACCCTAGCTAGGGTTTCTTGGTTTTGGTGAAAGATCTCCTTTCTTCTGGTGGCTTCACACACTCTGTGTTGGTCTCTAAATCCTCGAAGATTTAGAGCAAACTGACCAGTAGTGTTGTTTTTTCGTTATTGTCTTTATTTAATCTGCTAGTTCTCGAAAACTACAGATTTGATAAATTTTGGAGTTGCTTTGCACCCACTGTGAGATTGTTCTTACTCTCCTCTTTTATTTTCTGTTGTTGGAATAGTTGAAGACGGGGTAGTGAGGACCGACACCTTTGTTTGATTGTTTTGCTGCTGATTATTGTAACAACCCACACTTTCGTGCGTTGTTACTACTCGATATACTCGTTACGCCTAGCACCAGAGATTCGGATCATAATGTAACTATGCCGCATACATCGCTATTCGAAGGATAATCGCATATTTTCGCAATACATTATCGCTACATCTTATCACAAACACTAACACTCACGATGACATTGAGTGAGGACCTATTCTACCCTCCTCGGTGGCCGTGATGTGTCGATACGCAGACAATTAACGCTAACAAAGACTCTCGGGTGAGTGCTATAGCTCCAGTCGTCGTGACGATGATGACAATACGAGTGAATGGTACCCCGTCAGTCGTTGTGGCACAACACACAATAACGTTCACTATGACATCGAGAAAGGACCTATACTACCCTCCTTGATGGCTGTGAAACGTCGCTAATAATCACATACTCGAAACGGAAACCGATTGTTATATCGAAACTTTGAAATATGGATACGTAAATACGTCCCCTAGTGATATATATACATATATAATAATGATATAAACTAACTATAGAAAGCGCGTACTCCAAAAACTATCGCAACGCTCGAAAAACGAAGAAATCCCCCGCGCCGGAGTGGCCATCCGAATGGACAGCCTCATCCAAACGGATGGGCCATCCGAACGGATGGGCCATCCGACCCAGTAACCTCCATTCCCCACTTTTTGCCTATAAATAGCATGTCACATCACTGTTCAAGTGATGTGACAGCTCCCACTCGACCAAACACGCTTCAAGACCCTTTTCTCTCGATTCCTCACAATTCCGGTAAGATTTCAACCTAAAAACTTGTACTTCTATGATCTACACTCAATTCTACATCATTTTGTCTTTCAAAACTCAATTTCTAACCGTGAAATCTACGGATTTGAGGTGTTTTAGGGTGATGTCACCAAGAATTCATATGAACTTCAAGTTGTGACCTCATCCCACCATAAACGACTCAGATATGGGTGATTTCCACATGTTTTGATAACAAATCTCACCTAAAATCTATGTATTTAACCAATGAACTGTGCGATTTCGAGTTAACCATGAGAAACCGTCAAGAACGGCCAGATCTGATGGAACGGGGTGATTCCCGGCCGTTAGAATGGGTCAGAACTGAGGGAATTTCGGTTGATAATTCGAAACTACACTATCCCAGTAAAACCGCATGTATTCCTTCCAAAAACACTCGAAAACAGTTGGTCGGAACGTTAAAACAGACGTGTCATCCGAACGGATCACATGTCATCCGAACGAACCACATGTCATCTGATCGGATAACATGTCATCCGGACGGATAACATGTCATCTGGACGGATAACATGTCATCTGAACGGATGACAGCAAATTGACCCAGTCAACATGGAGGAGCACCATCCGACCCTAATAACATGTCACCCGACCGGATGAGCACCATCCGACCGGATAACTGACATTTTGACGCTATTCCCGCTTAATCGTGCATCGTTTACAATACCGTTCAATGTTCAACGCAGACGAACTCGCAACCGGTCCAATCAAGTTATATTCTCGCTAAACGCGCACGGTGAGTATACTTGAACCCTTTTTAATCGCATTTTGGGTGTAACATACGTTTCTAATAAATCGAGCTTATCAAATGAATTATTCAATCAAACGAATTATCACTTGCGAATAACTGTAGTGCATAGATATACGTGATGCTAGTTGCATATGTGCTAGGGCTTATACTCGCGACGTCCCACCACGACTAGTATAGTATTATTGCGCCCGACGGGGTCTAGTTTGCCATCGCATATTCGAGCATCGAGGACTTAGTTGGTAGTATCAGCTTTGTGAGTATATATGTCGCGTGTTACGTTTATGCATATGGAATTTCGATACACTTTTTAATCTATTACGCTATACATATCAAACCTGTATACTCGCCAATACTTTTGTATTGACAAATGTTTTAACGTATGTTGCAGGTTAGATCGCAGGCAATATCAAATCAAGCTAGAAAGTCTAGAAACTCAACTAAAATCTAGGTTGTCGGATTTGTATTGTTCGAGAGGACAAGAAATCTGTGATAACTTATGTGATTGTATTATTTGTCAGTATGGGATAACGAACGTATTAAATATTATCGCAATATAGTTGTTATGAATTCTCTTGAGCAATCTGATTCGCCTAGTGCCGCGCCCCGATGATTCCGCCATCGGTTGGGTTGTGACAGATTGGTATTAGAGCCATAACTATAGGGAATTAGGCAAGACTCGACCTAGTCCGGGTCGACGTCTTAGAAATTGACCTAGTCTATAGTCTAAGTACCAACAGGCCGACTCGTACGAACCCAGTAGGGTTTGTATCGGACCTACTTGATACTCTCGATCGAAATTGCTAAAAGCTACAACTTTATGTGAACACCGCGTACTACAGCTTCACACGAAGAAGCCTTCCCTAAGGCTGAAATACTACTTAGCCTTTCCTAAGGCTGACACAATACACATGTTTTCGAAAATACTCGCATAACGAAACCGGGTGATCCAGTCGAGACCAGGTGTGAAAACCAAGAACTCTCGACGAGATCGCTCACTCAGCGCATTTTTCTAGCACGAGAACCTTTCATCGAGTTAGGAGTGACATCCACATCTCGACGAAAGTCTCCATTTCGAAATCTAGTGGAACTCACGAATTTATTCGAAGAGCATAACCACAATTAGGAACGAAGCTGTTAAGTCAGGGGTGAAATCCGTACCTTAATAAGCCGTTCCACTCTCTAAATTGGTTTTCAAAAAGCTCTCACCAAGGACTCGACTATCACGATAACTCGAGCCACGCGATGACTAGGAAAACGAATGCCATGAGCTGCATCCCAGTGGAAGCATGGAGTCTTCTAGGTCAACGCGCGTGCACGAACTTGTTAAATATAGTTGGGTTACCTTGGGTAGTCGACACCTAAACACCCGAGGCACTCTATCATACGACCCGCCGATCTTACAAATGGTTGGAACTTATTTACGTTTTGAAACTTTACACTTTATCGATTTCTTGATTTAACGATTTTCACTCCCTGCTTTATAAACGCACAATTCGCACAGCCATCGCAATCTAAAACGAAACCCGAATGCTCGCAACAAAACTAATGCATAATCTATCGCATTCGCTCTCACTTTCTCACCTCAACGCGTCCTCGCATATTCTAAATCGACCTGTATGTGTATGAATACAAATTACAATTATATAAATACATATATATATATATATATATATATATATACGTATAAACAACAAATCATTGTGTGAGAACTTAGGAATTTCGTGTCTCCTATGTGATTCGTATTACTACTATACTATCGCATCAAGTGTTGAACGCGCTCAATCGCATCGCAAAACTCAAAAATCATTATGATCGAATCTCACTCCAAGTCTCTTTCTGTCTAGATGCCTTCCAACAACTCTACTTCGAGAATGTTAGCAAAGAGACGAGCCAAACGAAGGGGCGAAAAGAGGATTGCTTCACTTGTGACCAGGGAAGTGGTTAAAGTCATTCCTCAGATTGCCAAACGAGTGCACTCTCTTATCAGCTCTCGAACTTCGGAAGACGTTAAGACAGAAGAGCCGCAATCTACATTTCTCTACAAACACTTCAAAGCCTGTGACCCGATGGAATTCACGGGTGAAGGAGGTGTGACTCAACTACTCCAGTGGTTCGATTCTATCAAAGTTACCCTTCGTCAAAGTGGGTGTCCCGATAGTTTCCGTACTACTTGCGCTACCGGAGTATTTCAATCACGAGCACTCGACTGGTGGACCGCCGAACGTAACAAACGTGGGATCTCCGCAGCTTACGCTCTCTCTTGGAATGAGCTGAAAGAGCTCATGAAGAAAGAGTACTGTCCTCCTCACGAAATTCAGAAGCTGGAAGACGAATTCTGGAAAATCAAACAAGTCGAAAGTGACAACGCTGGCTACACCGCAAGGTTCAAACAGCTTAGCATAATCTGCCCAGGTCAAGTCAACACTTTAGAAAAGGCCATCGCGAAGTACATTCGTGGCTTGCCTGAGTGTGTGGGTGATTTTGTCGAAGCTGCAAGACATGCTACCATCGAAGAAACCTACCGCTTAGCCACAGAAATCAACAACAAACGACTCATGGAAGGATTTTTCTCCAAGAATCCTGTCAAGCAAACTTATCAAGCGATTGTCATCAACTCTCCAGACAATTCTATCGACGAGTCTTCGGACGAATCTGCTAACGATCCTTCGGACGAATCTGCTAACGATTCCCCTGTAGGATCTGCCGACGCTTCTTCCGATGACTCTGCCGACGGTTCTTCCGACAACTCGGCCAAAGATTCTGCAAGTGAGTCCTCAGACGAATCCTCCAACGACGACACCTCTTCGCAAGACACCGACAAACCCAGCCGCAAATGAAAGACTTCAAGCCCGAGCTCATCAACAACCGAACTGCTGCAACCGAAACCTCTTCAAACAGTTCCGGTGTTTCCAAAACGAGCTTACACTGGAGCTCATCCCCAGTGTTACTCATGTACCTATCATCATCCAATTGGGGCTGACTGTCGCTATTGCAATAACTGCAACCGTTACGGTCACTTCACCCGCAACTGCCGCATCGAACCGCGAACTTGAGTACAACAACAACAGCTCCAGCAAAAGTCTTCAGCATCAAGCATCTAGCAAGCGTAGGATAAAGTTGTAATGATACGATTTCCTACGTTAATACCTAAGTGTGTAACCCTAACTCTCGCTTTCGTTTCCTCTTTCCCTCTCTAATCGTCGCACTTAGACTAGATTCACACGCATACTATGTACTATATCACAAAATAATGTGTTTTACCCTCACTACATTCTTAGAACGAGGTACGATAAACGTGCAAGGAACGATTAATCACGGGTGCACACGGGATTACTTGGGTCAGTGCACGGAGGTCGTGGTAAATTCTAAGTTGCCACAAGCGTTTCAGCAAAGTATGACATCGAAAACGAGATTTAAGTAATAGGGGTAAAGCAAGGTGTGCTTTACCATACTACCGAAGTTTCGTGCAGAAAGTGTCGTGTGGAGTTGAACGTTATTAGACCTATTACACTATTGTGATTATTTTCAACACACTACACTTAATCGCAAGGCGTAACAACTGAATCGCATCATCAAAAGACTTGTCGTAAGTCTGCAAACGCAATGCAATTGCCTCATCGATGGACTCTGGAGAGTCTACCTCGCAGGACAATTGCACCAATGCAAGACTGGTCATAAGTCTGTAGTAATCAACCTCATCGAGTACATAAACGCTCACGACATTGTTGAGTGAGGACCTATTCTACCCTCCTCGATAACCGTGATGCGTCGCAACGTAACGTAACGTTAAGCTTATTCGAAACAAAACTCGGCTAATCGCAATCGTTGATCATGTGTATCTCGCAATCTCTATCACTTATTATGTGAATCTATATCGCTTGTTGTGTATCAATCTATCGCTATCGCCTACCGTTATCTGTGATATTTGTGTGAAGTTAGCACACATGACCTCGCTTCACGAGATGAAGCTCATATGGTTAAAGCAAGGCGTTTTAGTCATATCAGCGGCCCTTCGTGGAAAAAGGCCATGTGGGGTCTGATGTTAGTTAAACTCTGTGGTGTTAATCAATCAAATCGAACCGCATAAATCGCGTATACCTCCATCGCTTGCACGCAACAACTGCCGATTATCATAATTCGTTTATCGCCGCCGTCACTACTGGTGTTGTCTTGTGTTATTCGCTTAAATCATCTAATCGCTTATCGTGTATAGTCTACCGCTTATTCGTGTATCGCGTACCGCTTATCGCTCGCTTGGTGTTCATTGCAGTCGGTGTGGTATTAGTACACATGACGCCGCTTCACGAGGCAAAACTAACCTGGTTAAACATAGTGTTTCACCATGTTAGCAAACTCTTGTGGAAACGTTCCATGTGGGTTCAAAGTGGAATCTAATCGAAAACACGCTATTCGCTTATCGCTTATCGCTCGACGCCTACCCAGACACGACACATAAATGTTTTGTGTCATCATACTACTCGCGCACGCTGTTGTAGCTACGTTCGCAATTCAACTAGCCGGTTTAACCTATTCGATTCTATCTTATACTCGGTCTGACTTTCTAACGATTGGACCGAGTGAGCGCAATTCTATCCGTGTCGTATCGGCGCACATGACACCGCCTCACGAGACGGGAGTAATATGGGAGAAACATGGGGGATACGCCGCTGGTACTTCATATATATAAATGTTTTAATCATATTAACGAACTTCCGTGGGAATGTGCCAAGTGGGGCTCGATGCTAAATTGTCTTTTCAAACGGTTAAAACTGATTTTCATAAAACTTTTATTAAAACCATGGGACAAGTGAAATTCCTCACAATGTGGAGGTAACACCGAACCAACTTAACTCCATGTCCAAGGGGAGCTTTCATGAGTCCAACTTTTTTTTCCTTAAAACCTTTTGCAATATCAAAAACAAGACTTTCTTGAGACGTTGGTTCAACATCAAATTCAGCTGAACCCATGTCGTAGGAGAGTTTTCGTAACCCCAGTTTTCATCTTCGAATTCCTTAAAATGTGTAAAACCTAAACTTCCTTGCAACATTGGTTAACATCGACTCAGTTGGCCATACGTAAAAGGAAATTTTTCGAGATTTCCTTTGAATATCTAAAAACGAACGCTTCTTGTAACGTTGGTTAACGACCGACTCAGTTAATTCTACGTCATGAGAAACCTTTCAAGTCCTTAAAATTTCAATCGCATCGAACTAACGAATTCTCCACGACACGAGGTACTTTGGAACGCCAACTCGTGGGATATTATTTTTGCCTTTACGTCGCCTTCTCGCTTTCGCAACCGATCTATCTTATTCGAAACGCTCTCGCTTGTCAACATAAGGTCGAATCACTCGCTATTCGCTACTTATGCAGGATCAACTCTCAAAAGTCTACCTGTTGGATTAATTTCGGGACGAAATTTCCTAAAGCAGGGGAGACTGTAACAACCCGCACTTTCGTGCGTTGTTACTACTCGATATACTCGTTACGCCTAGCACCAGAGATTCAGATCATAATGTAACTATGCCGCATACATCGCTATTCGAAGGATAATCGCATATTTTCGCAATACATTATCGCTACATCGCATCACAAACACTAACACTCACGATGACATTGAGTGAGGACCTATTCTACCCTCCTCGGTGGCTGTGATGTGTCGATACGCAGACAATTAACGCTAACAAAGACTCTCGGGTGAGTGCTATAGCTCCAGTCGTCGTGACGATGATGACAATACGAGTGAATCCCGTCAGTCGTTGTGGCACAACACACAATAACGTTCACTATGACATCGAGAAAGGACCTATACCACCCTCCTTGATGGCTGTGAAACGTCGCTAATAATCACATACTCGAAACGGAAACCGATTGTTATATCGAAACTTTGAAATATGGATACGTAAATACGACCCCTAGTGATATATATACATATATAATAATATTATAAACTAACTATAGAAAGCGCGTACTCCAAAAACTATCGCAACGCTCGAAAAACGAAGAATTCCCCCACGCCGGAGTGGCCATCCGAATGGACAACCTCATCCGAACGGATGGGCCATCCGACCCAGTAACCTCCATTCCCTAATTTTTGCCTATAAATAGCATGTCACATCACTGTTCAAGTGATGTGACAGCTCCCACTCGACCAAACACGCTTCAGGACCCTTTTCTCTCGATTCCTCGCAATTCCGGTAAGATTTCAACCTAAAAACTTGTACTTCTATGATCTACACTCAATTCTAAATCATTCTGTCTTTCAAAACTCAATTTCTAACCGTGAAATCTACGGATTTGAGGTGTTTTAGGGTGATGTCACCAAGAATTCATATGAACTTCAAGTTGTGACCTCATCCCACCATAAACGACTCAAATCTGGGTGATTTCCACATGTTTTGATAACAAATATCACCTAAAATCTATGTATTTAACCAATGAACTGTGCGATTTCTAGTTAACCATGAGAAACCGTCAAGAACGGCCATATATGATGGAACGGGGTGATTCCCGGCCGTTAGAACGGGTCGGAACTGAGGGAATTTCGGTTGATAATTCGAAACTACACTGTCCCAGTAAAACCGCATGTATTCCTTCCAAAAACACTCGAAAACAGTTGGTCGGAACGTTAAAACAGACGTGTCATCCGAACGGATCACGTGTCATCCGAACGGACCACATGTCATCCGGACGGATGACAGCAAATTGACCTAGTCAACATGGAGGAGCACCATCCGACCGGATGAGCACCATCCGACCCTAATAACATGTCACCCGACCGGATGAGCACCATCCGACCGGATAACTGACATTTTGACGCTATTTCCGCTTAATCGTGCATCGTTTACAATACCGTTCAATGTTCAACGCAGACGAACTCGCAACCGGTCCAATCAAGTTATATTCTCGCTAAACGCGCACAGTGAGTATACTTGAACCCTTTTTAATCGCATTTTGGGTGTAACATACGTTTCTAACAAATCGAGCTTATCAAACGAATTATTCAATCAAACGAATTATCACTTGCGAATAACTGTAGTGCATAGATATACGTGATGCTAGTTGCATATGTGCTAGGGCTTATACTCGCGACGTCCCACCACGACTAGTATAGTACTATTGCGCCCGACGGGGTCTAGTTTGCCATCGCATATTCGAGCATCGAGGACTTAGTTGGTAGTATCAGCTTTGTGAGTATATATGTCGTGTGTTACGTTTATGCATATGGAATTTCGCTACACTTTTTAATCTATTACGCTATACATATCAAACCTGTATACTCGCCAATACTTTTGTATTGACAAATGTTTTAACGTATGTTGCAGGTTAGATCGCAGGCTATATCAAATCAAGCTTGGAAGTCTAGAAACTCAACTAAAATCTAGGTTGTCGGATTTGTATTGTTCGAGAGGACAAGAAATTTGTGATAACTTATGTGATTGTATTATTTGTTAGTATGGGATAACGAACGTATTAAATATTATCGCAATATAGTTGTTATGAATTCTCTTGAGCAATCTGATTCGACTAGTGCCGCGCCCCGGTGATTCCGCCATCGGTTGGGGTGTGACAATTATTATCTATTTTTTGTGTAATTTCTTTGTTATTTGCTGTAACACCCCGAAAACGGGTTTGGTAATCAAACCCTGTTAATACGAAGAGACGGGTAAAATACCGTTAGTGGTAAAATTTAACCCGACGAATATTAGGACTTAAACAATAATCCTAGTATTAAAATAAAAAGAGAATAAAAGCTTTTGAGAAAACAAAGCTTATAGGAAGCCCGAGTTAACGGGACTTAAAATAAAACGGGTTCTAACTCCCGGAAACCCACTAAGTTAACTAGGAATAATTAACCTAGTTAGTAAAGCGTAGTTAAGTGAAAACAATAAAGAAAAACAAGGACTAGTAAACCTTTTATAAAAAGTTGGAACTAAAGGGACCAAAGTCGGAACAAAAGAAACTTAAGATTTATAAACAAAAATTAGACATAACACACACACTAGGTGGGTGTATGTCGTACGACCAGGAGGTTCTTTTGGAGCCAAAACCGTAACTCAAGCTAAATTCATCAAATTGGAGGTTGATTCTAGCCTCAAATCAATGCATGAACACAAATTCATGATCACCTAAGCATGGGGATCACAAGGTATGTTAAATTTTGATATTTGGTGATACTTTGAAATTATGATGAACAATCATAATCGAAATTCTGGAATTAATGTTGAATCTATGAGTGTTATTGTGATGAAATCCATGTTTAGGAACAACCCTAGTTATTAATTTGATAAACTAGTGTTGAAAAATTGAAATTTGATGATTACCCATATGTGTGCTAAGTGGGTTTTATGACAAGAAGATGAACACTTGAATTAGAGTGTTAAATTGATGAATATTGATGTTATGATACTAGTACTAGGTGTAGTTCATGAACACTAGACATGGAGGTTTGAATTTTGATGTTAACCTTGGTAAAAATAACTAGTTATGAACTAGTTTGTAAATGTGTAAAAGTATGCCCATTAGGTGTTTGATAAAATGCCTAAATGAATGCTAAAATGTGGAAATTTCGGGTGAAACACATATTTGAATTATATGACAAATTATGCGAAGTATGAACCGATAAGGATTCAAAGCATAAAGTTAATCTAGACTTAATTGTGTAAATGATCAAAGTAGTTAACTTTTGATAAGTTAAGTTAACTAATGAAGAAGTCGAATAGAAGTTTTGACATAGAAAATAAGTGAGGTGGAATAGTCGTGATTTTTAATGACTAATTTAACCACCTCGTAAATGTTGACAATAGTTTGACGCCAAACGAGCTAGGTGGAGGCTTGGGAAAGAAGCGGTCAAACGAATCAAGCATGAGAAGAAAGGCGTATTCGGGATGCGAGGTAAGTCAAAGCTTACACCTTTTATTTAATATCTATTGGTTTTATAGATTTTGAATAATCAAAAGTCCCATTTGACTTATGATGTTTCGACCCGACATGCGCGGTTCGGGACAAAAGACAATAATGATAAACCATGTTGAATGGTTAAAAAGAGCTAATAAGGTCATTTAGTCATGTAATGACTAATAAATAACGAGTTTTGAATGATTTACCTTATAAGGTAAATCAATACAATTAATAAGGGTAAAACGGTAATGTGGTCACTCGTTGACGATAACCGTTAGTTTTGAAGGACACCTTATGGCGTAAGATATAAAGGGGTCAAAATAACCAAGAAATAGATTTATAAGTAAATTGACCGTACGGTGTAAACCGGTACAAGTTATGTAGACGAGATGATAATAAATCCATCTCGTAAAAGTAAACGGTCATTTAGACCAAACGGGTCAAAAGGTGAAAATATCACCCTTTGACAATATCGGCTAATGTTTTGTCGAGTTGCATGATTACAGGAATAAATATCGATTGAATGTTGACATCGCTATTACTTAGCGGCTACTAAGACAAGGTATCAAAACGGGTCAATATATTGATTTGAGCCAGGTATGTATAATTAGTCAATTCATCATTTGAACTTGAAGTTCAATGAGGGTTAAACAAGTTAAAATGGACATTGGGTTATCTTTTAAGTAAACCGAATGATCTAAGTTATAGTCATTGGGTTTTGAAAACATAATGGCTATTCAAACAAGATCCTAGTTTAAAAGTGGAATTTTGGTCAATTACGACACTAAAAGTCTTTTGTTGTAAAGAAAGGATTTAAGATGACAGAAACGCCCTCGTAAGCTAAATCGAGCAAACGAATCTTAAGAGTTGTTTAAAAACAAGTTACATGATCAAGCAAATACTTTGAATAAGTATAAAAAGTGAAAGGGGTAAATCTTGGGTCAAATGACTCTATATGGGTCTTTGCCGTAAAATGATAGACCGAGGGATAAAACTCGGAATATATAGATCTCCACATTAAATCCACCACAAATATAGTTGTGGTGGAAGATTACTTGGTAAGAAATGTGGAAATATAAAGCTAGATACAAATGAAAGCGAATCATGTTTAAAATATACTTAAATACCCTTAAAATAAGCATATGAGAGAAAACAGGTTAAGAATGCGTAAGAAGCGCGTGATTCGAACCTAATATGATAGTCAATATTGAAATGATGAATCTCATGAGTTTATAGATCAAATAAACATGTTTGTTTGATAAAAACACGAACGGGTCAAAATTTGGTAAAAAGGGTAATAAGTCGAAGACTTAAAAGTCTGAAATTTTATTAATCCGGATATTGGATTTTAACTCCATGAGATGGAGAATTAAATTACGGACGCGTAGGAAAAAGAATCGCGTAAAACGGACTTGTATAGTGAAAGTTATGCAAGTTCTAAGTTAATATTTGGTGAATTTTCGTAGCTGGGCAAAGTGCAGCAACAATAAAGGAACCTGCTGTAAAAAAAAAGGGGCTAGGTGGGGCGTCTAGCCCCCCCTGAATCCCAAAATTGTTTAATTTTGATTGTTTGACCCACATAACTTGTTTAAACTTGTTATTTAACTATCAAAACTAACTTTTAAGTTGGTTTTGATCATAGGTGAATGTCAAGAGTGCCCGGATGAAGATAAAGCTCGATGAGGAACCGAACACGATAAAATACAAGCTTCCGCGCGGCGTTTCGTCGTATCTTTTAAACGACGGATTCAATTACATTAAGTTGTATATATTCTTTTAAATTGTAAAAGTTTTAACTAACCTTATTTATCAAAATTACATGTTTGTTTTCGTAAACTATACGAAAACCTTAAATTAATAACAAGGGTGTTACAAGTTGGTAATCAGAGCTCAAGGTTAAAAGAATAAAGTGTTCGGTTCGAGGCTTGATCGCGAATCTGGTAAGTACAAGTATGTCAATGGGCTGGTATGATTAAAGTGTTGAGAACAATACATATGGTTATCGTGTAATACACGTTACCCTAATTAAAAAGATTGAAATAGTTGACGAAAATATGCGCGTTGACGCGTATAGTAGAAAAAGCCTTGTATTATATTACGGGCGATTATTGAAAATTGATATTATTAACTCTTGTAAATGTCTTAGTTAAAGGACACTCGCATATGAAGATAGCGAGAGTCTAACAAATCGCGGATTTGACAGAGGAACGGTCCAAAGAGTATGCTCATCAAGGACCTAAATCGCGTAGCGACCGCGAACAAGGCTAATGGCAAGAGAAGCCCGTTAGGGCAAGCATTACAAGGTGCACATTTTAAATTTAATTGCACAAATAGTAATATGCAACAAATACGTAGAGATTGAAAGTTGCATATGTAGATTAAAAACTTGGAAAAACCCGAATAGAAAATCTATCCGGGATATTGTTTCCAAGAGAAACAAATAGAGGCATTACTTACATGGGGTGTAATGTGAAAATTATAAAAATGTCATGTATACCAGGTATTGATCGCTTACTCTGGCCAAGTAAGTGGTGAGCACGTGGTACCATGAACTTTTTATGATGGACCCGCTTACACCCGATGTAGTAAGGACGGGGTGAGTGGGACAAATTAAAAAGTACCCAAATGAATCAGATAAGCAAAATATTTGATAATAATGTAAACGCACAGCCGAGTGACGGAAGCGTATTACATTAGGATAATGAGCCCGAGTGAAGGGACAAATAAACATGTAAAATGATTTAGACAAGTATTGGGAGGGAGTGTACTTACACTCAAACCTGGAAAATGCAAACATGTAAAATGATTTAGACATGTATTGGGAGGGAGTGTACTTACACTCAAACCCGGAAAACGCAAACATGTAAAATGATTTAGACATGTATTGGGAGGGAGTGTACTTACACTCGAACCCGGAAAACGCAAACATGTAAAATGATTTAGACAAGTATTGGGAGGGAGTGTACTTACACCTGAACCCGGAGGATGCAAAACATGTGAAATGATTAAGATATGCATTGGGAGGGGGTGTACTTACACTCGAACCCAGAAAATGCAAATATGTCCCTTAACGGGTCGTTTTTGTAAAACGTCAAACTTAAGGACAAAGTCGGAATATAAAAATGAAGCGAGGTCTTAATGCATATCGAGAGGGTTGCAATAATAACGACTTCGGTAAAACACCTGGTTGATGGGTAAGAATTAAACACATGCGTAAACCAAGAGACGTGAACGCGGGTTGAAAATTCAAAAGACTTGGATTATGAATTATGACCATAAAATTTCGTAAAAGAAATTTTGAATAAATATGTTCAACTATTTTAAAGTTGAACGGGTCGAATATAATATCATGCCGAACGACATGAGTAAACGCAAGCAGGATAATGGTAGCGTTAAAAGCAAAAGAATAATGAGCCCGGTAATGGGACATAATCAAATATGAATGTATGTAAACTGGATAATGGTGAGCATAAGATAAACCGACACATAAATGACGTGAGAAGTCATAAAGTCGGAAAATTTGTTCGAAAAGAAACGAATGTAGCCTTAGACTACGGTCAAGGTCAAAGAAAATACCAAGGCGAAAACAAATGATTTTAAACAAAAACAGGATGCCTTGACACCAAACATGTATTTTAAGAATGACATGAGTAAGGAATGACGAATTCAATTACATTAAGTTGTATATTCTTTTAAATTGTAAAAGTTTTAACTAACCTTATTTATCAAAATTACATGTTTGTTTTCGTAAACTATATGAAAACCGTAAATTAATAACAAGGGTGTTACATTTGCTGTTGTTATATTGGGTCATTGTCTTAGTGTTTGGCTCCTGTATTAAGACCTGTCCAGGCACTATAAGTGATGAACCTGGAATCTGGACACTGATACAGCTTCGCCTTAGGGTATTTTGTGTATCTGTCTTGTTTGTTGTTCTGTGAGTTTGTTTGTATTTGTGGTTGTATTCTATTGTTCTTTGTCATCATGGGTGATAATACTGGTCCTACTCAGACTAGTTCTTCTTAGACCTTGATTAGTAAGTTGGATATAGGGGATTCCTTGTTTTTGCATCTTAGTGATTCAAGTTCTTTGACTATTGTTGGTATAAAATTAAAAGGAACTGAAAACTATAGGGTCTGCTCTAGTGCTATGAAGTTGGCTTTAGAAGTAAAAAACAAATTTGGTTTCATAGATGGAAAATATAAAAAGAATTCTGAGGATGTTGTTTTAAGTGGTCAGTGGGACAGATGTAATTCAGTTGTCTTAAGTTGGTAATTAAATTCTGTTTCAGAAGAATTATACTTAGGACAAGTTTTTTCAAAATTAGCCTCTGAAGTCTGGACAGATCTGAAAGAAACTTATGATAAAGTTGATGGCTCTATAGTGTGTGATTTGTATAAAAAAAATCAATTGTGTTACTCAAAGTGGCAATTCAGTTTCTGAATATTATCATAAACTAAATACAACGTGGAAGCAGTTTGATGCTGTGCTTCAACTGCCTACATGTTCATGTCAAGCTGCAAAAGACTATAATGATTTTTCTACCTTAATTAAACTAATGCAGTTTCTTATGGGTTTGGATGATGTCTATCAACCTGTAAGAACAAACTTATTAACTAGAGAGCCATTACCTTCAGTCAAAGTTGCTTTTTCAATTGTGTCCAGAGAAGAATCACATAGAAATGCAAGTATAAGAACAAAAAATCAAAATGTGTCTTTTGTTTCAAAAACTAATCAATCTTTTGAGCAAAAAAAGAAGGAGTTTAGAGGTCCTAATCCCAATCTTAAGTGTATTCACTGTAATAAGCTTGGTCATACTGTTGATAGATGTTTTGAGTTGGTTGGGTACCCCCCCAGGGTTCAAAAGGAAGCCTGGAGGTCAGGTTGGGAAAAAATTTTCAAATTCTAGATTAAATGTGTCTTCTGTTCCTTCTGTATCTCCTTTTCCTCTAGAACAGGTTGCTAAACTTTTGAGCCTTGTTGGTGAAAAAACTAGTACTGATCCTCAAAGTTCTAACATGGGAGGTAAGTCTAGTTATGTTTTTAATTCCTTAGGCAGATTTGTATGTTGTTCTAGCTTAATCAATTTTGGATTTGATTATAATTGGATCTCTGATTCTGGTGCTAACCAGCACATGGTCAAAACTGATAAGGATATGTTTGATTGTATTGATGTGTCTGATTATGACTTAACTGTGTCTCATCCAAATGGAACAAAGGCTAAAGTATCTAAAATTGGCAGTATAAAACTTGCTAAAGGAGTCATCTTGAATGATGTGTTTTTTTATTCCTGATTACAGTGTTAACCTCTTATCTGTGTATAAATTGTCTAAAGATAATAAAATTACTGTTGTTTTTAATGAAAATACTTGTTTACTTCAGGATTCGAAATCAGGGAGAATCCTGGTGACTGGTAAACAGGATAATGGTCTATACTTTGTAAATAAAGATGGTAATTATGTTAATTTGTGTTTTAATAGTCTGAACAACAGTAATTTGTGGCATAGTAGGTTAGGACATCCTGCTGATAAGATCTTGTCGATTTTAAAAGGTGAATTAGGTGTTGTTGATGTTGCTAAACATCCATGTGAAATTTGTCATTGTAACACCTCGAAAATTCACGTCCTATAATGTGTGTGACACGTGTCATAGGTTTGAACGTGTGAAAGAATGTTATAGAAGGATTAAAGTTGACAATCATGGAAAGTATGTGAATATACGATTTCTAAATGTCAACAGTGAATAAATATATTGTACATTAACCCTACATGATGCTCATACCTTCAGACGAATAAATCATGGATCATACGAAGCTAAATATGAAAGAAAGTGAGAGATTACAAACTACAGGGGTTAAATGTGTCAACATGTTTAAGTTATACCTCTGAGTGACCTTTTGACAAACCCGAAGCTTTGTAACGGTTAATTATGCTCACTAGAATGCACAATATAAATTTCATAAAGTTTCGTTATCGTATGAGAAAGTTATGATCAAATTCGTATACAAGGGGTTAAAGCGTCAACGTTGAAGTTTATGACTTTTCGGGTAACAATAAAGTTAACCGAGGACTAAACAAAGTGGGTAAATGTCTTAAAGCCCTTATAAGTCAATTTAAAGGGCTCATTGTGCAAAACAAGACATGAAAGCGGCCTTTAGAAGGACCTGGGACCAAAACTGCAAATAATGGAAAATTTTGTTGGCTGGACACCACATGCTCGCGTAGCGCGAGCACTACCCCTTATGCCGTCGCGCTACGCGACGGCCTTATCTGATCAGAATTCCGATTTTGTTGGGATTCTTGTCTGCCATAGCCTTGTAACCGCTTTTAACTCGATTTTCCTCATCTTGCTTGACCCCTAAACAACCCCTAGACACTTAGGGACATCTGGAAGTGATCCAAGGCCATGGTTAGACTTGTGTGTCAATGATCCATGAGTTCTTGAGCACTATATAAAGGGTCAAGGTTGCAACCAATTCTTCACACCTTCCTTCAGCATTTCTGATCATTTCTGGAGCTCCAAAGCAGGCTCAAGTGATCACTAATCGTGCATAGGACTCTTGTAAGTATGCTTAACCTTTCTTAGTTAAGTTTTTGCTTAGTTTTAGCTTAAAAGTCAAACCGTCATAATTAACGGTTGACTTAGCGATTAATTATTGATGGTTCAGTGATTAGTCGAATTGAAAGTAGTTATAAGTTGGTAATTATCTGGGTAATAAACCCTTAAAAGGGTTCCCCCAGATTCCCACTCTAACTAGGTCAAATGTCGGGTCAAACTTGTTATTAAAAAGTCAACAGGATACTTAATTTCAAATTTATGCATAATTAGCAATGTAGAACACATACAACCTGTTTGATCATTATTATAACTTAGTAATTAATGTAAGAACATGTCTAAACATGTTCAACCCGACAATTTTCAGTAGAGACCCGGTTCGGAACCGAAAGTCGCATAGTTTGACTTTTGCGTTGACTTTCAGTTCTGACCCGTTTAGGCATGTTTTAGAAATTCCTTAGAGCTTTAATTGGACCAGGTTACATGCTAGTATAGCCCTCCGTGATTATACACCTTGGTTCACTAGTTAACCAATTAATATGCATGATTTCGTTAATTGCTCATATGTTGACCATTATGCCCTTTACTCCATAAAACGTGATTTTTGGAAATGTAAAAGAGTAGAAACCTTAGTTTCTAAATTATAAACTTGCACCCAAAATTTGACATCAGTTTGAGGTGTAGATTGAGAGTTATGCTCATTAGCGTAATTAAAGGCTTCTTTAGCGATTAAACGGCGTAATTAGCGTATAGCCTATTTAAGCCTACTTTTTTATATCAAACTTATTACCCACTAATTTAATATATTATTTTGGGATTTTTGAAGATTTTTAATTAATTTTAGGCTGAGCATAACTTGTAGTCGTAGGCTTAATCCGGAAATTGTCGGTTTTGCCCTTACGGGATATAAAATGAGTTTTACATATCTAATTGACTCCAAACCTTTTGCTACTGATTTTAAATGATAAATAAATTATTTTAAGCCTTCTGGAATAATAAAAATATCAGTTTTATGTATAGAACCCGGAAATGGCTTCTAATCGCCTTTTTAAGCGTTTTTAACGCATAGTATGTACTAGAACTATTTTAAACATACACGGGTTGATAGCTACTGATATTTTAGGTAAATTATAATATTTTAACAGTAAGCAAAAGTTGTTAAACTCAGACTTCAGTTTTGAGCTTGTCGGCTTATTTGAAATTACCAAAATGCCCCTACGGTGCATAGTTTGGTTATAATTGATAAATTTCACATATATACTTTACCCTACTATTATAACTTATTAAATTGAGTATTTTTGCTGATTGCATCAGACCTGTAACTCCGATTAATACTTAAACTCTTTTATAACCTTGAAAATGACCAAACTACCCATACGGGGCATAGTTTGTGTTTAAATTCGTTTCAGGCATAATAAAAGACATCTTACTGATGTCACAACATATTTGAAGCATATTAACTTAGGAAACCTGTATATGGCTCTTACGGTTACCCGTTACGCTTATTACGCGTTCGGTTCGGTTTATGTAACTAGTTTACATAAATTAGCCGAAACGGGTCAGACCTTATCGGTTTTATCTCAAAATCCAGAATGTGTATGAAATACCCATATTAAGCAAGTCTTCCAAACTTGTCAGGTCTAAATCACATTCTATCCAGTCTTCGCTTAATCGTGCGTACGAACCGTATCTTTAAAACTAACCGGTCTAAGCTTAAGCTTAACTAAAGACCCGTTAGGATTCTAATAGGTTATTATAAACCTTCGTTCCAGATTAGGAGGACCAGTAAAAGATACTTGCATTTGCATATTGTGATTATTACTGTAAGTCCCGAAACCGAGATCACAATGATATCGCACAACTCGTAAGGTAGCGGAATCATACAAACAAGTTGTAAAAGAAATGAAGATGAAAAGTAGGATGATTGATATTCAAAATGCTTCACTAATCTTGCATACAAATGATTCTCCAATACAAGATTTGCCAAAATCACCAACCATGCACCTATTACATCATTTACTATTTATAGAAAGGGATTAGGGAATGTGCTCCCTAAACCCTAGGCCCATAACTACACTATTAGGCCCAAAACCCATAGTTAACCCATGATACCTACTAATCCACACATTGTCTTATCCATAAACCTTAAAGGGCCTAACAATCTCCCCCTAGGTTTATTGGATAAGCAGACGCATCAGACACTTGGATCGAGAGGACCTGGAGGAGGATCAACAAAAAGATAGTGCTTCAAGATGTTGGCAGCAGCACTTGTCCACGATTTTGCACATTCTTCATATTTCTCATTACATTTGATTTGATGGTGTGTGAGGACCAAGATGTCTTCTTCATGAAATCTCATTAGGTCGTAAGAGTTAGGAATCCTGATCGACTGTTCTTCAGTGACAATAACTGCTTCTGCCAGAACAGGATCATAAGCCCAAAACCTGAAATTCCTCAGTATCCCCTTTTCATACTTTCTTGTGAGTGGAATGATCTTCTCTTTTTCAGTGGGAGGCCAGACAATTGCCTTTACAGTCCTCTTGGTAAAGGAGTCACGAACACCGGGATGTCGTCTTACTATCGGTTCAGCAGTCTTCATGGTCTTAAAGTTTGTTCTTACCTCCTTTTCAAGACGTGAGTGGAATGCCCAACCTGCGCCTCTCTTGCTTAGATCTGGATCATAATAAGGAGCTCGTAACAGGGACTTCAGATCAATTTGAGTCCAGGATTCAAATTGGCTTTCATTGCCATAATACTCTCTGTGCCCACTCTTCGGGTAATCAACCACATCTTTTTTTCTGGCTCATATCTCCAACATGCCATATCTGATTTGTTTCCCACTTCATCGTAATAAGTAGATCCAAGTTCCATCACAAGTCTGTCGGGCCTTGTCGTGGGATCTTTTAGCTGAAAGTTTTCATCTAGAGGATTCATGTCTTGATTTTTCATAACCAGCAGTTGTTTCTTTCTTTGCTTCTCCTGCTCTTTCTCTAACTGTCTTTATTCTCGTCTCTTTTTGGTCTTGCTGCTCAACTTCTTTGGTTTTGCTTCCAGATAAGCTTCTAAGGCAACTACTCGTTCAGCTTCAGCTGCTGCTCTTTGTTCTTGTGTCTGCTCAGGCCTTCCAACATAAAACTGCTCATCCTCTTTATCAACAAATTCATTTCCGAACTTCTTTTCAAGCTTCGCTTTAAGATCATAGACAGTTGACATCAGCATCCCTACATCTCCTTGTAATTGATCTATAGTAAGATCTCTGCTTGTGAGCTGAGATTGTAGAGAGGAGATTTGGGCTTCTTTTAATGCAGCGTCTTGTTGTAGAGAAACAATCTAAGCACTTTTCAGTTCTCAGTCTTGCTCCAATATCACTACACGCCTTTTCAATCTTTTAACATACTCTTCTTCATCACTGTCGCTTTCATAGACTTGTCTCTTCTCACTTGCATATCGGAATGCAGCTTCATCATGCTCAGATAAATGAGCCCCGCTTGAGCTTCCTGCTTCAAACTGAACACCACCACTTGAACTGCCTGGCTGAGAGGGGGTGGATTCGAAGTCGAAGTTGAACTTGTACAAGTCTGTGTCCTCCAGGTCTGTTTTCTTTGATGCATCAGTAGATTGTGGATCAGGTTGAGGGTCAACTGTAGGAGTGGGCTCAGAGGTAGTCGCGGGCCCAGAAAGAGTGTTGTCAGGTGCATTGTCGATCTTCTGCTTCTTTTGAGCTGGTTCTTCAGTCACATCAGCTGTTTCTTGAATAACAGGAGTGGAAATGGATGGAGGGTTTCCATCACCACCCTGTAAACTACGAATCAAAGCTGCAAGATTATCAGCGGTCATTGGCACAGGCTTACGAACAGTATCCTCTTCTTTGTCAGATGTCACTATCTCTGCTTCGCCTTCGAAATCTGTCTCTTCACTAGAGTCTGTGTCAGATTCAGTATCAACCATCAGAACCTCTTCTTCATCATCACCTGCCTGTTGTGCTTGTTGCAACTATTGCACATCATGCTCTTCCGCTATTTGTGCATTTACTGGAGGCGGAACTGGAGCAACAAGAATGACAGGATGAGCGGGTGCAACAGGAGCTCCTTGAACATTATCAGCAAACCTCTCATGTTTCTCAAGAGCAAATAGTCCTTCAAAATTATGATGCTTGGCTCGTTTGTTTCTGCATGCATTCTCAAAGCATCCTGGCCCCATCGGCTTCAAGTTGATGTAGTTTGGCCCCTTGACCAATGCTTGGTATTTCTCATCAAGAATCATCTGTATGAACCTTGGGTACAACATAAATATCTTCTTCTTTGGATCTTCCAGCATCTTCTTCATGTTATCAAAGATGAATGCTGGGAAGTTGTAGTCCCATTCATTCACAAGTGCAACAACTGCTGAAGTTTGCGATTTGTTCAATTGATCCCATCCACCCTTGTTTTCAGCAATACACTGGAGGAAAAAATGAACTAACAGTCTCCAGTAAGGTGGAAATAGCTTCTTCAGCACAGTAGGATATCTCCCTTCATAGCTCATTCTTCTTAAGGCAGTTTGAACTCGGGCTTGATCGTACAACGTAGGATGATCCGGCTGATCTCCTAGTCTTAATACTTCTCGAATTATGGCGTCAGATATGATAATCTTTGTCTTCTGAACAGTAGCTTCGATGAAACCTGCACCTTGCCTGTCGATCTTTGCGGTATTCGAGAAAGTGTTGATGCAGTTGCTGCAGATCACCGGGTTTGCTCTTAAAGCGTGTGTAATAGGACAGTTGTTCAGACCCCTGATTAGTGATCCAAACAAATCTGCTTGATCTGCTGGAGGATTTGATAAATAGCCTGCTTGATTGTGGAATTCGTTCACCTCCAATTGCCGTTGATTTCCTTCTTTCAACATTGCGCCTGCCATTTTCTGCACTTCACAAATAGCCGTTAGATGATATTGAAGGTGTCACTTATATTTTGAGTTAACGACGAGTTGACAAAGTCAATTCGTTGAAAATTCAAACATAAGCAACCCTTTTCAAGTGAGCAGTCCAAAAACAGTCCAATAGGTTCAGACAAACAGGTCAAACAGTCAAAGGGTCACAAATTTGGGGTTCATTTCGAATGAGCTTCTTCACCCGGAATGGAATTCCGTCCGAAGTCGTCCGTAATGAACCTTCTCAGTCCGGAATAACCCGGAATCATCCGGAATCATTCGTGATGAATAATTCCTCGTCCGGAATGATCCGGAATCATCCGTAATGCCAAATGATGATCCGGAATGCAGTACCTAATGTCCGTAATCAATCCGTAATGAAGATCCTTGAGAGAGAATTCAGATGAATCCGTAATGGTCCGCAATGAGAATGCGGATTCTTGTCCTTTTCAACATTAAATACTCCGGAATGATTTTGGGCCAGACCCATTTCGGATTGTTCGTAATGATGGGCCCATTTCGACCAGTGGGCCATCCAGACTTAACCATTTTAATATTATTTTATTTAACCTTTTCAAGAATAGCAAAACACCCCCTTTTAAAATCAACACAACACCCCACTGAGCAATTAAATTATTAGAAAATAATAATAAAATAATAAAAATTAACTATAATAATATGCACAAGTTACCAACGTAAGGATGATATTGGGAAGACTGTCACGGGATCAAATCGTTCTTGAACTGATTAAGGAACACTTTTCAGCTCTTCGTTTACTTAGGCTGGTCCATGCAATTGTTGATATGTTTGTCCTCTTAAATCCACCGCTCAAACTTCAACGTTTTGCTTTGTGATAAGCTTTTAGGTAGATTTATACTGAGACATCTGTGTGTCCCATTCCAAGGCATACCCCCGCGATCAAGGTAAGCACAACTGCTCATCGTAGCAGGTGAGTATACTGAGATCATCCTTTTGTTTTAATTTATTGTTTAACGCCATACTTCCTGGTGAACAGGTCAGTACTTCCGTACAACAGAGAGACCAAGGAAGATCTGACGATGGCCCCCCCTTTTTTTTTTTTGATAATGTCAGACTTCCTGGTGAACAGGTCAGTACTTCCGTACAGCAGAGAGACCAAGGAAGATCTGACAAGGGCTCTTTTTAGTAGGATATCCTGATTGTGTCCAGTTCAGTACTTTCGTACAGCAGAGGGACAGCCCTGATATCCCAGATGAAACATCAGCATAAAGACCCGAAACTTCAGATGTTGGCTATCTATCAACGCAGGATTTAAGACCATGAAATCATACACCGTTGGTCTGTTACCCACGAGATGTCCAGTCCATTATGTTTGTATCACTTTTGCTTCTTTTGCTTTTCGATCGGCAGACCTATCAACACATCGCAGTGGAGCCTAACCTGTTTAACATTGAAACCTTACGTGTGTTAATCAAGTTCTTTAACACGAAAGCTCATTTCATTTCCCAGCAACTTTTCTCCCCCTAAATTTGTGCAAAAGTAACGTACTTTATGCCCAAATTTACCAGATGGAAACACATAAAAACCCTTATTATTATTTACAAGAGTTTTTTTTTTTTTTTTTTGCTCAGTCGGTGAAGCGAATCATTTTCAAGAGGTCTACAAGCACATTGAACCTAGAGATGCTGACAGGTTTGGTAAAAAGATCCGCTGTGTTAGCATCAGTATGGATCTGTTCAAGTTTAATAAAACCTCTGTCAAAACAATCTCTTATGAAATGAATTTTAATGTCAATGTGCTTGGTTTTGGAGTGAAAAACAGGGTTTTTAGTGATCTCGATGGCGGCATCGTTATCACAATAAATGGTTGTGTCAAGATAAGTCAAACCGTAGTCTTCCAATTGATGCTGCATCCAAAGAACTTGGGAGCAGCATGCAGATGCTGCAACGTATTCTGCTTCCGCTGTGGAAAGAGATACTGTCTGCTGCTTCTTGCATTGCCAAGATATGAGTCTGTCTCCCAAGAACTGACATCCAGCTGATGTGGACTTCCTATCCCTGTCAGTTCCTCCAAAATTGCTATCTGAAAAGGCAAACAGATCAAAGTTCGAATCTCTGGGATACTAGAGTCCGAGTTTAGGAGCTCCCTTCAAATATCTGAAAATTCTTTTAACAGCAGTTAAATGAGTGAGTTTAGGATTAGCTTGATAACGAGCACACTGACACACGGCGTACAGAATGTCGGGCCGACTGGCAGTCAGATACATTAGTGACCCGATCATTGAGCGATACAGTGTCTGGTTGACAGGACTTCCTTCTGGATCCTCAGTTAACAATGGCCTTTCTGCAATTGGGGACTCACTCGGCTTTGAGTCTGTCATGCTGAACTTAGCAAGGACGTCAGTTACATATTTACTTTGATGAATTAGTATTCCTTGATTGCTTTGACGGACTTGCAGACCCAAAAACATCGTCATTTCTCCTAAGGAACTCATTTCAAATTTTTTCTTCATGACTTCTTCAAATTCCTTGCAAAGATCATCATTAGTCGACCCGAAGATGATGTCGTCAACGTATATTTACACAAGAATGATATCCTTGTCAACACGCTTGATGAATAATGTCTGATCAATCATTCCTCGGGTGTATCCATGAGCGAGCAAATGTTCTGTTAGAGTTGCATACCATGCAAGAGGTGCTTGATGCAAACCATACAAAGCCTTGTCTAACTTGTAAGCATACCCTTCTTTTTCTTTATCAACGAACCCCGGCGGTTGAGCGTCATAGATTTCTTCCTTGACTTTTCCATAAAGAAAAGCCGTCTTAACATCCATTTGATAGACAGTTAATCTCATAAAAGATGCGTATGCCAAGAAGATGCGAATGGCTTCTAGACGAGCGACTGGGGCATACACTTCATCATAATCTAGGCCTTCCACCTGACTGAATCCTTGGACAACTAATCTGGCCTTATTTCTCACGATTACACCCGAATCATCTTGCTTGTTACGAAATACCCATCGTGTGCCAAGGGCCTTTTTTCCTTGGGGCAGCTTCTCCAGTTTCCATACTCCAAGCCGTTCGAACTGATTGAGTTCTTCATGCATTGCATCGACCCATCCAGGTTCCTGCAAGGCAACATTAATATTTTTAGGCTCAATCTGTGATATGAAACAAGAATACAAACATGTGTTGATGTCTCTAGATTTGCTGCGGGTTTGAACACCCGCAGATACTGGGCCGATGATATTTGTGATTCGGTGACTTCTCTGAACACGTTGTGGAATTGCTGTTGCAGGAGCTTGCAGATTAGTTTGCAAATTTGAAAAACTTCTGGAAGCTATTCCAGATGGCTCCCCCTCACTTGGTGCTGTGGTGCTGATCACATGTGTTTCTACAGTGCAGTCAGATGGAATTAAATCTTGAAATAGAGGGGCTCCCTGAATATTTGACGGACCGGCAGAGCCTTCCGTGTTATTGGTTTCTCTGTTTGAGTTCTCCGTTGGGGGTTCAGAATGTGAAGCCTGAGTGGATGATGAAATACTTGCATTTTCTTTATTAAATCCCGATGGATTCACAGTAAGATTTCTGATTAGATTTTGCAATGGCACATTCTCATCTTCATCTTCAACAGGAGTAGGCATTTCTTCTGTTAAATTCTCTGCAACAACAACTTCGTTAGACAAAATAGGAAACGATTTAAACAAAGAGGAATAGTCATATAGCCAGTCAGGGCCAATGCTAGCATCTTTTGGATTTTCTTCAAGCCAGTCAACATGATATGCTTCCACAACTTGCTTTTTGACCTTGTTGTACACACGATAGGAGGTATTCTTAGCATAACCAATGAAGTAGCATGGATCTCCTCGAGCTTCAAATTTTCCTTTGGAGTCCATGAGAAGAAGAACACATGGGCAGCCGAAAGTGCGAAAGTGTTGCACCGAGGGTTTTTGACCTTCAACTATTTCATATGGGGTTTTCATGTGACGCTTGTTAATCAAAGAATGATTCTGAATGTAGCAAGTCGTATTTACTGCTTCTGCCCAGAATATAAGTGGAAGTCCTGAATCTATCAGCATTGTGCGAGCAGCTTCGATGAGAGTACGGTTGCGTCTTTCTGCAACCCCATTTTGTTGAGGCGATCTTGCTGTGCTGAATTGACGCTTAATTCCCTTTAGGGCACAAAATTCGTTCAGCTCAGCATTCTTGAATTATGTTCCATTGTCACAGCGAATAATCTTCACACGTTCATTTGATTGATTCTCCATGAGTATTATGAATTTCTTTATTAAACCAGTTGTCTCACTTTTCTGCTCCAAGAAGAATACCCAAGTAAAACGTGAAAAATCATCTGTGACGACCAGACAGTAAGCCTTTCCTCCGATGCTGAGAACATTGACTGGACCAAATAAGTCCATATGCAGTAGTTCCAAGACTTTCGAAGTGGTGTGAACAGGTTTGGACTTATGAGGTCTGCGATGTTGCTTCCCTCGCGCACATGCCACACATTTCTCTATTTGCATGAAATCCTTGATTGGCAAGTTCCTGACGAGACCTCCTTTTGCTAATCGATTCAAATTTTTCGTGTTCAGGTGACCCAACCGGCGGTGCCACAGCATAGCGTCATGTTCAGCAATTTCTGAAAACAAACAAGTAACTTGATCAGTAGGGGCTTTGTTCATATCGATCACGTAGGCATTTCCTCTTCGTTCAGCTTCTATCAGAAACCAGTCTTCAGGTATGAGAATTCCTGGTTTCAGGATGACACACCCACTCTTAGTGAACAGAACTTCCATTCCTTTGTCACACATCTGCGATACACTCAGCAAACTATGCTTAAGCTCAGGTACATAGTTAACATCTGAAAAAGTGAGGACGCCATTCTTGACAGTGCCTTTCATGGTGATTCTTCCTGATTCTCCTCCTGCGAAATTGACACATCCACCGTCGAAAATCTTGATATCATTCAACTAGGATATGTCTGCCGTCATGTGTCTAGAACAACCACTATCGATAAACCAAAGTCTAAAGATAGCCCTCCATAGTCGTTCCTGCACATAAAACGGAATCAGTTAGAGACTGGAACCCAGGCCATAGTGGACCTGAGTTTACCATCGCTATCTGTGTAGGTGACTTCGCGAAAGATCATACAGTTTTTATCATTGTTTGTGACTTTTGGTGGCGCGGTAGAAGTTGATGGTTGTGGACACGGAGACTGGGATATAACAAGACCTTTTGGTCTCCAATTTTTAGCATCTGATACATTTCTGTTTGAGGAAAATGATCTTGTCTTGTCTTGAAAACTGTTTGTTTTAAAAAACTTTTGCTTTTCCTGTTTGGTCAGATTCCAGTCTCTGTCAGAAGGCCTTGCCATTGGACATTGTCGTTTGATAAAACTGGAGTGCATGGCCTTCTGATGGTACGTGTTCCTAGAGTAGTAGGAAGGATGAACACAATTTCTTGCGATGTGTCCCGGAATTCCACAGTTAAAACATGTCTGCCTTTTTGAGAAAAAGACATCTAGTTCAGCTTGCGTTATTCTCGAGAACTGATCATGTCCTTTCAATTTATTTGTCGCTAAGTGCCTTGGAGTGTGCTTTTTCTTGGAGGAACCCGCTTTATAGCTGTCAGCACAAGAGCCAGTATCCTCAACTTTACCCTTGAGCTTGGGTTCAGTTTGCTTGAGATTTGAGGTTTCCCTTTTTGCATTCTTCCTTTTCGGCCTTCTGTTTTTACGCGATCGCTTTCTTTTAAGGGGAACAGATTCAGACGATTCTGTCTTGTTGCGGTTACTGTTGGGATCGATAGGTGAGCTGTCTGTAGAGGTTACTTTCACATCTTCCTTTTCTGTAGATGTCATGTCTTCAAGAGAATCTTGAGAGAAGGTTTCCATATTAATTTCTTCTACAGTTTCATCATTTGATTCAACTGTGGAATTGATTTCAATGAATTCCTTCTCCATAGTTTCCAAGTCTTCATGAGTTTATACAGGATAGGATTTTATGGATGTTTCCTCTTCAGTCAAATCACCTTCTAAGTTCTCGACATTTGATGATTCTGGTAACTCAGATAATGAGCAGTCTGTGTCGAAGACAACTTGACTTTCTTCTTTAGTAACGCTGCAAGAATCTGATTGATTGTCACAATCGGAGACGTTTGAAGATTTAAGCTCATTATCTAGGGTCCCTGAATCCTCTGATTGATTGCCAAGATCATCAGATGATCCCTGTTCAACAGTAAACTTTTCATCATCACAATTCGTTATTTCAAAATCATCATTGTTGCAGGGAGCGTCTGATGTGTCATTTGATATTTCAGACATACAGGTGTGGTATTCCGAATTATCAGAATGGTTTTCTGAGTTATTTGAAACAGATGTTTCGAAATCCTCAGACGACACATCAGGCTCTCCTGCCACATCATTCTCAACATTCACAACATTTTCAGCATTTTCAACAAAGTCATTCTTGTCACATGCATAATCTAAAATAATAGCACCAAATTCATCAGTCTTAGTGGGAACACCCCAAGTCTCAGCAAACCAAGAAAAAACAGTGTTCCAAGCATAAATGCCATTTTTATCAGAAACAACATTATTAGCAGCACTTTGATGTGATTCATCATCCTTCTTAGACTCTTCTTCAGTTCTTACTGACTCTGCACACGAACTAGAAAAGTTAGTATTTTCAACAGAATCAGAATTCGATGAACTTTCCTTCATCTCCTCTGCGAGTTTGTTAACCAGTTCCGTTTTTGTTTCAGTTTTGGTTTCAGCATTTATCATGATTTCATTTTTCTGATCGGACTCATTATCTGCTGGTTTATTTTGAACAGTTTCATTTTTCACAAAACTCATTGGTTTCTTGAAATCAGTATATTGACTCCTTTTAGACATAGATGGATCATAATCAACATAATCACTAGGTTTGCCATACATCATAGTATCATAATTTTCCATTTCTTGCTCAGTGACTGGCAGTCTGGAATAATTATGATTGTATGGTGGCGGAACCTTTTTATACCCCAGACCCTTTCCCTTGTTTTCTTGATACGCAAGTTGCACATTACACAGATTCTGGACTGTGACACTGGAAGTATCAAACTTCTTGATGTTTAACTCGTTCTGTTTGTACTTTCCAGTGAGGAGCTCTAGCTCACCCTTCACAGAGTCACATTCAAGAGTTTTGACTGTGAGTCTATGTTTATAGTCATGAACCCAACATTGCTGCTGGTTCACGTCTCTGTGAAGTTGAGCTATGTCCTTTTTAAGTGCTTCAATCTTCTCATAGAGAATTTTGTTATTCTCTCGAAGACTAATGTACTTTCCCATCACAGTATTGTAATAGGTAATTAATGCTGAATTTTGAGATCTCAGCAAAGCAACTTTCTTCCAACAGTGTTCAGTACATAAAAGGGAGTTTACCGTCTCAGCGAGTGACTTTGGTTCCTCGGTCATGGCCATCAAGCATTGATGAACCTTGTCCACAGCAGCAGATTCAGACAGCTTCATAGATTCCACTTGAGCAACAGCATCAGCCCAGCTGAAACCATTCTGCTCTTGAGCAATCAAAGCTCTTCCAGTTCCAGAGTTTCCTTGTCCACTTGAGGATCCAGTTTCTGCAGGTGTGACTGGAACCATAGACCTCTCTTTGTTCCTTGCTGCAGCTGCCTAAGTAGCTTCATACCCTGTCACAACCTTCTTGCAATCCCTAGCAAAATGCCCTGGTTCATAGCACATGTAGCACCTCAGCCTGTTTTTCAGAAAATTTGGACTGGCATGCATAGGACGACGCCCATATCTTTTTGCAAACTTATCAGCTTTAAAGGCTGACATAGCCATGTTCCAAGCCACATCCAGCTCATCCAAGTCCTCTTCCACGACTTGATTCACTTCTGGTGTCAGTTCTGTTGAAGGTATGAGTTCTCCTGCCAAGAAGGCGTTGAAACTGTTGATCATAGAGGCTGCAAGAGCAAGTTTTTCTTCATTCTGTTTGGTTAAGAACGCCATGTGATTTGCTGATGGGGTGTTTTCAGGAGCAGACTGAGTGTTTGAACTGAAAGCAGCATTTGCATGTTGTGGCTGAGGTTGGGATTGAGATTGTGGCTTAGTGTTTTTGGTATTGACAGCAGGTGCCTGAGAGGAAGGAGCAGCCATTCCATACACATAATTTGGCTTTGGGGCAGCGATGGGACTGAAAACAATGTTTGGGTTGTGATTCACGATTCCATGAACAGGACTGAAAACCAGATTTGGATGAGCCTGAGATATCAGTGCAGCATTGGTTGGACTAGTTACTCCAGCAGCCATCAGAGAGTTCTTGTGATTGATTTCTCTTTGTTGGTTATCAATCTCGCACGACTTAATAGTGGCAATCAACTCAGTTAGTGTCATTTCATTCAGATCTTTGGTATGTTTGATCATAGAAACCTCAGCATCCCATCCTTTAGGTAGAGAGTTAAGCAATTGACGATTCATTGCACTGTTTGAGACATCGATTCCAGCACTCACCATTTGAGATACAAGCTTAACGAATCTTCTGATTTGATTTTCAACCGTTTCTCCGTAGATATGATTGAAGGAGCTGAATTGCTGGTTCATCATGTTAACACGACTGGCTTTCATATCGGCATTTCCT
This sequence comes from Helianthus tuberosus, assembly GCA_030545235.1. Taxonomy (NCBI): domain Eukaryota; kingdom Viridiplantae; phylum Streptophyta; class Magnoliopsida; order Asterales; family Asteraceae; genus Helianthus; species Helianthus tuberosus. Next base: position 45,010,599 of record CM060358.1, on the reverse strand, counting down.
TCAAACAGATGTACTAGTGTGTCCCAGATTTCTTTGGCGCTTTTGCAGTTTCTGACTCCAATCCAGATGTCTGGTCCGAGAGCCATTGACGGAGTACCATAAGCAGCTTCATCTTCTGCAACAATCTTTCTGTCATCATCAGTGAAAACGTTTTCAGGCTTCGGAATTTGAGTTTGAGGGTCATCCTCAGTGGCATACATGATCACACGTGGCCCGTTTTTGATACTTCTCCAAACGTGAGGCTCTTTTGCCTTGCAGTATTGTTCAAATCGAAATTTCCATTCGTAGTAGTCATCCGCGTACAAGAAACGTGGAACTTTTGTGGATGTGCCGATAACTTGGTCAAGTTCTTGATGAAATGCCAAAGACTGAGTCTGGATTGCAGCCAGTGTGGCATTAGCGAGATCGGCTGCAGTAACAACATCGTTCATGACATCGGATTGGTTCAACATGATTTGAGACTGAATTCGAAATGGGGTCCGAAATGAAGTCTGAGGTCCGAAATGAAGTCTGAGGTCCGAAATGAAGTTATGAATCCGAAATGGTTCGAAATAACTTTGAATCCGAAATGGTGAGACGCACAGAGGTCCGAAATTGCTTTGAGTCCGAAATGACAAACTTAATTCGAAAACTGATGAACTTAATCCGGAATCTGATAATCGTGATCCGAAATCTGATGATGATTATCCGTAATCAGATGATCTTATCCGAAATCTGATGATTGTGATCCGTAATCTGATGATTGTGGTCCGAAATCTGATGATTGTAATCCGTAATCTGATGATTGTGGTCCAAAATCTGATGACACGATCCGAAATCTGATGATACGATCCAAAATCTGATGAAGATGATCCGAAATCAAGCAAACTTCAAATCCGTGATGATTAACAACAGTCCGAAATGGTCCGAAATCTCTTGAAGACAGTCCGGAAACAGCAGAAACACTCCGAAATGCAGCAGAACTTCCAGAAAACGGAACAGTACCCAAACCGGAACAGTAACAGTGAACAAAAACCGACGCGATATCAGATCTGAGCCTACAAATCAGGTTCAACAGGCTCTGATACCAATTGTAAGTCCCGAAACCGAGATCACAATGATATCGCACAACTCGTAAGGTGGCGAAATCACACAAACAAGTTGTAAAAGAAATGAAGATGAAAAGTAGGATGATTGATATTCAAAATGCTTCACTAATCTTGCATACAAATGATTGTCCAATACAATATTTGCCAAAATCACCAACCATGCACCTATTACATCATTTACTATTTATAGAAAGGGATTAGGGAATGTGCTCCCAAAACCCTAGGCCCATAACTACACTATTGGGCCCAAAACCCATAGTTAACCCATGATACCTACTAATCCACACATTGTCTTATCCATAAACCTTAAAGGGCCTAACAATTACTTTGCTCAGGTAAATACTTTTAACTTATTTTCCCTATACGGGCTTGGGGTACGGTATATAAAATACCGCTTGGTCGGGCATTAAATCTTCCATCGTTTGGTGGCTAATTGATATTTGATTGGCCCGTTTAAATTATTTTGTTTGCTTAAAGCCTTTGGGAGGTTAATGACCATGTCCCGGATATCCTTGGCATCATTTTACGAAATGGCCACGACCTAAGCACGGGGTGTAGGCGTACACCTGTCAGTTGCCAAATAAATAATGTGGTGTGTCTATTGATCTTTAACCCGGCACGACCCGGGCTACTGAACGCATAAGGAACATGTAATTCTTTTACGAGATTATATATTTAAATAATTATCCCAAGTTATAAAAAGTTTGTGCCATGTGCATCTAAATCAATTTTTAATCATTTTTAAAATGAGTCAGTTGATTGTATTTACCAGTGTAAACTGACGTATTTTCCCAAAAAGATTAAATGCAGGTACTAAGCGTAATAGGCTGGATTCTCTCCTTAGCATCAATAAAGAGTCTCGCAAGCTTAAGATGCCTATCGTCTGTTGAACTATTGTTTCCTATTTATTTTGATCCTTCTGTTGATAAACATTCGACTATTGTGATACTTGATATTACAAATTATTAAAGTTGAATTGTATCTTTCATTTGCTTCCGCTGTGCGAATTAAATATTGTGTTGTTTGACTATTATGTTGCCAACCACGTCACGATACTCCCCCACCGGGCCCACCGGTGACACGTGGAAGGGGGTGTGACAGGTTGGTATCAGAGCCAACGCTGAGTGAATTTAACACTAGCCTTTTGTGTTTAATCTCAGTTACACAATTGCACATTTCAAAAACTTTCGAGTCTAGACAAATAACCTAGGACAAATTCTACTTTGTTTTGTTTTGTTTTGTTTTGTTTTGTCCTTTATTTTATATATTCTTGTCGTTATCTCATGTTGTATTGACAGGATTAATTATGCCGCCAAGATTCTTTCGACGAAGAGGACGAGGCATGGGGCCAATCACCGCCCCCAATGACGACGAGGCAGGACCTTCGCACACGCGAGCTCCTTCCACCACTGCGAGTGCTGACCCTAGAGAAAACCGGAGGAACCTTTTTGAACCTGCTAGACGATCTGTCTCGCACAGTTCGACACCTCCCATTCACAACTCATATGGGCCACAGTCGGAGAATGAGCCCGACAACCCTCAACCTTCTTACATACCCCTTCAGCAATCCCTATCGCATAATTCCTTTGGTAACCCCACACCTGTTTTTAGGGGCCGGTTCAACCCGGCAAATTATATCCAAGAACCAGTGGGTTTTAACCCATTGGGACCGGAGGACCACTTCTCTGAAGATAATGCTATGGACATGGACGAGGACACGGATCCCGTCGAACCTGCAAGTGGTACTCCTAACCATCCCATCGAGATCTCGGATGGATCTTCTTTTCACGGATCACCCTACGGTGGTCCAGATAGTTATCAAGCGAGGTTTAACCAACACGAATGGTACTTCACACCTTCGCACCATTCGTCGCCTCACCAGCAGCAGCAGCAGGATCCCTCTGAGGATTCACGATTCGTGGGAGTCACGCCACCGCCTCCACCGCCACCTGTTCAGCCAGCACCTCCGCAACTGCCGAGGCATAGGAGAACAGGAGCACGTATGTCTGCACGAGGAGGGGACTTTCATTTTAGCTCTCCTCGACAATCAAGTTGCAGTCATTATCCGCCACTTCCAGAAGATCCGCAAATGGGTGGACCTTCGAACCTAGTTGCACCGCAACCACCACCGATGGGTTTTGATAACCCGATTCCAGCATACACGGGTTCGATGGCGTACAACCCGTTTGAGCAACCGTCTCACACCAACTATGGTTACGCTGAAGCCGACCCATACATGGCAGCGGCCAATTATAACGCCCTTCATCCTGAAGGACAGTATGGAGCTCCTTGGGGAGTAGGGTACCCAACTCATGGGTACCAGATACCCGCCAGACCTATAATACAGACACAATCGCAGCCGCCGCGGTTTTCTCTCCCAGAACGGGAGGAAATTCTTCAGAGACTGGACCAGGTCGAGCGAGACTTTCACCGAGATCGCAGGGAGCGACAAACTTTCTTTCAAGGATTGACAAGCCTAATAAAAGGGAAGAGCAAGAAGGACCATTGAATCCTTCCACTGTTGTTGTAATTTCCTTGTATCAGTTGAGCCTCTGCGTAGGCCTGTCTTGCAGTATTAGCCCCTGTGCGGGTATGTTTGTTTGTTTTGACCCCTGCGTGGGTCTATCTTTCTGTTAACTCCTACGAGGGTGTGTTGTTTGTTTAAGTCACTGCGTGGACTAGAATTTCAATTTGACCCCTGCGTGGGTATGTTGCTTTGTTAAAAAGTCCCGTTTAGGGCGATGTGTAACCTATTAATAATTAATGGAATGTTTAATTTATTAATTTCATTTTTGCTATTATATGCATAAATATATTATATGGAATAAATAAATCAAAATCATTCTTTTTAATAATAATCTGCCTATTTAAATATTGAATAAGAATCTTAAGAGTGAAACCTAGCCTGAGTGTCATTGTGAAGACCTGGCCATGATGGTAAGACCTGTTTAAAAGATTCAGATCCCAGTTAACATCTGAAAACATGTTAACGCTCCTGGCAGACGTGATTCGTTAAAATCACACACGTCATCTTTGTAATAGGATTCTTTAGAAGATTCCTAACCCAACTAAATGATCTCTGAATCATGGGTTTAAATCATCAATTGAGATGATCATATCTTGACCATACGTTGGTAATATAGTGCCTACGGGCCTTGCTCATTTCTACATGAGCCAAACGACAGTGGTAGCTATGACTCTCTGTCCGAAAAAGGTAATGAACTATGTTCAAGCCTTAAAAGCTTTGATTCTCTGAAATCATAGCTTATAATTTATAAATGTCCTTGTGACGAGGCCTTTTGTGCCACTAATAAAACTATTATTGTTTTTATGATTAGGATAAATTGTAATAAAAGTCCTAAATAAATGTACTTTATAAATTAACCAAATATGGTTTATGTATACCATGGTTAATGAATTGCCATAAAAGACAATTCCATAATAAACTCCCAAATAAACTATTGTATTGTTTTTTGTAACAGTTTAAATTAAAATGGCTGACTCGGATGAAATTAATAGTCACCCAAAGGAGAATTATGACAACGCCCGAATTAATATCACGGGTGCTGAACTAAAAGCGTTAGTAGACGACGCTGTTACAAAGGCCTTAGAGCGGCAGTATGAAGAATATAGTGGGACTCGAAGCAGGACCCTATCTACGCCGCATTCAAAGCCTAAAACACACTCTGAGGCTCACAGCAAGCCACCTCCCAAGAAGGATGAACCCAAGAAGGGAGATGACGATCGACGTTCCTCAAATCATCATAGTGATCCATCTCAAAAGATTGTTGTGAATCAAGAACCCCATGACAAGGGTTGCTCTTATAAATATTTTGTCTCATGTAAACCCTGGGATTTCACTGGGGAGAAGGGAGCTGTAGATTGTATGACGTGGTTAGATGAGATGGATACAGTTATTGATATCAGCGGATGCGCTGAGAGGGATATAGTCAAGTTTGTGTCGCAATCTTTTAAAGGCGAGGCTTTAGCCTGGTGGAGATCACTGATTCAAGCCACTGGGAAGATCCCATTGTACAACATGTAATGGGAACAATTCGTTGCCCTCATCAAGGAGAACAACTGTCCTCAGCACGAGGTTGAAAAGATTGAGTCAGATTTTCTTTCGTTGGTAATGACCAATCTAGATTGCCAGGCTTACCTCACGAGCTTTAATACCATGTCGAGGTTGGTTCCGTATCTGGTGACCCCGGAACCCAAACGAATAGCTCGTTTCATTGGGGGTTTAGCCCCCGAGATAAAGGCAAGCGTGAAGGCCTCTCGGCCAGCCACTTTCAGATCGGTAGCGGATATATCTTTGTCCCTTACGCTGGACGCGGTCAGACAAAGATCGCTGAGGAACAAAGATGCTGAGAAAAGAAAACGTGAAGATGATAATTCACGGAGGTCAAACAAGAAGCACCGAGGAAACGGTGACAACAAGAAGGGGTCTGAGTCTAGGAAGGATGGGCATCAGTCTGGTGATAAGCCCAAGTGCAAAGTCTGTAAGAAACAGCACTTCGGGAAGTGCCGGTTTGAATCAAACTCGCAGACTCAGTAAAAAAGTTTCGCATGTGGAATATGCAAGTCCAAGGAGCACAAGACCTTGGATTGCAAGAAGCTGAAAGATGCAACGTGTTACCGTTGCAATGAAAAGGGGCACATTAAGACCAACTGCCCAAAATATGCAAAGAAAGACGACGAAGGAAAGAAGACCAATGCTAGGGTCTTCAGGATGGATGCAAAGGAAGCCGTCCAGGACGACAACGTGATTACAGGTACTTTCCTTGTAAACGATGTCTATGCAAGAGTACTTTTTGATTCAGGCGCTGATAAGTCTTTCGTAGATAATAAGTTTTGCAAATTGCTGAATTTACCTGTCAAAACCTTAAGTGTGAATTATGAGGTGGAGTTAGCAGATGGCACCATAGAAACCGTCTCAACTGTGTTAGATGGATGTGTTATATCCATTAAGAACCACTCTTTTCCTCTATCCCTGCTTCCCTTTAAGTTAGCTGGTTTTGACATAGTCTTGGGTATGGACTGGTTATCTCATAACCATGCCCAAATTGTCTGTAACAAAAGGCAAGTGGTGATTAAGACTCCGTCTGGTGAATCACTTACCATTCGGGGAGATACCCAGTATGGACTGCCTGAGCAAGTGACTATGCTCAAGGCCTCCAAGTGTTTAAAGAAGGGTTGTGTCATCTACATGGCACAAGTGATTATTGATGAGCCGAAACCGAAGATAGAAGATATCCCCGTCATTTCTGAATACCCTGGAGTTTTTCCTGAAGAACTACCTGGTTTACCACCAGATAGGCAAGTCGAATTCAGAATTGACATCATCCCTGGGGCAGCACCAGTTGCTAGAGCACCTTATAGGTTGGTGCCAACGGAGATGAAGGAATTAAGAACGCAACTAGATGAGTTACTGGCCAAAGATTTCATTAGACCTAGTTCATCTCCTTGGGGAGAACCAATCTTATTTGCCAAGAAGAAGGATGGATCGATGCGTCTGTGCATCGATTACCGTGAGCTTAACAAGGTCACGATCAAGAATAGGTACCCATTGCCCAGAATCGACGATCTGTTCGATCAGCTTCAAGGGGCAAGCTACTTCTCCAAGATTGACTTAAGGTCAGGCTATCACCAATTGAAGGTCAAAGATGAAGATGTACACAAAACTGCATTTAGGACTCGTTATGGTCATTACGAGTTCCTAGTGATGCCTTTTGGGCTCACTAATGCACCTGCCGCATTCATGGATCTCATGAATCGCGTCTGCAAGCCCTACTTGGACAAATTTGTTATCGTCTTCATAGAGGACATCCTCATCTACTCGAAGAACAAGGCTGATCATGAGAAGCATCTTCGATGTATTCTTTCATTACTTCAGCAGGAGAAGCTCTATGCCAAATTCTCTAAATGTGAATTTTGGCTTCGAGAAGTCCAATTTCTTGGACATGTGGTTAGCGAACGTGGAATCCAAGTTGATCCCGCTAAGGTGGAAGCTGTCATGAACTGGCAAGAGCCGAAGACGCCCACATAAATTCGCAGCTTCCTGGGATTGGCAGGATATTACAGGCGTGTCATTGAAAATTTTTCAAGGATTGCTGCACCCTTAACTTCCTTGACTAAGAAGAAAGTAAAGTTCGTTTGGGGCCCTAAGCAGCAAGAATCCTTTGATATCCTTAAACAGAAGTTGAGCAACGCTCCTGTATTGACGTTGCCGGATGGAATAGAAGAATTCGTGGTATATTGTGATGCATCACACACCGGGATGGGATGTGTGCTTATGCAGAAAGGCAAAGTTATTGCCTATGCGTCACGTCAATTAAAAGTGCACGAAAAGAATTACACCACCCATGACTTGGAGTTGGGTGCCGTTGTATTTGCACTAAAGCTATGGAGGCACTATTTGTATGGGATAAAGTTTGTGATCTATTCTGATCACAAGAGCCTCCAGCACCTGTTTAACCAGAAGGATTTAAACATGAGGCAGCGCCGATGGATGGAGACGTTGAATGATTATGATTGTGAAATCAGATACCATCCAGGCAAAGCAAATGTGGTTGCTGCTGCCTTAAGCAGGAAGGAAAGGGTGAAACCCATCCGAATCAATGCCAAGAGCATTGAGATAAAGAACAGTTTAAATGAAAGGTTGTTAGCTGCGCAGAAGGAAGCTGCGCTGGAAGCTAACTATCCCAATGAAAAGCTGGGAGTAACTGAAGAACAGTTATCTCAAGGCAAGGACGGGATTTTGAGACTGAATGGACGAATATGGGTTCCAATTTATGGAGGACTTCGAGATGCTATCCTCCAGGAAGCCCATAGTTCCAAATATTCCATTCATCCTGGAGCTGATAAGATGTACCAGGATCTAAGGGCAAACTATTGGTGGATAGGCTTGAAGAAGTCTGTGGCTACCTATGTAGCAAAATGCTTGACATGTGCGCAAGTAAAAGCAGAACATCAAAAGCCGTCAGGTTTGCTACAACAGCCTGAACTTCCTACTTGGAAGTGGGAAATGGTAACTATGGATTTTATCACCAAGTTACCTAAGACAAGGAAAGGAAATGATACCATATGGGTAATCGTAGACAGACTGACTAAGTCAGCACATTTCCTGCCCATTAACGAGACTTACAGCTCCGACATGTTAGCCCAGTTATACGTGGATAAGATTGTAGCTTTACATGGCATACCTGTGTCTATTATCTCTGACAGAGATACTAGATACACGTCACATTTTTGGAAGAGTTTCCAACAAACTCTGGGCACGCGTTTGAATTTTAGTACGGCTTACCATCCTCAGACGGACGGTCAAAGTGAGCGTACTATTCAAACTTTGGAAGACATGCTTCGAGCATGCGTGATTGATTTAGGTGGTAGTTGGGATAACCACCTGCCGTTAATCGAATTCTCCTACAACAATAGCTACCATACCAGCATTAAAGCTGCGCCTTTCGAGGCCTTATACGGTAGAAAGTGTAGAACGCCCGTTTGTTGGGCGGAAGTTGGAGATGTCCAATTATCAGGACCAGAGATAGTCTTCGAAACGACGGACAAGATTGTCCAAATTCATGACCGTCTCAAAGCTGCCCGAGATAGGCAGAAGAGTTACGCAGATCCAAAGCGTAAACCTATGAAATTTGAAGTTGGTGACAAAGTATTGCTTAAAGTATCACCCTGGAAAGGAGTGATGCGATTTGGCAAGAAAGGTAAGTTAAGCCCGAGATACATAGGACCATTCGAGGTCATCGAATGTGTCGGATCAGTGGCTTACAAGTTAAACTTACCTGAAGAGCTCAGTGGTATTCATAATGTATTCCACGTCTGCAATCTGAAGAAATGCCTAGCTGACGAATCGCTAGTCATACCACATACAGATGTGCATATAGATGAGAGCTTGAAATTTGTGGAAAAACCATTGTCGATTGAAGATCGACAGGTTAAGAAGCTTCGAAGGAAGCATGTGCCTATCGTAAAGGTGAAATGGGATGCCCGTAGAGGTCCCGAATACACGTGGGAGGTTGAGTCCACAATGAAAGAAAAGTACCCTTATTTATTTCAGTAAATCTCGAGGTCGAGATTTCTTTTAAGGGGGTGAGGATGTAACACGTCGAAAATTCACGTCCTATAATGTGTTGACACGTGTCATAGGTTTGAACGTGTGAAAGAATGTTATAGAAGGATTAAAGTTGACAATCATGGAAAGTATGTGAATATACGAGTTCTAAATGTCAACAGTGAATAAATATATTGTACATTAACCCTACATGATGCTCATACCTTCAGACGAATAAATCATGGATCATACGAAGCTAAATATGAAAGAAAGTGAGAGATTACAAACTACAGGGGTTAAATGTGTCAACATGTTTAAGTTATACCTCTGAGTGACCTTTTGACAAACCCGAAGCTTTATAATGGTTAATTATGCTCACAAAAATGCACGATATAAATTTCATAAAGTTTCGTTATCGTATGAGAAAGTTATGATCAAATTCGTATACAAGGGGTTAAAGCGTCAACGTTGGAGTTTATGACTTTTCGGGTAACAATAAAGTTAACCGAGGACTAAACAAAGTGGGTAAATGTCTTAAAGCCCTTATAAGTCAATTTAGAGGGCTCGTTGTGCAAAACAAGACGTGAAAGCGACCTTTAGAAGGACCGGGGACCAAAACTGCAAATAATGGAAAATTTTGTTGGCTGGACACCACATGCTCGCGTAGCGCGAGCACTACCCCTTATGCCGTCACGCTACGCGACGGCCTTATCTTATCAGAATTCCGATTTTGTTGGGATTCTTGTCTGCCGTAGCCTTGTAACCGCCTTTAACTCGATTTTCCTCATCTTGCTTGACCCCTAAACAACCCCTAGACACTTAGGGACATATGGAAGTGATCCAAGGCCATGGTTAGACTTGTGTGTCAATGATCCATGAGTTCTTGAGCACTATATAAAGGGTCAAGGTTGCAACCAATTCTTCACACCTTCCTTCAGCATTTCTGATCATTTCTGGAGCTCCAAAGCAGGCTCAAGTGATCACTAATCGTGCATAGGACTCTTGTAAGTATGCTTAACCTTTCTTAGTTAAGTTTTTGCTTAGTTTTAGCTTAAAAGTCAAACCGTCATAATTAGCGGTTGACTTAGCGATTAATCATTGATGGTTCAGTGATTAGTCGAATTGAAAGTAGTTATAAGTTGGTAATTATGTGGGTAATAAACCCTTAAAAGGGTTCCCCCTGATTCCCACTCTAACTAGGTCAAATGTCGGGTCAAACTTGTTATTAAAAAGTCAACAGGATACTTAATTTCCAATTTATGCATAATTAGCAATGTAGAACACATACAACCTGTTTGATCATTATTATAACTTAGTAATTAATGTAAGAACATGTCTAAACATGTTCAACCCAACAATTTTCAGTAGAGACCCGGTTCGGAACCGAAAGTCGCATAGTTTGACTTTTGCGTTGACTTTCAGTTCTGACCCGTTTAGGCATGTTTTAGAAATTCCTAAGAGCTTCAATTGGACCAGGTTACATGCTAGTATAGCCCTCTGTGATTATACACCTTGGTTCATTAGTTAACCAATTAATATGCATGATTCCGTTAATTGCTCATATGTTGACCATTATGCCCTTTACACCAAAAAACATGATTTTTGGAAATGTAAAAGAGTAGAAACCTTAGTTTCTAAATTATAAACTTGCACCCAAAATTTGACATCAGTTTGAGGTGTAGATTGAGAGTTATGCTCATTAGCGTAATTAAAAGCTTCTTTAGCGATTAAACGGCGTAATTAGCGTATAGCCTATTTAAGCCTACTTTTTGATATCAAACTTATTACCCACTGATGTAATATATTATTTTGGGATTTTTGAAGATTTTTAATTAATTTTAGGCTGAGCATAACTTGTAGTCATAGGCTTAATCCGGAAATTGTCGGTTTTGCCCTTACGGGCTATAAAATGAGTTTTACATATCTAATTGACTCCAAACCTTTTGCTACTGATTTTAAATGATAAATAAATTATTTTAAGCCTTCTGGAATAATAAAAATATCATTTTTTATGTATAGAACCCGGAAATGGCTTCTAATCGCCTTTTTAAGCGTTTTTAACGCATAGTATGTACTAGAACTATTTTAAACATACAAGGGTTGATACCTACTGATATTTTAGGTAAATTATAATATTTTAACAGTAAGCAAAAGTTGTTAAACTCAGACTTCAGTTTTGAGCTTGTCGGCTTATGTGAAATTACCAAAATGCCCCTACGGTGCATAGTTTGGTTATAATTGATAAATTTCACATATATACTTTACCCTACTATTATAACTTATTAAATTGAGTATTATTGCTGATTGCATCAGACCTGTAACTCAGATTAATACTTAAACTCTTTTATAACCTTGAAAATGACCAAACTACCCCTACGAGGCATAGTTTGTGTTTAAATTCGTTTCGGGCATAATAAAAGACATCTTACTGATGTCACAACATATTTGAAGAATATTAACTTAGGAAACCTATATATGGCTCTTACGGTTACCCGTTACGCTTATTACGCGTTCGGTTCGGTTTATGTAACTAGTTTACATAAATTAGCCGAAACGGGTCAAACCTTATCGGTTTTATCTCAAAATCCAGAATGTGTATGAAATACCCATATTAAGAAAGTCTTCCAAACTTGTCGGGTCTAAATCACATTCTATCCGGTCTTCGCTTAATCGTGCCTACGAACCGTATCTTTAAAACTAACCGGTCTAAGCTTAAGCTTAACTAAAGACCCGTTAGGATTCTAATAGGTTATTATAAACCTTCGTTCCAGATTAGGAGGACCAGTAAAAGCTACTTGCATTTGCTTATTGTGATTATTACTTTGCTCAGGTAAATACTTTTAACTTATTTTCCCTATACGGGCTTGGGGTACGGTATATAAAATACCGCTTGGTCGGGCATTAAATCTTCCATCGTTTGGTGGCTAATTGATATTTGATTGGCCTGTTTAAATTGTTTTGTTTGCTTAAAGCCTTTGGGAGGTTAATGACCATGTCCCGGATATCCTTGGCATCATTTTACGAAATGGCCACGACCTAAGCACGGGGTGTAGGCGTACACCTGTCAGTTGCCAAATAAATAATGTGGTGTGTCTATTGATCTTTAACCCGACACGACCCGGGCTACTGAACGCATAAGGAACATGTAATTCTTTTACGAGATTATATATTTAAATAATTATCCCAAGTTATAAAAAGTTTGTGCCATGTGCATCCAAATCAATTTTTAATCATTTTTAAAATGAGTCAGTTGATTGTATTTACAAGTGTAAACTGACGTATTTTCCCAAAAAGATTAAATGCATGTACTAAGCGTAATAGGCTGGATTCTCTCCTTAGCATCAATAAAGCGTCTCGCCAGCTTAAGATGCCTATCGTCTGTTGAACTATTGTTTCCTATTTATTTTGATCCTTCTGTGGATAAACATTCGACTATTGTGATACTTGATATTACAAATTATTAAAGTTGAATTGTATCTTTCATTTGCTTCCGCTGTGCGAATTAAATATTGTGTTGTTTGACTATTATGTTGCAAACCACGTCACGATACTCCCCCACCGGGCCCACCGGTGACACGTGGAAGGGGGTGTGACAGTCATTGGGCCAAACAAGTCTGTCACACCCCGATATTTCCACATATTACCGGTGGGACCGGCGGGGAGTATCGGGACGTAGTTGATATCATCATAGTCAATACACACAATATAATAGCATAGCGGAAGGCTTGGTGAATTAAAACTATTACAAACCATAATGTCTGAGTGTTCGAGTGAAAGAATATACAGACTGGAATGTAATAAGATCCACAGGCGGATCATAAATAAATACAAAGAAACAAAATAACAGACTTCAGGTATCTATGGGTTTGCAAGATCCTCTTATGACACCTAATAGCTCCAGCCTATTACGAGAGGTACCTGTCAATCAGCCTTTAAGAAAATACGTCAGTTTACACTGGTAAATTCAATTAACTGACTCTTTTGAAAACATTTATGAAAATTGATTTAAGTGCACATGGCACAAATCTTTTATAACTTGGGACAATTATTTAAATAGAATCTTGTATACAGATTTACATGTTTGTCATACAATTGGGGCCGGTTGGAAGCCGGTCTTGATTAACCGACTCACCACTTATAGAACCCACGAAGGAGTTATCCCCAACATGTGGGTTTATATTTTAGCATTTGCATCTGTCAGGTGTATGCCTACACCCCGTGCATAGGTCGTGGCCATTTTCAAATGAAATGAGCCGAGGATATCCAGGACACGGTCGTATTAACCCCTAATGCTTATGTTATCAAACAAGACAGATTAAAACAGGTTATGTAAATTTATTAATCACAATCTGATTAAATGATTTCATACCCGACCAAGTGGTATTATTATAATACCATATCCCAAGCCCGTATAAGGGAAAATAAGTTAAAAGTATTTACCTGAGCTCGAAGGTGAAAGTAACTCAGCCGTAAATCCTAAAGCTGTATAATGATACCTTCTACTGGATGCTACTTAATCTGTATAGAAGGTTTAAAAGCCTATTAGGTTCTAACGGGCCTTTAGTTAAGTCAAGGACTTAGACCGGCTAGCTAGAAAGAAACTTTATGGTTCTAAACGCTAGATTAAGCGAAGACCGGAATAGAATGTGTTTTAGACCCGACAAGCTTGGATACTTGTATAATATGGGTAAACTAATCACATTCTGGAATTTTAGGATTTAATGATAAGGTTAAACCCGTTTCGGCTATTATATGTAAGCTAGTCACATAAACCGATCCGAACACGTAAACGCGTAACGGGTAACCAAATGAATTATATACAGGTATTAATTGTTATTATGCTTAAAATATGTTAATACATCACTAGGATGTTAACATATATGCCCAAAAAGTAATTTAAACCAATCTAAGTCCCGAAAGGGCATTTTGGTAATTTTAATACTTATAAAAGAGATTTTATAATAAACTGAGGTTCTGGTCTTTTGAAATCAGTAAATATATTTAATTTAATAAGTTACATCAGTAGGTATTAAGTATTATATGTTAAAAATAGTTTTAACCCATACTATGCGCTTAAAACGCGTAAAAGTCGGTTTTTAAGCGATTTTCGGGTTAAAATAGGAAATCTGAGTTTTTGATCAGTTTATAAAGTTCAAAATATTTTATTTATCATATAGAATCAGTAGCAAAAAGTTTGGTATCAAAATATTATGTAAAACTCATTTTATTCAAGAAAAGGGTATAACCGACAATTACCGAATTAAAGCTAGAACCCTATGATATGATCAGGTTAAAAATAATTAAAAATCTTCAAAAACATCAAAATATTATATTATATCAGTGGGTAAAAATTTTGGTGTCAAAATTTGGGTTTAGATAGGCTTTATGCTAATTACGCCGTTTAATTAATAAAAAGCTTTCTATTTACGCTATTGAGCATAACACCTAATCTAGACCTCAAACTGATATCAAATTCTTAGGAAAAGTTTATAAATCAGTAACAAAGGTTTTTTCCCTCCCACATTTCTAAAAATCTCATTTTTATGTCAAAAGGGCATTTATGGCATTTATAAGCATATTAACGATCAAGAGCATATAATTCAAACCACTAAGAACCATGCACTATAACTCTAGAGGGTTATACTACTGAGTAATGTGGTCCTAATTGAAGCTTAAGTCATGGGAGAATTAAGCTTTAACGGGTCAGAACTAAAAGTCAAGCTTTTGCGACTTTCAGTTATAAAATGACCTTAGACTGATAATTGTCGGGTTAGGACTGATAAAACTTGTTCTAATATTAATTACCAAGTCATTAGAATGTTTAAATATAATTTAGAACCTCTGTTAATTAATTTAATTCATTTTTAAATTTTCTGTCCAGTTTGACTTTTTGTCAAACTAGTTTGACCCGACAATTGACTAGTCAAACGAACTAATTAAGAGGTGCCCTTTTAAGGGTTAATCACCTACCTTAATATGGTTCCATAACCACTTTCGATTTGATCAGTGGCTGCACCAAATGTGATTTAATCGAAAGTCAAAGCTAAATTACGTTAAGTTTGACTTTTCGGTTATTAAACTAATTAAGACGACTAAACAGGCAATAAGACTCTTACTAATGGTCCTTGCTATCTTTTCTACACTTGAAATTCCTCTCTTAGTCCTTGCAAGCTCCAGAGATGATTCTTTTGAATGTTGCAAATGAAGTGTGCATAAGAACACTACACAAGGGCTCTTTATATAGCAATTCCCAAGTGTTTGGATCACTTCCAGCTGTTATGGGACCTCCTAGGATCACCCCAGGTGTCCTAGTGGGTTTAAAATACCGTATAAGAGCCCATGGGATCGTTACAATCGAGTTTGAGGCGGTGCAAGACTGAAACCCGCACCTGGCAGCAAGTTGCTGTGAATTGAGTGTCGTCGTGCTGCGCGACGGCCAAAGACCTTCATGGTCGCGTAGCGAGACCACCCTAGATACCAGCCAAACAAGTTTCTTTGTTGACATATTCAGTCCCTGCACTTATATGAGCCTTGTAACTTTAATTTTAGGCACCTTTGGTCCTCGTAGTTAGTTTGTTGAGGCTCAAGGATGTATAAACAAACTTCCTTAGGCTCGGGTTCGTTAATTATCACTATAAATGCAAGTTTCGGCAAGTTGACACTTATAGCCCAAAGTCTTGAAAACATGCTTAACGATCTCGAAACCTCGTGAAATTCATACCACTTATTCTTGAGAGTATATTTGAACATTTCGAAGCCTCGGGTTCGTTAAAAGGTCACTCAGAGGTCAGAATTAACATGTTGACACGTTTAACCCTCGTAGTTTTATAATCTTCTGATTATTTTCACAAACGGCTTCTTGTATCCAATCAATCTCTCGTTTAAGAATATATTCATCATGTATGGTCATTCAGAGGCTCAAGTTTGGCATGTTGACACTTTTAGTCCTTGTGGTTTCATATTTTCACTGTTTGTCCACTTTAGTCCTTAAAACTCAATCTTTCACATATCTTGAGTTTAGGACACGTGTCTATACATAATTGGACACGTTTTTACGTGGTGTTACATCCTCACCCCCTTAAAAGAAATCTCGACCCCGAGATTTACTGGAATAAGTGAGGGTACTTCTGTCGCATAGTGGACTCAACTTCCCACGTATATTCGGGACCTCTATGGGCATCCCATTTGACCTTTACTATAGGCACGTGCTTCCTTCGGAGCTTGTTAACCTGACGATCCTTGATCGATATAGGTCTTTCAACAAATCTTAGGCTTTCATCAATTTGTACGTCTTTATGAGACATAGCTAGCGATTCATCAGCTAGAAACTTCTTGAGATTGCAGATGTGAAACACATTATGAATTCCGCTGAGCTCCTCTGGCAAGTTTAGCTTATAAGCTACACTGCCGACACATTCGATAATCTCGAATGGTCCGATATATCTAGGGCTTAGCTTGCCTTTCTTACCAAAATGCATCACACATTTCCAAGGTGATACTTTCAGTAAGACTTTGTCACCAACCTCAAACTTTAGAGGTTTTCGCCTCTTGTCAGCATAACTTTTCTGCCTATCCCTGGCAGCTTTTAGGCGATCACGAATCTAGACAATCTTGTCCGTCGTTTCAAGGACTATATCAGGTCCTGATAGCTGAGCTTCTCCTACTTCCGCCCAACAGACAGGCGTTCTGAATTTCCTACCATATAATGCCTCAAAAGGCGCAGCCTGAATGCTTGTATGGTAGCTATTGTTGTAGGAGAACTCGATCAAGGGTAGGTGATTATCCCAACTACCACCTAAATCAATAACACACGCACGAAGCATGTCTTCCAAAGTTTGAATTGTACGCTCGCTTTGTCCACCCGTCTGAGGATGGTACGCAGTACTAAAATTCAAACGAGTGCCCAAAGATTGTTGGAAACTTTTCCAAAAGTGAGAGGTGTATCTTGTATCTCTATCCGATATAATAGACACCGGCACTCCGTGGAGAGATACAATCTTATCCATGTAAAGCTGAGCTAGCTTGTCAGAGCTATGACTCTCTTTAATGGGTAAGAAGTGTGCTGACTTAGTCAGTCTATCAACGATAACCTATATGGTATCATTTCCTTGTCTTGTTTTAGGTAACTTGGTTATAAAGTCCATAGTTACCATCTCCCACTTCCATGTGGGAAGTTCTAGCTGCTGAAGCAGACCCGATGGCTTTTGATGCTCTGCTTTAATCTGAGCACAGGTCAAGCATTTAGCTACATGGGTGGCAATAGATTTCTCAAACCTATCCACCAATAATTAGCCTTCAAATCTTGATACATCTTGTCACCTCCGGGGTGAACTGAATATTTGGAGTTGTGAGCTTCCTGGAGGATTACATCTCGAAGTCCTCCATGAATGGGAACCCAGATTCTTCCATTCAGTCTGGGAATTCCATCCTTGCCAGGTGTTAACTGTTCAACGGTAATACCCAACTTTTCATCTGGAAGGTTAGCTTCCAAAATAGCATCTTTCTGTGCAGCTAACAGCTTTTCATTTAGGCTATTCTTCAATTCAATGCTCTTAGCATTAATCCTGATAGGCTTAACTCTCACTTTTTGGCTTAGAGCATCTGCGACCACATTCCCTTTACCAGGATGGTAGCGAATTTCGCAATCATAGTCATTTAAGGTTTCCATCCAACGGCGCTGTCTCATATTGAGCTCTTTTTTATTGAACAAGTGTTGGAGACTCTTGTGATCCGAATAGATCATGCATTTAGTTCCATACAAATAATGTCTCCACAACTTCAGTGCGAATACAACGGCACCCAATTCCAAATCGTGGGTGGTGTAATTCTTCTCATGCACTTTTAGTTGTCGTGATGCATAGGCAATTACCTTGCCTTTTTGCAAAAGTACACAACCCATACCGGTGTGTGACGCATCACAATATACGACAAACTCTTCGATTCCATCAGGTAGTGTTAGTACTGGATCATTACTCAACTTTTGCTTAAGAATCTCAAAGGATTCTTGTTGTTTCGGACCCCAATCAAATTTAACATTCTTACGGGTCAAAGAAATCAATGGTGCGGCTATCCTTGAAAAGTTCTCAATGAATCTTCTATAGTAACCTTCCAAACCCAGAAAGCTATGAATTTTGGTTGGAGTCTTTGGTGCTTCCCAATTCATCACAGCTTCTACCTTAGCGGGATCTACTTGGATACCATGCTCACTAACAACGTGTCCAAGAAATTGGACTTCACGAAGCCAGAATTCACATTTAGAAAACTTAGCATACAGTTTCTCTTGTTGAAGTAATCCTAAGATGCATCGATGGTGCTTCTCATGATCATCTTGATTACGAGAGTAGATAAGTATGTCATCTATGAAGACGATGACAAACTTATCTAAGTATGGTTTGCAGACTCTATTCATGAGGTCCATGAATGCTGCTGGTGCATTAGTGAGCCTAAAAGGCATCACTAAAAACTCGAAGTGTCCATATCTCGTTCTGAATGCTGTCTAAGGCACATCTTCATTTCTAACTTTGAGTTGATGATACCCAGATCTCAAATCAATATTCAAGAAGAAGCTCGCTCCTTGGAGCTGATCAAATAAGTCGTCAATCCTGGGTAAGGGATAACGATTCTTGATCGTTACCTTATTCAGCTCACGATAATCAATGCATAAGCGCATTGATCCATCCTTCTTTTTCACAAATAATATTGGCGCTCCCCAAGGCGAAGAGCTAGGTTGTATAAAACCCTTTTCCAGTAAGTCATCTAATTGAGTCTTGAGCTCTTTCATTTCAGTAGGTGCTAGGCGATAAGGAGCTCGTACAATAGGTGCAGCTCCTGGCAGAATGTCTATCCTGAACTCTACCTACCTCTCAGGAGGTAGTCCAGCTAACTCGTCAGGAAAGACATCAGGATACTCAGAGATGATTGGGATGTCTTCAATCTTAGGCTTCGGATCATTCACAGTCACTTGTGCCATGTAGATGACACATCCGCTTTTTAAACACTGCGATACCTTGAGAATAGACACATTGTTGGGCAACCCATACTGTGTATCTCCTTGAATAGTGACGGATTCACCAGAAGGGGTTTTGATAATAACTAGCTTTTTATCATAGGCAATTTGGGCTTGGTTATGTGACAACCAATCCATACCCAAAACTATATCAAACCCAGCCAATTTCATTGGCAAGAGGGATAGTGGGATAGAATGATTCTTGATGGATATAAAGCATCCATCAAGAAGAGTTGAAGCTGTTTCTAAGGTACCATCGGCAAGTTCTACCTCATATTTTATGTCTAGAGTCTTAATAGGCAAATTTAGTGCCTTACAAAACTTATGGTCTACAAAAGACTTATCAGCACCTGAATCAAATAAGACTCTAGCATAATTATTATTAATGAGGAAGGTACCTTTTATGACATTCTCGTCGTTCACCGCTTCCCTAGCATTCATTTGGAAAACCCTTGCATTGGTTTTCTTTGCCTCTTCGGGCTTCTTAGCATTCTTGGGGAAATTGGTCTTGATGTGCCCCTTTTCATTGCAACCGTAACAGGTTGCGTCCTTAATGTTCCGGCACTCTACAGATTTGTGCCCTTTCTTTTTGCAGATCCCACATGGTTTGGCTTGTGGGTCCTGGTTGCACTTTCCAAAGTGCCTTTTATTGCAGGTTTTGCACCTGGGCTTATCACTTGACTGCCCCTTCTTGAAATTAAAGTTCCCTTTACTCTTTTTGTTAGACTGAGGGGACTTGTCTTCATCCCTCTTCCTCTTCCCATCATCGGTAGCTTTCTTTGCCCTACTTCTCACAATATCAAGAGTGAGAGACAAAGACAGATCCACAACAGATCTATACGTAGTAGGCTTAGAAGCCTTGACGTTTCCTTTCACTTCGGGAGCTAAACCACCGATGAAACGCGCAATGCATTTGGGTTCAGGAGTGACTAAATATGGTACCAGCCTTGACATTGAATTAAAGCTGGTCACATAGGATCTACAGTCTAAATCCTTCATTACTAAGGTGAGGAAGTCAGATTCAATCCTCTCGACTTCGTGTTGAGGACAGTATGTGTCTTTTACAATATCTACAAACTTGTTCCACGAAAGGTTATACAGATGAACCTTTCCAGTGGACTATACTAACGCTTTCCACCAAGTGAGGGCATCGCCCTTAAAAGATTGAGACACAAACATGACTATGTCTTCCTTAGCACATCCACTGATGTCAATCACAGTCTCCATTTCGTCTAACCATTTCATACAGTCAATTGCTCCTTTTTCTCCTGTAAAATCCCTCGGTTTACAGGAGACAAAGTACTTATAAGTGCAACTCTTTTTGTGCTTAGGAGCCTGGTTTAGCACCACTCTTTGAGGCTCAGATCTTTGATTGGACGAATGCTGAGATTCATCCCTTCTTGATGCATGTGACTGTGATAAGGGTTTTGAGTGAGTTTTGGACCGAACATTACTCGGATCCTTGAACTTATCATCCACAGCCTGAGCGACTGCTGTGGTTATCATTGCTTGCAATTCAGCAGTAGTGATATTGATCCTGGTATTGTTTCCTTCTGCGGGATGACTGTTTGCTTCATTCGAGCCAGCCATTTTTCGTATACTATATCAAACAATTATGATATATTTAAATTATATAATGAATCATCGCATTGATGATTAGATGGTCATGGTATTATTAAGCCATATAGACCATTTAAAATAAAAATTAATTAAATCATGATTTGTCTAGGTTACAACAGAACCATAATAAACAATTAAAAGGATATAATCCTTTATATTTATTAGACAGGGGATATAAATCACAACTGTCAATGTCACGAAAGACATATTCATATAGCACAAGGCTCGTCTCCAAGGACATTTAGATGGCACAAAAGCCTTGTCACAAGGACGGTTATGATCATTGATCTCTTGGATCAGTGATTTCCTTAAGGGTCGAACAAAGTTCATCGCCTTTTGACAAGAAGTCTATAAAATAAAACTTTCATTGTTATTATTACACCTTTGCTTTTAAGCATACATCTCAAATGGATGTTTCGGTGTATACATCTAATTGACGTTTACTAGCCATGATTTACATTGATCATATAGGCTATATATAAGTGACTTGGAAGGATCCAAGTACATTTGGAAGCTTGTGTGGTTTCTCGTACCGCACAGCCAGGAATGTATATTTCCAAATGTTAACAGAGAGTTATTATCTTAAAAAGGTTGTACCATCATAGCCATTTAATATTTTGGCTAGGTTATACCTCTAAGAGTTTCTTTAGCAGATCAAATAAAATTTGAAATGATATAGCATGATGTAATAAAATATATATTCAAAAATCGAAAATAACTTTATTGAATCACGAAACTAGTACAAGGATGCCCTAAACGGGACTTGAAAACAACACACTGCCCACGCAGGGGCTACAGAAATAGAAAGTAAGTCCACACAGGGACTTGGTACTTGAAATAAAATAATGTCCTCGTAGGGACTTATTGAAAGACAATACAAAATAAAACAACAACTTCCTACTTCTTCTTGCCTTTAATAAGGTTCGCAAGACCTTTGAGAAAACCATTATGCTTCTTCTTATTTTCATTGGCTTCACGTTCAACCCGGTCTAACCTCTGTAGAATCTCCTGAGTTTGTTCCTGTTGGTGAGGAGGAGGTTGCTGGTAAGGTGGGTATTGGTATCCCTGCACCGGATATCCAGTTGGGTAAACTGGAGGGTAAGAAGAAGGATAAAGTGCATTGTACTGAGAAGCTGTAAGGTATGGATCATGGTTTCCATAATCCGATGGGTATCCAGATGGATTATACCCAGATGAACATGGGTATGTCGGGACCGGGTTGTCAAAACCCAAAGGCGGGTGCGGTGGTGCATGTGAAACTGGCGGAGGGTTGACTTCCAGCACCGTGTGTGAGGGTCCACCCATTTGGGGGTCCTCGGGAATAGGAAGGTAAGAACTTGAACCATGAGGAGATGTGAACCGTGGTCCCCCCACGTACAGACATTCGAGCATTTCTCCTTCGCCTTGGCGGCTCGGGAGGCGGTTGAGGTGGTTCCTCAACTGGTAAAGGTGGTGGGGTAACAACTTGAAGCTGTGGTTCAACCAAAGGAGGTTGGGCAGGAGAGTTATGGTATGAAGGGGTAAAGAACCAATCATACTGAGCAATCCTTTCAGCATACGAATCAGGCCCTCGGTACGGTGATCCTTGATATGGTGAACCACTCGAGATCCTAATAGGGTGGCCCGGTGTTCCGGTTTGCATTTCTGGGTCTGGGTCGTCGTCCATTTCCATCTCCTGAGAGAAATGATCTTCGGGTCCTAGAGGATTGAAACCCAAAAAGTCGTTGACGTAGTCATTGGGATTAAACTGAGCTGGAGAGTAGGTAGAATCCGAGTGATGAAGAGAATGGGGATGAACGGAGTGGTGAGATTGGTTCGAGTGGTGTGATCCCTATGAATGATGGGAAAGTTGGGGTTCATTAAGAATGGGCAACCCAAAGTATGGAGGGTCGGATGGTGAGGATCCAAGTGAGACAGAATGCCTCGCTGGCTCGAAGCTATGACTCCAATGGTCCCGTGATTCGGAGCCAGAGAGTGAATCGGATGGGGTACGTCGGTGGGAGGGTCCCGCGTGGCCTGATGGCCCTCCACGCATTGGTCCTTTTCCTTTGTCTCTCACTCGTGGCGGCATTTTCCAATTGGTAACCTGTCAAAACAAGTAGATATAATATAAACAATAAAAGGAAAGTTAAGAATAAATCCTAGGTCATTTGCCTAGACTCGGTAGTCTAAGGAATGTGCTTATTGTGTCATTGAGATTAAACACAAAAGGTTAGTGTTTAATTCACTCAATGTTGGCTCTGATACCAACCTGTCACACCCCAATATTTCCACATATTACCGGTGGGGCCGACGGAGAGTATTGTGACGTAGTTGATATCATCATAGTCAATACACACAATATAATAGCACATCGGAAGGCTTGGTGAATAAACTATTACAAACTATAATGTCTGAGTGTTCGAGTGAAAGAATATACAGACCGGAATGTAATAAGATCCATAGGCGGATCATAAATAAATACAAAGAAACAAAATAACAGACTTCAGGTATCTATGGATTTGCAAGATCCTCTTATGACACCTAATAGCTCCAGCCTATTACGAGAGGTACCTGTCAATCAGCCTTTAAGAAAATACGTCAGTTTACACTGGTAAATTCAATTAACTGACTCTTTTGAAAACATTTATGAAAATTGATTTAAGTGCACATGGCACAAATCTTTTATAACTTGGGACAATTATTTAAATATAATCTTGTATACAGATTTACATGTTTGTCATACAATTGGGGCCGGTTGGAAGCCGGTCTTGATTAACCGACTCACCACTTATAGAACCCACGAAGGAGTTATCCCCAATATGTGGGTTTATATTTTAGCATTTGCATCTGTCAGGTGTATGCCTACACCCCGTGCATAGGTCGTGGCCATTTTCAAATGAAATGAGCCGAGGATATCCAGGACACGGTCGTATTAACCCCCAATGCTTATGTTATCAAACAAGACAGATTAAAACAGGTTATGTAAATTTATTAATCACAATCCTATTAAATGATTTCATAGCCGACCAAGTGGTATTATTATAATACCATATCCCAAGCCCGTATAAGGGAAAATAAGTTAAAAGTATTTACCTGAGCTCGAAGGTGAAAGTAACTCAGCCGTAAATCCTAAAGCTGTATAATGATACCTTCTACTGGATGCTACTCAATCTGTATAGAAGGTTTAATAACCTATTAGGGTGCTAACGGGCCTTTAGTTAAGTCAAAGACTTAGACCTGCTAGCTAGAAAGAAACTTTACGGTTCTAAACGCTAGATTAAGCGGAGACCGGAATAGAATGTGTTTTAGACCCGACAAGCTTGGATACTTGTATAATATGGGTAAACTAATCACATTCTGGAATTTTAGGATTTAATGATAAGGTTAAACCCGTTTCGGCTATTATACGTAAGCTAGTCACATAAACCGATCCGAACACGTAAACGCGTAACGGGTAACCAAATGAATTATATACAGGTCTTAATTGTTATTATGCTTAAAATATGTTAATACATCAGTAGGATGTTAACATATATGCACAAAAAGTAATTTAAACCAATTTAAGTCCCGAAAGGGCATTTTGGTAATTTTAATACTTATAAAAGAGATTTTATAATAAACTGAGGTTCTGGTCTTTTGAAATCAGTAAAAATATTTAATTTAATAAGTTATATCAGTAGGGTATTGCCTATATGTGAAATTTATCTTTTATAACCAATTTATGCACCGAAGGGCATATTGGTAATTTCACATAAGCTTTAAAGGTCAATTTTGGAAATATGAGTTTAAAACTTTTGCTTACTGTTAAAGTATAGAAATTTTACTAAAACCATCAGTAGGTATTAAGTCTTATATGTTAAAAATAGTTTTAACCCATACTATGCGCTTAAAACACGTAAAAGTCGGGTTTTAAGCGATTTTCGGGTTAAAAATAGGAAATCTGAGCTTTTGATCAGTTTATAAAGTTCAAAATATTTTATTTATCATATAGAATCAGTAGCAAAAAGTTTGGTATCAAAATATTATGTAAAACTCATTTTATTCAAGAAAAGGGTATAACCGACAATTACCGAATTAAAGCTAGAACCCTATGATATGACCAGTTTAAAAATAATTAAAAATCTTCAAAAATATCAAAATATTATATTATATCAATGGGTAAAAAGTTTGGTGTCAAAATTTGGGTTTAGATAGGCTTTATGCTAATTACGCCGTTTAATTAATAAAAAGCTTTCTAATTACGCTATTGAGCATAACTCCTAATCTAGACCTCAAACTGATGTCAAATTTTTAGGACAAGTTTATAAATCAGTAACAAAGGTTTTTGTCCTCTCACATTTCTAAAAATCTCATTTTTATGTCAAAAGGGCATTTATGGCATTTATAAGCATATTAACGATCAAGAGCATATAATTCAAACCACTAAGAACCATGCAATATAACTCCAGAGGGTTATACTAATGAGTAATGTGGTCCTAATGGAAGCTTAAATCATGGGAGAATTAAGCTTTAACGGGTCAGAACTGAAAGTCAAAGCAAAAGTCAAGCTTTTGCGACTTTCGGTTATAAACTGACCTTAGACTGATAATTGTCGGGTTAGGACTGATAAAACATGTTCTAATATTAATTACCAAGTCATTAGAATGTTTAAATATAATTTAGAACCTCTGTTAATTAATTTAATTCATTTTTAAACTTTCTGTCCAGTTTGACTTTTTGTCAAACTAGTTTGACCCGACAATTGACTAGTCAAACGAACTAATTAGGAGGTACCCTTTTAAGGGTTAATCACCTACCTTAATATGGTTCCATAACCACTTTCGATTTGATCAGTGGCTGCACCAAATGTGATTTAATCGAAAGTCAAAGCTAAATTACGTTAAGTTTGACTTTTCGGTTATTAAACTAATTAAGACGACTAAACAGGCAATAAGACTCTTACTAATGGTCCTTGCTATCTTTTCTACACTTGAAATTCCTCTCTTAGTCCTTGCAAGCTCCAGAGATGATTCTTTTGAATGTTGCAAATGAAGTGTGCATAAGAACACTACACAAGGGCTCTTTATATAGCAATTCCCAAGTGTTTGGATCACTTCCAGCTGTTATGGGACCTCCTAGGATCACCCCAGGTATCCTAGTGGGGTTAAAATACCGTATAAGAGCCCATGGGATCGTTACAATCGAGTTTGAGGCGGTGCAAGACCGAAACCCACACCTGGCAGCAAGTTGCTGTGAACTGAGTGCCGTCGCGCTGCGCGACGGCCAAAGACCTTCATGGTCGCGTAGCGCGACCACCCTAGATACCAGCCAAACAAGTTTCTTTGTTGACATATTCAGTCCCTGCACTTATATGAGCCTTGTAACTTTAATTATCACTATAAATGCAAGTTTCGTCAAGTTGACACTTATAGCCCAAAGTCTTGAAAACATGCTTAACGATCTTGAAACCTCGTGAAATTCATACCACTTATTCTTGACAGTATATTTGAACATTTTGAAGCCTCGGGTTCGTTAAAAGGTCACTCAGAGGTCAGAATTAACATGTTGACTTGTTTAACCCTCGTAGTTTTATAATCTTCTGATTATTTTCACAAACGACTCCTTGTATCCAATCAATCTCTCATTTAAGAATATATTCATCATGTATGATCATTCAGAGGCTCAAGTTTGGCATGTTGACACTTTTAGTCCTTGTGGTTTCATATTTTCACTGTTTGTCCACTTTAGTCCTTAAAACTCAATCTTTCACATATCTTGAGTTTAGGACATGTGTCTATACATAATTGGACACGTTTTTACGTGGTGTTACAAAGTCAGGGTTCCTTTTCCATTAAGTGAACATAAAACAAAAAATGTAGGTGATATTATTCATTTAGATGTTTGGGGCCCATATAAGGTTACTAGTAGAGATGGATTTGAATACTTCTTAACTGTTGTTGATGACTACTCTCGAACTGTTTGGTGCTATCTATTAAGGAATAAAATGGAAGTTTTTGAAAACATTGAGAACTTTTATGAGTTAATACTAACTCAGTTTAAGAAAAAGGTCAAGGTGTTTAGAAGTGATAATGGTACAGAATTTGTAAATACTAAAATGGACAGTTTTTGTAAATATAAAGGCATTTTGCATCAAACATCATGCTCTTACACACCACAAAAAAATGGTGTGGTTGAGAGAAAACATCGACATCTTTTAAATTTGGCAAGATCTCTGTTGTTCCAAAGTGGTGTTCCACTTAGTTTCTGGTCTGATTGTGTGTTGACTGCTGTTTATCTTATTAACAGGTTACCTTCGTCTGTGCTTCTAGGAAAAAGTCCATATGAATTAATGTTTGGTTTTAAACCCTCTCTTGCTCATCTTAGGATATTTGGTTGTTTATGCTTTAGTACTATTCTAAATGACTTAGATAAGTTGTCTTTTAATACTGAAAAGTGTATCTTGATTGGTTATTCAAATGTTAAAAAAAGGTTACAAATTGTGGAGTTTAGATAATAAAAAAGAATTTTATTCTAGAGATGTAAAGTTTTATGAAACTGTCTTTCCTTATAAATCAAATCAGTTAACCAATCAAGATAAAACTTTAACTGATAGTTTGAATCATCTTAATTTTTTTGATAGTATTGAAGCATTAACTACTAATCCTATAATTCCCAATGATGAAGAGGGGAGTCATGAATCTCATGAGGTTACTAGTGATGATCAGCAACCAATCCCCTCTACATCTGCCACTCTAAGTAATGTTGAATATCAACATCCAAGTAATGTTGAATATCAACATTCCACAATTGGAGTTGAAAGTAGTAGTAGTGAAGGGTTTGGTAGGGCAGAGGACACTAGTACCTCAAATGATGAGATCAACCTATCCGAGGGAACAAATTCTACTCTTAGAAGTTCAAATAGAAAAGTTGTTTGGCCAAAAAGATTTGAACATTTTGTGTTAAATAGTAAGGTTAAGTATAGTTTGGATAAAGTTGTTAATTATTCATGCTTGTCTGTTGATAACCTGTGTTTTACTACTTCATTAAATAAAACAGTTGAACCTTCTTGTTATGAGGAAGCAGCAAATGATCCCAGGTGGGTAGAAGCAATGAACAAAGAAATGGAAGCTTTGTTCAGAAATAATACCTAGGTTCTAACTGATCTTCCTCAAGGCAGAAAGGCTATTGGGTGTAAATGGGTATATAGGGTTAAATACAAGTCTAGTGGAGAAGTAGAAAGGTTTAAAGCCAGACTAGTTGCTAAGGGTTTTAATCAAAGAGAAGGTCTTGACTTTGGAGAGACCTTCTCACCTGTGGCCAAAATGGTTTCTGTTAGAACTGTTATAACTTTGGCTGTGCATTTTGATTGGCCTTTATATCAACTTGATGTTGATAATGCTTTCTTACATGGTACTATTACTGAAGATGTGTATATGAAATTACCACAAGGGTACTATTCTAAAAATGAGTCAAAAGTGTGCAAACTTGTTAAGTCCTTGTATGGCCTTAAACAGGCACCTGGGAAATGGAATGAAAGATTGACTGATGTTTTGTTAAATATTGGCTTTATACAAAGCAAATGTGATCATTCCTTGTTTATTTTGTCAAAAAAAGATGTGACTGTGTTTCTCTTGGTATATGTAGATGATATTGTGATAACTGGGAATTCTGATGATGAGATTAAAAATGTTAAACATGTCTTAAATGAAACTTTTAAAATAAAAGACTTGGGAGTTTTGAAATACTTTCTAGGTATTGAAGTATTGTATGATAAAAAAATTGTTTGTCTTAGTCAAAGGAAGTATTGTTTGGAACTCTTAAATGAATTTGGGTATTTAGGGTGTAAGCCTGTTAATACACCTATAGAACAAAGCTCTTTAGTCACTTCTAAAGTTGATAAAAATCAGCAGTTGCTTAAAAATGTGACTGAGTTTCAAAAACTGATTGGGAAACTGATATACTTGTCTCTCACAAGACCTGATATTAGTTATACTGTCCAGTTTTTGAGTCAGTTTATGCATAGTCCAAAAGAGGTGCACTTAGATTTGGCTTTAAGATTGTTGAGGTATTTAAAACAAAGTCCTGGTAAAGGTTTAAGCTTTAAGAAAAGTATTAATTTGGACTTGTATGGATTTGCTGATTCTGACTGGGCAAAGTGCTTGTCTACTCGGAAATCAGTAACTGGTTATTGTGTTTTTTTAGGAGAGTGTCTTGTTTCTTGGAAAAGCAAGAAACAAACCACTGTTTCACGGTCAACTACAGAAGCTGAGTACAGAGCTATGTGCTCAGCTACTTGCGAACTTATGTGGTTAAGAAATTTGTTGTCTGAGCTGAGTATTAACTGTCAATTACCTATGGTTTTGAAATGTGATAGTCAAGCTGCTATGTCAATAGCAGCTAATCCAGTGTTTCATGAAAGAACTAAACACTTTGAGTTGGATTTACATTTTTTAGAGAAAAAGTGGCTGATGGTCTTATAAATCCTACTAAAGTTGAATCCGAAAGTCAACTTGCTGACATATTTACAAAAGGTCTTAATGCTTTACAGCATGAAGAATTTTGTAAAAAACTGGGCTTAATTGATCTGTTTAAACCAATTGAATGAAGGGGGGATGTTGAAAATATATGGGCTATCTATCATTCATTGGTTTGGGCTTATTCTCTCTTGTTATTGGGCTTATTACTTTTTGATATGTCTGTTAGTTGTTGGGTTGTTGCAACAGGTGCAACTGATCAAAATATCTAAAGGGTGCATTGTGTAACTTCCTGAGGACTGCGATCATCTCAGTCAGAAGATTTGGACTAAAGTGAAATTTGTTAAGTTTCACACTATAAAAGACTCTCATATCCTTCACTCTCATTAGTTGTTCAGTTTTACTTTCTCTCTTGTTCATAGTTTCTCCGTTAGGGTTTGTGATCGGAGATTTGTATAAATAATCTCTCAACTGTATCTGAGAGATTATTCTGTTGTATTGGTTGTATTGTTGTATTGATGATCATCAGTGGATGATCATCTAGATACTTTTAGTATCTTGTATTGTTTTGATCTTACTATTGTAAGATCTCTGGGTATTTGGGGGGAAATCTTTTGGGTTGGTTTAATAAGATTTTGTCACCTGTTTTGTCGCTATTTCTTGTGTTGATTTGTATATTTGTGTTTGAATCATAAATTTCTACAGGAGGTAAAATCGAGAGGTTTCGCTTGGGTCAAAAACAGAACGTCTTGTAACTATATTAGTTGGGTAGAGTGGTGTAAATATCCTATGTATATGTTGTAATTGTGCATCCATTGCCCGTTTGGGTCGGGGGTGTTGTTTCTCTGTTTGGCCTTTTTTCCGGTTGGGTCGGAGACGTGTTTTATTGAAGTTTTCTTTTAAAAAAAACATATTTCCGTTTTATGTTATTGAATGAAATTATAAAGTTAACATCATAATGTGACTAAAAGATCCTTTGGATTTGCAATCGGACGAAGCTCAAGACGCCTAGTTGGGACAAATGGAAAATTTTTGATATCTTAGATATGTTGTAATCTATTTTTTCTGTTGCTTTCGGTATTGTTACTCAGTCTCTTGCTGGCTCTTTATATTTATATATAAAGTGAGTTTGACGTTCAAAAAAGTAAAATAAAAATAAAGTGACTAAAAGATATTATCATCAAAACTTGAACCCAAGTTGGGCATTAAATGTATGATGAAATTGAACTTGATGAATAAAGTGAACTTTGACCAAAGATATTTATAGGGATTATCAACATTTCACAAGAACCGCAACCGATCCAAAGTGCATGAGGTTTATTTGAAGCAATAAATAGTAACTGACATTCCTCATTGCAAGAAATTTCTCACATCTTCTATAGAGTTTTTAAGCAGATTCTTATAAGTTATAACACCACTAATGAAAATCAGTTTTAGAACATTATAGTGGCCTCCTTACATTAGCTATACTATTAGATGTTACTAACATACCTCAAGAATTTGATTGATTATATAATTCATAAGAGTTGATGCATGTGGTTAACTTTATTTGTGAGTTTACCTAGTTTAACGTTTGAAATGAACACGATGAATTGTTAGTTAGTTGGCCAACTTGTGTCTTGGAAAGTTTCAAATTGGATGTTAGAAATGTTTTAAAACCCAAAATATCTTTAGTTGGTGAATTGACGGGTCAAAAAGGGTTAAAGACATTTAAAAACTCGAACATAAGGCATTGTTGAGTCATATTATTGTATGAATTTGTCGATGACTATTCTATAGATTACATAGAAATACTTGTTATATTATGGTTGTTAGTTGGCCATTCGTATGTCAAAGTTGATCGTTTATTAAATAACACGGAATACTTCATTAAGTTAAGCTTCGAGTCATTCATATTGTTTAGAGCTTGTGGAAAATCTCAAGTCATGACAATCAACATGAAACTTCTCCTTCAATGATCGTTTGTCGAATGAAGTTTTTTTTAAACTTTATTAAAAGCCTAAAGAAAGTTCGCTAAGGGGTAATGACCACTATTTGTTTAAAAGTTTTAACCATTACACATGATTTGAATCGAGCTGAATATAAGCTTTGCTTTCAGCTCGAATTGAAGTTTATACTCAAAATTATATGAGTTGGAGCCTGTTAGCTCAGACTAAATAACTTATGACCCTACTCTTGAATTGTAAACTTTCTGAAACATGTATTTCATATAATCACACACATTTTGTCATGTTTCACTTTTTATTATCATATGTTAACTAATGTGATACATGAAATAAAGTAAAAATGAAGTTAAAGTTGTTTGCATCTCGTTCATCAGAAATTATTATTAGAAGAACAATGATAAGTTTTACAAAAAGTGATAATTTCAATTAGAATTTTTAAAATATTAACATCCAATATTTAGAAATGATAATATTAAAATCCGGATATCCAAATATTTGAATTGAGTGGTCGATATAAATATCTTTGTACAAACCAAGTCACACATGTTTGAATTGAGTGGTCGATATAACTCCATATAAGCGCCACATCACCCGTTTGTTCCCCTTTTACTCCATATCATCCTAAGGAAATGGTTTAACCTTGTTAACTCTACATCACCCACCATTTTTTAATTATTTTAGTATTAAATATTTAAATTAACTACAAAATAAATAATAATAATAATAATAATAATAATAATAATAATACCATTTCATTAACTTCTTAGCTAAAATAAACAATTATAATAAATGACATTAATTTCTTATTCATTTTTGCCTATGTTAACATATTAACCAATGGAGGTTTTAACACCCTTAACATGAGAAGGGAGTGGTTTGAAAAACATGTTGGCTTGCCATGTCATCTTTAACACCAATTAAGTTAGAGTACACCCCAAGGGCTAAGGTTCGTGTCCTATTTTTGGATATACTATATAAAAGGTAAGTTCTAATTAAGATAAGATCAACACAAATGTTGCATTTAATACTTAGTACATCGATCACTTCTCAACCTTATGATCAACACAAATGTTGCATTTAATAATCAAGTGACCATCGTCCGACATTAAATTTCTTTAAGTCGACAATATCTTCCACGGTGGTCCAAAATTCCCATATCAAATCTTTACACCAATGTTTTATGGCTATACCTTTTATTGAACCAGTCATATTCGGGTACTGGGGGCACCCTTCGGGCTCCTCGGGTAGTGCGCCTACACCGCCACAAGGCAATGCAAGTAGTGGTTCCAGAAGAACTACTTGATGAGGGTAGTGTGAATGGATGACCATAGACATATTTGATTATATTTATGTTTTATTTATCTACATTAGCTTATTATGATCTAGTGATCTCTAGGTAAATATCTAATTTCATCCTTTCTTTCCCTCCTAGAACATGTCATTGGGAAGCTCTTTTGCTTGTATTACATATATCTTACGTATATATTATTTTAATTAAAATAATGGTTATGTATATATATATCTGGATACATACATGCATAAGTTCTTATCTTTTTATCTATCAAAATATTAAATGTAATTATTTAAAATACAAATAACTAAAAGTCCTATATAGAATAGCATATTGATGGTTAATATCAAACCAAACACATTGTCCATACAAATATTGGGTTACTCTTACTTGGCTAGCATTGTCTAGCCCTACAAAATGTCTCATTGTTCTCTATAGGACACATGGGTTTTCTTTAATTTTGCCAGCTTGTACATATTAAGTACTTTAAAGTACTTACCTTTATCCAATATTAAGATGCACCCCTTAGGGTGGAGGGTATAGTCAATCACCCTAGGGTGTTTGAGTGAAATCCTACCCAATAATATTATGTCATGTCAACTTCCTATTCTACTCCCAATTTTACACTCAATCACTAGGTATGGTCAAACACCCCTCAATTAAAAAAAAAAAAAAAACTTGATTGGTCTCTCCTCTCTCCTCTCCTCTCAACACAATCGGTGACTACTCACCGAAATACCCACCCTCTCTCCTCCTCACCGAATACCCACAAACACACGGTATAGTCGCCGATCGGTGACATACCCTCCCCGCACAAGTCCCCGAAGATTATACCCTCTACCCTTAGGCTATAGGGTGTGGTATTAAATCTCATGGTCATTATGACCATCTACATCAGCGTCATGTCACCTAGTTCGAATTCATCATTCAAAACCATTACACTAAGGGGGTGGTCATCACCCAAACCATTATTCTCTTATTTTAATTTATTTTTGTGAAAAGGAAAATGAAATATTAAAAAAGGAAAGGAGCCCCATGGTTGCCATGGTTTAATCCATGCAAACCATGATGGATGAGGCAAGAGGGTAGTGTAGCAATCCACTAATGGTCCTACGTGGCGATTGATGACCCAACCCATGCCCCCACACCCTTCATCCTAAGAGCATTCACAATAGAACCTGTATCCCGATTAATATAATTTAGTTATTATACACATTTACTTAAATAATTTGACTATTTTTAAAATAGCCACATCCAATTCATCATATATATTCATAATCAATTAAAAAAATAAATACCCTTTCCACGTACAACCATATTAAAATATAGGCTGGGAGATGAAAAGGAACCCTCAAAGACGGAGCTGGAATGAAAACTTGGTGGAGGCTAGATTCTTAAAATCTAAATTAGTGGAGGGCTGGGCTCTTAAAAATTCAATATTTTACGCTTTAAAAATATTTTTTTCAAAATTTTTCGGTAAAATTTAACACTATGAACGAAAAACCAGCGATGACCGAGGCACCACTGGCCATAAATATGGGGGCTTACTTACATTCCCATATAATTTTTGGGGGATGGGAACTCCAATGTAGGAATAAAATTGGGCAAAATCTTAACTTTCCCTCATAATTTTGGTATATGAAATAGGATGAGGGCTCCATGTAAGATATGGATCACAATTTTATCAAAATTATATTAACAAAATAATAAGATACTTTCTTTATACATTTGGAAAATTGTAACACTAAACCGTGTACAAATCTAAACGAAAAATAAACATAAATACACAAGTTAAAAACCATCCAATCTATTGTAACAAGAATTCAAAATATGTTATGACATGATTAGTAACATAGCATTATTTATTTCAACCAATCGATTTCTCATTCCTCATTGCATTAATAAAACCATATTTTTACTAAATTTCCAACACTCTAATGTGAATGCTCTAATATATGTCGTAATCTTGCATTTGTTATACAAATTGGACGATACTACAATAAATACATGTGTTAGAAAATATTTAAGATCGGAATGAAAAATTAGGCATATAAATAGGACAGACTGTCCAAATCATTCGTCCCTTGCTCGGGAAATGCTGGTTCAATTTTCGTCTTGGCTGTAAATGAACCGATCGGTTTGGTTTGATTTGCAATTATGAATTAAAATTAAAATTAGAATTTTATCTATAACACTCTATTGGATCTTAACTTACTATATACTAAGATACAATTATATTTTCACATAGTAGCCCAATCAGCTAAATAAATTTTTTAACACTAAAGATAAAAATAAAACCCTATGCCGTTAAGCGATAGTCTTTGACCTGGACAGTCTACTCATCGCCTCATCGTCTCCATTCTCACCCTAAGTCAATTGTCTCACGCTCTCACCGTCATCGTTCTGTACAATCTGCTTATTGCCTCATCGGCCACAGCTTCAGCCTCATCACCAGCCACAATATTGTCATTCATAAAAAAATACTCTATGAAAGGTGGCATTTTTAAGGCATAAAAACTTGAGACCCAACATTGTCACTGCATCTCTCTCCAAATTTAAACTTGAGGCACACTAGATAGTAGGGCTGTCCAAATGTCATTTGCCGCTCACTCAATGTTGGCTCGGAAAATGCCGATTCAGTTTTCAGTTTAGTTGTAAATGAACCTATCGGCACGGCTTGTGAACGGTCCAAGCTCAAGCAAAGGTCCACTTAGTTCAACTCAGCTAGTGAACAACCCTCCATATATATGACATTGATGATTAAAAATCACAAATCTAAATCTAAAATAAGCACAATTCTAAGTCTAAAATAAGAATAGTGAGTGACTAAGTGACTAAATCTTATGATTTTTGTTTTAAAGAACCTATTTTAAATTAACATCCTAAAAAAGAACCTGTAGGACCTTTAACCATATGCTATGTTGGGTTGACTATTAAGATTTGAAAAGTCTTAAGTCAATATGAAGTCGTGTTCAAAGTTATTGGAACTGGTTGGGAGAAAGAGTATTATTTGACTTGGTATTCGAATTGACTCGGTGGGTTTCATCTTTGAACCAAATGTTGTTGTCATGACTCAAGAGGAGACTTACCATTTTGGAAACTATTATGTTTTATTGTTTTTTTTACCATTTAAAGTTTTTTTCCTTCCCAAAACATACACAACCAAAATATAGGTTTTCCTTCCATTAAACAAAACACTTTGTCCCCTATAATCCTTTCTAGGACAACCTAGTGAAGAATACATTCATGTATACATACACAAACACATATATAAAAATATAATAGTAAAGAACACAAATGAGAAGAAAAAATTAAGGTAAGAATAGAAAGACTAATGTGAACTACTGGGAATACTCTATTATTATTATTGTTTTTTTTGTTACTCTAAGGCTACAGGGGCAATTTTAATAAATTGATTAATTTAATGATATCCTATAACTTAGCTAAAAACCTAAACAATAAATAGTAGGAAAAATTAGAACGTGTGTAGGATTGTACGATACATGTATGATAATTTTTTTGTATGTGTAGAATATATTTTCTAGGAGTGCGATCAGAGGGTTTTACTATATTTTTAAGGAGTGCGATCGAGATTTTTGTCTAAATGATGTACTAATTTTTTTTATTCAATGTGACCACCCACAACCACACGGATCATAGTAGATCCGCCCTTGTACACTAATAACAAAATAATTAACGGTTACACCATAATCTTCAAAGTCTCATCTTGATATTAAAAATAAAGTTAAAATGGTTCACATTATTTACAAAATTGTCATCATTATTTACAACTCTTGATTATATTAATGTAGGGTATATACTTAGGGGCGGCAATTCTTGACACGACCCGCCACCCCGACCCGAACCCGACACGAAAAAACAGGTTTGGGTCGACTAATGTGACCCTTTTAAAAAAACGGGCCGGGTTCGGGTTAACTTGTATAAAACGACCTGACTCGAAGTACCAATTGTACAAATAAAAATCCACTTCGTTACATGATTTCTTTTTCATATAGATAGATATAGGATCTATGGGGCAATTACTTAAAAGTACATTTTGTGCTACAGCCCTTCCTATCTGATAGAAAAGGATCCCATGATCCTGGACCGATCTTACCTGGGAGCAAAATAAAAATTGGGATAGGATCTCCCCCCCCCCCCCCTAAAAATCGGACGTGCTTTCCCCCCTTTTCCGCCGACTCTTTGGCCTTAAGAACACTGGTTTTAAGAATGCGTGATTGCCCTTCTCCGACCCTTACTGCATTAAACCCGTATGTTTAAATGAGTCATACAAGTTGACGGTTTACAAGCGAGTTATTTTTTTCTCTTTCTCATTTAAGAAGTTGTCTTAAAAGATACCGATATATATACAGGGGAAACCATTTGAGAATAAATTTACGGATCATAATAGTAAAATAATAAATAATTTATAACTCCTCATATTAATATCTCTAATTAGTTAGGCAAAAACCCTTTATTTTACATATATACCAAAATTTATCCTATATATCGAAAATATCGTAAACATATCGAAAATTATCCAACACTTAACCCTACACATATCGAAAATTGTCCTTCCCTATAAATTAGGTTGTTTTGAAAGGTGAACTTTAAAATTTGAGTTATTTGTTTAATTAGGGGTGTGTATGGGTCGATTTTGGGTCATAACCATAACCATAACCATAACCGAGATGTCGGTTATTGAAAAGTCATAACCTTAACCGCTCAGTTATGGCGGTTTTGATGGTTATGGTGGTCGGTTATGGGTCGGTTAACCATGAACTTGGGTCTAGCTAAATTTAGCTCAAAACAATATTATCTATAAATATTAATACTTTTAGTCACCGAATAAAACGATATATAATAAATTCAAACAAATGTTCAACCAAAATGATATCCATAAATTCAAACGAATGTTCAACCAAAATGACATAATCCATAAACTCAATCAGTTTATTAGACTTAGACTTCTAACAGAATTTTGTAAACTGGATTTGACTTTTTGAAAGTGTAAACACTTATAAAACATTCTTTTCCATATAGTTTTCACCTTCTTTTAAATGTGATCACAAGTATAGAAAGTAAAACTGCTGGCACAAGATGTTGATATAATTGTTTCTACTAGAGAAGTGTTATCATATCAAATCGAATATTACAGCACCTTACTAAAGCTAAAGATTGACTAGCGGGTCGGTTCAGTTATGGCGGTTATGGAAACGTAGAAAACCATAACTGACCCATGATTGTCGGTTTTCAAAAAATTAAAAACCGACCCATCGGTTTTCCATTCGGTTCGGTTTTTTTGGTTATTTCGGTTATGGGTCGGTTAATTCGGTTTTTTGCACACCCCTATGTTTAATTTAGTTAGCTAATTTAGTGGAATATAACAAAATTATTTTTATAAATTTACCTATATGCTCTTAGAATAACATTAAATATACATATTAAATTGAGCATTCTATTGGTTTAAAACATATTTTATATATTCTTACAAAAAAAATTCTTCTCATTTGAACCCTCTATTATATTTATACCGGAGAATGTTTCATCCCAAAAGACAAACTAATGCGAGAAATGTGAAAAGAAAATAAATAATTCATTTCTTAAATATAAAAAACTTTTGAAATATAAGAAAAATGTTGCAATACAGTGTTTATTCATATATTTTGAAATTTAAGCAAAAATATGAACCAAATCCATTTGTTTCTACAACTTACCGATGCTAAAATTATGCGTAGCAATATCACCTACTAAAGTTAACTAAAACGTCACTTCGATTTTTTTACAGCTATGATTTACATGTTAGGGTACTTGGGGCACTCCCCTAAGAGGGGAGTCCCCTCTCTTACGCACGGTCAATCAGGTTATGCCACGTCAACTCCCCTATTAAACTCCCCTCGCACCCCAATTTGATGGCGGCACTCCCCTCTTAGGGGAATTGTTTTTTTATTCAAAAAAAAAAAAAAAGAAAAGTTTTGATTGGTTTGAAAAGTGGGTGGCCCCACCATCTCTCTCCCTCCCTCTTCGGTGTCTTGTCTCCTCCCCGATTCCCCTCCCCGCACCCCCTCCCCGCACCGGTGGCGTCGGTGTTCCCGAGTGGTGACAGGGGTCACCGATTCCCCTCCCCGCGAGTGCCCCGGATACCCTTAATCTACATGTGTGTAAAAATGAGGGCAAAACTCACACGAAAAGTTGAAGTTCTCTAAATTATCACAACTTAAGGGGAACTTCTCTTGATCTTGATCCTCTCTCTATATATACATTTTATAATTATGTTAGCACATTTGAAAAGGTTAACTCTTTGGATACCTTACCTTGTAAGGTCATCCGTAGTCATAAAGCCCCTTGTGGGGCGTTATGCGACACGTGTCGTGCCACGTCACACAAGGGCTTTATGGGGCGTTATAACACTAGAGCGCGTAGTCATAAAGCCCCTACCCATCATTACCTAATTATTAATTTTTGTTTTTATTAATTAATTATAAAAAACCATTCTTTATTTTGATGAGTAAATTTCAAAGTTCGTCCTTTATGTATGTCTAATATATCAAAGTATGTCCTTTGTCTTTAATAACCTCAGAAAACATCCTTAATGTTTGAAAAACCAATCAAGTTATGTCCTTTACCCTAAACCTTGTTTGTTTTCCCAGTTAAGTTAGGTCATGTGAGAAGCACATGAGGGTATATTGGTCATTTTACCCTAAATACTAAAAAAATTATAAAAAATTCAGATCTTCCTCTCTCTCTCTCTTTGAACGCAGAGTATGATACAACCACACACAAAATCAAAAACCCAAATCAAAAGCCAATTCATATCTAAACAAAACCACACACAAAATCAAAAACTCAAATCAAGATAAGTCTTTCTTATACACTCCATTAAATTCAAGACCCACCTCCATCTCCCCCATTTCTGTAAATACAAAACAACAATAAAGAGTATAAAAGAGGCTCAGATCTGTAAAGAATCAGAACAAAGAGGATAAATCCGTTGTATATACACACACAGAGAGAAAAGGGTTGTCGATTTGGGGGCAAATCGAAAGTCATCGGCGGCGTAGGGCGGCGACCACCCTTCAGGTGGAAGCAAAGAGGTCGAGACGGCGAGAAAAGGGGGCGGCGGCGGTGAAAGGGGCGGTGGGGATGCCGGTGAATTCTTGAACCATCTGACGGAAGTTAGTGGTGTCGGTTGTGAGAACGGTGGTGGGTGCTCTCCGGGAAGCTCTTGTACGTTTCTTTGGGTTCTTTATGGCTACTCCTATCTGATGTAGACCCGTTTTCGGTTGTGTGTCTATGGTGGTGGTTGTTGTTGTTGTGTTAGGGTTGTATGAACCGAAATCTGGTAGGCTGTTTTGTTGTCGTATGGTTCCGGTCCAGGGTGAAGCGGGATCTTGGAGCAGTGAGAAGGAAGAAGGGGTGTAGAAGGTGGTGGTATTGGTGGACGGTGGTGGTATGATGATGATGAGGAAGGTGGTGGTGGTTGTGGTTGTGGTTGGAGGAGGTGGTTGAGATTAGGGTTAAAGTTGGTGGTTGGATTAAAGTAAGAAGAGATTGATTGAGTGGTTGAATCATACTCTGCGTTCAAAGAGACAGAGAGAGGAAGATCTGAATTTTTTATAATTTTTTTAGTATTTAGGGTAAAATGACCAATATACCCTCATGTGCTTCTCACATGACCTAACTTAACTGGGAAAACAAACAAGGTTTAGGGTAAAGAACATAACTTGATTGGTTTTTCAAACATTAAGGATGTTTTCTGAGGTTATTAAAGACAAAGGACATACTTTGATATATTAGACATACATAAAGGACGAACTTTGAAATTTACTCTATTTTGATTGGTCAATGGTTGAAAAGGAAAGCACATAACGCCGTGAAATATATGGCGCCTGCCCCCATTTTTCCCCCATAACGCCGCCCGTCGCGGTGTGCGGGGCGCTATGGGGGCGCTATCTTTGAATTGGGCGCCATATAAGGCCCCATTACACAAGGTCTAATGAAGGTTAATAAGGCTATAATGATCACATTAGAAGAGTTGATGTGGTGTAATATAGTGTCATGAACCACATTCTTTAGTATTGAGGTAGGAAACAAGTTTCCATATATATCTTTAAAACTCTTGTTTTTAATTAATATATATTAAATAACAGTATTGCCACTCTTCTACAAGTAATGAGTGAAAAAACACTTGACATGATATGATTGGTTTAATCCTTTTCTGTATCCTTTCATAATTTAAACAATGCATGTTGCATCATCTTTATGCAATTTCCACTAAAATAATACCAAGATCCACATGTGTTATTTCATATTTCTAGTCAAACACAATTGCGACTTTGCTTCATTTTCCGAATGAGATAGAGTAGTTCTAACCGAGTTCTTTACAAAGCGCTGTGAGATTTAGTACCACAACTTGTGATTACATATTTGTTTTGGATTGAACAATATGAGGATTAGAATTATAATATGCATAGCAAAGTACTAACTAAACTTGTTTTGAATGAGTTATTAATGTAAAGTACGTGACATATTTTGTACCTTGGACTGACTCCTCATAAGATGCATTTGCTTCAATGACGACTAATAATTTCCTCATAGTAATTTGGTGATCCATAGAGTATTGTTCATCATCAAGTGTCCTCACAAGCATACTAAATCTTAAATTGATTTCGTAAATATTTAATTGCGTAAGGAAGCTCCTCGAGAGCTTCATTTATGCTCAAATCATCGAGATCAGTTAGTTATAAGATACTCAAATCTGAATCATAAGAACAATGCATGGTTGATCAAAATACTAGTGTTCTTACAATAAGTTTTAAAGGTTAGTAATGGTTTGATTATTTTAACCATATAAAGATTTTTTCCCTTAATTTGATTGAGTATTGTTACTAAGAACTTGTGGATACCTTCTTGTAGTTGAAATTATAATCGAGTATTGTTATTAAGAACTTGTGGATACCTTCTTGTAGTTGAAATTATAATATAGGGTTATTGTATGTTATCACTCCCAATTATTGGGTATTGACTGCTGCCACTTTCAACTATCACTTTGACTCCCACCACTCCCAACTAAACGCTTAGTGTGTTGTGTCCCTCCGCAGGCGAACCTTTCTTAGTGTTTGACTTGCGTTCTTGGTGATATTAGACTAACACTTTGTGAATTACTAATGATTGCGGGTGAATTTGGTCCTAAAAGACAAAAGGGGAGTCAAAAACCACTCAACCGGAGTGACACAATACATAAAGTGTTAAGTTGGGAGTGGTGGAAGTCAAAGTGATGGTTGGTAGTGACAACGACTAATACTCACTAGTTAGGGGTGATAAAATCTAATAACCCTATAATATATGGTCTAAACATTTCGGATCTTTTAGTACCAAGTAAACTAAATATATTCATTAGTCTCATATATGTATTACATTTTTCTAGTAATGGTTTCATATTGTTATAAAAAAAAAACAAATTATGTTTCCACATAATCAATTACATATTTTTACATCTTTAGATTTTTATACCATAATTTCTCACACTATTGGTACTTTCTATATTTCCTTGTGTCGTTACATTTTAATCACCATTGGAATAGAATAGAATGATCTACACATTTAAGTTAATCCAGTTAGCTAATTCTTTACCAATTGTATCTCGACATAACTTATAGACCTTTATTAAAACGACAACCAGAGCCAGCTCTAGCAAGGGGCTAGAAGTAGCTCATCAGTACAACATCATTCTACAAGGAAAATGTTAACATCAAATTTAGACTACGGGGTATTAGGCGAGAGTTGGGGCGTGGGTTGGGTGAAAACGCCCAAATCACCACCTCGGGTGGGCTTGGGTTTGGGCGTGGCCCCTTGGGCGGGGGATTCAGCCCGGGCGTTGGGCATGCCTAGCGGTCCTATGTGGCCGG
Organism: Helianthus tuberosus; assembly: GCA_030545235.1. Taxonomy (NCBI): domain Eukaryota; kingdom Viridiplantae; phylum Streptophyta; class Magnoliopsida; order Asterales; family Asteraceae; genus Helianthus; species Helianthus tuberosus. Next base: position 44,968,237 of record CM060358.1, on the reverse strand, counting down.
CTCTTATTGGCTTGTTGGCTAGGACATAGCGGGCCATGTTTAAATTTTAAAATATAACCGTTTGGCCAAGCCAAACGGTTCACCCACCCACATGTCCGCATCGCTATATAACCCTCAACCCCACCGGCTGTCCACATCGCTACCCTAACCCAAGTCACCTACCCGAACCGCTACCCACAAACATGTGATCGATGGCCTCTTGGACGCACGAGGAAGAGCTAGCCCTTGTCACGAGCGTCGTGGACGCGATGAAGGGCCGCCAACCCGGTGAGACCCGTTACTGGCCGGAAGCTTTCGCTAGCTACCGGCACAACGTGGGAAACGACCGGCACAATTTAAATGCGTGCCAACACAAGTGGCGCGAGCTACAACCGAAGCTCGATCGTTTTAAAGCCTACTACGACAGCGTCCCGGGCGGTGAGATAAATCACGAAGACCGGGTGGCGGTGGCCAACATCGAGTTCCGGGGCAAGAAGCGGAAGCCGTTTGACAAGCTCACCCTTTTCGAAATCTACCTAACGCTTTAGTTTTTTTTTTTTTTTAATCCTTTTTTTTGTAGAATTTTGTAATTTTTAGGAAATTTTAATAAAATTTTAGGCTTTTTTTTTAAATGTTGTGTGTATTTTTTAATTTTAGGTTTATTTTATTTTATTTTAATAAACTGGCCAAGCCACGTGGGCTAGGCACGCCCCGCCATATCCCACGGACACGTCACTCACCAGCCGGGGGGGGGGGGGCTCGAACTCCACGTGTCAACCCATGCCCCAAACCCCGCCCCACCATACCCCACGGTCTTAAGCCAATCCTCTTAGGTGATATCCAACATTTGTGTCCTATGTTAACATTTGTGCCCTGTGGGTATGTAATAGGCCGAAGATATCTTCTCCTTTGTGGGAGAAGTGGGTTAACTTTGATTTAGCAGGCATTATATAAGTCCTGGTGTTTTGTTTTTTGTTTTCCTTTTCGTGTTGGTCCGTTGTATCTTCCAGTTTCTTGCTGACCCTATATATTTATATATATAGAGAGTTGTTGCCCTTTAGATATCTAAATATCATTTTCACAACAATTAAATTTGACTCTCTTAGAGAGGCTTGATATCTTGCACACACACAAGTGGCAAACATGACATCTGGTCTTGATGCAGCGAGAAACATCAATGACCCTATCATATACTTGTACAAAGTTTGATCTACAGGTTTGCCATTTGGATCCGAGTCCAATGATTTGGAAATGCACATGGGAGTTGTGCAGGTTTTACAGTTTTCTAAATCAAATTTCTTTAAAAGAGCTTTGACATATTTGTTTTTATGTATAAAAGTTCATCTTTCAAGTTCCTTAACTTGTAAGCCTTGAAAATAATGTAATTCTCCCATGACACTCATTTCAAACTTTGATGTCATTAGATTTTGAAAAGACTCACACAGTTTTGAATTTGTTGATGCATAGATGATGTCATAAACATAGATTTGTGCAATTGTCAAGTCTTTTCCCTCTCGTTTCAAAAACAGTGTTTTATCAATTGCCCCACTTCTAAAGTTATTATTAGTTAAAAATGATGAGAGAGTTTCATACCATGCTTTGGAGCTTGCTTGAGTCCATACAAAGCTTTATCAAGCTTGTAGACATGATTAGGATAATGAGCATATTCAAAACCAGGGGGCTGACCATAGAGAAATGCACATTTGATATCTATTTGATAAACGTTCATCTTGAGAGTTACAACAAATGCAAGAAACAACCTGATAACCTCCAATCTGGCTACAGGAGCAAAAGTTTCATCATAGTCGATTCCTTCTTCTTGTATGTACCCCTGAACCACAAGCCTTGCTTTAATCTTTACCATAATACCTATTTCATCTGTTTTGTTCTTGAAGACCCATTTGGTTCCAATTGGACATTTTCCCTTAGGTAGTGGTAGAAGCTCCCAGACTTCTTGTCTTTTGAATTATAGTAATTCTTGTTGCATAGCCTCTACCCAACTGTTATCTTTCAGGGCATCTTGATATTTTAGAGGTACATCCTTGGACAAAAAACCAACAACTAAGCAGATGGTTGTTGTTTGGCTCCTTGTGAGGACTCCTTTGCTCATATCTCCTATGATTTGTTCTGGAGGATGAAGCTTCAAGAAAGGATGCCCTCCTACATAAGGTACACTGTCTATGATGGTATTTGAGGAGTTGGGTTCAGATTGATCATTTGAGTAGTTATTGGGTGTCTCAAGGAATAGTATTGGTGGCATTGGACCAAGAGGTTCAGTAAATGAGCTGTCAGCAATTTTTGGGACACTAGTAGTTTGAGTCTCAGAACTACTGGTAGGTATATTCATGTGACCCATCAGCAAGTGCTGGAACTAATATGCCAAAGTCAAAGCTAACATCCTTAGTTTGGTCCTTCTTTTTTATGGATAACCAAGGCTGTATGAAGACACCTATTATGTAATCTACTGTTCCCTCTTCAGCAGTTAATTAATACTGGAAACTGTTGGATCATTTCTTGGGTCAAATTTTAGGATTTCTAGATCAAGTAATTCAGTAGGATTAAAAGGTATTTTGAGTGTGGACAACTTATTGAAATTTACAATCAATGTCTCTTCTATCACTTAAGTTCTAGAGTTGAACACTCTGTAGGCTTTTGCAGTTGAAGAGTACCCAATGAAATACGCACAGTCTACCTTGGCAACAAATTTTGATATGTAATATTTTAAATTCAAGATGAAACATGGACATTCAAAGACTGAAGAAAGAAATTAATGGCTTGATATTATAAAGCATTTCATAGGTAGTATTTTGATATCTTTGATTGATTAGAACACTGTTTTCACATACCCAACAATATTTACAAGCTACTTCCAGAAGGAAAATGGTAAGCCAGAATTAGCTAGCATGGATCTTGCAGCTTCAACTAGAGTTCTATTCTTTCTTTCTACCACACTATTTTGCTGAGGAGACTTAGGCACACTAAATTGTCTTACAATCCTTTTGGATTCACAAAATGTGTCAAGTGTTTGATTTCTGAATTCAGTTCCATTGTTATTTTTGAGAATTTTAACAGGAATATCATATTGCTTCTCTGCCATCACAATGAAGTTCTTTATGATCTCAGCAGTTTAATATTTAGAGTGTAAGAAATAAGTCCACATGAATCTTGAATAGTCATCAACAATGACTAAACAATATCTCTTTTTGGCCAGACTCATTATCTTAATAGGCCCAAATAGGTTAAGATGAAGTATCTGAAGACATCCAGTGGTTTTGGATTCTTCAATGGACTTGTAGGAAACTTTATATTGCTTTCCTTAAGACAAAAGATACATTGTTGATCACATTGAACTCTTTTTGAGGGAGTCCTCTTACAAAACCTTTCTTAGATATATCATTGATTGTTTGTAAGTTAATATGACCTAACCTCCTATGCCACAGTTCAATTTCTTTTGCAGATACATGAGAAAATAAATATACATTTTGTGGTATGGGGTTGTTTTTCAGCATATCAACTACATACACATTTCCACTTCTGTTGGCCATAAGTTGTGAATCATTGGAAATTAGACACTCAATTTTCTCCACAAGTTCGGGGCAAACAATTTTACAAGAGTTTTAGTGAAGAATGTGCCATATTCTTTATCAAACATTTGTGACATACTCAAGAGGTTGAATTTCAAATTATCAACAAGGTTGACATTTTCAAATTTCAGTTTTCAAGCATTTACTTCACTAGACCATAAGATTTTTCCTTTAGATTCATTTCCAAAGGATATATCTGATCCCTCATGAGCTCCAAAATAAGAAAGAAGATTTTTATAACTTGTCACGTGTCTAGATCCCCCACAATCAACATACAACAAGCTATCAAAATGAGAGAATCCATTTTTAATTATTTCATTTGTGGAAACATGTGCCAGATTAGCATACAGGACTTCTGATGAATTACCAGCAGTTCTTTTTGGAACCATATAGATCATCTTTTCATTTAGAAAAACCTCAAATGTAATGAATTCATCTGTGATTGCATGTTGCTTGAAGTCTGCTGCAAACATGGCAAGATTATTATTGTTGGGAATATCATCAGACATACTGCTCCAGTCTACGAAGTTTTGAGTAAAGAAACTATGATGACCGGAGTTTGATGCATGGCAATCAATAGTTTGAGAAACTGCTGGTGCATGTGTATGTGACACAGTTTAGGCAAAAGCGAAAGCATGTGAGGGAACATGTGACATTGTGGCTTGATAATATTGTTTTTGACCATGTGAATAACCATACTGATCAGATGTTGGCATAAGTGTGTGAGAAAAAAATTGGTTGTAGTCAGTGTGTTTGGATAAGGGGTAATTTGGGAAAAACTTTGATGTGAGTTATGTAAATTTGATTGACTTGGTGAGCTCGGATATGTGGCAAAGGATGAGGAATCTAGAGTGGGAGTTGTGCATTCTCTAGCAAAATGCCCTAGTTTGTTTGTCACACCCCAACGGATGGCGGAAACATCGGAGTGAGACGAAAACGAGATTGCAAGAGACTTCATAACACTATTTGTGACAATATTTAGTAATCAAAATTTCATTTGATTACTAAAAGCAGACTACAATGTTTGGAAGCAAATTACAACAACATATAACATGAAATCAAAATACAAACAAGTACTAAAATTAAAGGTACGTTCCCAGTCTCCGTGCTAAATTTCGTTCATCATCATCATTATCATCAATTTCCTGCAATGCGTATTAACGTACATGTCAACACATAAAGTATTGGGAAGCATACAAGTTTGTTTACTAACATAAGCATAAAAAAGGTTAAACAAATCCACATGGCATAAACGTAAACTAGAACATATCACAGCAATACTACCATGCAACTCCTACTTGTCAACCCAAAGTTTCCCGCTAGCATAACCCTGTCATAGCAACGACAAGACCGTTTTGTTTAACTTAACATGATCTCAAGAATATGAGCGGTGCGTTAATCCTATGGCGCTATACATGTTAAGGGAGGCTATATCGAAGTTAATGACAAAGCATAGTGCAAATAAGTTTCTAGCATGTATGAATCCTAGCATAACTTATTAAGCATGTATATCGAATTGTTTGTTTGTGTTTTAAGCATAAAGTATGTGATTGTGTGAGTTTCATAAAGTATACGTATTGCACCCAAAGTGACGAAAAGTAAAAGGGGTCATGTACACGTATGGTTTTGCAAAGCTTTCCGATGTAACCGAGAGTTGACGAGTTGTTGAGTTTGAAACACCGAGGTTACCCTACAGTGGGGAAACAGAGGTGTGTGATTATTCAGATGTGGTGAAGGATTCGTATTTGAAACACCGAGGTTACCCTTCCACAACCATACACAAACTTGACTACCGGTCCCATCCTTGCGTATTTCTTGGCTATCCTTCAAACCATCATGGTTACAAGTGTCTCGACCTTACTTCTCATCAACTAATTATTTCAAGACACGTCCACTTCGAAGAGTCCATCTTTCCTTACACCATACAATCCCCCTCTAAACCACCCTCCTATGAATTTCTAAACTCGACCATTAACCCCTTAGTGTGGGACTATTTACAAAACTCTCACAAACCCATACCTCCTAACCCACCCCCTCATTCGCCTCCTGCTGACCCACCCACTACACCCACCAGCCCATTCAACGCAGCCCAAAACCCCACCCAGCCTTCCGTCTCCCATCCTCTCGGCCCACAGTCACATTCTTCCCAAGCCCAGTCCTCGGCCCCTCACACCCAACCCACTGTTCAACTATCCAACCCCTCCTCAGCCCAACCCATCTCTACGACCGCAGCCTAAACCACAACACCCCATTCACCACTCTCTCACACTGATCACAACCCAGCCCAAACCATACCCGATCAGCCTACCCCACCCCCTCCCATCACTCGCATAATCCATACTCGTTCTATGAGTGGTATCGTCAAACCCAAGCAGATTTTTAACCTACACACCTCCGATATTGTTCCCGTTCCTAAGAGTCCTCAGGTTGCCTCTCTAGAGTGGTATAATGCCATGTCCAATGAATTTAGTGCACTTCTTAAAAATAAGACCTGGGAGCTTGTACCCAGAACACCTGACATGAACATTATACGTAGTTTGTGGTTATTTAAACATAAATTCAGGTCTGATGGCAGTTTGGAACGGTATAAAGCTCGTTTGGTTTGTGATGGTCGTAAGCAGCAGATGGGGGTTGACTGTGGTGAGACTTTTAGCCTCGTTGTTAAACCATCTAATATTCTTCTGGTTCTTTCTCTTGCATTGTCCAAGTCTTGGCAGATTCATCAGTTGGACGTCACTAATGCCTTTTTGCATGGCAATCTAGAATAAACGGTTTATATGCATCAACCCATGGGGTTTCGACACCGTGACTTTCATGATCATGTTTGCCTGCTACGGAAGCCCTTATACGGTCTCAAACAGGCTCCCAGAGTATGGTACCAGCGGTTCATCGATTTTGTTACCTTACAAGGGTTTCGCCAAAGCAAGTCCGACAACTCTATATTTATTTATCATCATGGTAATGAGATTGCTTATCTTCTCATTTATGTGGACGACATTATTCTCACCACGTCCACTGAGGCTCTTCGTAAACGCTTGCTACACACATTGCCCAGTGAATTTGCTATGAAAGACTTGGGGCCACTTTCTTATTTCTTGGGTATACAGGTGACTAGGGACGGTGATACTATGTTCTTATCTCAGTAGGCGTATGTTAAAGACATTTTCCACGGGCATCTATGGACTCCTGCAAACCGGTTGCTACACCTGTTGATACGCAATCAAAGTTATCTGCTGATCACGGACCCCTGCATGATGATCCATCGACATATCGCAGTCTTGTTGGTGCATTACAATATCTGACCTTTACTCGACTAAACTGTAACACCTCGAAAATTCACGTCCTATAATGTGTAGACACGTGTCAAATGTTTACACGTGTGAAAGAATATTATAGAAGGACTAAAGTTGACAATCATGGAAAGTATTTGAATATACGTATTCTAAATGTCAACAGTGAATAAATATATTGTATATTAACCCTACAAGATGCTCATACCTTCAAACGAATAAATCATGGATCATACGGAGCTAAAAGTGAGAGATTACAAACTACAGGGGCTAAATGTGTCAACATGTTTAAGTTATACCTCTGAGTGACCTTTTGACAAACCCGAAGCTTTGTAACGATTAATTATGCTCACTAGAATGCACGATTTAAATTTCATAAAGTTTCGTTATCGTATGAGAAAGTTATGATCAAATTCGTGTGCGAAGGGTTAAAGCGTAAACGTTGAAAGTTAGGACTTTTCGGGTAACAATAAAGTTAACCGGGGACTTAACAAAGTGGGTATATGTTTTAAAGCCCTTATAGATCAATTATGAGGGTTCATAATGCAAGAAACAAGTGTCTAAACGAAGATTGAAGAGCCAAGGACCATAACACAAAAATCAAAAATTGAAGATCATGTCAGACAAGGCCTAGCGCGACGCGAGGCCCATGGGGGGGGGGGGGCTTAGCGTCACGCGAGGGGTCCCCAGCTCCGATTTCTTTGGGCTGTTGTCTGCCATTGCCTTTATGCGCGCCTTTAACCGATTTTTCACATCTTGTGCGACCCCTAGGCACCCCCTAAACACTTAGGGGCATGTGTTAATCAATTGTGGTGGGTTGTAGACTCATGTGTCAAAGATTTGTGGTGATTAAAGTACTATATAAAGCCCTTGAGTTGCAACAAGTCTTCACACCATCATTCTTGCTCTTCTGATCATTCCTGGAGCTCAAGTCTGCTCTCAAGTGTTCACATTTCGTGCATAGGACCTTTGTAAGTTGGCTTAACCTTTCTTAATTAAGTTTTAGCCTAGTTTTAGCTTAAAAGTCAAACCGTCGTAATTAACGGTTGACTTTAAGATTAATCACTAATGGTCCAGTGATTAGTCGAATCCAAAGTAGTTATAAGTTGGTAATTATGTGGGTAATAAACCCTCAAAAGGGTTCCCCCTGATTCCCACTCTAACTAGGTCAAATGTCGGGTCAAACTTGTAATTAAAAAGTCAACAGGATACTTAAATTCTAATTTATGCATGATTAGCAATGTAGAACATATACAACCTGTTTGATCATTAATATAACTTGGTAATTAGTGTAAGAACATGTCTAAACATGTTCAACCCGACAATTTACTGTTTAGACCCGGTTCGGAACCAAAAGTCGCAAAACTTTGACTTTTGCTTTGACTTCAGTTCTGACCCGTTTTGGTATGATTTAGAAATACCTAAGAGCTTCATTTGGACCAGGTTACATGCTAGTATAACCCTCTGTGATTATACACTATGGTTCATTAGTTAACCGATTAATACGCATGATTCCGTTAATTGCTCATATGTTGACCATTATGCCATTTTCACCTTAAAACGTGATTTTTGAAAATGTAAAAGAGTAGAAACCTTAATTACTGATATATAGACTTGTATGCAAAGTTTGACATCAGTTTGAAGTGTAGATTGAGAGTTATGCTCATTAGCGCAAATTGAAAGCTTTATGTTAAATAAACGGCGTATTTAGCGTATAGCCTACTTAAACATACTTTTTGATATCAAATATTTCACCCACTGATGTAATATATTATTTTGGGATTTTTAAAGATTTTTAATTAATTTTAGGCTGAGCATAACTTATAGTCGTAGGCTTAATCCGGTAATTGTCGGTTTTGCCCTTACGGGCCATAAAATGAGTTTTACATATCTAAATGACTCCAAACCTTTTGCTACTGATCACATATGATAAATAAATTATTTTAAGCCTTCTGGAAATATAAAAATATCAGATTTATGTATCAAACCCGGAAATGGCCTCTAATCGCCTTATTAAGCGTTTTTAGCGCATAGTATGTACTAAAACTATTTTAAACATACAAGGGTTGATACCTACTGATATTTGTGGAAAATTATAATATTTTAACAGTAAGCAAAGGTTGTTAAACTCAGACTTCAGTTTTGAGCTTTTCGGCTTATGTGAAATTACCAAAATACCCCTACGGGGCATAGTTTGGTTATATTTCACATATATACTTTATCCTACTGTTATAACTTAGTAAAATAAGTATTTTTGCTGATTACATCAGACCTGTAACTCAGGTGAATACTTAAACTCTTTTACAACCTTTTAAATGACCAAACTACCCCTACGGGGCATAGTTCGTGTTTAAATTCGTTTCGGGCATAATAAAAGACATCTTACTGATGTCACAACATATATGAAGCATATTAACTTAGGAAACCTGTAAATGGCTCTCATTATTACCCGTTATGCTTATTACGCGTTCGGTTCAGGTTATCTAACTAGTTTACATAAACTAGCCTAAACGGGTCAAACCTTATCGGTTTTATCTCAAAATCCAGAGTGTGTATGAAATACCCATATTAAGCAAGTCTCCGAACTTGTTGGGTCTAAATCACATTCTATCCGGTCTTCGCTTAATAGTGCGTACAACCGTATCATTGAAACTAACCGGTCTAAGTTAAGGCTTAATTAAGGACCCGTTAGAAATCTAATAGGTTATTATAAACCTTCGTTCCAGATTAGGAGCCCAATAAAAGTACTTGCATTGCTGTATTTGATTGATACTTTGCTCAGGTAAATACTCTTAACTTATTTTCCCTATACGGGCTTGGGATACGGTACTATAAAAGTACCGCTTGGTCGGGTATGTAGTCATTTAAATCGGATTGTGATTAATGTATTTACATAACCCGCTTTGTTCTTGTCACACCCCGAATTTCCACGTGTCACCGGTGGGCCCGGTAGGGGAGTATCGTGACGTGGTTGGCAACATAATAGTCAAACAACACAATATTTAAATGCACAGCGGAAGCAAAGTATAGATTTAATTCAACCAACGATATTGTAATATTAAGTATCACAAACAGTCGAATATAAATCCACAGGTAGATCAAATTTAAAAAGGAAACAAATGTTCAACAGTTTATGACATCCAAGCTGGCGAGACTTAATGTGGATGCTAGGAGACAAGCCAGCCTATTTCGCGTAGTACCTGCACTTAACCTTTTTAAGAAAATACGTCAGTTTACACTGGTAAATACAATCAACCGACTCATTTTGAAAAGAGTTTAAGAAAATGCATTTAAGGCACAAGGCACAAATAATATTTTATAACTTGGGATAATTATTTAAATATATAATACTTGTAGGGATTTGCATGTTCCTTATGCGTTCAGTAGCCCGGATCGAGCCGGGTTAAAGATCAATTAACACGCCACTTTATTTATGAGACACTAACAGGTGTACGCCTACACCTGAGTGCTAAGGTCGTGGCCATTTCGTAAAATGATGCCAGGGATATCCGGGACACGGTCATTAACCCCCCAAAGGCTTTAAGCAAACAAAACAATATTAAACGAGACGTCTCAATACTTTCATTATCATTCATTCAATCAAAGATTCAACGCCCCGACCAAGCGGTATTTTATATACCGTACCCCAAGCCCGTATAGGGAAAATAAGTTAAAAGTATTTACCTGAGTAAGTATAGTTCAAAATCAGCGAGTGCAAGTATCTTTTACTGGTTCTCCTAATCTGGAACGAAGGTTTATAATAACCTATTAGAATCCTAACGGGTCTTTAGTTAAGCTTACGCTTAGACCGGTTAGTTTTAAAGATACGGTTCGTACGCACGATTAAGCGAAGACCGGATAGAATGTGATTTAGACCCGACAAGTTTGAAGACTTGCTTAATATGGGTATATGATACACATTCTGGATTTTGAGATAAGACCGATAAGGTTTGACCCGTTTCGGCTAATTTATGTAAACTAGTTACATAAACCGAACCGAACGCGCATGAAGCGTAACGGGTATCCGTAAGAGTCCTAAACAGGTTTCCTAAGTTAACACGCCTTAAATAAGTTGTGAAATCAGTAGTATATCACCCGTGACGCCCCAAACGAGTTTAATCTCTTAATAAGCCCCGTAGGGGTATTTTGGTCATTTTAAAGATTAGAAAAGGATTTAATTAGGTTTCTGTGAACCGGGTCTGGTTACATCAGTAAAATGGCTTATTTAAACAGGTTATAACATTTGGTTATAAGTCTTATATGTCAAAATAGTTTTAAACCCAAACTATGCGTATAATACGCGTATAAAGCCGTTTTAAGCGACGTACGGTTTAAAATACGATTCTGAGTTTCCTGATCAATTAAACAGGTTCAAAACACTCTATTTAATATTTAAAATCAGTAGCAATTGGATTGGCGTCAAAAGGATTTGTAAAACTCATTTTATGGCTGAAAAGGGTATATTCGGTATTAACCGAATTAAGGCGCTAATCCAAGCTTATGATCAGTTTAAAAATAATTAAAAATCTTCAAAAATCCCAAAATATTATATTACATCAGTGGGTAAAAGGTTTGGTGTCAAAAATTGGGTTTAGATAGGTTTTATGCTAATGACGTCGTTTAATTAATAAAAGCGTTCTTAATTACGTCATTAAGCATAACTCCTAATCTAGACCTCTGATTAACGTGAAATTTTCGGGACATGCATAATAATCAGTAACTAAGATTATGGCACTTTCATATTTCCAAAAATCTCGTTTTATGGTCATAAGGGCATTACGGTCAAAATTTAGGCGATTAACGGAAACATCGGACGATTAGGGATTCGAGTGGTATAAACGCAGAGGCTTATACACACATGTAACTAGGTCCTAATGGAACCCTAAGGCATGTCTAAATCTAGTTAAACCGGGTCAGAACTGAGGTCAAAGCAAAAGTCAAACTTTTGCGTCTCTCGGTTCCGAATCGGTTCAAAACATAAAGTTGTCGAATCAAACAAGTTTAGACAAGTTATTATATTTATTTTCAAGTTATAAGACTGATAAAACAGATTACACGCCTTCCGTATCATTACATATGCGATTAAGGTTTCTGTTGACTTTTTCGGAAAACCTTTGACTCGACAAACGACCTAGTTAGGATTTGAATCAGTGAGTGACCTTTTAGGGGTTTATTAATCATATAAATACCAACTTATAACAACTTTCGATTCGACAAATCTCTGGACCGATTGTGATTTATCACAAAGTCAAACCGTAGTTACGACGGTTTGATTTCTAGGCTATAAACTAAGTACAACTCAAACAAGAAGGATCAAAGGCACTTACACACGTCTAATGGATGTTATGGAAAGCTTGTATCAGTTCTTGAGCTCTTGAAAATGTCCAGAAGATGAAATGTGCATGTATGTGGAAAATGTGACTTTTTATAACAACTTCAAACATCACGGATGATCAACAACTAAGACTAGGGATGTTACCATATGATCAACATGTGTCCTATACACTAAAAACCACCTTAGGGCAGCCCAAGGTATGAAGAAATGGCCCTTAAGTCGGTTAAGAAACATGCAGGACACCTGCACATACTTTCTGATCAGACAAGGCAGTCGCGTAGCGCGACTGCCAAGTGCTTTCAGGCTCGCGCTACGCGAGGGTGTAGGTAACCAGCTTAGCAAGTTTTATTAATTGCAATTTCAGTCCCTGGTCCCCCGAAAGGTCGTTTTCACTTGGTTTTCTTGCATTTTGAGACTTTATATTTGACATGTGGGGCTTTAAGGCTTATACCCTCTTTGTTAAGTCCTCGGGTAACTTTGTGGTCACCCGAAAAGCCCTAAATTTCAATGTTGACGCTTCTAACCCTTACACACGGATTCTATCATAACTTTCTCATACGGTAACGAATCTTGGTGAAATTTTTATGGTGCATTCTTGTGAGCATAATTAATCGTTACAAAGCTTCGGGTTTGTCAAAAGGTCACTCAGAGGTATAATTTAAACATGTTGGCACATTTAACCCCTGTAGTTTGTAATCTCTCACTTTCTTTCACAATTCGCTTCGTATGATCCATGATTTATTCGTTTAAGGTTATAAACATCATGTAGGGTTATTGCAAAGTATATTTATTCATTGTTGACACTTTGAACCCTTCTATGTACACAGTTTCACTGTTTGTCAACTTTAGTCCTTCAAGAACATTATTTTACACGTTCAAACTTATGACACGTGTCAACACATTATAGGACGTAAATTTTCGAGGTGTTACATCCTCACCCCCTTAAAATAAATCTCGACCCGAGATTTACTGAAATAAGTAAGGGTATTTTTCTTTCATCGTGGATTCAACCTCCCACGTGAATTCGGGACCTCTACGGGCATCCCATTTGACCTTTACAAAAGGTATATGCTTCCTTCGAAGCTTCTTCACCTGTCGATCTTCGATCGACAAAGGTTTTTCCACAAATTTCAAGCTTTCATCGATGTGCACATCTGTATAGGGTATAACCACTGATTCGCTAGCGAAACACTTCTTCAGATTGCAGATGTGGAACACATTGTGTATACTACTAAGCTCTTCAGGTAAGTTTAACTTGTAGGCAACTGACCCGGCACGTTCAATAACCTCGAAGGGTCCTATGTATCTCGGGCTTAGTTTGCCTTTCTTACCAAACCGCATCACTCCTTTCCAGGGTGACACTTTAAGTAGGACTTTTTCACCTACTTCGAAGTGAAAATCCTTACGACTTGGATCAACGTAAATCTTCTGCCTATTCCGGGCAGCTTGGAGATTGTTTCGAATCTGGACAATCTTGTCCGTCGTTTCGAACACGATCTCTGGTCCTGATAACTGGACTTCCCCAACTTCCGCCCAACAAACTGGTGATCTACACTTTCTACCATATAATGCCTCAAAAGGCGCAGCCTTGATGCTGGTATGGTAGCTATTGTTGTTGGAGAATTCGATTAATGGTAGGTTCTTATCCCAACTACCTCCCAAATCGATCGCACATGCGTGTAGCATGTCTTCTAACGTTTGAATAGTACGCTCACTCTGACCGTCAGTCTGTGGATGGTAAGCTGTACTAAAGTTCAAACGTGTGCCCAAAGATTGTTGGAAACTTTTCCAAAAATGCGATGTGTATCTAGTATCTCGGTCAGAGATAATAGCTACAGGTATGCCATGTAGAGCTACAATCTTATCAACGTACAGTTGGGATAACATATCGGAGCTGTAGGTCTCCTTAATAGGTAGGAAATGTGCTGACTTAGTCAGTCGGTCAACTATCACCCAGATGGTGTCATTTCCTTTCCTTGTCTTGGGTAACTTGGTGATGAAATCCATAGTTACCATTTCCCATTTCCAAGTAGGAAGTTCAGGTTGTTGTAGTAAACCTGACGGTTTTTGATGTTCTGCTTTGACTTGCGCACACGTCAAGCATTTAGCTACATAGGTAGCTACAGACTTCTTCAAGCCTATCCACCAATAATTTGCTCTAAGATCCTGGTACATTTTATCAGCTCCAGGATGAACAGAATATTTAGAGCTGTGGGCTTCCTGGAGGATAACATCTCGGAGTCCTCCATAAATTGGAACCCATATCCGTCCATTCAATCTAAGAATTCCATCCTTGCTAAGAGATAGCTGCTTCTCAGTTATTCCTAGCTTTTCGTTAGGATAGTTAGCTTCCAACACAGCTTCCTTCTGTGCAGCTAACAACCTTTCCATCAAACTGTTCTTTATTTCCATGATCTTGGCATTAATTCGGATGGGTTTCACCCTCTCCTTCCGACTCAAGGCATCGGCGACTACATTCGCCTTGCCGGGATGGTATCTTATTTCACAATCGTAATCATTAAGAGTTTCCATCCAACGGCGTTGCCTCATGTTCAAGTCCTTCTGGTTGAACAGATGTTGAAGGCTCTTGTGATCAGAATAGATCACACATTTGATTCCATATAAGTAGTGCCTCCACAGTTTTAGTGCGAATACAACGGCACCCAACTCCAAGTCGTGGGTGGTGTAATTCTTTTCGTGCACCTTTAACTGTCGTGAAGCATAGGCAATGACTTTGCCTTTCTGCATGAGCACACATCCCATCCCGGTGTGTGAGGCATCACAATAAACTACAAACTCCTCTATTCCATCAGGCAATGTCAGTACTGGAGCATTGCTCAACTTTTGTTTCAGAATATCAAAGGATTCCTGCTGCTTAGGACCCCAGTCAAACTTAATTTTCTTACGTGTCAGCGAAGTCAGGGGTGCAGCAATCCTTGAAAAGTTTTCTATGAATCGCCTATAGTATCCTGCCAAACCTAGGAAGCTACGAATTTCTGTAGGCGTCTTTGGCTCATGCCAATTCATGACAAATTCAACTTTAGCGGGATCTACTTGGATACCACGCTCACTAACAACATGTCCAAGAAATTGGACTGCTCGAAGCCAGAATTCACACTTTGAGAATTTGGCATAGAGCTTCTCTTTATGAAGTAGTTCCAGTATGCAGTGAAGATGCTTCTCATGGTCAGCTTGGCTCTTTGAGTAGATGAGAATGTCGTCGATGAAGACGATGACGAATTTGTCTAAGTGCGGCTTGCAAACGCGATTCATGAGATCCATGAACGCGGCTGGTGCATTAGTGAGCCCAAAAGGCATCACTAGGAACTCGTAATGACCATAACGAGTCCTAAATGCTGTTTTGTGCACATCTTCATCTCTAACCTTCAATTGATGGTAGCCTGACCTCAAGTCAATTTTTGAGAAGAAACTTGCCCCTTGAAGTTGATCGAACAGATCGTCGATTCTGGGCAAAGGATACCTATTCTTGATAGTAACCTTATTAAGCTCACGGTAGTCGATGCACAGACGCATCGATCCATCCTTCTTCTTAACAAATAACACTGGTGCTCCCCAAGGAGACGAACTAGGTTTGATGAAACCTTTGGCTAGCAAATCATCTAGTTGCGTCCTCAATTCCTTCATCTCCGTTGGTGCCAACCTATAGGGCGCCCTTGCAACTGGTGCTGATCCAGGAATAATGTCAATTCTGAATTCCACTTGCCTATCTGGTGGCAAACCAGGTAGTTCTTCAGGAAATACCTCGGGGTATTCAGAAATGACTGGGATCTCTCCAATCTTGGGTTTCGGTTCATTAATAATCACTTGTGCCATGTAGATGACACAGCCCTTCTTCAAACACTTAGAGTCTTTGAGTATAGACATTTTCTCGGGCAGCCCATACTGGGTATCTCCCTGGATAGTAAGTGATTCACCAGACGAAGTCTTGATCCTCACTTGCTTCTTATTGCAATTAATCTGGGCCTGGTTATGAGATAACCAGTCCATACCCAAAACTATGTCGAAACCGGCTAGTTTTAAAGGAAGTAGGGACAAAGGAAAAGAGTGGTTCCTAATGGATATGAAACATCCATCTAATAAGGTTGAAACGGTTTCTAAAGTGCCATCTGCTAGTTCCACCTCATACTTCACACTTAAAGTTCTAACAGGCAGTTTCAACAATTCACAAAACTTATTATCTACAAACGACTTATCAGCGCCCGAATCAAATAACACTCTCGCATATACATCATTTACGAGAAAGGTACCTGTTATCACGTTGTCGTCCTTGACGGCTTCCTTAGCATCCATTCTGAAGACCCTAGCATTGGTCTTCTTAGCCTCTTCCGGCTTCTTGGCATATTTTGGGCAATTGCTCCTGATGTGCCCCTTTTCATTGCAACCATAGCAGGTCGCATCCTTTATCTTCTTGCAATCCACGGTTTTGTGTTCCCTGGATTTGCATAACCCACATGCAAAAGGCTTCGATTGTGTTTGTGAGTTGGATTCAAACCTGCACTTCCCAAAGTGCTGCCTCTTGCAGGTTTTACATCTGGGTTTTTCGCCCGACTGTTGACCATCCTTCTTAAAACCTGACCCCTTCTTTTGGTCATTGTTTCCCTTCAGCTTCTTGTCTGATCGTCGTGAGTTGTCATCCTCACGCTTCCTCTTTTCGGTATCATTTTTCCTTTGTGACCTCAGCCTGACAGCATCTGAGGTCAGAGATAACGATATGTCCGTTACTGACCGAAAAGTGGTTGGTCTGGAAGCTTTTACACTTGCTTTGATCTCCGGTTCCAAACCCCCGATAAAACGAGCTATACGTTTAGGCTCCGGAGTTACCAAGTAAGGGACCAACCTTGACAAAGTATTGAAAGTAGTAAGGTAGGCCTGACAGTCCAGGTTTTTTCATGACCAGCGCCAGGAAATCAGATTCAATTCTCTCAACCTCATGTTGAGGGCAGAAATTCTCCTTGATTAGTGCCATGAACTGTTCCCAGGTCATGTTGTATAACGGGACTTTCCCTGTGGCTTGGATCAAAGATCTCCACCAGGCTAAGGCTTCTCCTTTGAAAGACTGCGAGACAAACTTCACAATGTCCCTATTATGACAACCACTAATATCCACCACAGTATCCATTTCATCCATCCACGTCATGCAATCAACAGCTCCCTTTTCCCCATTGAAGTCTCTGGGTTTGCACGACACGAAGTATTTATAGGTGCAACCCCTATTACGAGGTTCTTGGTTCTGTAGGACTCTTTGGGATGGATTACTCCTTTGATTCGAGGAGTGGTGAGAATTACTGTTGTGGGCAGTGTGGGTCCTGGAGGGTGTTCTAGTGTGTGATGCAGAATGGGTCCTCGTATGGGTACCACTTGATCCATGGTGTTGTCTATCCATAGCTCTATTAACTGCATTGTCTATCATAGCTTGCAACTCTGCACCCGCTACGTTTACATGGGCATTATCATTCCCTATCCCTTGGTGACTGTTGACCTCGTTTGAGTCTGCCATGTTTCTTGAACTGTAACACATTGGCAATAATTTATTGGTGAGTTTATCATATAATTGTCTTTTATGGCAATTTTTATTAACCGTGGTAACATAGACCATATATGGTTAATTTATTACTCCCATTTATTTAGGATTCCTAATATAATTTATCCTAATTATAAAACAATAACAGTATTTATTAGCATATAAGGCCTAGTCACTGGGACAATATAGATTATAAGCTAGGATTTCAGAGAATCAAAGCATGAAGGTTTGAACAAAGTTCATTACCTTTATCAGACAGGGTCATAGACTAATACTGTCTTTTGTCTCATATGGAAATGAGAAGGGCCCGTAAGCATTCCATTACCAATGGATGGTAAAAAGAACCTATCATATTTATTAATGATTTAACCCATGATTCAGAGATCATTTATTTGGGTTTAGAATCTTTGAAAAGATCCACATATAACAATAACACGTGTGTTTTTAACGAATCATGTCTGCCAGGAGTGTTAACATGTTTTCAGATGTTAACAGGGATTTGAATCTTTTTAACTAGTTTTACCATCTGGGCCCGGTCTTAAAATGACATGCAGGCTAGGTTATACTCTTAAGATCCTTACAAAAATAACATAGGCAGATAGACTTTCAAAAGGAATGATTCTGATTTATTTATTTCATATATCTTTTAATTATGCATAACATAGCAAAGATGAAATTTATAAACTTACATTCCATTAAACTAAAAGTAGTACATTTTGCCCTAAACGGGACTTTTCACAGAGACAGATGCCCACGCAGGAGCAATACAGATAATACATGTCCTCACAGGGACGGTCTACAAAAGTAAATGTCCTCGCAGGGACTACTGGAGACAAGTCCACGTAGGGACTAAGTACAAAGATAGATGTCCACACAGGGACTACATACACACATAAATAAATGTCCATGTAGGGACTTGATTAAAACAAGGAAATACAACAATATATATATGGGGATTTAACGATCCCGTTTCTTCTTCCCCTTAAGCAAGTTTGCCAACCCACTCATAAATCCCTCATTCTTTCTACATTCCTTCTGGAAGTCTCGCTCCACTTTGGCCAGTCTTCGACGGAGTTCCTCCTGCTCAGGAGGAGGAGCCCGTGGTGGCTGGTACTGTGGTGGCGGCTGAACAGGTGCTTGATACCCCCGAGCTGGGTATCCCATTCCCCAAGGGGGTCCGTATGGTCCTTCAGGATTATTATGGGCTTGGTAGCTTGATGCTACGTTGTAAGGGTCATCAGCATAGTTATAGCCATGGTATGCTGGTGGTCCATATGGGTTGTAAGCTGCCGGAGCAGTATAAGCAGGTATTGGGTGGCCAAAACCCGGTGATGGTGGTACAATAGGTGCTGAATTCACCTCCGAAACTGGGACAGAAGGTCCTTCCATCTGTGGGACTTCATGAGTAGGCGGGTAATGGCTACCGCTAGAGTGTTGAGGGGTGTTGAGACGAAAGTCAACTTCTCGTGCTGAGATCCGTGCACCAGTCCTCCTACGTCTTGGTGGTTCTGGAGGCTCTAGGTGAACTGGCTGGCGGTGGAGGCGGTGGCGTGACTGCCTCATAACGTGGATCCACAGAGGGATCTTGCTGCTGCAGTGGCGGCTGCTGGTGAGGTGATGAGTGTTCAGATGGGGTATAGTACCACTCACACCGTTCGAACCGTGCCATGTGACTATCCGGACCCTGGTATGGTGTTCCGTGGAAAGACGAACCGTCTGAGATCACGAAAGGATGGTTAAATGATCCGGTTGAAGCCTCGGCGGGATCCGTGTCCTCGTCCATATCTTGATCACCCGAAAAGTGATCCTCTGGTCCTAGTGGGTTAAAGCCCACTTGCTCTGGCAGGTACTCTGCTGGGTTAAACTGACCCTGAAAAATAGGAGTAGGGTCGCCAAAGAAACGTTGTGGGTTGTGGGGTTCATTCTCTGACTGAGGCCCATAAGAGTCATGATATGGAGGTGTTGAGGTGTGCGAAAAAGATCGTCTGGCATCGTCTTCATAGGTCCTCCATAGCTCCCTCGTTTCGTCATTCCTTGTAGAAGAAGTTCGTCGATATGAAGGCCCTGCCTCATGGTCGTTAGGGGCGCTAGCTGGCTCCTTTCCTCGACCACCTCGTCTAAATCTTGGCGGCATTATTGTACCTGTTAAAATACACAAGGTAATAACAAGGAAGAAAATAAAGGACAAAATTTAATTAAATAAAAATTGAACAATCTGGATTATTCCTAAGTTCTTTGTCTAGACTCGAAGATTTAGGAATGTGCAATTGTGTAACTGAGATTAAACACAAAAGGTTAGTGTTTAATTCACTCAGAGTTGGCTCTGATACCAACCTGTCACACCCCGAATTTCCACGTGTCACCGGTGGGCCCGGTAGGGGAGTATCGTGACGTGGTTGGCAACATAATAGTCAAACAACACAATATTTAAATGCACAGCGGAAGCAAAGTATAGATTTAATTCAACCAACGATATTGTAATATTAAGTATCACAAACAGTCGAATATAAATCCACAGGTAGATCAAATTTAAAAAGGAAACAAATGTTCAACAGTTTATGACATCCAAGCTGGCGAGACTTAATGTGGATGCTAGGAGACAAGCCAGCCTATTTCGCGTAGTACCTGCACTTAACCTTTTTAAGAAAATACGTCAGTTTACACTGGTAAATACAATCAACCGACTCATTTTGAAAAGATTTTAAGAAAATGCATTTAAGGCACAAGGCACAAATAATATTTTATAACTTGGGATAATTATTTAAATATATAATACTTGTAGGGATTTACATGTTCCTTATGCGTTCAGTAGCCCGGATAGAGCCGGGTTAAAGATCAATTAACACGCCACTTTATTTATGAGACACTAACAGGTGTACGCCTACACCTGAGTGCTAAGGTCGTGGCCATTTCGTAAAATGATGCCAGGGATATCCGGGACACGGTCATTAACCCCCCAAAGGCTTTAAGCAAACAAAACAATATTAAACGAGACGTCTCAATACTTTCATTATCATTCATTCAATCAAAGATTCAACGCCCCGACCAAGCGGTATTTTATATACCGTACCCCAAGCCCGTATAGGGAAAATAAGTTAAAAGTATTTACCTGAGTAAGTATAGTTCAAAATCAGCGAGTGCAAGTATCTTTTACTGGTTCTCCTAATCTGGAACGAAGGTTTATAATAACCTATTAGAATCCTAACGGGTCTTTAGTTAAGCTTACGCTTAGACCGGTTAGTTTTAAAGATACGGTTCGTACGCACGATTAAGCGAAGACCGGATAGAATGTGATTTAGACCCGACAAGTTTGAAGACTTGCTTAATATGGGTATATGATACACATTCTGGATTTTGAGATAAGACCGATAAGGTTTGACCCGTTTCGGCTAATTTATGTAAACTAGTTACATAAACCGAACGCGCATGAAGCGTAACGGGTATCCGTAAGAGTCCTAAACAGGTTTCCTAAGTTAACACGCCTTAAATAAGTTGTGACATCAGTAGTATATCACCCGTGACGCCCCAAACGAGTTTAATCTCTTAATAAGCCCCGTAGGGGTATTTTGGTCATTTTAAAGATTAGAAAAGGATTTAATTAGGTTTCTGTGAACCGGGTCTGGTTACATCAGTAAAATGGCTTATTTAAACAGGTTATAACATTTGGTTATAAGTCTTATATGTCAAAATAGTTTTAAACCCAAACTATGCGTATAATACGCGTATAAAGCCGTTTTAAGCGACGTACGGTTTAAAATACGATTCTGAGTTTCCTGATCAATTAAACAGGTTCAAAACACTCTATTTAATATTTAAAATCAGTAGCAATTGGATTGGCGTCAAAAGGATTTGTAAAACTCATTTTATGGCCGAAAAGGGTATATTCGGTATTAACCGAATTAAGGCGCTAATCCAAGCTTATGATCAGTTTAAAAATAATTAAAAATCTTCAAAAATCCCAAAATATTATATTACATCAGTGGGTAAAAGGTTTGGTGTCAAAAATTGGGTTTAGATAGGTTTTATGCTAATGACGTCGTTTAATTAATAAAAGCGTTCTTAATTACGTCATTAAGCATAACTCCTAATCTAGACCTCCGATTAACGTGAAATTTTCGGGACATGCATAATAATCAGTAACTAAGATTATGGCACTTTCATATTTCCAAAAATCTCGTTTTATGGTCATAAGGGCATTACGGTCAAAATTTAGGCGATTAACGGAAACATCGGACGATTAGGGATTCGAGTGGTATAAACGCAGAGGCTTATACACACATGTAACTAGGTCCTAATGGAACCCTAAGGCATGTCTAAATCTAGTTAAACCGGGTCAGAACTGAGGTCAAAGCAAAAGTCAAACTTTTGCGTCTCTCGGTTCCGAATCGGTTCAAAACATAAAGTTGTCGAATCAAACAAGTTTAGACAAGTTATTATATTTATTTTCAAGTTATAAGACTGATAAAACAGATTACACGCCTTCCGTATCATTACATATGCGATTAAGGTTTCTGTTGACTTTTTCGGAAAACCTTTGACTCGACAAGCGACCTAGTTAGGATTTGAATCAGTGAGTGACCTTTTAGGGGTTTATTAATCATATAAATACCAACTTATAACAACTTTCGATTCGACAAATCTCTGGATCGATTGTGATTTATCACAAAGTCAAACCGTAGTTACGACGGTTTGATTTCTAGGCTATAAACTAAGTATAACTCAAACAAGAAGGATCAAAGGCACTTACACACGTCTAATGGATGTTATGGAAAGCTTGTATCAGTTCTTGAGCTCTTGAAAATGTCCAGAAGATGAAATGTGCATGTATGTGGAAAATGTGACTTTTTATAACAACTTCAAACATCACGGATGATCAACAACTAAGACTAGGGATGTTACCATATGATCAACATGTGTCCTATACACTAAAAACCACCTTAGGGCAGCCCAAGGTATGAAGAAATGGCCCTTAAGTCGGTTAAGAAACATGCAGGACACCTGCACATACTTTCTGATCAGACAAGGCAGTCGCGTAGCGCGACTGCCAAGTGCTTTCAGGCTCGCGCTACGCGAGGGTGTAGGTAACCAGCTTAGCAAGTTTTATTAATTGCAATTTCAGTCCCTGGTCCCCCGAAAGGTCGTTTTCACTTGGTTTTCTTGCATTTTGAGACTTTATATTTGACATGTGGGGCTTTAAGGCTTATACCCTCTTTGTTAAGTCCTCGGGTAACTTTGTGGTCACCCGAAAAGCCCTAAATTTCAATGTTGACGCTTCTAACCCTTACACACGGATTCTATCATAACTTTCTCATACGGTAACGAATCTTGGTGAAATTTTTATGGTGCATTCTTGTGAGCATAATTAATCGTTACAAAGCTTCGGGTTTGTCAAAAGGTCACTCAGAGGTATAATTTAAACATGTTGGCACATTTAACCCCTGTAGTTTGTAATCTCTCACTTTCTTTCACAATTCGCTTCGTATGATCCATGATTTATTCGTTTAAGGTTATAAACATCATGTAGGGTTATTGCAAAGTATATTTATTCATTGTTGACACTTTGAACCCTTCTATGTACACAGTTTCACTGTTTTTCAACTTTAGTCCTTCAAGAACATTATTTTACACGTTCAAACTTATGACACGTGTCAACACATTATAGGACGTAAATTTTCGAGGTGTTACAGTTCTGTATTATTTGATGTATGGCCCTTGGGGGTTAAATGACCATGTCCCGGATATCCTTGGCATCATTTTACGAAATGGCCACGACCTAAGCACGGGGTGTAGGCGTACACCTGACAGATGCTTTATGTAAAAACTGGTAATCCACGTAAAGGAATCAACCTTGTGGGCATTATACCTGTGGTGTGTCAGTTAACTTAAACCGGCTCTTCTAACCGGTGCTAATGGACGGCAAATAAGTAAATCTGTATACAAGATTATATACAAATAATTGTCCCAAGTTATAAAGATATTTTGTGCCGAAGCGCATTCAAATCAATTTGCAAACTCTTTTCAAAACGAGTCAGTTGAGTTGTATTTACCAGTGTAAACTGACGTATTTTCCAAAAAGGCTAAGTGCAGGTACTAGACGAAATAGGCTGGCTACTCCAGGCATCATTACTCAAGTCTCGCAAGCTCTAGATGTCAAAGTCTGTTGAACTATTGTTTATATTTCATTTTCGATCCGTCTGTGGATAAACAATCGACTATTGTGATACTTGATATTACAACATTATATTTGGTTGAATTATATCTTTAAATTTGCTTCCGCTGTGCATTTATATAATTGTGTTGTTTGACTATTATGTTGCCAACCACGTCACGATACTCCCCACCGGGCCCACCGGTGACACGTGGAAAGTCGGGGTGTGACATAAACACATCTTACGCTGTTCAGCAGATTTGCATGCATATGCACACACCTCGGCTTGATCGTTGGAATGCCTTGAAACGCATCCTTCAGTATCTTCAGGGCACGGCTGATTTTGGCCTTCATCTCGGACCGGTTCCTAGCTTACGTCTGATTGCCTACATTGATGCGGAAAGGGCTGGATGCCCTGATACTCGCTGGTCTACATCCGGTTACTGTGTTTATTTGGGTGATAATCTTATTTCCTGGTGTTCCAAGCGCCAGTCCACTATTTCTCGCTCCAGCGCTGAAGCGGAATATCGAGGTGTTGCAAATGTGGTTGCGGATATTTGTTGGTTACGTAATCTTCTTCTCGAGCTCCATCATCCTCTCTCTGGTGCTACCTTGGTTTATTGTGATAATGTTAGTGTTGTTTATATCTCCGGTAATCCTATGCAACATCAGCGCACTAAGCACATTGAGCTCGACATTCACTTCGTCCGTGAACCGTTGCAACGCGGTCACATTCGTGTGTTACATGTTCCTTCTCGCCACGCGTTTTATTTGATGATTTTCGTTCCAGTCTCAACATCGGTCCTCCCGATGCTTCAACTGCGGGGGTGTAATAGTATCTTGTATATTTGGGCAATTGATTTGATTATTATTGTATAGATATCCCCATCATTATAGGAGATCTAGTTTGTATTTACCTTGTATTATAAATTGTCAAGAGATCAATGAGAAGGATCAAGTTGAATCATAATCTTACACTGTCGCGCCCCGCGACAGACCTCCCTGATCGTGTCGCGGCCAGCGAGAACCATAAAAACATTATTGAATTTGTTTTTAATAAAAACTAAGGTTATACGGGTCCGTTTACAGGCATACGGGTTAACTTAAGGTATTTTCGAGGGTTGTTATAGTTTAGTCTTTGCAACTAACACAATATCATTTGAAAAGAGCATGCACCACCGAACTGTATATACTAAATCGACTTTGACAACTCATCCAAGATCACTGCAAATTGAAACAGAGTCAACGTTGACTCTTGGTGGAGTCTGGCCTTCACAAGGAAAAAATCAGTATTCCCTACGTCGACACAAACACTTGTATCTATTAAACTGAATATTCTGTTTTGGTTTTGTTACCTTTACGTTAATATACAACAACATGCTTGCTCATATAGATTGGTTATTGTACAACTTATTAAAACTTATTCAAAAGAAATATTTTGAAGTTTGATGACTTGATTTGGTATTGAAGGGGTAAGGTCCCAAAAACCTTATAATAAGTACTTGGGACCATACCACAACTTTGTCAATCAGCCCTTTTGACCTTGCGCGACCGCGCACTGGTCCTACAAAGAAGGCTTAAGAGACGGATAGCAAACAACACTTGCACGCCGAAAGGAAATCATAAATCCTTGCGCTTTCCTCCATAAACAAAGGATGAAAATCCTTAGTCAAGCACTTCCGCTTAATAATATCCAGACTTGGATATTATTTACTTAACTGATGCCACATGATAAAAAGTCACACCGGATTACAGCAGTAATCTTCTAGAAGAATTCGATCGTGCACCACTAGGACGGTTATAACCGTTTGGACACGTGTCATCACCTCAGGCATCCATGAAATCACAACGATAGCATGTAATTGGAGAAAAACCTCCACTTGATCACTTTCCACGTGGCAAACCCCCATCCATAGATCTAAACAGCGATCCGTGTGCACTCACGTCGGATCGAGAAGCTTAACGGAAGGAAATGTAACCGCTTACGGGGTTAGCATCTTCCGTCAACATTTCACCAACGAGTTTTCCCGCCCAAAACTCTCGGCTATAAATGTGAGAACAATTCAAGTATGAAATTCAAGTTACACACACTTCATCAATACTTCTTCTTCTTCTTCATAAACACATACTTATTCTCACGCCGGAGTCGGGTCAAGGAGAGAACCCTTCTTCTCCCCTTGACGAGGCTAACGGTGCTTTGTTTTGCAGAGTTTACCGGAGAAGAAGAACTGTTTCGTCAAATCAAACGAGAGAAAACCAACCTTTTTATGCGGATTCAAACCCCCTAGATAATTCGATTCCGGTCAATTATCTATTGTTTCTTCATTGGCGCCCACTGATTTCTCTGTCTCATCCAAAATTTTCTCTCGTTTTTTGATCTACCCTGTTGATTCCATCTGCATATGGAAGAAACGTCGTCTCATCGGCAAACCGGCCCTCGGCCGAACGTCGGAAACAACTTTCAGGTGGAAGGAATTCCAGAGGATGCCTCGGATGACAACGAGGTTCAGTCCAATCGAGTAAATGAACCTGTCACTCCAGGAGTGCTACCAGAGAACCCTGTTCACTCAATTCTGCCTCCAGGAGAAACTCCAATCTCCTGGTATGTCAGGTCTCAAGGGGATCTGAATGCAGTATACACACAGCTGTGTGCACAAACTGCACCTCAAACTCAGTCGCGAAGGCCAGGATCTCGTGCTCATGCTTCTCAACGTGAGGGCCCATCTCACATCGAGGACACATATGTATATTCCAGATCTCCGTCGAGATATGAGTATACCCAATCTGGGAGTCGTCAACGAGAGCATCGAGACGAGTCACATTCCCACCGAAGAGCATCAGTTCACTAGGTTGGGTTCTCAACGAAATACCTACCACAGTGAAGATGATCCAACCTATCGCTTAGGTGACAACGTCAGTGTGTTTAGTCGGCTGAACTATAACAAATGTAAACCCCGTGCGGTTTACAATCCCGAGGCTGAACACAACTATGATTTGATTTACCGCCCTGCGGAAGCAGCGGAAAATTCAAAATTCATCATGGAAATAGCTTTGGCTCCGCTTGAGAAAGCTAAACTACCGTCCAATGTGGGTAAATTTAATGGGCTAACAGACCCTGATGACCACTTGAGGGTTTTTACAAGCGCAGGGTTAGTAGGTGGCTGGACTCTACCATTATGGTGTCATCTTTTCGTACAGACCCTTACTGGCGCTGCAAGAATCTGGTTCGATAATTTACCCATCGGGAACATCACATCATGGAAGGATCCGCGCAAGAAATTTCTGACTCATTTCAGTCAACAACAACGATCTATCCGAGACATATCAGATGTTATGAACATTTGGCGTCATGACGACGAAAGCCTAGAGGATTTTATCACCCGATATAATAAAGAAGTACTAGAGATCGGGGGAGTCCACGAGCAACTTATCCGATCACAGTTCAAATATGCGGTCAGATGTGATGATATGATCAAGGTCCTGTCTGGGACAGAAGGTCTCCTAAAAAGCTGGGAGAAAGTGATGGCGGCAGCTAAGGTTTATGCACAAACAGAAAAGAACCTTACCACTAATAGGCCACCACCACCGCATAACCGACCCTCCGACTTAGGCTCTAACGGCAGGAGGAAATTCAAAAAGGGATGGCGCGATTCTGGCTCGGGAAACCACTCATCTGAAGATGCTCGGTCAACGATCAACAAACTTACTGCGCAGAGGGAAAACAAACAGGAGAACAGGGAGAGGCAATGGACTCCCTTAACTAAAATCCCCGCGGAAGTTTTGAGCACTGAAGACTATCAGTTCAAGCCACCGATCCCCATGAAAAACAAGCGTGGACAAGACCCAGCCCAGATAATTCGATTCTGGTCAATTATCTAGTGTTTCTTCAGGTATGGATGAAAGTATCATTCCTCCTATTTTGTCACATTTTTATGTTTAGAATGTGCTGCTTCATAACATCAATCTATTAAAGACCTAATAATTAAAAGCAACTTAGTAATATAAAAAGATAAAATATAGTCACAAAATATATCGTTAACCTCATTACATTATCAATAGTATAAGAAGAAAAAAAAAAGATATAGTTTTGGCAATTTTGGGGATAAAAGAAAATGACAATTATCATAACAAGAATGAAGTGTAAATTTCCATGGTGGTTGTTGATTTTGAAAAGGGTTGGACATCAACTACATAAGAACTCAAATAAACAAAGTATAAAGGCTTATGAACAATGAAACTCTCATTGCCCCACCATGTGCCAAGATTCTTCACATGCATTATAAAAACATCTCAAACTTTCTACTTTTTATTTCCTACATTTTTTTAGTTACATTCATTTTCCAATTTTAAGCCCTTTTAGAATCTTAATTATGCCTAAATTTTCAACAAGTATAATTTTGGTATTTAGAATCAAATAATAAATGTGTAATGACACCTAATAGATTGCTAACTATAACCCTTAAGATTAAGTCTTAAACATTGCCAACCAATTACATGATAAGGGGACCCATGGTAGTGGATGACAACTTATTTTTCATTCATTTACCAATCAAGGAAAAGGGTTATCAGGGATTCTTTGTGTTTATATGTAAATAGTTTTCTTTCTATTTGTTATATATAAAACATATATGAGGTGTTAGGTGAAGAGGACATGAGATATATTCATATATTCTTTTAACCCAATTTGAATTTGAGATAACTAGATGGTTGTTTAAACTCCCCGATGGCAATGTTGTGGGGGCCGACAATGACAACTGCAACATTTAATCCTTTATACCAACCAATATTGTCTGCTTTGCCAACTAGAAGTTTGTTTATTTGTTCCTCAATGAAAGCTTTCAAGAGGTCATTCTTGACGGATCGTTTCCACACAAGCACACTTAACTGCAGCATTATCATCTCAACAACATCCAATGTGTCTAAAATGTGTTTACGGTATTTGGCATTGAGAGTTCCTTATGAGTGTGGTACATTTTATGTCCGCGACCAATGTGAGATACATCTAGGCCTGTATTTTAACAAAAGTGGTGAGACGTAGTCGGTTCATGATGCAGGTGATAAAGAAACGGATAACAGGGTTAAAATAACGACGATAAAGCGAAGACAAATCAAACATAAGAGGTGGATAGATATGGGAAGATGACCCCTTCGTCATGTAGCAAACTCTCTTGTGTTTAGTTCTACTTTTAATGACCACAAGACGACATATTGAAGCATGTATCACTTGTCTTCATTTTTATTCTAAATCTTGTTTTTCGTGTTTATCATATTTTACATTTTTATTTCATTATATTCAAATAAAAAATTCAGAATTCAGAATTATTACCTACAATAACTAAAACGGTAGCCAAAAATAGTATTTTGATGCTATTGGTGAAGTGGGGTGGCAACATGTCACGCACAAAAATATTTTTTTACCAAATTACGATTTTACTTCGTTTAAATTTACAGTTTACCCGTTGGTTTTGTCTTTTTCCTTCCAGCCAAATTACAATTTTGCCATCTATTCAAATTTACAGTTTTGCCATCGTTTTTGTTTTTTTATATTTCTGTCAAATTACGATTTTGCCCCAATGTAATATAGTCATGCCACCGTTTTAGTTTCTTTTTTTTTTTAAATATGGTAGTGTTTTGTTTTGTTTTGTTTTATTTTTTACAAAACTATGGTAGTGTTTTATTTTAATTAGTTGATTCGATGCAATTTTTATTCATGTCAGACGACTGCCTGACATACGCTCATTTGTCTTGAAAAATTACAATTTTTCCCCCGGTTTAAAATTATAGTCTTCGATCATTTTAGTTTTTTTAGCAAAAGTATGGTAGTGTTTTGTTTTAATTGGTTTACTCGACGTAATTTTTTAAGATCGTATTATGAGTAGTATGTATAAGTAACCGATATACAAACATACATGTTAATGTTATGAGAGATAATTATTCAGCTTAATACCCCTCAATGCGTGCAGGGCAAAAACTAGTAACTAACATATATAGAGACAGGTGTTATTTTATTATTTAATACCTCATATATTCTATATTATAATTTATATTCGATTAAAATCAAATAAAAACTAAAAAACCACCATCCCAATTTCGATGGCTCCGTTTGAGCCTTTGGACTTTGTGTTCCTTGATTTGTGGGAGACATCTTATACAGCTAGATTTTGTCGTCCTCACTTTCCATCCAGCTATAAACTACTGTCCCACCTTAATAATAATAATAATAATAATAATAATAATAATAATAATAATAATTATTGTTATTGTTATTACCACAACCCTAAGTTTTTATCGGTAATATGGGTATCTAGGTATATAACTCTGTAAATTGTTACCGATATTATTACCTTTTTAGCGGCAACTATCACTAATCGAGTACGGTAATCAGAAGGACAGACTTGAATCTCATCAGTGGCGGAGCTTGAACAAAAACTTGGTGAGGGCCGAACTCTCAAAATCCAAATCGGTAGGTGTCGGACTCTTAAAAATCCAATACTTTACACTATAAAAATAAAATTTTCAGTAAAATTAACACTACGCGTAAAAAATCGATAGGGACTGGGGCACCCCGGGCTTCCATTAACCTCCACCCTTGAATCTCATGGCTAGCTCACTTTATACAAAAAGAATCCCAGTATTAAATGACTATAATTGGTCATGATTATCATCACCTGACTAAACTAAATTAAGACATATACATAATATTACCCCTTCTTTTTTAACAACAAAACTTTTATTGATATAAACCTCGCTAGTAAGAAACTAGACAGTACAGGACAAAATTACAAACTAACCTAGAAAAACAACTCCAAACGCAAGAATAAGACTAGAAAAGAGAAACACATGAAAACCAACCACGCGAAACGAAACAAAACAAAAAAGGTCCAAGGAGAGCGAGAGAGTAACAAACTCCCATGGACCGATCTAAAATCACTTTGCACTATACCACGGATACAAAGCGACCTAAGCATCATCCGGCAACTTTAAACTCCCGCGTAGACTGTCAACAACAAAATCGTTTAAAGTATACTTTTTTTTTTGTTTTCAGTTGTTCTCCATATCTTTAGATACACAAGGAAGAATTCGATCCAATTTCGCAACCGAGTTAAAGAAAAGAGTCCTTGAGTTTTCCTTCTTGAATCTCTGTATAGCCATTAAAAAATCGTGTTTAGACGAACCAACATAGTCTAGCCATAACAAACTAGCGTTTAAAACATGTGTACCACCTTTTAATTTTTAAAAAACTTAAATATTAACGAGGCTTTTTTTTATCGATGTCAACATGTTTCAGGCTTCACAAGCCTTTGAACTTGTGGAATAATTTTTTCAGGTTATCAACATTCCAATAATAATGTAAATTTTAGGATTGAAAAATGGAGTTTTTTCCCAAAAGAGTGTTGGTGGAAATAATATTTACCAAAATAGTGTTGTTTCAAAAATATTTATCAAAATGGTGTTTTAGTTGTAAAATGCAAGGAAAGTCTCACTTAATAGCTTCTCACTCCTAATATTATTGGATGAAGTTAACCCACTAAAATTATCATTGATTTAGTTAGTTTTTTTAATAGAAGAAAATTATTATATACAAAGGTTATTTTTCCTCTTGTTGATTTAATTCGTTTTTTAATGGAAGAAAATTGTTATATACAAACGTTATTTTTCCTCTTGTCAGTTTCTCATAGAATACAGATTATTATGATCACTATGACCACAAAGTATTATACTTTAATTTGGACTTAACAATGTTATTTTGTATATTATGTGTATAAAAAACAATGACGAACAGCATATCAAAATTATATATTTAAAAGAGTAAACTGCCATTTTGGTCCCTGTGGTGTGGTCACTTTTGTCACTTTAGTCCAAAACTCAAACCTTTTGCAACTGGGTCCCTGTGGTTTCAGTTTTATTGCCATTTTGGTCCAAAAATGAAATCAGTTCATGTTTCTTTTATAAAATCCTACTATTTTGTCTTTTTCCTCAGGGGCAAAATGGTAATTTCTTTTTATAAATAAATACTAGATTTTATAAGACAAATATAACCTAATTTGCCCCTGAGGAAAAAGACAAAATTGCAGGATTTTATAAGACAAATATGACCAAATTTCATTTTTGGACCAAAATAGCAATAAAACTGAAACCACAGGGACCCAGATGCAAAATGTTTGAGTTTTGGACTAAAGTGGCAAAAGTGACCAAACCTCAGGGACCAAAATGTCAGTTTACTCTATTTAAAATTTCATATAATTGATACATGAATATTTTGAGGCACCCACCTCCTACTCCATTTGTTTATTTTCCTTTTGTTTCCCTTTTGCTACTTATTTTGAAATTAGTTTGCAGCATACAATTGATGTATTGCAAGTTTTACATTTACTGACTTCGTATATTTTATTATCATGAACAAGATATATTGTAAAATTACTTTCATATGTTTTTTTATAGTTTTTACATTGGTTTATTGATACCCGAATTCGATTTGGTTATCCGAAGTTTAGTTTAGATTTCAACATTTCGAGTCTAATTCAAGAATGAACACCTCTAATTGACTACAAAGATAATTTTTGTTTACATTTGAAAATAAAAAAAAAAATCTAAAGAATTGTTCGAGAAAAATAACAAATAAAAAACAAAAAATATAATACGTTGGTTGGAAAAAATATACAGGTTGATAATCCGAACCGAAGTCTGAGTTGCGAATTCAGCTTTTGAATTAATCCTAACCTGTGAATGTTGAATTGACACGATTATTTAAAACCAAATTATAATTTTTATTTTATTATATATACACATGAACAAAGTTATTTATATATATTTTCCCATGTTTTTGATGAATATATACGTAGTAAAAATAAGAGTTAATTACGTAATTAGTCCCTGTGGTTTACACTAAATAACAATCTAAGGTACTAAGAGTTTAAAATAACAATCTAGGGTACTAACTTTTAATTTTTTAACAATCTGGGGTATTAACACTAACTTTTGTTAATTTTTCAGTTAACTTAGACTAAAATTACTGAAATACCCTTTCTCAACTACAAGGGCCATTTATGCAATTAACTTTATCTAATCTAGGGACCATTTATGTAATTATATCTTATAGATATATCTTCCTCATAAAACCCAGTTATTCATCATCTGCAAACCCATATAAAACCCAGATGAACATCATCATCTCCAAACTCCACCGCCTCCCCCCGCAACCACCGTCCACCACCGCCTCCCCTGTAACAATCGTCCACCACCGCCTCCCCCTGCAACCACCGTCCACCACTGATCCAAACATATATTAATCAGATCTGAAACTTCATCTAATCTGAAACCGTAATCAGATCGGAAGAATCCGACGGCGACACATCATAAGTGAGTTATTTTGTATTCTGTTGTGTTAATTGATTGATGAATTTATGTGTGGTTATTTGGGGTGAGAATTAAACAAAAAGAACCATTTTATTTGCTGAAATCTGAAATTACCAGTGGCGGTGGTTTATGGTGTTGTAGCATTGTGGTGGTTCAGTTCCTGGCTATGATGGGGTGGTCCGACGGTTGTGACCGGTGGGAACAGGTGGTGGTTTGGCGGATTTCAATCTGTTTAATCTCATGCTAGGTATGGTCAAATTTCAAACTCAATTTGTATAGTTTGAGTAGAAGTAAATTGTTGATATG
The DNA here is from genome assembly GCA_030545235.1 of Helianthus tuberosus. Taxonomy (NCBI): domain Eukaryota; kingdom Viridiplantae; phylum Streptophyta; class Magnoliopsida; order Asterales; family Asteraceae; genus Helianthus; species Helianthus tuberosus. The sequence goes on along the minus strand of CM060358.1, from coordinate 44,934,696 downwards.
GATGAACTGATTCTGTAGAGTCAACTGTGAATTTCAGTTTAGCAGGTTGAAATAAGGTATTTGTAAAATTACTAGATTTGACAGGATGTGTTGACCTTCATATTGAGATGTTTACAAAAACAGAGCATCTTCATTTGTGCATTGGAGGTCGAGTTCGTTGAGAAAAACACCTGGCCAGAAAATTAATGAGATGTTTACAAAAACAGAGCATCTTCATTTACAAGTAAATGGCAAGTGGTTTGAAGAAACTTGAACGCCTCACAGTTTTGTCATGCTCTGTTTTAAAAGCGCTGGTACAAGATGATGGAAGGGAGATTAAAAGGTATCAGATTGCACTTGGAATTGCTAGAGGGTTGGTTTATCTTCATGACCAGTGTAGAGACTGTATAATCCACTGTGACATAAAGCCAGAAAACATTCTCCTGGATGCTGATTTCTGTCCAAAGATAGCAGATTTTGGTATGTCAAAGATTGTGGGTAGAGACTTTAGCAGGGTTTTGACAACTATGAGAGGGACACGAGGGTATCTAGCTCCGGAAAACAATTCTTGATACCTTGCCACAATGGATGAATCATTCAGTACCCCCTTGAAAACAGAACCAAAACTCCCTCCTCCCAGTTTATCTGAGAAATTGGCGGTGGCTTTTTTTAAATCTCTATAGACAAATGCCACTAGCGATCCTTCCATTGTCGTTCTTCGAATTGAAATCCTCTTTTTTCTGTGGATTATCAGCAAAATTACACCCAAGACTAATACCACACCTGCAACAAATCCGGCAACAACACCCCCTGCAACAGATCCGGCAACAACACCCCGATTGACCTTATTTTTTATAATATGTGGAAGATCTTTAGAAGCAACTTTGATGTAGATTTGAGCTTTGTGTAGACTCAAAATATTTGGATCGGTGGTTATACGGATGAATAACTGGGTTTTATGAGGAAGATATATCTATAAGATATAATTACATAAATGGTCCCTAGATTAGATAAAGTTAATTGCATAAATGGCCCTTGTAGTTGAGAAAGGGTATTTCAGTAATTTTAGTCTAAGTTAACTGAAAAATTAACAAAAGTTAGTGTTAATACCCCAGATTGTTAAAAAATTAAAAGTTAGTACCCTAGATTGTTATTTTAAACTCTTAGTACCTTAGATTGTTATTTAGTGTAAACCACAGGGACTAACTGTGTAATTAACTCTAAAAATAACATTGTTTTTTTTTTTTTTTTTTTTTTACAATTTTTAGGTCACGATTAACAGAAAATATTTGAGGTGAAATGTTGAGTATGATAATTGATATGGAAAAAATAACGTAACTATATCTTAATAAATTTTCTTGTATTAAAAAATAAATTAAGTTGATAATTATTTAATGAATTGAATTTACCCAATGGAATTAGGAGTGAGAAACTTAAATTAACAACCAAAACGCTATTTTGATAAATACTTTTGACATAACACCATTTTGGTAAATAATTTTCTCAACAACACCATGTTTGGAAAAAAACTCTTGAAAAATGCACACAATGACATCCATATAAACAATGTCATTCAACTCATGCTTAAAGCTTCAAATAAGTTCAAAACGCCTTACCTTCTAATGACGGATTTTGATCAAAAGTTCATTGGGGGCAAAAAGTCACGGGACCTAATTTTTTTTTCTATCGTTGTGTTTCGAGTTCTATGTTCGAGTCGGCTATCAGATTCGGGCCAGGTCAAACAATAATATAACTCCAAATAAAACTAAATAATCTTCATTCATTCAAATGACTCGTTCTTACACATAAAAAAACTAAATATTGTTTAACAAACAAAAGACCAAAATATTTATAATGATTCGAGATAAATGGTAAGTACCTGGTGGAGCTTCATGCTCTTGCGGCTCACTAGTTGTTGAAGCTTAGTGACGTTTACTCTCTTGTTCATGTTTTGAAAAAAGAATGAATAGTTTTGATCTTTTCCATGATATACCCAACAAAAAACAATCAATAGGATGGTGTTAAACTACAATTTCACCATACTTTTTCCCTAATTGATCATCTTCCCCAAATCCCCAATTCCACCATTATAAACCCTAATTTTGGAATCATTAAACAATAATCACAATACATGCAACGCATAGGTTAATCTCATAAATGATACAACTAAGGTCGTCAAAAACACGAATGCCCATTATTTCGATTCAATATTAAGCGTAGTTCATGAACTAAATAATAGTGAATGAGAAACTAAAATAAATTATTATTTTGTTTAAATTTGTGATTAAACGCCTCTATCCAGCTCGATTTCTTCCATGTTTCGGTCGGATTTGATGAAGGATAAATGATTGAAGTCTTCAAGAACCATGAACACATAACTCTTTTTTTTTCTTCTGTTAAAGTCGAACACAGATGGACGCTCAAATCCCTTTCAGTTTTTTTTATTGTTTAAACATCTTTCAGTTAAGACAAAAATGAAACCTCAAGTTTCATTTATATATAGACTAGTTTCAAACTTTATTTAAACTCACTTCAAGTTTCAAACTTTATATAATAGCCTTGTTCTTCACGATTTTTTAACTCAATATGAAAATATGTATAAATTTTTGGACAATAAACTTGGTAGGGGCAGAGAATTTTTAGGGAAAATAATTGGCAGGGGTAGACCTATATAACTTTAAAAATTTCAGACGAAATATCGAAAAAATTAAATTACTAACCGAAACATTGACAGAGCCGGATGCACCCCTGGCCCCTTAAAAATTACGCCCCTGAACTCCTTTTCATAATTTTGGGTTTCTCATGTCATCGCTAGAAAACATAAAGTGTCACTTTAAGTGTGAGATAACATTATCATGTCAATAAGTTTACATTATGTGATATTGGTCCTACAATGCTAGATCCGTCCCTCGTATTCTTCATTCATTCATGAAAAAAAAAAAAGATGATGCAGTGACGTGCCAGAAGTGCTAGACTTGAGTCTAACCATTTACTTTATATTTCGTACATTTGTACATATATTTTTCATATTTATGATTGGTATTATTTGTAATAATATATATATATAAATACATTACTGAAAGGACAAAATTTATTTATATGTATTAAAAGGATTTGAAGAAAATGTGTGAAGAGGAATGTAAAGTTAAACCATCTTTAAAGATGTTACCATAATTTGTTGGTACTTTTGAAACGGGATGGAATTACAAACATGTTATTACCACATAAAAAGGAAGTAAAAAAGTTTGATATGTTGTAAAAGAACGTCTAGATAAATCTCAAATGGGAAAAAATATATTAATATATCATGTATAAATGATTTCAACTAGTGGCGAAACTAAAACATTTTAGTTAGAGATCATCTTCTCTGCCATTTATAACTAAGGGGTCTGATTCATATTTTTCTTAAAAGAAACTCATATTTATATACAAAATTCTAATATATTTTAGGAGTTAACTGTCATTTTCTTTCTTGTGGTTTGTTCACTTTTGTCATTTTAGTCCAATTTTAAAAAATGCACAATTTTTCTCCCTGACATACTGGAAACGTGTCACTTCAGTCCAAAAATTAAAACACATTTAAGTCAGACACGTTTAATGAAGGGTATTTTTGTCCTTTTATATTTCTTTTATTTTTCCCTTATTTTATGTCAAATTAATAAATCCCAACCCCTATAAAACCCCATTTCCCTCCAATAACCAACACTCCCAACCCTAATTCCCAATTCCCCTTGTCGATTAACACCCCATTTCCTTCATCAACTGTGTAATCACCGATCAAAATAATGGATCATGATGACGACAACGACCCAAACTGGAGGGTTCGAGCTCCTGATTTAAATTTCAACCCCCAAATCCTTTGATAAGCCACAACCGCAAAATGTCGAAAGACTTCAACTGCCCTTTTCACTCGATGGACCCTCTGCCCAATCCACAAACCCACATCCGCTTCGTCGGGCAAAGCTGCAGAAGAACTTCCGTCCGGGGTTTGCAGAGGTCCACGAAGTCTTCATAATTGTTGGAGAACCACAATTAGTGCATACGACCATTGTTTCAAGACGAGGAGCTCTTCAATTTTCAATTTTGGGGTCTTGAATTTTGGGGATCGATTGAATTAGGGTTAGGGTTTATAAAATGACTTACAGGTGAATGGGTTTTAAGGGGCTGGGATTCATCAGTCAGACATAAAATAAGGTGAAATTATAAGAAATATGAAAGAACAAAAATACCCTTCATTAAACCTGTTTGACTTAACTGTGTTTTAATTTTTGGACTGAACTGGCATGTTTCCAGCATGTCAGGGAGGAAAATGATGCATTTTTAAAAATTGTCCTGAAATGGCAAAAGTGAACAAACCATATGGACAAAAATGACAGTTAACTCTATATTTTAGTGACGGTGATACCGTCTTAACCCCCATATCCAGTTGCAAATCGGTCACAAATCATATTGGTGGCAAATAGGTCACACGCATATTCAGTCACAAATGCAAATCGGTCACAAACATATCGTACATTTACATTTAAAAGAGCTTGTTGGAAAACTGAATGATTTTCTATTATCTTTTGGATTATTTTTTATTATGGATTTACTTTTGGATCATCTTTTAATATGTAATCATGCATTTTTTGGATTAACTTTTGAGTTGATGTTGTAATTTATGAAATTATAGAGTTAGCTAGTCAACCCGGTTGAACCGCTCGGTATAACCTGGTTCAACCGGTTGAACCATTTTTTAGCCTAATCTGGTTTGATTTAATAACCGGTTTTTAAAACATTGAACATATTCGGTGGCACATATAGAGAATTATTTGTTGCAAAAATATATTTGTCGCAATTTTACAAGGTCACAAATAACTGTTTTTTTTAGTAGTGTACAAAACCCATTATCCACATAGGCATTGGATCTTTTACATATGGATCTAGTGGACCCATGCAGATTAAAAAACATTGGAAAAAAGAAAAGAAAAGAAAAGTTAAGTTGTGTTTATGTTGATGATCACACCGAATTACATAGGTTACTTTATTAAAGAGAAACCAGACATATTCATTGTGCTTAAAAAATTGTGCTTAAAGCAAAAATAGGAGAAAGGAGTAGGAGCATAAAAATTAAAAAAAAAAAGTGGTTATGTCCAGAATTAATAACTGGAATATGGTTATTGACGTGATTAAAAGAAGGTTAGAAACATGGAAGGCGAGAACGTTATCTATAGGAGGGCGCTTGGTTTTGATTAAGTCGGTTCTTGAAAACCTTCCGGTGTACTATTTTTCATTGTATCAAGCGCCTAAAGCGGTGGTTCAAAGTATTGAGGCGATCTTTAGACAGTTCTTTTGGGCCGGTTCTTCGGGTGTTAATAAGATACCATGGGTCGCTTGGGAGGTTATAGCAAGACCAAAAAATAAAGGTGGGTTGGGAGTGGCTAGTATACAAGATACAAATGAAGCGCTTTTGCTTAAATGGACGTGGCGGTACAAATGTGATGCTGTGAGCCTATGGAAAAAGATTATCGAAGGTTGTAATGGGGCAACAAGAGCTTGGTCGTTACTTCCTTGTGGTCCTCTCGCTAGCGGGTGTTGGAGGAGGATTGTGAAAATAGGCTCCAAAAAGCTTGCTAACGGGTCGGAATTTAATACTTTATTTGCAGCGCAGGTTGGTGATGGCTCGGCGGTTAACTTCTGGACGGATACATGGCTGCGTCACGAGCCTTTGCGCTTGATTTATCCAGCCTTGTTTCGCCTGGAATCTAATAAATGGGCAGCAGTTAATCAGCGCGTGCAGCTCGTTAACGGGTCACGGACTGGGATGGTTTGGAGCTGGAGACAAACACCTTCGTCTGATGCAGAAGTGAGCGAATTGTTTCAGCTGCTATCAGATTTGTTCGAGTATAGGTGGAAGCCTGGTGCGGATAAATGGTCGTGGAAAGGTGATAAAAATGGGTTGTTTTCGGTTCGAGGCGCTAAACAAGTGTTAGCTGATCATGGTACAGCAGCGCAGAGTGAGGTTTTTATCAAATGGAAGACATGGACACCACTAAAGTGTAAGATTATGGTATGGCGCGCTGCTTTGAATCGTCTTCCTACAAAAATGGAGCTTTTGAAACGCGGGGTGTTGATAGAAGATGTGGTTTGTCCCATGTGTGGCGAAGATAATGAAACGCTAATGCACTTATTAACCGGTTGTATTGTTTCCACGGAGATTTGGGCTAGAGTATCATCTTGGTGTAACATTACCCCGCCGATCGTTTTTGATGTCAAGGACCTTCTTGCGTTAGCGGACCTACAACCATACTCGAAGAAGGAGAAGGATATCCTTAGAGGTATTATTTATACTACTATATGGATGTTGTGGATCGAAAGAAACTCGAGAGTGTTTGAAGGCAAACATCGGCGCCCTTTGGAACTCTTAGCGAATATAAAAACCGTGTCGTTTTTTTGGTTTAGACATAGATCGAGAACTAAAAGGGTAGAGTGGAATACGTGGTGTAATAGTCCTTTGAATGCGTTGTAATCGGTTTGGCCGGTGGTCCCCGTTTTGAGGTCCATTTTCGGCGTGTGTTTTTAATGAAGTTTACTTTTCAAAAAAAAAAAAAATGTTAGAGATTTTGAGAATGAACTTTTTCTTTAAGAAATTTGCACCAATTAAGGAACTTTTAAGTGTTATAACCCTAAAATGCAAGCCCTTATTTATGGTTGTTGTAAATAATTTATTATTATATTATTTGAAGTTGATAAAAAAGTTAAAAGGAGTTATGTATGATATCTTATAAAGAGGGAGGGTGATGCATAATTATTCTAATAGATTAACTCCTTATGATACATAGTAAGATAAAATCTTAGAAAGTGAGATGGAAAACTACTACACCGACAAGGAGTAACTAAGGTTGTGTGATTGGTATTATCGTTTAATCATGACCACAAAACTATTCACTTTAGGTATTTTCCTATTATTGAGCTTCAATTAAATGCTATAGTAGAAGTATATTCAATGTATAGTTGATTAGTTGAGTTCAAGAGTTCTAGAACTTTTCGAGTTGTTGAGTCTTTGTAGGCTTAAGAATAGATTAAGAGTTAAGAAGCTAATACAATGCCAAAAGTGCTTGAATTCATCTCAAGCAAACTAAGATGAATGCAATGCAATGTAATATGATTCTACCCAAGATAGAGTAGTATTGTGCATATGTTAGTTCTGATATGTTATAAACTATAATCGAACCTACAACCGATGTTTCCATTGTAAGTTTTTTTCTTTAACCAGTTGGTTTCGATTATAAATGGTTCACTTAATTCAATTAACTGTCAATTTTGGGCGTGTGTGACTTCAAACTAATTTCATGTAATATACCAATTATATCTTGGCGAATAGAACAATACCGATACTTTTAACTTATTTGTAACTAGTATTTTGGCCGTCGCGCGGTGGGTGAAAACGTGTAGTAAGACAACACACGATTCGTAAAATATGATGTGTAAAAGACAATTACAAAAAAAGTGTAAAGCACTATGCGTATAAGACAATTACAAAAAAAGTGCAAAACACAATGCGTAAAAAACAATTACAAAAAAAAGAAGTGTAAAACACAAAGTGTAAAACCCAATGCTTAAGACAGTTCGTAAAACACAATGCATTGGCATTTACAAAAGTATGAGTAGTAGTCTAGGGGTTACAATTTCAACTTTTTAAAGTTGAGCGGGTGTAAAATTGGAGTAACAGTGCAAGGGGTAAAAGCGCAAAGTCTAAAACTTGAGGGAAATAGAATTAGTAGGGTAAAATCAGACAGAATGAAAGTGGATGGGTGGTGGGGGAAATGTGTAAAAGTTGAAGAGGTGGCGAAAAAGCGTTGAGGAGGAAGGGTAAAAAAAGAAAAATGTAAAAATAGAGCGGTGGTGACGGAAATTCGTAAAAGACGAGGGATGGTGATGGAAATGTAAAAGTAGAGGGATGGTGGCGTAAGTGTGTAGAAGCTAAGGGGGTGATGGTAGAAAAGCGAAGTAGAGGAGTGGTTATGACAAAGTTTGAAAGATGAAGATGTAGTTATGGAAATTCAAAGTAGAGGGGGTGGTTATGACAAAGTTAGAAAGTTGGAGTGTCGGTGGTGTCAATACCACCGACTTTTTCGTTTAGGATATATGGGATAAGATCAAATAAAAAGTTAATTTTACCTAAGTAGGATGAGAAGTAATCTTAACCATTCATTTTTCAAAACAATGATTAAGATGAAAGTGTAGGAGAAATGATGAGTGCAAGGGTATCTTGGGAAAATCCTATTTATGGACTTTCTCTCTCCACATGCAAGACACATACATATTCCACCCCCATTTTTTAAATGTTCATAACTTTTTTATACGACATTATTTTTTTCATAAAAATTTCACCGTAAAATCAAGCGTCTTTTTATCTTTAATTTGAGTACCATATTGCTATATAAAATATGAACACTAAAAAAACTCACTAAAATGTGTTGTATTTTTATGTTGTATAACATTTTTTTTGAGCTGGATTTTTGTACTAAATTTTTTGTGCTGGATTTTTTTGTACTATATTTTTTTGCTGAATTTTTTCGTGCTAGATTTTTTTGTACTAGATTTTTTTGTACTATATTTTTTTCTACTAGATTTTTTATGCTAGATTTTTTTGTACTAGATTTTTTGTGCTAGATTTTTTTTTGTACTAAATTTTTTTGTTGTTTTTTTAAAAAACAAAATGGGTGCCACATGTCATTTTCACTCATATTTATAAGGACCAAAATGCCCTTCATTCCTACTTATTAGGATTGGCACATGTCATCATCACAATCCTTCTTAGACTATTTAGGCAAAATCCACTTTTTAGTGGATCCTTCCCCTAGGATATATAACATATGAAAACTAAAATGTTATATATAAAAAAATATAACAGAGTTTTCTTGACATAAACCATATTATTTATAAATTATATAGGGTTATTTTAATGTCAATTCAATTTGGTTAAATGGGTTATTTATAAACATATAATATTAACCGAAGCATAAATTAGTTATTTAAAAATTATAACCGAACCATTGGTTTCTCAATTTTTTAAACATATAATATTAACCGAAGCATAAATTAGTTATTTCGTTCATAGTTAATATAACATAGCTATGATATATTTGAGAGTACTATTACTACCCAACCAGACCTAATTCATTACCTGATTTAACTAGCTACCAACTCCTTCATTTTTTATGTATATTTGACCAATGAGTTTTAAATAATTCTCCATCGTACCACAAATTTAAATAGATTTTACAGGAAATATGTGCCTACTAATGTACTAAAAGATAACATAAAAAGAAATAGGGATAAGGGATGCACGTCCTTCGTAATAAATAGGATAAAGGTACAAAAAAACGTCAACGTTGGGTGTTAGCCAATCTCTTTATTATGCCGTTAAGTGTCAATTTTATAATGTTCACTTATCAGGAGTTGAACTCACAAATTTCAGGGTTTTTTTTATGCTTGCTGATTTTCCATGTTTTCGTATATATTTTTTTGAATGGCAAATTTGGATCACTGACGTCTGACGGACTACTTTAGTATCATCGTGTCACCAGCGAAACCATCCGATTATATCCATCTCCACTAGACTATAATGTCTATACACCAATTCAGTAGTAAACCCTATAAATCTAGAAAAACTCTTTTTGTAAGAATCAAACTCAGAACCTAATGGTCTCTAAGCCAAGTTTCTTTTCATAAATAAGATGTGTAGTCATTTAACTTTGGATCTTGTATTACATGTTCTAATGTTTGTTGATCATCGTATGTTTAACTTAGATCTGACTAGTCTTTAAAACATTTATTTACACAAACCACAACTTTATAAATTTTGGAGAAAACTATTCTTTTAAGAACTAAAAAGGTTTATATTCCAATTTAAAACTAAATTTGAGCACAAAATCACTATCTAAGGTCACAATAGAACATAAAATAGGAAGTGCATGATCGCATCAGTGACAACTAAATCAAATAATTTTTAGAGACAACTGAGGCAACTAAATTTTATTATATATATTTTTCTCTTGTATCTCATTTATTTTTCTTTCCTTTTTGGTTTATCTTTTTTACTCTTTATCTTTTAGTGTTTGACTTGCATTTGTCAAAAAGATTATTAACTAATTTCGTGTTTTTTGAAGTTGTTATTGTGCAAAACATTAGCCAAATATTTATGTTTGCGAGTTTTTAAAGCGAATTTTAGGCATGTCGTAAGACAATTAAGACGATGAATTATGAGATAAAAACTACTTATTAGCCGAAATATAACGTGGATGATGTACCCTTACAATGGCTTTGTGGTGCTAGCTTCCATTGATCTTCATACCTTGTATTAGAAGTCTTGCTAATAAATATTAAATAGTATATTTTTATGCTAAGTTTAGGAAGTGCTTATGTGAATGATCTTACTATTTTAATGGTTAAGATTGAGGTGGTTCGAAAATTGTAAATAATAAAAAGTTACAAATGACTCAAAGGACAAAAAGAATGAATAAACCTCTATTTTGTACTTTGTTAGTTTAAATCTAGTTATGTCAATTTTATTAAAACCAAATAACTTGTATATGCTTTGTATTTTTTAATATATTTATAGCATAAAGTCAAGAATTTTATAATCATTTATTTATTTGACCATCATATTATTATATTTGTTATAGAATTACATTTCCTTAAAAGTTGATGCACTGTTGATTATGGTGGGTGTGCGTTTAAACTAGTTAAAAGAATGTGTCTAAGTTGTCCAATTAGTATGATGAGTTGAAATAAGTTGTGATGAGATGTTTAAACCAATTATAATAGTGTGTCCAAATTAGTGCAACATTAGTTGTTCAATTACAAAGATACGTATACACTAGTTATAATAGTGTGTCCAAATTAGTACAACATTTTTTTAACCATGGTAATGCATTTGATACGTATAACTAGTTAAAAGAATGTGTCTAAGTTGTCCAATTACAAACATACATAGGTATGCCCAAGTTGCTCACCTCATGCATGAAAGAATTGTTTGATTTTACTGGTGCCTCTAAAACCCATATTTTATTTAGAGTAAATTACGATTTTGCCTCATGTGGTTATATCACTTTTACCCTATTAGCCTAAAAGGAATATTTTATCATCTGTATCTCCAACGTCTTTTTATCTAACTATTTTGGCCCTTACGACTAACATCATCCATTACCATGGTTAAAAAAATGTCATGTACCCCTCACGTGAGGGGCAATTAAGTCAATTTATTTTACTTTTGTTTTTGAATAAAAATCAAAGAGCAGATCACTAATCACTCATAAAAGATTTCTTTTTGGGCTAAAAGTGAAATAGTTGTTTGATTTGAATCAAAATTTTACTTTCTATAACCCAAACCGGCCTCTCAATATGTAATCTTCTGAATATTAGGAATTGGTCAAATACAATTCATTTTATTTTCATATATTTTCTAAATTTTATAATCAAGATAAAAAATAACATATTAGTCGTGAACCAATACTTTCACAATCATATAATTATATATCTTCATTCTGTTTAAAAATTATTTTTTTTATACAGTGGATATTTTTATTTAATAAATATATACATTTAGGAAATACAAGCATGTAAAAGATATATTCTTTGTAGTAAAGTAATTATGATAATTTTAATTGAAAAATACATTTGAACACATGTGAATTAATAAGAGATACAGAAGGCCAGACTCCAGAGGCCCAGAAGAGAGTTAACTAGTCAAGGGACAGCGCTATATAAGTTGGGTGCAAGCCCATTATTAAAGGGCTAAGTTAGGCCCAAACTACTAACTGTAAACTCAAGTATTTGTATTTTGGCTTCTAAATTATCAGGTTATAATCAAACACTAAATAGTAGGGGTATGCGCGGTTCGGTTAGGTATTTGGGCAAAACCGAAACCGAAATGTCGGTTTACAGTTTTTAAAAACCGTTCGGTTTCGGTTTTTTTTCGGTTTTATCACCGGTTCGGTTCGGTTATTTCGGTTTTTTAAACAAAATTATATAAGATTCAAAAATAAAAGTATAAAATTTCGGTTTTTGAAACAAAATTATGTTTACATTTAAGTTATTATATTTAAACTTTTTAATTAATAATGTTCACATAAATCTAACCTTCTAATCTATTTTTTTGTTTCCCCAAAGTTTTTTTTATGACTTTTTCTTTTATAATACTTTGAAGATTATGTAATTTATATTAAATTTTTTTATTTGTTGTACGTAATAAATAAATCATCTCAATTATAAATAAACATGTTAATGTTTTTATTATAAATACTTAATATTCAAGAATAAAATTAAGAATTTCTAATAGCAAACACTTAAACTTAAACATAAAAATATATGTTTTTTTCGTTTCGGTTCGGTTTTTATCGGTTATTGAAAATGATTATCCGAAAACTTAACCTTTTCTAGGTTTGAACCTCAAACCCCCCCCCCCCCCACCCCCCGTGGATTATCCCTTTGAACAACAAATGCTACCATGTTATAATTTACACCAAAATCCTAAATTAGTCAAACTTTTCTAGGTTTGAACCTCGGAAACACCCCCCAGTGGCGGAGCCATAAACTTTTTCTTATGGTGTATTTTTATGGATACCCCGGTTTATAGCAACCCAAATTCAAACTTTTTGGATCGATTCGGATCTAATCGGGTTGAATCACATAATAAAAGCAAATATCACAGTAAAAGTACAATGTCAATGAATAAAAACACATAATAAAATTACAAAGTCATTTGAAATATATAAAATTTTTCATTTAATAGTTGCTTTGTACGCATTTTCATGTTTTGAAAACGATTCATATTGTTTTCAACTAGTATTCGAGCATGCGCTTCGCAACGGGTTGTAGGAGGTTGATGGTGAAGATTGGAGCCCATGCTTCGCGGCGAGGTCGTAGAGGTTGAAGGCGAGGATGTATATATTTCATGACGGTAAAATTAAGCAATCAACACAGTTAAGTAAACAATTTAGAGTTAAAAGTTTCATTTAACTATAATAAGGTAAATAAAAAAACGATAATATTTGTTATCTTGTATATTTTACATTGAAGGGTTAAAAAGCAACATGATTAAATAACCATGTCTAGATTTAAATTTTAGCTTTAATTATAATAACTAAAACAAAAAAGAACAAAACCTATAAAAAATGTCACACCCTGACTTTTGCGGAAGCGTGATTATGGTGTGACTTTCTTAATATCATTGCATTTAATCATAACAACAGCTATATGATAAAACCATAGGTTTGTCATCCATCGAATAAGTTTAAAACGTAACAACATTGTTTAAAAATGTAGACTTCAAATTCAAGTTTTACAATCATACCAAAATGTTTATGAGTTCACTAAGGACTCATCGAAAGATATTAAATAGCACCAAGGGTTGGGAGACGTGTCTCGTTCAGGAATAAGACACACCGACCAAACCCAAAGACCATGGATGACATCTTTATTTCAAACGCATCATAAAAACTTCCAACGTCCGCCAGATCCACTTACTAGTTCCCTGAAATACATGTAGTTTGAAAACATCAACAAAAGTTGAGCGAGTTCATGTGTTTAGTATGTGTGCACGAATCATCCTTGAAAACCTTTGTATGTATGTATGTACTTGTAAACTGGTATGAAGCAACAAGGAAAAATAGATCAATTAATGTGTAGCTAATACATTAATATAAGTGACATGGCATAGGAAGCACTCAATCCTGTATGCGTATTTCGTATCGGCCCCTCCGGCGGAACGACATAGTCACCACATGCGGCCAACTCGCAGGCCCATGGGTGGGGCTCGCAACACCCAATAGATCTATCACTCATGCCCCTCGGTACTTATACAAGGATTAATGGTCTTAAGTTAATCGCCTACCCATTCACGTGATCTAGCAGTACATTCCTTAGCTAACCATACCGTTTGTAAATGTTTGTAAACAATTGTAACATGTATTTCACCCCCGAAGTTATAAAACTGAAAACAGTTAAAAGAAAAGGGGGACATGAACTCACAGTTTTGCGTTCCTTGTATCCAAGTCCTTGTATCCGATGTAACGTCCTTGTATCCGATGTAACTCAAAGCTTCATCTAGAACGCACGACTACCTACATGCGTACTACGGTCCGTTAGACGAGCGGGTCGTGCCTTGTCTTAGTATTGATTAGTGCCCTTGAGTTACGTTTTAAAGTGTCTTTGTTATTGTTCCAAGAATATAATCACTTGTTAAAATAATAATTATTTTAACTTTAAATTATATTTTAATTTTTGAATAATCGTTAAACAGTATTTTGTAACAATACTTCTCAAGTATTTATATTCGTATTTCCTTCCCAAGGATGGGGGTATCTCATACATGTATTTTCGTATTCTTGTATTTGTATATCTCGTCATGTATTGGCGTCGTATTCCGGTGTTTACGTATTTCCTTAATAAATATCCCATATATATTTTCAAAACAATATATTTTCAAGTCTCACTTAGAAAATATATATAAACTTATTTTATCCCCAAATGTATTTCAAGTTTATCCAAGAAAACGTATATTTTTCCCAAAAATCATACATCTTCTAAAAACTCTAGGAAAATATATTCTTACTTCTCAAAATAATATATTTTCTCCTTGTCGAAAATATGATATAACTTGGTGATATTTACAAAAATCATATTTTCTTTTCTTGCATCCAAAATATCATTTACCAATTATATATTTATAATGGTATTTTTCGGAATATTTTGTAAGTTACGTTCTTGCGTTCGGTTTCACAATATTAAGTGCGTAACTTATATATATTTATTCCTCGTGATTTTTGGTATTATTTTGGATTGTAAATTGTTGGTATTTTGTTAAGTTATATTACTTTAAATCCTAAAATAATATAATTATTACACCAAGTATACAAATAGTCACACACAACGGGTCTTTAATGTAAATATATATTCTAAATACATATTTATCCATTTTTTTTATAAAAACCAACCTTCGATACTTGTATTTTTGTAACAAAATCTATGGCAAAGTTTATATTGAAAACCATAGTTTAAACCTTCTTGTAAACATTTGTTTAGAAAATATTTTTCTAAGTGTTTGTATTTTTAGAAAATTTTGCCATAGTTTCCCCTAAAAATGGAGGTGTCCATGCTATCAAAGCATATCATTTTCTTTTCAAAATCATCACAATCAATCAACAATCAATCTTAAACAACTCATACTTACCAAGTGCCAAAATATTGTTATCTACATAATAATCATGAACTTGAACTTTTATAAAAACTTGTAGTAACTTGGTAGTGTGTCTAGTAGGTTTAGTTACCCCTTTAAAATGTATTTACTTCTTTGAGAACTTCATTTTTAAAGAAGTTGGGTGTTTACAACTTCCAAACTCATTTTCTAAAAATGCTTCTTTAAGCAATCTTCTTGTTACACAAGTGTTTCTATGCTTGTTTCTCCATTAAAAATAGTGTTTGTTTATGTAAGAACCAAGATCTATTAAAACTCATATTTCAAGCTTGGTTCTTTTGGAAAACCACCTATAAAGTTTAGATCTATATGATTATTAACCCACTTTGATTATTATTTTTCAAGAAAATAATATATCTTTTCAAGTTCATGTCTTTCATGAGGATGATTTATAAATCTCTAACATTTTCACCCTCTCATCTTGCTAGATTATGTTTTTAATCATGATCTAGCAAGATCATATAATGATCTACATCATTTTCACAAACATCATTCATCAAATATCATAACAACATTAAACAACATGATTCCTTTAAGTTTTCTTATAATTTCAAGCTTATGTTCATGTTTCATGATTATGTTCTTTAGTGTTCTTCATAATAATCAACATGAATCTTCTTTTAACCACTAATATAAGATGAACAATGGAGTGTATGAAGTTCTTACCACTAGCTCAAGGCTAGGGATGATTCAAATGAAGATAACAAGTGGATAAAAGCAAACGGTGAAGGTTCTTTAGCTTCCGAAAGCTCCAAGCTTCCTTATACATCCTCTAGCACCCTTGTGTATATGTAGAATGTATGGAAGTTGAAGGAGAAATGATGGTGTGTGGGTGGTTAGGTTCGGCCGAAACCATGGGAGGAAGAAGGAGAATAACTCAAGTGTGGAGTATATTAGAGAATGAGATATGTGAAACTAGTGGTCCATCTATATAACTTCCCAACATCATATCTTCCAATGGATAAAGTGTTCCCTAAAGTACAAGACAAGATCATATAAACAATCTAAAAAGATCTCCAAAATAGGCCATGTGGGCCGATTGTATAGGCGGGGGGGGGGGGGGGGGTAGTAGGCTTAGGTTGTAACAATTTAGTTAGTTTGTAGTTAGAAATCAAGTATAAGTTAAGTACTTGGTTACTAGATATTTTTGTAGGTGTTATGATGTTCGGGGATCATAACTAGCTTGGAAACATTAAAACAATGCTTCTAGTATAATTTTGATGTTTCGGGTAGTGTCCGGTTGTTCAGTTAGATACCGGTTCGTTAAAGTGTCAAATTATACCGTTTAGTGTTCTTTAAGTACCCTTTTGGGACACTTTTAATTCCCGACACTTAGGAAAGTATTCAGGACCATTTAGTCATATTTTTGCACATTACTAGCTTGTTAAAAAGCTGAATTTTGCTGAAATATGCAGAATTCTGCACTTTATGTGGGTTTTAGGCACTTTCCGGCACTTAAACTATCACCTAGTGAAGCAGTTTTATGGTCCTTACTTCCCTACACACCATACTAGGGTAGTACCTTATCTCTGGCCCATACTGAGTCTCAAAACATAAATCGCTTATAAAACTTTAAGGATCGTATGACAACTCTATTAAAGTTTGTGGGTCGCAACATAAATCGCTTATAAAAAATATAATTATTATTAAACTTACCTATGATAAATCTATTAAAGTTCAAGGGTATATGTAAATCGTTTATCAAAAAATTATTATAGTTTAGAGGTTGTGTGATAACTTTATTAATGTTCAAAGTTAGAAACGTAAATTAATTATAACAAAAGACAATAATATTATAGCCTTATAATTATGAATTAAACGACCAAACATAGATTTATTACTATTCACGTTTTGAATTGTTATAGTGTAGAATGGCAAATTGCAAAAAAAAAAAAAAAAAAAAAAAAAACATTTTTCTATATAACAAACAAGTGCAAGCATCGTTCAGATGATCACCAAACATATGGTTTGGTTAGGTTAAACAATTGAAACAAACCAATTAGACATGGGACTATGATGCTTACTAGATTAGAAAAATAAATATGCATGGACCTCTAATGATTTAAAGTATAACTAGGTTAGAACCCCGTGTATTACACGGGTTAAATAAATGTAATTTTATATATTAAATAATAAAAATTATATTTTTATGAACCCCGTATATTGTACGGGTTAAATAAATGTAATTTTATATATCAAATAATAAAAAAAAAGTTAAATCTTTAAAAACCATGTGTATTACACAGATTAAATAAATGTAATTTTGTATACTAAATACTAAAAACGTCGTATCTTTAAAAAAAGCCATGTATAATCGGGTTGAATAAATAATAATAAAAAAATCATCATTAAAAACCCTGTATGTTACACGTGTTGAATAGATCTAAAAAAGAGTTATATTTTTAAAAACCATGTGTATTAAACATATTAAATAAATGTAGTTTTGTATATTAAATACTAAAAACGTCGTATCTTTAAAAAAACCCGTAAGTTGGGTCGAAAAATCTACCAAATAATAAAACATTATATCCTTAAAAACTTCTTGTATTATACGTGTTGAATAAATCTAATTTTACATAGCAAATGATAAAAAGATATATCTTTAAAAACTTCGTGTATTACACGTGTTATATAAATGTAACTTTGTATAGTAAATAATAAAAAAAATTATATTTTTCAAAACCCCGCATTTTAGACTTGTTGAATAAATATAATTTTGTATATCAAATAATAAAAAAGTTATATTTTTAATAAATTAGGATAACATTTAATATATTATTTATATATTTAATATAAGATAAGTAGGAAATAGAGATATTTGTTTTAAAAATATATTAAATTAACAATTTAGATTTGAGGATAATATTTTATTAAAGTATGATAAGATTTAATATTAATTTATTATTTATTTATTTAGTTAATATAAGATAAGTATAGATTTAAGAATACCTTCAATGGATGACACGTGTCCAAAACTTGGTTTCTTTTATTATAGTAGATAGAAGATTTTTGAACTATAAATTTGTTTATTATCTAATTCTTTTAGAAGAAAACAAAACAATGGTGTTGTTTGTAAAAAGACAATGCTGTCGCTCGTAAAAAAACAATAGTGTCGCTCGAATTTTTCCTATTATACGTTGTATTTGCTACAGAAAATTCAATGGTGTCGGGCGACACCGTTGTTCAAAGTGTGGCTCCGCCACTGCCCCCCCCCCCCCCCCCCCCCCCTTCTTTTCTAAAAGGCATGTGCCTTTACGAACTGGGCTAGCCCCTGAATATTTAATAAATTATCATAGATTACATAAGAATTTGATGAAGCTGTTCATGGAGTTTAGAGAGAAGCTACAATGTTGAAGACTACGAAAGAAGAAGATACAAAAAAAAATGACACTTTAGGATGAGTGGTAATCAATGCTCAAAATTAAACAACATAAGAAGCTAAAGTGACTGTAAAAGTGAGTTTCATAAAGTATATTGTAATTGTAGGATACATAATGAGACTATTATGCCTTTTCAGATGGCATGCTCGATGCATATTTTACACATAGTGCTTTGTAATGGACTTCATCTATTATGAAAACATGATAAACATATATGTCTTTTGAGATAATCAAAGTTTGTGAAGAAAAAACCAATCATATAACATCTTTACCCGCTCAAAAAATGAAATAAGATACTTTGTTTAAACATATACATGGAAACTACATTTTTTAGCTTGTAGGGACATGTCGTCTCTAATCTCTATAGGTTAGGTTATCTAGGCCTGTAGAAGACCATCCTTACAAGGTCCTTAGGTCGTGTCTATAGGGGTCGTCTCAATAGGTAAACTTTTAGGGACGACATGTTATCTCTATAGATTTAAAATAGAAAAATTGTTGTAATTAGATAATACGCCGTTCCAATAGATCTAAAATCATTTTTTCAGTTTTTTTTATTTCTATGTTCCGTAGGGACGACATATTGTTCCAATACATCTAAACTATTTTTTTTTCAGTTAATGTTTCTAAGAAAAACCCGAAGAAATGAATTTAGATCTACTGGAGATGGCAGTGGTGGTGGGCGGTGTATATGGAGGTGAGGTGGTTGTGGTGGTTATGAAGTGGGAGCTGGGTGGTTGTGGTGGGGTTGTAGAGAGAGTGGTTTGGTGGCGGTGGTGGTGGAGGTAGAGGGAGAAAAGGGTAAAAGAGAGACATATCCACATCATCATCCACGTCATTGTTCACATCAACAAAAACTAACTGGGTTATAACATAGTTAGAAAAGGATCGATTGGGGCTAAATTCTTACAAGTTGGGATTGTTGAAGGAATTTTTTTAAGTTGTGATTATTATCGGCTAACAGATGAAACTTATGCTTATTAAAATCCAATAACTCTTTTACATGAGAAACAAAAAAAAACATCTAATACGTGAAATTTATGTAGAAAAGAAAATCAAATTTATGTTTTGAATGTTAAGTCATCAGGTTATACATCACACATTACACATAATATGTGAGCATATAGCTCACTATAGCACATAGCCGTACCCGAGAATTGGAAGGTTCGATGCGATCAGGTCAAATGAACCCCTAAAATATAAACTTGTATATAAAATATCAATTAAACGACAATAATTGTGATAACAATAAGCAAAACAAAACTTCAATTTATCGACTCTTCTCGTCTCACACTTGCTATTTCCAAGCTATATATAGACTCTTCTCACCTCAAAAAGTGTCATATTATATAGCAATGTTTTCAATAACTATTCTTGTACTAGACTATAGAGTGTGGAGGGGCTTGGATTGAGGACATTGCTCGACATGGGGCGTGTGCACAAGCTAATACTAAAAAATTAGGGGTGTGGTGGGGCGTCCCTTAGCTGGGCGTGGCCAGACATAAGGATTTTTTTTCTTTTTTTGTTTAAACTATTTAAAATTTCATTAATAAAAATAACACACTAATTAAATTAAAATATTACATAGAATATTTAAAAAAATACAACGAAAATAAAAAAAATACCTACAAAAAAAAATTAAAAACTACATAAAAGTTACTCCATGTTATATTTTTTCATTATTTTTTCTTTCATTTCCAAAGTCATTGCCAATTGTGGGCCGATAAGGTGATCGACGAGCATGACGAGAAATTTCATATCTTCGCGTTTTTCTTTTGGAGATATCTTTTATCGAACGACGCATGGATATCTTTTTTTTCTGGATTCGGGTTGGGATAGGGTAACTGGAATAGACGAGTCGTCGTATGGAAAGTTTGTGTATACACGATTTCCTATATATGATGTGATTCTAGCTAGATCGGGACACAGTGAGTATACTAAACCGTGTAGCGTTTGTTGTGGATGGCCGTGTGTAATGGGTATTTGTTGATGAGGCGGTGAACGATTTGGTGGCGGGCTAGGTTTCGGGTTTTCTTGGTATCTAAAGGGGTTGTTTGGGGCGTAGCCGCAGTTAAAAGGATGCATTGTAGGATGTTGTGGGTTGATTATATAAAAAAGAAAGAGAGATGGTAGAAGAAGTAGAGAAGTGGTAAAAATTGTAAAAAAATGGTGGGTATTTATATATTGGTTTAATTTGTAAATAATTTTTTTTTAAACTAGACGTTTAGCAATGGGTACTTTGAACTAGCCAACCAAAACCAGCCATGTCACCCCTGCCCCCACCCCCCAGTCCCACACCAGGCACAATCTCCACGCCAAGCGGGCAACGCCATACCCAACACTTAGCCGATGTGGTGTAGCCAGCGTTAAACCCAATCCATTGCCCAAACTCATGCCCCACGCCCCACACGGCCACACCCCATAGTCTTAGCATGTAAGTTACAACAATATAGCTAGTGTTGTGTGTGTACATATATATAGTGATCTAGTGGTGGCCACGGGTATTTAAGTTCCACCTATGGTGGGTCCGGGTGAGTTTTCCCATCCAGGTCTCAAGTTCAAGCCTGGGTGATAGGGGTTTCTCATTGAGGGGTTTAAATTGGGGATATATTATACGAGAGGGCTATCTAGCACGGACCCGGTTAAGAAAAAGTATGCTAAACATTCCGACATTCGCGAATAATTCATACCTTTGTGTAACTAACCATACATATGTGTAATTAACCTTATATAATAAAAACATAATACAACTAAATTGAAAAAAAAACCAAACAGTAATTGACCTTTTGTGATGTTTGTTTGTAGAGAACAAAGGCAAAATCGCAACACATAATCAGATTTTACAAATTTTCTAGAATCAAATCCAACGTAGAATGGTACAAAAAAGAAGCAAAATAAGTTACCATTGATTGGAGACATTGGACATGAAAATCCATATGAACAAATTTGACCACTTTATTTCCGTGTGGAAGATCCTACATTGTAGTCTCACCCATATTACTTTTTTGAGTTAATTACATAATTAGTCCATGTGGTTTGCACAAAATAACAAATTTAGGTACCAATAGTTTAAAATCACCTTCTAGGGTATTAACTTTTCATTTTGTAACATTTGAAGGTATTAACTTCTAGGGTATTAACATAGTTAGTCCTTGTGGTTTGCACAAAATAACATACTTAGGTACTAAAAGAATGTAATTTTAAACCTACAAATAACGTTAATACCTTCAAACGTTACAAAATGAAAAGTTAATACCTTAGAATGTGATTTTAAACTATTAGTACCTAAGCATGTTATTTTGTGCAAACCATAGGAACTACCTATGTAATTAACTCTATTTTTTTCTTAGAAAATCATTACAACGGTTTTTTTTTTTACCTAACCTAGTGTAGCTATATGGTACGAAAAAGTTATGTTTATAGCTATTAGATGTGCAAACATCAAAATTCTCAGTTGTCCTACGAATTTGGTTCATCAGTTAATTGGTCTATCATTTCTAGAGGAGATGTTGGTTTGATTCCCGCGTGGGCCATTTTCGATAGACATCCGGGTGAATAGACTAGGGATGAGCTTGGTACCGACCGGTACCAAACCGGTACCGAAAATCCTCAAAAGTAGGTACCGGTACCGAATATACCCGGTACGGTTCGGTACCGGTATTTGAGGGTAAAAACCGGTACCGAACCGGTACCGAAAATGTCAAAAGTCGGTACCGAATCGGTACCGAAAATGTACCCGGTTCGGTAGTTCGGTACCGGTACCGGTTCGGTACCAGTACCGGGTACCATTTGCTCATCTCTAAAATAGACGAATCGAGACTTTAATCTTGGGTTCAAACCTGACAGGGGGCGAGGGTTTACGGATTCTATCCGGTTCCCACACATCAGGGGGACACGGTCTCATGGCGGTCGATGACTTGACCTTAGAATAACCCCGAGCAGAATAGGTTTACACGTGAGATTCTTTTCCGTTTAAAAATTATTTATTTCAGTCAATCCTATGATGTGCATGATTCACCACTTGTTCATCAACTTTTTGCTCTCCTATTATCAACAAATATACAATGAGAATTTTTGATCATTAACAATATGTTCAACCTAAAATGCTGATAGTATTTATTAAAAACGTAGTTAATCATAAAATATAATTACAATAATGCTAGTTTACGATAAAAAATGTAATGTTGTATTCGGTGCTTTCCATATCCCAAACATTGTATAACCAAAAATAATTATCAAACACTATTTCTTTTTAGAGTAAACTGCAATTTTACCCCCTGAGGTTAGGGGTGATTGGCACTCTTACTCCCCCTAAGGAAATAATTGCAATTTTACCCCCACTGTTAACTCTTATGTCGCAACATTACCCCCTAAGCTCAGTCAAAGGTAGTTTGACCCTAATAGTTGAGGGTATTTTGGTAATCTTACCCTTATTTATTATTATATTATTATTTTTTATTATCTGTTGGCCACCACCGCCTCCTAACCACCGGCGAACCACCAGAATGAAGACTCACCGGTATTTTGAATCAGGGTAAGCTTCTTTAGAGCACCTCCATTTTTTTCCATCTGTTCTTCTGCATCTTCCTGGTTCTAAATCTATCTTTCTGCCATACCCACCGATCTGATACAACTGATTGTATGGAAAGCTTGATCCTTCCCATACTCCTACTACAATCTCACATCCTACCAAAAGGTCACCTCACCATACCATACCTTTACCAGAAGAAGAGAGAGAAAGCTTCAGAGCTTCACATTGACGATCACAAAAGCTCAAATCTTTCAAGTAAAAATTCAATCTTTTTCCTCAAACATTTCTTCTTTTTGGTTTATAATCACTACACATTTCATAATCCAGATGGGTCTTCCTCCCCATGAAGCAATCAACCAGTTCAAGGAGTTAATGGACCAAGGTTTCTTCATACCTCATCTTTCTTCTTTGACTTTAAAGATTTACTAAATTTGACATTTTTTTTGCAGTTGATGAGCCTCTTAAAAGAACATTCAAGGTTCTGCTCATGTTTCCCTTTAAAACCCTTTTAGATCTATGATTATTTTCTTGAATTCTAGTGTCAGAAGTGTTTAGATTTATGTAGTTGAACTTTTTTTTGGAAGAAAGTTGGTTGATATGCAAATGCTGGTGGTTAAAGAAAGTGTTGTAAAGTTTAGATCTTTAATCTTGTAGTTTTTGAGTTGGGTTTGGACTGATGACCCTATTTATTTATTTATTTTTTTTTTATTTATTATTATTTTTTTTTGATTTGATGACCCAATTGGAAGCTTAAGTTAGTTGTCACAGATGAACATATTCTAAGGGTTATTATTCATATAAATAATGACTAATTAGGCATTTAAATTGATGCTTCAGTTGAAAGCTTGAATTAGTTCTAACTGATGAAAAGTGTACAAGAATCTTTGTATAAATGATGAATCTTTAGGCTGTTAATTACACTTGGTAAGTTAAGTTTCCAAGAGTTGGATTTGAAATGATGACTCAATTGGAAGCTTGAATTAGTTAAAGAATCTTTATATGAATGACGAATCTCATGTTCATGGTTGCATTCTGTTTCGGGCTTACTTGAGTTGAGTATCATTTGTTCAGAACGTTCATCAGGGATATGTAGTCGAAACTTTGGAGAGATTTCTTAAAGCAAGAGAGGGAAATGTTACAAAAGCCCACAAGATGGTTTGATCTATGATCCTTTACGCTTCATAGTATCGATTTTTCATTGTTGAAGATGAAGGCGGGTGGTGGGTTTTTTTAGAGAGAGAGAGAGAGGGGGAGGAAGAAGATGGCAATGGTGGTTGTGGTGGTGAATGGCGGTGGCAGTGGTGGTTGAGGGTGGTGGCTGGAGGTGGCAGTGGTGGTTGTGGTGGTGAATGGCGGTGGCATTGGTGGCAGGGGGTAATATTACAGAGTAAATAAAGCACAGGGGGTAAAATAAAAGGGTATAATAGTCATTTCACCACCAAGTCAACAGATCTGTCAACAAAATTGAGCTTAGGGGGTAATGTTGCAACATAAGAGTTAACAGTGGGGGGTAAAATTGCAATTATTTCCTTAGGGGGGGGGTAAGAATGCCAATCACCCCTAACCTCAGGGGGTAAAATTGCAGTTTACTCTTCTTTTTATTAATATAGTTGACGTGCATGTCCACTTGTTCATCAACTTTTCACTCTCCTATTATCAACAAATATACAATGAGAATGTTAGATCATTAGCAATATTGGTAGTATTTATTTAAAAAAAGTAGTTAAATCATATAATATTATTACAATAAAAGCTAGATTACGCCTTTACGGCAGGGCCGGACCTATAATATAAGTAATTCAGGCTTGGACCTAGGGCCTCCAATTAATAGATAATTAATATGCTAACTATTAATATTAGTGCAAACTTGTTTTTTATTTGGTTGATTTCCTTTACAAGCAAATCACTATGTTATATAGTTGTGTTAGATTTTTGCTTAGTTCTAAACACAGATAAAGAAGTATTGTTTATAATAATCAAAAAAGGGAAAAACGGCCCCAAAATTTCATTTCACCTCGGGCCTCTAAAAAAGTTGGAACAGCCCTGGTTTATGGTGGCAAATGTAATGTAATATTCTGTGTTTTCATATCCCTAACATTAATTTGTATTACCAAAGATAATTATCAAACACTATTTCTTTTTATATATAGTTTTCTAGAAACATAAATAAAAGATGATCCTGTTGTGCTAAAATGTAATTACCTATATATTACCTATATATTAAAATTCAAACATTAGGAATAGTGTTAACACCATTCAAAAACAGTCATGTGGCACCTTTTTTATGTTTTATTTTGATTTTTTCTTAAATCACAAATTTGGATCACTGACGGAACACTGAAGTATCATTGTGTCACCCGTAGAATCACCCGATCATATCCATCTCCACTAGGCTATAATGCCTATACACCAATTCAAAAGAAAACCCAATAAATTTAGGAAAACCGCTTGTGATCAAAATCTTAAATTGATTAGAATACTTATGAAAAGAAAGGGATGAGATAGAAAGAAAAAATAAAAATAAATGTCATAAAATTCAAACTATTACCTATATATTAAAAGAGTAAACTGCAATTTTACCCCATGTGGTTTAGGTCAATTGGCACTCTGACCCCCTCTAACGAAATAATTGCAATTTACCCCCCCAACGTTGATGTTATGTCGCAATTTTACCCCCTGCTGTCTAATTCTGTTTAAAGTCAACATAAGGTATTAACGGTCAAAGGGTATAATCGTCTTTTCCACACTAGTTTTATATCTTACTCAACATAACACCCTAATATATCACACTCGCTGCAATCTTACCCCCCACCTATTAATGTCCGGAGTTTTAATGTCCGGTTGCTTTCCGGCGAGACATCAAACACAAATCGAAGACAACTACCGGACTCCACCGCCCGCCACCCACCTCGCCGCCCTCCGCCTCCCCCTTTCAGACCTCTTTTAAGCAAAATTGTGAACTGTTGCAACCAAGTTGTACTCCATGGTTCTGACTTCTTGAGTTCAAATGCATCATCAGCTTGTGCTTCAAATCCTTGGGTTTCAGCTTTCAGATTATCATCTATTCGGTGTTTGGGTTAGCTTATTTTGGAACAACTTTTAACTTATTGACTTATAATAAGTTAATAAGTTGGTTTTTAGTGGGTGTTTGGGTTAACTTATTGACTTATAATGAGTTTTTGTGTGATGAAAAGTTAAAAAGTAGAAGTCAGGAAATCCTGACTTATTGACTTATAATAAGTAGAAGTTAAAAAGGAGAAAAAGAAGGAATCCCAAACACCCCCTAGTTTCAGCTTATAAGCCGAGACTAACTTCCTTTTTACTGTAGCTTGATCTTCTTGATTGGAATCATCCGGCGATATACCTGATTTCTCATTTTTACAAAGTTCACAAAATTAGTTATTATGCAATAACATAATTTTGGTTGATGAGACACAGTGAAGTATTTAGCGACTTGAGGACTCAAACCAAATCTTAATATTGTAGCTAGGTACTTGATGTTGGAAGATAAACATCCACATCAAGTTTAATTAATCATGTGCGACTTATACTTATCTTGTATTATTAATTATATATATGTATGTAAACACTTATTTTAGGCGGTTGTATATATTGCTTTGCCGCCAAGCAAATCAGATATCAATAAAGTGATCTGAATATTCTCTCTAAAACCTTCTGGGCATATTTATGTTGTTGTCGTGTATATCAGAGGAAATCTGATATTCTAATAAGTGGCATCAGAGCCAAAGATCTGGGATCTATGAAGAAGATGGAAGAGGTGTTCCAATAAGAGTGGTGCAATGTCTGAAAATAGGATCAATAATTCTAAAATAGTAGTCAAAGGGACTTTCCCCTTAGTATTTTTACTTTCTCTTCTGGCTTTTCAGCTTGTGCTTCAAATCCTTGGATTTTGTAAACCACTTCTTGAAACTGTTTAATTGCATAATAAAACAATAAATTGTTAAATAATATATTTGATTTACGTTTCAAGAACTCTGAAAGGGATTTTTGTTAATGTTGGGGGAGGGGGTCTAGTTAATGTTGCTGTGATAGTGGTGATTTTGGTGGGGGAGATGGTGGTGGTGATAGTTGGTGGCAATGGTGGTTGATGGTGGTGGTGGAGGGCTTATGAGAGAGGGGGTAATAATGCAGAGTAGAACAAACCATATAGGGTAATATACAAGGGTAACATAGTCATTTCACATCCCAGTTAACAAATCTGTTAACTTATTTGACGGCAGGGGGTAAAATTGCGACATAACATCAACGTTGGGGGGGGGGGGGGGTAAATTGCAATTATTTCGGTAGAGGGGGTCAGAGTGCCAATTGGCCTAAACCCCAGGGGGTAAAATTGCAGTTTACTCTATATTAAAATTCAAACCTTAGGAATAGTGTCAACACCATTAAAAAACAGCCATGTGGCACTCCTTTTTATGTTTAATTTTGATTTTTTCTTAAAGGACAAATTTGGATCACTGACGGAACACTAAAGTATCATTGTGTCACCCGTAGAATCACCCGATCATATCCATCTCCACTAGGCTATAATGCCTATACACCAATTCAAAAGAAAACCCAACAAATCTAGGAAAACCAGTTGTGATAAAAAATCTTAATTGATTAGAATAATTATGAAAAGAAAGAGATTAGATAGAAAGAAAAAATAAAAATAAAATGTCACAAAATTCAAACTAATGATGGAAAATTCACAAGCATGCTACTATCATTTTGAAAGAAAAAAAAAGTAAACCAAAATAAGGCCTGGTCTATTCGCACACGGCCTTTGTCTTTTTGCACACTCAAAGCGCCCCGCTTTGGCCATAGCGGGGCGCTTTGGCCAAGGTCAACAGACAAGGACTGACTTTGTAAGGGTCCTCCACAGGCGCTTTGGCGCTTCAACAAAGCTGTACTCGCCACCGTAACCGAAATTCGAATAACCTTGTTGTGCGTAAGGGTCCTCCACAGGGGTATTCAAATCCAGCGTCACCGTGTTATCACGATAACGAATGCCAGATACAACCTCTGCCTCCCTCAAGTTGGACGAGACTGGTTTCTCATACGAGTCAGAAATAGCGGTCCCCTCGTAAGAATCAGGAACAACTGTCTCGTCAGAATATTGACCGAAAATATAGTTGTTTAACCACGACATCGTTTTTTCAAGAGATGTAACTAATACAGCAAAACCGCGCGTTATTTTGAAGAAACACAACGGATGGGGAATAAAGGCAATACAGACCTTTGATCTGAAATGAATGAAAATGTATATCGAATTGTCTGTCTCAGAGGTTGCTTTTAAAAGGTAAAATGGGTGAAATTTGGGGTCGAAGCGCCGCGCTATGGCCAAAGCGCGGCGCTTAGGGTTAACGACAAAACATCATAATCAGCTTTATGTCTCTCAAACAGTAGCGAATGTCTCAAACGTCAATCGAAGCACCTTTTGTCGAGCATAGCGCTGCGCTATGGCCAAGGCGCGACGCTTTGAGGTGTGAAAATAATTTTGGCCGTGTGCAATTAGCATGACCCCAAAATAATAAGAAATGGCCTATTTATCGTTGGGGGGAACAAAATCAATTCCCCAAACATGGAAACATCATTGCCTAAGTTATTTGAGCAAATACAGAACATTGATTTCATATAAACAGTATTATTATAACTAGTGGGTGTAGGTCCTTCTCGAGGATGAGATAAAACCTTATCCTTGTTATATCAAACACACTAGCGAGTGCGGAATCCAAGCTAGCATGCAACCGAGACTTTATACGAGAACAAGCACAAACACAACACACAACATTCAACGATTAACACCACTTGTATTAATGCGTATGAAAGGTTCGGTTACAAGTCCAATGTTCACAGATGTATTCTGCAAACTCTCAAAGTTCTCTCGTGTGTGTGCTCTCCTCTCTCTTGTGTCTAACTGATCTCTGTTTCACACAACACACTACATGGGTATATATACCCGACACAGCAGGTCTGGTCGAAGGATCAGACAGATTGATCGAAAGATCATCTGTCGACCAGAAAGCCATCGAAAGATTCACAAATACCTCGAAGGATGATATCCTTCGAGATATCCTTCGAGTTCATCCATCGAAGGTTATGTTTCGAACTCATCTATCGAATGTTCATCTTTCGAGCTCATCGAAGGATATAAAACAATCCTTCGATGACTCATCCTTCGACACAACCAGCTTACAACATTTTTCTAACTGTTTGGTCAAGTCAAACCAGGAGGATGGTTGACTTGGTCAAACTTACATCAACCTTACATTAAAGACATCGTTTTGTATCATGACGAAATACAGACAAAGTACAGACACAAGTGCACCAACAAACTCCCCCTTGGCTGTAGCTTTGTCTCGATCTTCGTGTCTTCAAGTCTTCAAGGCCGAGTTGAACCGAGCCGAGTCGCGTCCACACAAAGTGTATCAACAAACTCCCCCTTGGACGCTACTCGTGATGGTTCGTCTCCTGTGACTTTCATGTCGGAGGATCTTCAAAGTCTTCACGCGTCGTAAGTAGAAAGTGTATCAACAAACTCCCATTTAACTTAGGTAGTGTGTCAATAAACTCCCCCTTAGATTGAACTCTCCATTGAGTCATGCTCGTGAATCTTTTGACTTGTCAATTCTTCAGATCCTTGTGTTGTTGATGAAGGGACAGCGGCAACTCGATCATTTTATCCTTTGAGTGCCTCCACTTCGTGTCTTCATTCCAAAGCTTTTCATCGAGCATGTTCTCCTCGCCTTTAGCATCTGCACATGCAAGAAAGCTAAACGCATAATGAGAACAACTGCTTGGAATATAGTTAACATTTAAACTAATGACACATATGAGATCAAATCTCAATCAAACACCAACCGACAGCAGTTTGAAAGTTTAGAGAAATATTCATTTTAATCCTTTAACTTTCAAAACTCGTTAACTTCGACTGTTTATGAAGATGCAATTGTTTTCCAGCTTACGATCAGGATTTTGGGTAGGATAGACTCGAGTTCCATCATCGGTCAATCAAAAATAAACTAGAAGAAAAATCTTTTTGGATTTTATAAAGTTTAAATTAAAACACACCTAAAATCTTTTTGAAATTTTCATTTTTCAAAAGTAAAGACGGAAAGCAATAAATAAATATATACAAAGATGCATAAACAGGAAACATTAAATAAATATTTACAGACATTCTTTTTGCGAGTTTCGAGGGTAAGAGAATCATATCAGTGTACGGTCATGCCAAAACACTCTTGTTTTTCAATTAGTTAACATTAAGATAAGCATCCTATAACAATTATCGGTATTGTTGTCCACATAAGCTCAACTTATCATTTGTAATCATGGCGAGGGGATACGTTAAGGTATAATTTATACTTACCGACCGGTGTTCATCCACATCACGACACATTCCCGTATCAAGGTATGCATGAGGGTTCATCTTACCGGTGAGTATACCGATTATCATCTGTTTGACCGTATATGATGTGAGATTCTCACTTATTTTTGTTTGAAAACAAGCCCTATGTGATATAATCACTTATTGAAGAGGAACTTGATTTTCATATGCATGAGGGCACAGGAGCAAGTCCGTGAACAGGTCAGTACTTTCGTACAGCAGAGAGACGAACTTGACTCCCGGATAAATGTGATATTTTATCACTTATTTGTTTGGACATGTGATTGTCTATCACTTATTGAGGTCGTATGCAGTATGTACACGTATGTATGGTATCATGGAAGATCTAGACTTGCGTCCCCGTTATTTTTCGGTAAAAGATACAACCA
Organism: Helianthus tuberosus; assembly: GCA_030545235.1. Taxonomy (NCBI): domain Eukaryota; kingdom Viridiplantae; phylum Streptophyta; class Magnoliopsida; order Asterales; family Asteraceae; genus Helianthus; species Helianthus tuberosus. The sequence continues at coordinate 44,903,792 of CM060358.1, read as the reverse complement.
TGATACCCAGATGATAAGCAGCATAAAGACCGAATATTTCAGAACCTCGGCAATCTCTCAAACGAAATTTCGGTACTAAGACCATATGCCAATGAATGGTTCCCACCTGATCTTCAGTCGGATTTAAGTTTATATCACCCTGCACACTTTAAAATGATTGTGAGCCTACCGATACATCTTATATAGAGCTGCTTATCGTTTTTCATTTTAGGTTTAAGGAGGTTTAGACAGACCACTGATGTACTATCATTTTCTCTTTTGCTCGCCAGGAAACTCATTTTTGTTTTTCTATTGTTTTTGTGTTTTTGAAATTTTTCGCTGTTTTTGGATTTTCAAAATTTTTTATTTTTATTTTTTACTCCCCCTAAAACCAACAAACTAAGATAAAATTTAAAAGACACAAGGATATTTACAAAAACGATTTCCCGATGTCGGTTAACTCATGTTTTACCTCAATGCTGTTTACCAAAATTAAGTTTTAATCAGAAATGATTTAGCGAATTTTGGAAAAATCAGTTGGCATGTCGGTAGGCGGTGCGGGCCATGACAGCATTGTCTGGCCAAAGAGTGCTGAACGAGATAATAATTCACAAAGCAGCTTAAATATCGACAAGTATAGGAGAGATTAGAAATTTAAAACCGTATCCTGCAACTGCATCGTGCATTGCAAGGAATCTGAGTGCTCTCCCAAACTGGATATCCACCCGGTGTGGATTTCAAAGTCGATTTTGTAGCTACTGAGAAGTCTCTTGACATCGACAAGATCATAAACCTTTGGGTCCGGCTGGTCTTCCACATTGCACCAGCGAAGGTCTTTGTCTTTCTCTTTCAGAAGTAGTGTGCGGTTGTTCAATCCAAGCCAAAGCATCCGCACACTCGGTTGGTTTGTTCAACAAACACATTTTCTTCAATCACACCATGAAGAAATGTACACTGCACGTTCATCTTGTAGATTGTTGAACTTCAGACGTGCTGCAGGGGCGTACATTTTGATTTGAATCTATCCCGGGGACCCGATCAAAGCCTTTAACAATCAGACGTTGGTATGATTTTCATTTTGTCGAAGCTTCCAATTTCTTTCATCAGACATTTCTTTTTCCTTTGCTTTTTCTCTCCATCAAAGGCAACAATTTCTTCTGTCGCCTATCTTGTGCAAGGACGCTCCACTATCAACAATCTTACGACTATCGAAAGTTCCTCCTGGAATATCCTACGCACTCATTCAGAGATTAGTTGGAGAGTGGGACCCAAGCCTTTGTGGACTTGGGTCGTCCTTGATCATCAAGAAAAGTGATTTCAATCACTTGATGATTAGGAAAAAGAACCTGTGGTGCTCCCCCTGACTGAATTACCTGTTTTTGTTTCCAAGCTGTTTGTTCTTTACCAGTATTTGTATTAATTGTTTTAGCATTTACTGGTTTTACAGTTTTAGGTTTTGCTTGAACAGGTTTTTCTTCTTTGACCTCTGATTTTAAGGCCTTTTCAATTACCTTTTGATTCTTTTGTTTTAACTTCTTTTCCCTTTCTTTCAAGACACGTGGGTCTTGTTTCGGGGAAAATGATCGTTTTTGGTAATTGGTTGCTTGGGGAGCACTTGTTTTTGCCTTCAACTTTTGCAGGTATGGGCAGTATCTTACAATATGCCCAATTGTGCCACACTCAAAACACATTCTCCGCTCTACAAACCTCAGAGAAACATGTTGATGATCAGACGGAGAACCAGACAATGAACTTTGTGATCTAGACATGCTTGGACCTAAATCACATGCGTTGGTGTGTTGGGTGTAATTATTCTGATCATTTCGTTTTAAAATTCTAACTTGTTTTATAAACTCAAGGTTAGATTTATCCTGAAATGTTTCAAGTTTATCTGAACCCGTGGATCCAACAAAGTTCACTTTCGGTTCTCTTTTCTTAACAGGAGCTCTTTTGTTTTGCACCCATTGTTGTTGAACCTTAGGTGCTTGAACATTCTTGTTCTGAGCCTTCTTTCCCTGTACCTTACCTTTTCCGGAATTGACTTGTTGTTTTCGCTCAACTTGTAGTTTTTGGTTTCCGTATTGTTTTCTAATTTGTTCACACGGAATTGGATCACATTGAGTGACGGTAACTTTGCCACTTTTGTTTCCCAAAAACTTATCAGTGCATCCTTCAAAAATTTGCTCAATTAAATCTTGATTTACATTTTTAATTGGAAAATCTTTGTTAGAGTAGATTTTGCTATCTCCTTTGAGCGTGTACAACAAGTTACTCCCTTCAAAACTTGATACAATCGACTCCATTTCTTTTGACATTTCAGTCTTACTCGGTTTCACTGGTGGATCACACAGGATGTGATTCTCGATTGGAATATCAGATGTAACCGAGTTAGACTGTTGGTTCACAATTTCATCAGATTCATCATCCGAAGAATCAGCATCCTCAACAATGGGAGGACTCTGTTCCTTAACACACGATGAATCTGTCTCAATCTCAGATTCAGATTCTGATTGACCCGAGGATGACGTACCAGTTGTGAACCCGAGGCCTGCTGCAAAGTCATCTAGACCGAGTGGCACAGTAGGTTCAAAACGGGGCATATCCTCGTCATCAGGCAGTTTGGAGTAATTGTGATTCATTGGGGGAGGACATGATTTGAATCCAATACATGGTTTATCCCCCTTTTTCTTTCTCTCTTGAACATCAATGATGTGATCCAATACAAAGCGGGAATTGGAATAGCTTTCCAGTTTCTGCTTAATTGTTTCACATTCACATCGAGCCGTTGCCAACTCTACCATTTGCTTTTCAATTGTGTCAATAAGATTGTTGTTAGCATGTTGTTTTCGCAAAACAGCCTTTTGTAATTCTGAAACATCATGTTTTAATGACGCAATTGTTGCTTTAAATTCCTTTTCATTTCTGGTTAAAAATAAGTTAGCTTCAGTTGCTTTAGAAAGATCTACAATCAATTCTTGATTGTGTTTGTGTGTGATTTCAAATTTCTCCTGCAAACCCTCGTGTTTGCTTCGCAAGTCGCAACACTTATCATTCATCGAAACATGTTTGTCTTGCAAGTCAAACAAACTATCTTGTAAAGCATCATGTTTGCCTTGCAACTCAGACATGTTTGCCTCTAAATCAGCAATTTTAACACGCAAACTATCACAGTTATCACAACTAACAGCAGTGGGTTCATCGACACATACCTGATTTGATGAACTGTCGACATTAGCCATAAAGGCTGAATGGAGAGAAGACGAAGAGTAAGCAGCTTGATCCATATGATCATTGCCTGAAGTGGAGGATTCTTCATCCGAGCTTCCACTATATCCAGAACTGTCTTCATCTTCAGAAGATTCATCACCATTGGTGGAAGATTCTCCACCACTGGCGTGCTTTAAATCCTTTACGACTTCAGCAAAACATGCTGTTCCACCATTTCCTCCTTCTCCAAGCTGAAGCGACCAATCACAACCCTCATCTATTTGAACCACCAGCCCCCGGTTGGCATTTGATGACCCTGCTTGGCCTTGGTTGTTGACTGGTATCAACGTGCGAACATTGTTCCCGTTCTGGTTCTGCTGGTTGCCTTGATTTCTGAATGGATTTTGATTTCCATGCTGAGCTGGTCTTGTGCATTCCCTTTTGAAATGACCCCGTTCCCCACAGTTAAAGCACTTGACAGCTTGCTTGTCGAACCCATACTTGGTGTCTTTCTTGTTTTCCAAGTTGGTTCTCCCCGTCCTTTCCATAAACTCCTTTGCTCTTCGAATTGCACTAGCAAGAGCCCATTTGATATCCATCATTTCAAACTCTTCTTTATCCACTTGCTGATAATCTTCATTGGTTAGATTGATATTCCCAATCTGACCTGCGATCAATCCACTATAAGCACTAACCAAGGTATTCAACATCTCCATATGCTCCTTGGCTACTTCGACACTGACTTTGGAAAAGTTGGAAGTGTCTAATCTGACTGTGTTAGGATTGGAAGTGGCTTGAAAGTTTGAAGAGCTTCCATAAAACCCTTGCTGTTGCGGTTGTTGCTGCTGAGCTTTCGGTTGCACATCTGGTCTTGAATACATCATCGTGTATGCTGAAGAATCAAACTGATCTGTTGTGGAAGGTCCGGTGCTTGAGATGAAAGCTGTTTGAAGCTTGGCGTGTTGAGAAGCTGGTTTTTCTCCACTGATACCTCCTGCAATCCCAAAGTACATTTCTGGATTTTGAGGAGTTTGTGTTCTTTTTGCTTTTAGCTTTTCTTCTACATCCTTATTCTCCAATCTTTGAATTAATTCATAAACGGTGATTGTGTCTAGAACACCATTTTCTTTGAGAATTTCAAGATAACTACTCCACTTTGCTGGTAAGCTATCAGCGAATCTCTTCACCAATTCTTGTGGAGTGGCAGTGACTTTAAAAGCAAACATCTCGCTCAACAAGTGATGGAACCTTGTAGATAACTCTGCCAAAGTCTCATTCTCCAAACACGTGAATCCTTCAAACTCTTTCTTCAGTAGTTCTTGCTTGATCTTTCTAGATTGAGCATTTCCTTCACAACGTAACGTGAGCATATCCCACAAGCTTTTAGTAGTCGTGCAGTAAACAAACTGGTGGTAAATGTCTTTGTGAAGAGCTTGTGTGAGAATCATGAATGCTTTCTTTTCTAACTCAAACTTCTTCTTATCTTCTTCAGACAAAGTGCTGTAAGTTTGTGGATTAGATCCTGCAACTTCCAACTCATTTTCAAAAGCTGTGAAGAAGCACATCCATAGATCTTGACCTTGTCCCTGAACATAAGTTCTCAGCCTTTCTTTCCACCATCCCCAATCATTGATGTGATTTAACTTTGGCGGTTTTGTGCTTGTACCAGTTTCACTGTCGTTCTGCATCATAGATTGAATGCTGTTGCTTTGATTTGTGACCAAAGCCCATTGATTTGCAGTTATCATTGCAGCTTGAGGTGGGGCAATAGCTCGCATCCATGCAGTTTTGTCGAAATCTGACGTAGATTGCATAGCTGATGATTGTGGAGTCGAAGTTAATTGAGTCCACGCGGTTGGATCCCACTGACCGTTTGTTCCCATTTTATGAAAATTAATATATTAAGTGAAAATTGATTCAAAATTTGAAAAATAAGTTTTTTTTTTTCTTTTAAAAATTTAATTTTCACAAACTATGTTAAAATCTCGAAGGATAACAACCAGCCGAAGGATCAAGAATCGAAAGACCTGAAAAGCACAACCTGTTAAACTTAAACAGACAAGGATCGAAAGATCAACACCTGTTCAAAAGATAGACACTTGTTCGAAGGATCAACAGTGTTCGAAAGATCACTGTTGAATTTCGAACAATGACTTCGAAAGATTCACCAAGACGAAGGATCCTTATCTTTCGAAATGTAACAGTAGCTCGAACAATATATCCTTCGAAAAGATTCCTTGGCTCGAAAGATAACTCACTGACTTCGAAAGATGTTCGAAAGATGGGTATCTGTCGAACCTCCTTGATCGAAAGATGATCTTTCGACTTCGAAGAATATCTTTCGAACAGCTCTGACACGGTTGACAAACAGGTGACAGGTTGGTGAAAAAGGTGACGGGTTGGTAAATCTTTCGGCAGAAAGTATGGTTCAGACCATCATTTTCTGCAAAAACAGATTTTGTTTGATTATTTTAATCAGTTCACTCTTTCCAATACACCAACAACTTTCGAAAATAACTGAACAAGATCAAAGGATGTAAACTTTGAAGAACACTTGAAGATATTATGAACACAAAGGGTTTTCCGGTAAAACTACAAACTTCCGAAACCCGGTTTTGCTTGAAACTTCACTAAAAATCAACTTCTAAAATGTGAACATGAAAGAAAAAGTGATTTTTATAAGAACTTCCAGCAAAACAACAAGATTTAAACCCGATTATCAATGTTTTTCAGAAAAATATAACTTTTCAAAACCCGAAAAACAGCAAGAACACCTCGGTTTTAACAAGGAGAAGAGCCAAAGCTCTGATACCACATGTAGGTCCCTCTCGAGGATGAGATAAAACCTTATCCTTGTTATATCAAACACACTAGCGAGTGCGGAATCCAAGCTAGCATGCAACCGTGACTTTATACGAGAACAAGCACAAACACAACACACAACATTCAACGATTAACACCACTTGTATTAATGCGTATGAAAGGTTCGGTTACAAGTCCAATGTTCACAGATGTATTCTGCAAACTCTCAAAGTTCTCTCGTGTGTGTGCTCTCCTCTCTCTTGTGTCTAACTGATCTCTGTTTCACACAACACACTACATGGGTATATATACCCGACACAGCAGGTCTGGTCGAAGGATCAGACAGATTGATCGAAAGATCATCTGTCGACCAGAAAGCCATCGAAAGATTCACAAATACCTCGAAGGATGATATCCTTCGAGATATCCTTCGAGTTCATCCATCGAAGGTTATGTTTCGAACTCATCTATCGAATGTTCATCTTTCGAGCTCATCGAAGGATATAAAACAATCCTTCGATGACTCATCCTTCGACACAACCAGCTTACAACATTTTTCTAACTGTTTGGTCAAGTCAAACCAGGAGGATGGTTGACTTGGTCAAACTTACATCAACCTTACATTAAAGACATCGTTTTGTATCATGACGAAATACAGACAAAGTACAGACACAAGTGCACCAACAAACTCCCCCTTGGCTGTAGCTTTGTCTCGATCTTCGTGTCTTCAAGTCTTCAAGGCCGAGTTGAACCGAGCCGAGTCGCGTCCACACAAAGTGTATCAACAGTGGGCAACCCGCGCGATGCAGTGGCGGCGACAAAATTACAACGCAGTACTCATTTTCTGTTATTTATCAATCGTCTCATCGATTTTTTTCTCATTTTCCTTTAAACGCTTTTAACGTCTTAACCCAACATTATGGCCCGACCTATCATGTGATCATTCTAATGCCCCCAACTCAGCTCAATAAGCCGCAGCTGCCATGGCCGGTTGTAACATTCTCAAAATTTTTATTTATATAAAATATATAAAAACTTATTTTATTAAACGGATAGGTCATGAGTAAGTTGACTGTTAGAAATATGAAGTACCTAAACGGACCTAGGAACCGTTTAATAATTTAAAAACGTTATATTTGGACTTACTCCGTTTTTAATGAAACTTGGTTCAAAATGTAGATAAAAATATTCTCGTTCTAATGACATATCATTGTTTTATAAAACGTCGTATTTTAGAAGTTATAAGCGCCAAATAAGTAAAACAGTTATAATATATATAATAATAATAATTAAATAAAAGTATACATTGAATGTAAACATTCAAAGGTGTACGTAGACTTTAAAAATAATAAAATATTAACAAAATTCTTAAACTTTCAAATTGGATCTTCATATGACAGTACATACGTGTCTTTCAATTGTGGAATTAGTACATACATACAATTAACGCCTTCCTTGCTTTCAAAGCTTTATGTAGTATATATAGAATGTTGTAGTTCAAATTTCAATCACCATTCCATCGTCTCCCCACTCTGTCCCTTCAAACCTATTATTTTGCTTTAGTAATTCACCCCTAAATACTCCAAAACTCTGCCCCGTTTTAAGTATTTTAACCACTGATCACTGATACCCTGTCCAATTGATCTAGGGCCCCGTAACGTATGTCAAGGCTCTGCCTAAATTCGTTGGGGTTCTGTCTCGTGACGTAAGGATAAAGTTGAATTGGGTTACTATACTTAATGTGAGTGCACTATATATTTTATTAAATAACCCAGGAGTTATACCCAAAATATAACAACCCTCCTAAAACACCCCTGACACCCTACACTTTTTAAAATATACCCCGTAAGAGATAAACGGACCCCGAATGCCTTAAATATTATTAAAAATAAATAAAAATCTGATTTTGGGGTTTAGGCGGGTAGCGTAAGGTACCCCTTAACCCTTACGCGGGCCGCGACAAGGTAAAAGGTGGCGACACCCTGGGCCACCACGTGGCCCAACACATGTCGAAGCTAGATAGTGACCCGGATCACCTACGCTGTTGACCAGCGTTGACGCGGGCCGCGTAGACCTTGGTCTACCTTTACGCGGGCCGCGAGAGGACCAGAAATCAACACTATATATAGAGGGCCTCAGATCTTCAGTTGAATTCGTCCCTTTTCTTTTCTCACTCTCGAATTCTCTAAAGTATAGGCATAATCTCGGGTATAATACCCCCCTAAATAGCGAAGTTCTGCTCCGTTGTAAGTATTATAACCCCTGGATACGTATTTGATACGCTGCCCGATTGATCTAGGGTTCCGTAACGGCTGTCGTGGTTCTGCCCGACGTAATCGTTGGAATGCCGTCTTGGGGAAGGTATTACTAATGTTAAAATGGGTTATTATACTAACACGGGTGCATATGTGTAAATTATAGATTGTCACCAGGAAACCCTTACGGAAAATCTAAGACAGCAATGTGAGTTTATCCTATTTTTGTTAACCTTTTTGTAATGTTTTACCAAACCTTAAATGTTTTACAATGCGATTAAGCGGTGATTGAGTCTTTGTAGTTCTTCAATTACTGCCGGTATGTTGGGGTTTTGTATACAAAATTTACTACACTGTGAGTAGTAAGTCGGGACGACAATACGTTACCATTGGACAATGAGTTAGCCAATGTGTAATATGACCCACAAGTCAGGATTGACAGTACTAAAGGAGTAATTGTGTAGAAATAAACAATGTAATCGCTCTCAATACTGTGTTAATTGATAAAATGTTTCTTGATTAAACTGGGATTCACTCACCAGTATTTCCTGCTGATAAAATGTTTTAAACACGTGTTTCAGGTAACTTAGTGTGAAGCCAATAAAAGCGAGCTGGAGAGCACAGAAGGCTTGGAAAAGTGGCAATAAAGTTACCTAAAATGAAATAGATGTTTTTATTAAATAAAATACGATTTATTCATATGAAAATGTGTGTACTGCAAACTTAGGTTTTATCCCATGTGATTAATATTATGAAAATGTGGTATCTTACTCTGATCAAATATTTACTAACTACGGTCCTGATGAAAATTCCGCTGCCAAATTAGACAATACGCGATACCACCGAAACTGGCTCGCGGCCGCCCGTTCCCGGGAATTAAGGATCGGGGGTTGTGACAGAAGGTGGTATCAGAGCCTTGCCACTGGTCTAAGCCAAAGAAGTGTTCTGGTGACACTTAAATTTTAAATTCTGTGTTAGGAAATAACTTATGTGATTATGTTATTTAATTATTTGTTAATCCACAGTATGGGTAAGCAAAGAATTTCGGACATATATCGTCAATTAGATAGTTCACCAAAAGATAAGGGAACCTCATTTCAACCAAATCCCTCAGGATACTCAGCAGATACTGTGGAATGAATATTTATTCGTAAGGCACAGTCTGAAAAACCATTTACCACTAAGAAGAGAAGTAGGATTATTAGAAAAAGTCGAGAGAAAATAAAGAAGTCACAACCAAAGGGAGTGATAATCAATAAGGAAATAAATACACAAACTCAGGAAACAGGCAATAACCTACCATGGGAAGATGAACTAAATGAACAATGGGTAAATCTCCATATGTTAGCCACTACAGCAGTAAATGCTAACTTATTTTAAATAGTTGAACCGCCAAACCAGTACCAGCACCCATGCCACCTATAAGCTAGAAACTTTAAAGGAACTTCGCCCATTAAATAACAACTTAGTAGAGACAGGAGATAGAATAAACCTTATATAAAAGCATGTTGAGCCTAATACTCCTATAACCTAGATAGACTAAAATAAGTTATGGATATATAATCACTAGTATATTTTGAATTCCAGTTGTAGTTTGTAATAAATACATACATACATACATACATACATACATACATACATATATATATATATATATAAGTCGCAATGTTCACCATTTTTGTACCCAAATGTTTGTACTAGAAATTTGTCTGTGATAATTAATACCACCTACTCAAATAATATCATAATATACATCAAACTAAGTTAGTTATTAACAAAGCAGTCATGTTTATGATTCTCTTTTGGAACCAATCATTTACTTTGATTTAAAATACATATTGAAATATATGGTATAAAGCTTTAAAACTTTGTGGTTTTAATAATATTGTTTCAAAATAATTTATATTTAAATAAATAAAACCAAAGCTATTAAATTAACCAAAAGGATTTTAAGAATTAATTTAAAAGATTGCTTTAGTGGATCTAGCCAAAGCAAGTTTTGAAACCCAGGTGCACCAATTTACCACTCCATTTTATCCCTTCTGGTTTGTAACCAATTGGCCATAAGACTTCATACTTTCATAGTTTTATGAAATAACTGATGTTGAGATTACTTGTAAAGGTTTCTATTAAAATACTTAGTAATAAAATAGATGGTTAAATGAATATGATGGTTATTCATGATTAAATAAAATCATTTAAAATTTTTAGAGATTTGGGTTGGTTGGACTACGTAGAAAGGCCTAACTAAACGTTGAAAGCGTTTCTACAAATCTTTAATATTAAGGTATGTCCAGAATAGATCTTATGCCTGGAAATAATTAATATCAGATTATAAGATTAACCAGTCATATTAGTTATAGGATTGTGTATCCTAAATTATAAAGAAAAATATTCAAGTCAGCTGGCTGATGTATAATAATTAAATAATACAATATTAGTAAATGAGTTGAGTTGATAAATTAGATGTTAAACTTACCTTAAGTAGTTTCGAAGTTCTCATACTTTAAAAAGATTATAATGAAGATAAAAGAGATGAGATTGAATTGTGATTGGAGATGGAGATTCTCATAAAATAACTGTGATAATAAAATATCAGTGATGTACCCGTGACACAAATAAATTTTATAAAGTCGGTTACGTGAATCTATAAAAGATCTATTTAATTGAATACTTGAATATAGATCTCGAATATATACGAATTAAAATATTAATCTTAACATAAATCAAAACACTAAATATCTTTTGAATATAAAATAGACATACTTTGATGGTATGGGATGAAGTACGCTACATAAGGTTTGGAAAAAAAATGTTATGTGTTTTAAGTTTATACTATATATTAATATTTAATCTTATATATATCCGCTATATTGTTATAACTAAAGTTTTCAATTACATAAAGTAATTTATGTATAGTATATATATCTCTTGGTAACCCATAAATACAATGTCATGGGTCACATATGCACATATTCTTCTAAATAATGCCTCTCAATCTTAAATGTATATTATAATTGATTCTTATAAAGGAAAATGTAGGAATGTGATAATTGGAATAGATATATAGATGGTTACTTGAGGAGAAATTATTAAGGTAATATAAATAGTGAGTCTTGTATAGTTTAACCCATTAGTTAAAAATGAAATTGTTCTTATGAGTCCAGAAAATTTATATTTTGAGTAATTTATTTCCCTAAACTTTTAATTCCAAAATATTATATTTGACAGAAATTTATTTCAATATACTACTTAAAAAAAAAAGAGTTAAATGCCATTTTAGTCCCTGTGGTTTGGGCCATTTTGTCAGTTTAGTCCAAATGTTTCATTTTTAACCTGTGGGTCCAAAAAGGTTTCACAGTTGCCATTTTAGTCCACTGGGTTAACTTTATCCATTTTTTATGTTAACGAGAAGGCCAATTTGGTCATTTTGTATGTAATTCTGTTAACTAAAAGGGCAATTCAGCCATATAAAATGACCGAATTGGCCTTCTCGTTAACAGAAAAAACAGATGAAGTTAAACCAGTGGACTAAAATGGCAAGTGTGAAACATTTTTGGACCCACAGGTTAAAAATGAAACCCTTGGACTAAACTGGCAAAATGGCCCAAAACACAGGGACTAAAATGGCATTTAACTCTAAAAAAAAGAATAAAATAAAGTCATGAAAATAAGCTTGATGATTGGTACCATCGGATGTATAGTTATTATTTTATATATGTGTGCATATATTCCGTAAGTTTAATATTAACTAGAGATTTGAAATTTCATATACATATATGCATATACCCAATAGAATTTCTTGATGATATACCCAATATAGTATCTTCTGTAAGATAAACATAAGAGAAAATATCATTGGTGATTCATATGAAAACATGAAGTCATTATAAACCATGAAACCTTCTATGTTTTAAAAAATACCATATGTCTCAATAAAATATTCATTGCAACAGAATCTAAGGTTATATATATGCATAAATAAAAGAGTTAGAATTTTGATAATTACTGGTAAACACCCAGGAGAGTATTTAGACTTGAACCTAAGGAAAATGCCTTAGTATAAAGCTTTGAGATAAGCCAATTACTTGCATAGATAAAGTGTGATGGTTATTGATATCCCGTGATGATTATGACTAGAACAGTGCCAGTATGATAAATAAGCAATAACACCTGGCCACTGTTATTTCTTGTTTATTAGTACTATTCGGTTCTAGAATATGATCCATCATGAGAATACTAATTTCCTTGTTTCTTGATACAAGTCAAAATAAATGATGCACTTTTAAAATCATGATTTGAGAAAATCCTATTTAAGGGAACTACAATGATAAATTGATAATTACCTCTCCGGCAAGACTGGGTATGGTGTAGTAGACTCTCCAGCTTATCCGGGTAAGATGGGGGTACCTCTCCGGCGAGACCGGGTGAGATGGGGTATATGTTATAATAATGAAATTCCCTAAATAGTACCATGACTTGATATCTGACCTGTTTTTGGAAATATGAATCTGTTAAATACATTGACCTTATGAATGGTGTGTATATTACAGTATGTGAAATATATGATTATATAGATATGTATATCTATGAAGAAATCCAAAGACCATAATGATTGACAATTAGGGATAAATCACGAACATGTGTGTTAATGATAATTTTAGATTTAATCAACAATCTCTCGTATACATCTATAATTCCGGTATCAAACACTATTTCGTTTGATCATCCGTCTCGTAATTCGTGCGACAAGATGAACGACAGGAACCCTATAAGTTGGGACGCCATCGAAAATAAAAGAATTCCACTTACAATACCTTAGATTATTGACGCATTGGGAAACCTGTAACTAAAAGAGGTGTTAAAATACAAAACATATTTTAGTCAAGGATAAGAATCTCATAGAAAATAGTTCTGGTCAAAGTAAGGTGAAATTCAAACCAAGGACCAGAATATACCTAGAAACTAAACTAACTAAAAATATTCATCCATATTTCAGGGAATCTCGAGGACGAGATTTAAAACAAGGTGGGGAGGATGTAACATTCCCAAAATTTTTATTTATATAAAATATATAAAAACTTATTTTATTAAATGGATAGGTCATGGGTAAGTTGACTGTTAGAAATATGAAGTACCTAAATGAACCTAGGAACCGTTTAATAATTTAAATACGTTATATTTGGACTTACTCCGTTTTTTGTGAAACTTGGTTCAAAATGTAGATAAAAATATTCTCGTTCTAATGACATATTCATTGTTTTATAAAACGTCGTATTTTAGAAGTTATAAGCGCCAAATAAGTAAAGCGGTTATAATATAAATAATAATAATAATTAAATCAAAGTATACATTGAATGTAAACATTCAAAGGTGTACGTAGCCTTTAAAAATAATAAAATATTAATAAAATTCTTAAACTTTCAAATTGGATCTTCATATGACTGTACATATGTGTCTTTCAATTGTGGAATTAGCACATGCATACAATTAATGCCTTCCTTGCTTTCAAAGCTTTATGTAGTATATATAGAATGTTGTAGTTCAAATTTCAATCACCATTCCATCGTCTCCCCACTCTGTCCCTTCAAACCTATTATTTTGCTTTAGTAATTCACTCTTAAATACTCCAAAACCCTGCCCCGTTTTAAGTATTTTAACCCCTGATCACTGATACCCTGTCCAATTGATCTAGGGCCCCGTAACGTATGTCAAGGCTCTGCCTAAATTCGTTGGGGTTCTGTCTCGTGACGTAGGGATAAAGTTGAATTGGGTTACTATACTTAATGTGAGTGCACTATATATTTTATTAAATAACCCAGGAGTTATACCCAAAATATAACAACCCTCCTAAAACACCCCTGACACCCTACACTTTCTAAAATATACCCCGTAAGCGATAAACGGACCCCGAATGCCTTAAATATTATTAAAAATAAATAAAAATCTGATTTTGGGGTTTAGGCGGGCCGCGTAAGGTACCCCTTAACCCTTACGCGGGCCGCGACAAGGTAAAAGGTGGCGACACCCTGGGCCACCACGTGGCCCAACACATGTCGAAGCTAGATAGTGACCCAGATCACCTACACTGTTGACCAGCGTTGACGCGGGCCGCGTAGACCTTGGTCTACCTTTACGCGGGCCGCGAGAGGACCAGAAATCAGCACTATATATAGAGGGCCTCGGATCTTCAGTTGAATTCGTCCCTTTTCTTTTCTCACTCTCGAATTCTCTAAAGTATAGGCATAATCTCGGGTATAATGCCCCCCTAAATAGCGAAGTTCTGCTCCGTTGTAAGCATTATAACCCCTGGATACGTATTAGATACGTTGCCCGATTAATCTAGGGTTCCGTAACGGCTGTCGTGGTTCTGCCCGACGTAGTCGTTGGAATGCCATCTCGGGGAAGGTATTACTAATGTTAAAATGGATTATTATACTAACACGGGTGCATATGTGTAAATTATAGATTGTCACCAGGAAACCCTTACGGAAAATCTAAGACAGCAATGTGAGTTTATCCTCTTTTTGTTAACCTTTTTGTAATGGGTTACCAAACCTTAAATGTTTTACAATGCGATTAAGCGGTGATTGAGTCTTTGTAGTTCTTTAATTACTGCCGGTATGTTGGGGTTTTGTATACAAAATTTACTACACTGTGAGTAGTAAGTCGGGACGACAATACGTTACCATTGGACAATGAGTTAGCCAATGTGTAATATGACCCACAAGTCAGGATTGACAGTACTAAAGGAGTAATTGTGTAGAAATAAACAATGTGATCGCTCTCAATACTGTGTTAATTGATAAAATGTTTCTTGATTAAACTGGGATTCACTCACCAGTATTTCCTTTTGATAAAATGTTTTAAACACGTGTTTCAGGTAACTTAGTGTGAAGCCAATAAAAGCGAGCTGGAGAGCACAGAAGGCTTGGAAAAGTGGCAATAAAGTTACCTAAAATGAAATAGATGTTTTTATTAAATAAAATAAGATTTATTCATATGAAAATGTGTGTACTGCAAACTTGGGTTTTATCTCATGTGATTAATATTATGAAAATGTGGTATATCACTCTGATCAAATATTTCCTAACTACGGTCTTGATGAAAATTCCGCTGCCAAATTAGACAATACGCGATACCACCGAAACTGGCTCACGGCCGCCCGTTCCCGGGAATTAGGGATCGGGGGTTGTGACACCGGTCTTCTTTGATGATACTCAGATGCATTACTCACATTCCCATACCGTAATTCAGCAGGTAGAATGAATGAATCAATCAAAAGCCCGAGAATGTTAAAAGCCAAAAAAACCAGCAGAGTGAATGTTTGATGACGTTTCCTGATAATATGGCATGATCAATAGATAACACGATAAACGAATATATAAAATATATATAGGTCGCTGCATCGTGCAACTTTGAGACATTAAATAGTAAATTTGACGATATTTATAGACCACTTTGTGAATAGATATTGTACAGTAAGCTAAACATGGCCAACGTCATAGCATAATCACAAGGGTATTATCACAGAATAACCATAGTGTTTTAATTTCATAGCTTTTCAAGTATATTCGCACTCTTAGATTACAACGCAGTTAGATATCATCATAATTAAGGCAATTTCACCAGCATCTTTAAAGAAATCTTCATATAGCATAAGTAGGTGTCAAAAAAAATACATATGCGAAAGATCAGTGATACAAACACATATACATACACGTATCTTCTTCAATTAAAAAGATGAAGTTGCCCATAACCAGTGGCGGATCTAGAAAAAAGGATAAACGGTAATGTTTCAAAATTTTCTTTTCTATATAGGCAGTGAAATAAAAAAAAACATCAAGTTTTTCCAAAAATTTACACTGCCACCGTCCACGGAGCGTAAAAGGGTAGCGGGGGCAACCCCTATTCAAAGGCTATATCCACCCCTGCCCATAATAAGGTCTTTGATCCAGTGGCTGAAGGTTTGAGGCTGCAGTTTTTAGCAAGGATTGAAATCCAAATGCAATACAATAAAAAGCGGTACAAAAGCTGATGGTGCATCACCATTTCCACATCAGAGCCAATGGGTGTGATACACAATTTGGTCTATAATAAACAACGCCAGCTAATAAGTGCACATTTGCACCATATATTGAAAGTCATGAAACCGTATAATCCGTTTTAAATTTGTCCAACAACAGTTTTTTACTTCAAAGAGCCATTTAAGGCACAAATCACTAATCCAGTTATCTAAAGATATTCGGACGTCGTTAACCCGACCCAACGTGACGTGTTCCAACCCTTACTATAGTTAAGATAGAATTTAGTACAATGATTTAACAACCCTCAAATCAACCATTTAACAAACGAATTATTAAAGCAATTATCAACCTTTGGTACATCATCAGGTGTAACAAGAATGAATTCGAGTTCTTTCCTCAGTGCGACCACGGTCACATATATCACTTATGCATTGAAAATTAAATTAACAAGCTTCTAAACAGCATTTCAGATCTGAATCTTCGCTTCATAAGTTTCTTCTCAATCAAAATCAGATCTGAGCCTAGAACCTACTAAAATCGTCTTGCTTGTTGCCAAAATCTGATTCTTCATCACTGTCTAAGTAGGATGATTCAAGCTTCCTTAGAGACCTAAACACAACCATCTGGAGCAGCGGTTAGGAGACCCATCTCAATCAAATCATACAACAAATGCTAGTTAACTATAACAAATTCACCAATGTAGAAGAAACTTACTGGTCATATATAGCAAATACTCTTTACAAGTGAATATTATTAATAAACTATAGAATCACTTGCCTCAAAACTCTTCTAGACACTGGAAGTGTATGGCTCAAAGCATCCGTTATAACAAATCCCGTCCGACAGTTCAAAGACCAAAAGTTTCTAGTTATTGGCTGGTCAAAGTAGCTATAGAAAACAGAAATTTAGTAACTTTAAAAAAAAAAAAACCTCAGCAGAGTGATCTCATAGCAAGTTCAAATTAGCAAATGGATCGTTTTGTTGCCGGTTCTCATAGCATTGATTAGATGTTGGCATTATGTATATTGTTGCACCAACCTCGTTCAAGTTGTCATTGTTGATCACCAACTCCCAGCACTTCGCCTTCGTTGGATGAAATCTATATAATGAAGGGCTCTATTCTTGAACTGAGTACCACCACAAGAAAATGTACGCCCATATTTGACCCAATATTGAGAAAAGGTATTACCAATAAGTAATTTTGGTTATTTTTTTATCTATGGTGGGTCAAATGAGAACAAAGGTACTCGACTACAAATGAAAGAAGGAAAAAGACGTCAAACGGATCAACGGTTGATAACAATGTCTTATAACACATACAACCTATATTAAGCTTTTTATAGTTCCATAACAGCAAATATAGCCTACCTGTTTAGAGAACTCGAGCTTGGGTGTTTCATGCTCTCTGTCTTTAACTTCGAGCTCGGCTTTCAAAAACTTGAGCTCGACTTGTTTATCATTGTTTAATGAATTTAACAGTATATTTATATTCACATCTGATTTTCATACTTATTTATAATTATATATATATATATATATGTATATATCACACACACTATGTAAATATGTTTATTAAAAATTAAACAAAAAAATCCTAAAAATTAAATAAATAATGGGGTCCTTTAGATTCTTGAACCTAACCAATCTAAGTCGAATTTGAATTCGTTAAATGAACTCTAATATGAGCTCAAGCTTAGTTTAAGATTGGCTCTATTCGATGTTTAACGCCTCAGCTTATTTACACTCTACTTTAGTTTAATTTTGTTTTATTTAACATGTAAGAGATATAACGTTCCCAGTTTGACTTATTAATAAGCAAATGGGTTAGAATTTAGAAACATAGAAAAAGAAAACTTGTACCTGCATCAGAGGTCCACAAAGTGAGATTGTGTTGAAGGAGTTACGTGATTAAGGTGCTCTCTTTGTACGACTCCTCACCAAAGGTACCCAGCTCTGCAATTGCTTAATCAAAAGCCTGGAAGAAGAGTATAAACAAGTGTGGTCTGGAGAGTTCAAAATTTCATAATAAAAAATAGACATTAAGAGCTAGACCGAGGTGAACCGGATGCGTGAGGGCAAGTTCAGTGTATGCAATATCCTGCAAATAATGAAACAGATCAAAGATAATTTCTAGCAACACATGCATATTTATAACAAAATTTAGATTTTTTATAACATAATTTTAACTTTTTTTTTGAAAAAGTTAATTCATCACCTGCTTCACCTACTAACTTATAACAAAATTTAAACTTTTTATGACAAAATTGTACCGATTTGGCACTAAGCCATTTGACCCGTTACCCAGTTACAGCATACTCAGCAATGTACAATGCTATAGAAAAATGCTTTTTCCTTATGATGGTTCATGAACAGTTGAAATGTGTTTTTCCACACTGTCATACTGAATTGGTTATTTCGAGTTAGGTTATATAGCAAATGGGTCAAACACGTAAAACAAATCGCTTTAAGGAAACATGACAAAAGTTGCCTTCGTTTATACACTTAAAAAATCCCTTGTTTTTTAAGCGCCTTCAACAACTACACTTGATATGATCTTCCCAGCAACATCTAGCAATATCTGAAAAGATAGAAAACAAAAAACAAATAAAAAAAGGAAGAAGAAAACACTAAAATTCAAAGCTAACATCACCAAGGTCTAAAGATTAACCGCTATCATCTACCAGGGACACACTAATACACTATTATCTACCAGGGACACACTAATACACTATTATCTACCAGATTAAGAGGCACCAAGCCAGACAAACATTGTGTAAACAGTGACGATGCACGCTTGCTACACAGATACTACAATATCTTAATCCTTTCCGAAGAAAAGCCTGCAACCACCAGCACTTGATCATGATCAGGATATTTAGAAGCATTTAAAAAAGGTAAACTCAATGGATAAATTCAGCTTACATAAATCCTAATTCTGGTATAATATAAATTGGTGATTAACCTCTTCCAAAATCAACTTCTCAATCAATCAATTTCATTAAAAGATCAATTAAGCATACATCAACTGATATGTGGGTTTTAATAAGAGAGGGGTTGTTTTGTAATATTCAATAATAGGGGGCTATAGTTGTAATTGGTTGGGTAGTTGTTAGTTAGTTAGTTGATGACTGTTAAATACTGTTGTAATTAGTCGTAGTGGGTATCGATTGTTTGAGCTAATTCTCTGCTGTTCCTTCTCTTCTTCTTCTCTCAATTCCATCACATAGCATTGGTATCAGAGCACCGATCCTCGGCCGTTCTGCAACCAATTTGACTGAATTCATTTCAAAACAATAGAAATTGATCAATTGTTCGATCAATTCTGTCCGCATTCCTTCAATCTTTGAATTGATCATTGTTCCGGTCAATTCTTTTCATTTCAATCAAAATTAATCAGTTGAATTGATTAATTCATCGGTATTCAAAATGGCTACTCGAAATCAATCTGAGTTGGAAAAAATTATTAAGGATCATTCCTCGTCCTTGTTGAAGTTCGAAGCATTTGTCGAGAAAGCTGAGAAATCTTTCACGGATATCAAACAAATTCTTGATAAACTGATCAATAATCAAATAAGATCAGATGGGGAATATTCAACTTCACAAGGGGAAATCAATAGCAATACAAGAGCTGATCGTTTATATCGTTTGGGAAAGATAGAATTTCCAAAATTCAATGGATCAGAAGTAGAAGATTGGATTTGTAAATGTGAACATTTCTTCGATGTTGATGAAACACCAGAAAACTTCAAAGTCAGGTATGCAGCAATTGATTTGGAAAGCAAGGTTATGAAATGGCACTCTTCATTTGTTAAATAGTTAACTAAACCTATAATAGAAGTGACTTGGGCTTAGTATTCAAGAATTGTGTTAGAAAGGTTTTCTACACATCAATATGGGGATACCATGGGGATTTTGACATCCACTGTTAAGACAGGGGAATTAGAGGAGTATTGTGAAAGGTTTGATGAGAATTTGTTGAGGGTAACCATTTGTGAAGAGTATGCTGTTAGTATATTTCTTAATGGGTTGAAACCTGAATTGGCAGGCCCAGTAAGAATGTTTGAACCCAAGAACATGAAAGAAGCTTATAAGTTTTCTAAGAAGCAAGATTTGGCCAATAAGATGTTGTTGCCAAAAACCAGACCCTATTCTAATCAAAATGGCAAATTCTATCCGAACCCAACACCTGTTTCTTCTTACAAACCTAATCCAGTTCTTAAACCACCAGTTAACACTAATCATTTACCATTACTACCCTCACCTCCTTTGAATCAAAGAATTTATCCTAATAAAAACATATTGAACCTACCAAATAAGGAAATGGAAGCCAAAAGACTTAGAGGTGAATGCTTTTGGTGCACTGAAAACTTTACATCAACCCATAAGTGTCCCAATAAACAACTTTATATTTTGGAAATTGAAGACGATGAGGAAGGGGATCTTGGTATTCAACAGGATTCTGAACCCATTATTGACACCACCACCAATGATCCATTGATTTCAATTCATGCACTAACAGGAGTGCCTTCTTTTTCAACCATGCAAGTGGTGGGCAACATTGGAACTAAAACCTTGAGAATCCTCACTGATTCAGGTTCCACTCATAACTTCTTGGATGAGAAGTTGGCCATTAAGCTTCACTGCCAATTAGAGGACATCACTCCTATGAAGGTTGGGGTTGCCAGTGGAATCCCATTAATGTGTAAAAAGATATGTAGAAATTTTGAATCGCAGATACAGGGTCTGTGGTTTAAAGATGATGTACTAGTCATATCATTGGCAACCTATGATATGGTTTTGGGTGTGCAATGGCTCCTGCCACTTGGAGATATTGTATGGAACTTCAAGGATCTCACTATGCAGTTTAGGGTGGGAAATAAGTCATATCAACTAAAGGGCAGTCACAGCAACAAGTTGTCATTATGTTCAATGGAAGTTATGCATTAGTGGTTAACAAATGATGGTAGTTTCATTCAAGGTCATGTGTACAGTTTGAAAATGGAAACCACTGATAAACAATTTCAACATGAGACTTTGGTGTCTATTCCTGTAAGTCTTGAAGTTTTTGATAAGCTTTTGAAAGAGTTTGATGATATCTTTCAAACACCTACTAGTCTGCCACCTCATAGGGCTTTTGATCATAGAATTGTGCTCAAAGATGAATCTGTAACTATAAACCAAAAGCCTTATAGATACCAGTTGGCCCAAAAGGATGTTATTGAGAAAATGATTAAGGAATTAATGGACACTGGGGTGATTAGGAACAATGTCAGCCCTTTTGCAGCTCCTGTAGTCTTAGTTAAGAAAAAAGATGGTAGTTGGAGGATGTGCATAGACCATAGGAAACTTAATGATGCAACCATCAAAAATGGCTTCCCTATTCCCTTAATAGAGGATTTGATGGATGAATTGGGAGGATCAACTGTTTTTTCTAAACTGGATTTGAGATCAGGGTATCATCAAATCAGGATGTACCCTGATGATATTCCAAAGACAGCTTTTAGAACTCATGAAGGGCACTTTGAATTCATGGTGATGCCATTTGGCCTGACAAATGCCCTAGCAACATTTCAGGCTCTCATGAATCATACCTTCAAACCACTGTTAAGAAAATCAGTTCTAGTATTCTTTGATGATATACCAGTATATAGCAAAACTGTGGAAGAGCATATGGGTCATTTGAGAGAAGTTTACAGATTTTAAGGGCCAATAAATTGTATGCAAAGTTGTCTAAATGTTCTTTTGGTGGGAGATCTGTTGAATATTTGGGGCATATTATCAGCAAGGAGGGAATTGCCACTGACCCAAAGAAAATTGAGGCTATTCAATCTTGGCTTGTTCCTAACAATATCAAACAGTTGAGGGGTTTCTTGGGCTTATCAGGGTATTATAGAAGATTTATAAGATCTTATGGGATTCTAGCTAAACCTCTGACCTCCCTTTTAAAGAAAAACAATTTTGTATGGACAGTAGATGCAACCACTGCTTTTAATGCCTTGAAACAGGCTTTGTGTTCTCCTCCTGTGCTAGCTCTTCCTGATTTTTCTAAACCTTTTGTCTTAGAGACAGATGCTTCTGCACTAGGTTTTGGGGCTGTATTGATGCAAGATGGCCACCCCCTTGCTTTTATTAGCAGGGCTCTATCACCAAGACAACAGTCTTGTTCTGTGTATGAGAAAGAACTGTTAGCCATCATTTTTGCAGTCAAGCATTGGCATCATTATCTGTCTAACAGCCATTTTATCATTAAAACTGATCAAAAGAGTCTTAAACATCTATTGGAACAGAAGTTGACCACTCTTTTAAAACATGTTTGGCTCTCAAAACTTATGGGATTTGATTATGAAATTGTGTATAAAAAAGGAGGGGAAAATAAGGTGGCTGATGCACTTTTAAGGGTTCAAGGTCCTACACTGTGCATGATTTCATTGTCTACTTTGGATGATACCTTATTTCAAAGGATCATCAAATCCTGGGAAAGTAATTATCAAATTCAACAAAAAATGCAGAAATTACTTAAAGGGGAACAAGTCCCAAAGTATCACTGGAATGGTACTGTTTTAACTAAGAATTCTAAGATTGTGGTGGGTAAAGATGAAGTATTACAGTCACACATTGTGAATTTGTGTCACAGTTCAGCAGTGGGGGGGGGGGGGTCATTCTGGGGTCCATGCTACTGTTCAAAGGATCCAGTCCATGTTTACATGGAAGGGCATTCATAAGCAAGTCAGACAGATGATCAGGGGTTGTGATGTATGCCAGAGAACTAAGCATGAGAATGTGGCTTCACCAGGCTTATTGCAACCACTGCCCATTCCAAGGTATGTCTTTTCAGACATTTCCATGGATTTTGTGGGGGGATTTCCCAAAATACAAGGGAAAGATTCTATCTTGGTGGTAGTAGATAGACTAACAAAATATAGGCATTTCATTCCATTGGGTCATCCTTATTCAGCTGAGACAGTGGCTCAACTGTTCCTAGATTATGTGTTTAAACCTCATGGTTGGCCCCAAACAATTGTTTCAGATAGAGACCCTGTATTCCTTAGTCACTTTTGTGTTGGTGCATACGTCTGTCGACTTCGTCTTGTATCGAGTCTTGTACTAGAATGTTAGATCAGGGCACGTTATACGAGAAAATAGGATTTGTGTGTTAAAGGGTTAATTTCGCTTGAAAGTGGCAAGTGCACTTTCAAACGAAATCAACATTGTTAATTTCGCTTGAAATGGCAATTGCCACTTTCAAGCGAAATCAGCTCAACTATAAATACCCTTCAAGCGAAATCATTTGTAACTTTTGTAATTCCGGTACCGAAGTGCTGCCGACGTGTCTACTGATCTGAAAACTTGTTATAATCAATAAACAAGACAATTGAGTGTGTAACAAGCTGTTTTTCTAGTCAATTCATCTGTTTCCGCCTCTTGAATTGATAAGAACTCTTCTGATTGACTCGTTTGGGTCACAGAACGATCCTACAAGTGGTATCAGAGCTCAGGAGGAAGAGTTCTTGCCAAAACAGCCATAAAATCTGTCTTCTACACATTCTTTTATAAATTCACAAGTTTTTACGGTCAAAATGACTTGAATTTCACATATTGTGTGCGAAACAGTGTTTTAATGAATCCTTGGAAGTATTGGACTTTAATTCAGCCTAAAATTGGTAAAATACGTAATTCCGCTTGAAAATCAGATCGAAAAAGATGATGTCAGCAGCATTTCACACGGAATTAGCAATTGATTCCGCTTGAAATTACTATTTCGCTTGAAAAGTACATCTAATTCCGCTCGAAATAAGTAATTTCGTTTCAGTGTGTAATTCCGTTTTAAAAGTGAACTTGACTTTACACGAAATCACCAAATTTCGCTCCAAAGTGTAATCTCGTTTGAAAGTTCATCTGTTTCACACGAAATAAGGTATTTCGTGTGAGTGTGTATTCCGTGTGAAGGGGGTATTCCGCTTCAAAAGTGATTTCGGTTGAGACTTGATTCCGTTGAATTTGGTATTTCATGTGAAATTGTGTTTTTGAGACTTGTGTTTTGTGAAACAATTTGCTGAATCATGGAAGAGGAATTCTACAATGCGTTTGCTACACCAGTTGCTCCGGTTACAGCTGCTGAAACTCTTTACAGTGAAAATGAGACGGGAACTCATCAAAAACCGCCAAAGCTCATGTACATTGAAGATTTTAAAGGATGGCAGAATCGATTTGAGAACTGGGTGCAATCTTATAAGTTTGACGCATGGTGTTCATTGGAAAAAGATTACGAGAAACCGAAAAATGAACGTGGGCTTGAAAAAGCATTTTGTGACTTTTCAGAGAATGATAAATTGAAATATACAAGTGAAAAAATGATGATCAATATTCTTCAACAAGCGATTAAAGAAGATATCTTTGTTTTGCTCCAACATGAGGGTACTGCTAGGTCAATTTGGACGACATTGATTCAAAAGTTTAAAGGAAGTGTAGATATGATCAAGAACAAAAAGGCTTTACTTAAGAAATTATTTGACATGTTTGTAGCCTTTGACCATGAAACAACAAAAATGACCATTGATAGATATTGTCGTCTTGTTTTGGAAATGGGATGATTGGACATAAAGAAAGACGACGATGAATGGGTTGATAAACTTGCTGATGCATTACCACAACAGAAATGGGGAACTTATTTGATGATTCTTAAACACACGAGAAAATCTGAAAATATGAATCTGGCACAGTTTATTTAGAAGATTGAAGAGCACGAATTGGATATCCAGAAAACAGCAATCATGAAGAACCCAAATGCTCAACAAGTTGTCAGTTTATACTACAGAGGAAACAAATTTGAAGTTACCCCAAGCCTAAAGATTCAAACTGGTTTCAGTGCTGATAGTTCTTCTGGTACAAAGGGAAGTACTGTGACTCAAAGTGGTGGATCTTCATCCTCGTATTCAAGTTTTGATCCAAATTTTACAACACCAACTCCTCAACAACATAATTCTACAAATCTGCAGTGCAATATTACCTTGAACATTCAAAATGGTCAAAATCTTTCTCCAGAAATAGCTAAGCAACATATGGCATCACTTGTTGCTATGTTGGAATCGTATGAAAGCTTGATTGCAGGTAAGATTGGAAATCCGATGCTTACTAAAGAGGATTATGACCAGATTGATGCTGTGGAAATTAAATTGATGGATGTAAAGTGGTGTTTAGCTAGTGCTGTTCGAAGAGCAGAAAAATTTACACAAATCACCGGTAGAGATGATTTTCGGGGAATAAGTGAATCTCCAATTGGGTTTGACAAATCGAAAGTCACCTGTTTTCGTTGCAAAGGAAAAGGACATTTTAAACGAGAATGCAAAAACAAAGAAGCAACTGGAAGACAAGATGGAAAGAATGATTATTATCAAAAGTCAATTTTTCATCAGATTGTTCAACAACCACAAACTGCACATGCACGTGCCATTGAAGAAAAAGAAAAAAGAGCGTGTTTTGGTATAATTGATCAAGATGATGAATTTGTTGCAGAAGGATTTAGCTGGGATAAATACATTCCACCTGGTTCAGGTCTTGTTGCCAGAATTCTGGAAGAATATGAAGTCAACTCTAGTTCGAAAAGAATACCGATTTTTCCAGATTTTGGAAGTGATGTTGATACTGATGATGAAGAAGAATATACCAATAAAGCTAGAAAAGGTTTGGATCCTAACAGTTTTAATTTGTTTTTTGTAGATAAAGTTGAGATGCTGAATGAGAAGAAGATTGCCAGACTAAAAAGAGAGCTGGATGCAATAAGAAAAATAGCTGATGAAAAGGCAAAGATGGAAGCCGAAGGAGTAAATGTTGAACCAGTAATTGAGAAAGTAATAGAAAAAATCGTTGAAGTGGAGAAAGTGGTAGAGAAAATTGTTGAGATCGAAAAAATAGTTGAAGTTGAAAAACTCGTCGAAGTTGAGAAAATCGTCGAGGTAGAAAAAATTGTTGAAATTGAGAAGATTGTCGAGGTTGAAAAGACAGTTGAGGTCATTAAATCTTGTCTGAAATGTTTGGAGCCTTGCAAACATTGTGAGGAAAAAGACAATAAGATTGTTGAACTGGAAGATTTGAAAGAGAATTTGTTGTCTGATGTAAAGTATGTGAAAGAATCATACGATGTGCTGAACAGAACAGTAAATGGTCTGAAAAAGACAAATTCAGAAATTGAGGTTGCTATGACAAAGATGAGTTCTACATTAATGTCAAAGCAGAAGGTCATCAATGAGTACATTGAAGACTGTGCAAAATTGAAGCAGGATATGGAACTCGAAAAGATAGAAAGTGAAAGAATCAAAAGATTGTTGTTGAGTTATACAACGTGTGATTATTTGATTGATCGAGTTTATCCTACTGTTGCAGGTCTTAAAGCATTTCAAGATAAAAAGACAGAAGATACGGATACCGGTAAGAAACAAAGTGTCAAGTATAACAAGTGTCCACCCCCGATTTGGAATAGTTATTCTCCCAGAAAGCCAAATGAGGAACGTTTAAATAAGGCTCTCGACATAAAGTTAAAGTCTGAAATCATTGATGAGTTACCAGACAATATTGATGTCACATTCACAGCGTCTGACACTGATCATGAGTCTGAGTTGTTAAAGAAAGTGGTCGATCAGGTGTTGGATATGGATGAAGAGTCAAAGTCAGAGTCAAAATCTGAAAGTTCGAGTTCGTCAGAAAAGAGTCCGAGTTCACCGGTTAAAAGGGTTTACAATAAAGAATTCCTGTTATCAAAATCTAATTTAAATGACGAACTAATCAAAGTGGCATATACTTTGATTGATTCGGACAAATTATATTCTAATGAGGAATTTCCAATAAGAAGTGTCAAATCTGAAATGATCAAACAGGTTTTCAAATTAACAGAAATTAATATTTCTGAAATAAGAGATTTAAATCTTGATGACAAACCTAAAAAGTACACTTCAAGAGTTCAACAGAGATTGAACAAGAAAAAGAGTTACAGTTCTGGTTCTGGTTTTCAAAAGAAACCAAACCATAACAGTAATTTCAAAAAGAAAGGTCTAGGTTTCATTTCCCCGGAAAATTATAAAAATAAGAAAAATTATAAATCAAAAACAAAATTTGTTGCAGGAGGAAGTTCTGAAGAAGAGCAGAAGAAACCATTTTGGAGACAGTCAAACCAAGAGTTTCTTGCTGATAGAAAGAAAAATTTGAAGAAATTTGTTCCAAGAGTTGACAGAAGAATCTGTTTCAAATGTCACACGATTGGACACATTGCTTGGAATTGTCAACAGTCCAACAACACAAAACAGGGAGTTTCTTTTAACTCAAGATTGGAAGAAATACATATTGATGAAAAGAAACAACCAATAAATTTTGAAGTTGGTGAAACTTCAAAACGTTTTTACAAAAGAAAAGTTGATGAAAACAAACAAAGATGGGTTGTAAAATCTGAAAGTAGTTCTGACAATGAATCCGATTCCATAAAATCAGAGGAGTCATTTGTTGAGAAAAAGAATGAGAATTCCGTTCCTGAGATGAACGATGAAAACTTTCCAAAATTGTCAAAAGAAAATTTGAAGTTAAAGGTTGGTAAAACTGAGATTTCAGGTCAATTTTTTCCTAGTAAAGGAGAATTTGATGCTGAAAAGGTTTTCAATGGGAAAGTCAAACATATTTTCGGAAAGATGGTAGATGGGAAGGTTAAAGGTGCAAAAGAATTTTATCAATCGAAAAGATGGTGGGATAGATGTGTACCAAAATCACCCAAGACTGGTCAGGCTTGGGTGACAGCTTTTTCAAACTAAAATTCTGACTTGTCGGAGCTTCCAGGTTGGTAAGAGTGGAGCAGGTATCGGCATTTTTCTTGAGAAATATCACAAATGTGAATGTTCGTAAATTGTTTATTGATATTTCGACTTATAAGTGGTAAATCAGGGACATTAAGTTGTACTTGATTTTCTACAAGTGGTGTTTGATGATTGAACTTAAAAGTTTTATATTTTAAAAGTGTTTTGAGATCACAATGGGAAAATGTTTTGTTATAAGGGGGAGTTCTGATTGTTTATGCCAAGTGGATGGCGAATTGAAGTGATTCGATATCAGTTGTCACTTTATCTTGTACAGTTTGTTTTCAAATTTCCTTTAAATGATTTTGAATTTTAGGGGAGTAAGAAATTTCAGAAAATCCAAAAACATTAAAAATTTGAAAAAGTAAAAAATATGATAAAATCAAAAACGAGTTTTGTTGAGAAAAGAGGAAATGATAGTACATCAGTAGACAGTTACAGTATGCTAAAGAAATGTAATGTTTAAATAGCGTTAAACAGTCTCACTGATGATATGCCGATAGGTTTTTACACATTTAGTAAGCTTTTTCGGGATATAAACTTAAAATCAAACTTGCTTATTTCGTGGGGAACACTAATTGGATATATAGGTAACCCCTGAAATCTCGTTTGAAAGGTCCCTCTTTCTGAGATACTAGGTCTTTATGCTCAGTGATATCTGGGGTATTATCCCGGGACTTCTGATTTTGCGGAAGCAATGGCCTAGTCCCCGGAGAATACTTTACGCTTGCTTGAAATAATAGCCTGCCCTCAGCATAAAAAATGATGAAACATTGAAAAATGCTAATCATGTGCTGTTGTAAAAAAGATCCTCTAAAGGGGACTCACTAAAAGTCGAAGCCGTCATCTCTCTGATTTTGCGGAAGCAATAGCCTGAGCTCTCACGGCCCTCGCATTTAAACCCCTTACAGATATCATCTGTGGTATACTCACCTGTAAGACCGAATATTGGGATCTGGATACGGGAGTATATTCAATAGGTGGGACACATGAATAAGTTTAAGTTCTTAATTCACCTAATTCATATCCTGAATCAGTTGAAATTTGTGTGAGAATTTAAGTGGATCAGTATATCTACAATCTAAGTGAACTGTTTAATTCTTAATGTGTAATTAAGCTCAACAGTACTTGTGACTTGTCAAAATCTGATATGATCCTCTTACACAAACTCACAAAAATATTGGTTTGTAAATATCTCTTTACTGCATTTCTGTTATATCAAAAATCCAAAAAGATTTTCGGAGTGTTTTAGCATAAATTTTGAAAAACTCAAAAAGATTTTAGACAACTGATGTTGAAAAGCTGATTTTCAAAATTCCGAGTGCTATACATGACGAACAGGTTTGGGAGTGTGTGGTTAGAAAAATGATATACATACATGGGGTCATCAGAAATTAAATTTGTTATATCAATAATTGATGTTTTGAACTGAGTTTATCAAGTGGTTAGCAAAGTTTAAATTTGTCAAATTGTTAATTTGTGAAATTTACTTTGAGGTAGAGTATGTGCAGGTTATGGCCATGAGAGAGCCAGGTTGCGATTTTAGTACCTGAGTAGGATGTGAGCCAGGTCTCGATCTTGAAACATGTGAAAGCCAGACTACGATCCCAGCATAATTCAAGGGGGGAGTCTGTAGATTCTAGAGCCAGTATCAGATCCTGAAGTTCGCTTATTGCTGATGCTGATGAACTTAATGAATCAAGAAATCTGATCAAGAGAATAAGAGTGAAGAAAAAGCCAGATAGAGATTCTGGAGATGAAAAGATGACAGAGATTGAGGATGCATACACTGTCAAATACTGAGAAAAGAAGCCCAAAGACTGATAAAGACTAAAGATTGTGAAGACTCGACACTTAAGACTCGTCAACATCCGAGGGGGAGTCTGTTGGTGCATACGTCTGTTGACTTCGTCTTGTATCGAGTCTTGTACTTGAATGTTAGATCAGGGCACGTTATACGAGAAAATAGGATTTGTGTGTTAAAGGGTTAATTTCGCTTGAAATAGCAATTGCCACTTTCAAGCGAAATCAGCTCAACTATAAATACCCTTCAAGCGAAATCATTTGTAACTTTTGTAATTCCGGTACCGAAGTGCTGCCGACGTGTCTACTGATCTGAAAACTTGTTATAATCAATAAACAAGACAATTGAGTGTGTAACAAGCTGTTTTTCTAGTCAATTCATCTATTTCCGCCTCTTGAATTGATAAGAACTCTTCTGATTGACTCGTTTGGGTCACAGAACGATCCTACATTTTGGAAAGAGTTTACTAAGTTGCAAGGTATACAACTGTCCATGTCCACTGCCTATCATCCTCAGTCTTATGGCCAAACTAAGGTAGTGAACAAATGTATTGAGGCTTATTTGAGAAGCATGACATTGGCTACAAATTCTAATTGGTTGAGGTGGTTATCATTGGCTTAATGGTGGTATAATTCTAACTACCATACTACCCTAAAGATGACACCTTTTCAAGCCTTGTATGGTTATCCACCACCTATCTTTATACCTTACATCCCTAAGGACTGTTCTATTGAAAGAGTGGATCAAATACTGACTGAAAGGGAACAGTTGATTCAACAGTTGAGGCAATCCTTGTTGACAGCTCAAAATAGGATGAAACAAATGGCAGACAAGCACAGGACAAAAAGAGAATTTAAAGAGGGTGATTATGTCTTCTTAAAATTACATCCCTACAAGCAACAATCAGCTAGACCAAATAAACAATCTAAATTGAGCCCTAAGTATTATGGCCCTTTCATGACTGTAGAAAAAGTGGGAAAGGTGGCTTATAGATTGGACTTACCGGAGGAGTCACAAATTCATCCAACCTTCCATGTGTCCTTGTTGAAATCAGCTCGGGGAGATCATTCAAAGATTGTTCCATTACCGACTCAACCCCGTTTCAAGTATTATCCAGCTGCAGTGATAGAAAAGAAAATGGTGAAGAAACGTAATAGGGCTGGTGTTCAGGTTCTGATTAAGTGGGAGGGACTACCCTTGGCTGAAGCATCATGGGAGGATTTAGAAGAGATGCAATTGAGGTTCCCGCAGTTCAATTTTTGAAATTTTGGGGCAAAATTTCTTTTAAGGAAGGGGTATTGATATGTGGGTTTTAATAAAAGAGGGGCTGTTTTGTAATATTCAATAATAGGGGGGCAGGGGGGCCATAGTTGTAATTGGTTGGGTAGTTGTTAGTTAGTTAGTTGATGACTGTTAAATACTGTTGTAATCAGTTGTAGCGGGTATCAATTGTTTGAGCTAATTCTCTGCTGTTCCTTCTCTTCTTCTTCTCTCAATTCCATCACGTATCATCAACCCTGGTTCTGGTAGCCTTTAAATTGGGGTTTAAACTCTTCCTAAATCAACTTGTCAGTCAGTGATTTCATTATTAGATCAATTCAACATATGTACACTGATTAATCAATCGTTAAAGCATAACTAAACAAAATCTTAAAAGAAAACAAATGAAAATTATCAAAAGGATCAAATGGAATGATTATCATCAGTTGTGCTTTGCGAGGATAGAAATTTGGTTTTTAAAAGATGAACACTTACTATTTTGGGTGCAAAGATCTTGTCTAGATTGACCGACCGCAAATCCCACGTCTTCATCGATGTTGTTGTCTCCGGCCGGAGAACTCTTGGCCTCATCCCCCCTCTCTGTACTCTTCTATTCCTCTCCATCAACCAACAATCTATATATTCGCCTGTTAGGGTTTCAATTTTCAATTACACTGAGAGAAAGAATGGTCGCTTCTTATTAAAGAATTGTGGGTATGTAATCAATTTCCATTCTTCAGTTTGCAATAAGAATTGATGAGGGGGAGGGAAATTGAAACGATGGTTGATTCTCCCATTCAGGATGTTTATAACATTCAATATGTTGAATTGAAATGGGTGAAGGATAAGGAACGTCGATGGTAGGGAACACATTATGGTACGACTTGTATACATTGAAATGAGGGAAAAATTGGGAGAAGAGGATGAAAGAACAGGGAAGAAGGCATGACTCTTCATCTGCCATTTTGAAATTTCAAGATGAAATTACAATTCAGTACATAGGAGATGTATTATCTATATCTATACTATATTATAATGCATGAGGGAGGGGTATTTTAAGATATAAAAAAAATAAGAACTTTTCCCCTCTTTTATTTATAAAAAGACCCCTAAAATGAGGGTAGTTTGGTCTTTTAAACACTATTTATTTTTTAGCCCTTAAACTTATTACACTTAAATCCTTGACTTTTAACAAAATTATAGATAATTAGTTACACTTTTCCCCCTCCACAACAAAGTTATAATTTTTTTACGTATTCTTGACATATCTTATAAACTATAATATCTAAAAAAAATCCAAAGATAGTATGACAACCTGCACATTTTTATCGACGTTTCGGTAGTTGTCTTGTTTAATATTGACGCACGGATTAAAAGGTACAAGTTAATGATGCTTTAGTGTACAAGTGATTAAAGAAGAAAATAACAATCCATACTAATAGTATTGTTGAATAACTGATAAACAACTTTTTAATACTTTAGTCAAATATCAACAATAATTCCTAATTTAAAGGGTGAGAAAATTTTATATATACAAGTGATTAAAGCTTTTTGTACAACACATTCAAGCTAAATCTTTTAAAAGTATGTACCTGGTCAATTGGCTCCATGTTTTAAATTTTAAAATTTGAAATTTACACTATCTATTTTCGGTTCTCTCTCTCATGCTTCTCTTATTTTGAAATTCGAATTCTCTGCTCCAAGTTTTCTTTCATCTTGTTTCAAGTGAAACCCTAAATCGCAAATATAGTCAGATCTTGAAGGATTTGGATCTGAAATCGTTGTTTGGAGGCTACAATCCAACATGAAAGAGGCTGGGAGGCGTGGGTTTTCTCATAATCGAGAGAAGGATGAAGGGCAACGACAAAATGGGTTCTGATTGGAGTTTCAAGGCTACTTTTTTTTGTTTTCTTTTGCTTATGGGCTCGCTTGAAGCCCTAATTCGCGGCCGGCATCTCCACATGTGCCGTCTTTTTTTTTAGTTAGGGTTTCTATTCAGGTTTGGACCTGTAACATATTTCATTAAATGTTATTACTCTTGATCTGTGTTTGTTAGTTTTGGGGAACTAGACTTGTGTAATTTGAAGTTAAAGATTTTAGGTATTTTGGTAAGCTGGTAATTAGGTTATCGTATGTTTTGTGTAGCTTAGAGTTAGGATTTAAGTCTTAAAGGGTACAATGGAGTAATACTAACTACTTAAATAGTTAAACCCACAACATTGCTATTACTTTTTGCAAATGCCTGGTCTTTCATAGCTCCATTTGTGTTAAGAGATATATACTGTCAGTTTGTCTCAGAAAAGGAAAGAAAGCCAAAGCTCAAACTTTGAAAGTAATCTTTGTGGTCTTGGTTATATATGTTTCATTGTTTATTCTAGACCTATCTCCTGGAAATTTTGTTGCATAAATTATAGAATGGCTCCTTTAAACTCTCAAAATCAGGACCAACTAATTTCGCTGATCCTTATTTGGCTTGTTTCCATGTTCAAGTAGGTGGATCACCTCAATATAAGGTGGATAGAAAGTTGGGTAAAGGTGGATTTGGTCAGGTATTTGTAGGTCGTGGTGGCTGTGTTTATGGTGGAACTGACTGCATATCAGTTGTCCTGGTGCCATGGAGGTAATGTTTTTGCACCAACTAAGTTTCGGGTTCTCTGAAAATGTTCTTTTTTTAATAAAGTCTGATTTCTAAAGTCAATTTGCACTTATTTTGTTTGTGGCAGCTAGCTCTAAAGTTTCAGCATAGAAACCGCAAAGGCTGCAGTTATGGTTCTCCTTATGAGTAGCAAGTTTACAAGTATGTGCAAGTTCTTTCGAACATATTTACAAAGTTTATTTTCATAGTTAAAAAGTGACATTTGGGTTTTTTAGTGAAACAGTACTCTGGGTGGTAGTCACGGAGTGCCTAAAGTTTACTATATAGGAAAGCAAGGAGACTACTTTCACATGGTATGAAAAAAAGTTTTTTTCATATAGAAAAATAAACGTTTCAACACAGTATTAATCATTTTGTTTCGTATTTTTTCTTGCACGCTAATATCATGATGTCTAATACTCTTATATATCGTTGGTCATTAATTAATGGCTACAACGACTAGAGATCGATGCAAACGTTGATGAGTAATTCAATATGTTTGAGTTGCCCACTTAGCTAGGAGATCGATACAAACCTTCGAGAAGCACACGTGTAAGTGATTTTCTCTTATTTTTCATCGTGGAATAGTGTTTTTAATGCTTTGTATGCGAATTGATATAAATGTAAATCGATAAATTCCAGAAACAAACCTGGTGGCAGATTTGGCGAATCTCTGACTTTGAGAAATCTAATTAAAGGCCAAAGAACTTAGCTGGAACAATCAGAGGTTAGTTGTTGATTATCTCATAATCAGTTTCAAAACGCGCTAATTTTTGTCTTCTATGTGGCGCGACAGGTGTAACACCCCGTGTTTCGAAAGTCAAAGTCAAGATTGAAGTCAAAGGAAGAAAAGATTGCTAATTGTGATCTGCCACTCCTTGCTCAACTACTTTTTTGACTTCTTTGACTTGTAATCGAACCTATCTAATTATTTGCTTTAGTTGTATTATGTGGAGTATCTATAAATAATCGAGATTTAATCGCTAATTAATCGCTTGTTTAATCAATTTATCGCTTATCGCTACCGCATCGCAACTCGAATTATATGTTCTGGATATTGTTTTACGAGTGTGTGCTAATTATGTGTTACTTGTGCATGTTTGTTTATGTGGAGGTGTTAATCGCAATCGCAATCTATCGCATCGCAATCGAGTCATAAACGCTAAACGCAAGTTAATTATAGTGATTGTATGTTAGATATAGTAGCAATGTTATTTGTGTAACTAGTGGGTAATACTATCGCATCGCATCGCTCGAATCGCATCGCAACGCTCAACACGCGAATCGAAACAACAAAAACTCATCGCACCGAACTCGTGAATCGAGTGGCCAACCGATCGAGTGGCCATCCGATCGGATTGCCATCCGATCGGGTTGCCATCCGATCGAGTTGCCACCCAATCGGGTTGCCACCCGATCGAGTTGCCACCTGATCGACCAGCCACTTTCCCCACTTTCCTTTTTGGGAAACCCTATAAATACCCTTCATATGTCACATCACTTGATGTGACAGCTCTCACTCGACTCAGCTCGCTCCAGCCACACTTTCTCTCGATTTCTCACGATTCTTGTAAGTTTTCAACCAAAATCTTGTACTTTCATGATCTACACGCACTCCTACACCTTTCTATCTTTTGAATCTTAACTTTTAACCGTGAAATCACCAGATTTGAGGTGTTCTAGGATGATGTCATCATGAAGTCTTATGAACTTCAATGTTTGGCTTCATTCCACCAAGAACAACTTAGATCTGAAGGATTTCCACAACATTAATCAATGTTTTCACTTAGATCTACACGAATCCACAGATAAAAGGATTGAGAGAAGGTTTTCCAACTTTCTTTCAACTCTTTTACACTCAATGCACTCAAAACCGATAGAATCGGAGCTTGTTCTGATCTTCTACTCATTCTTAGTAATGCATTAGTTCCAGATCTGAATTCTATCCGAGAGAGATATTGATTTCGGGTTTGAACATGAACTACCGACTCGAACCGTGAACCGGTCGGACGAGGGTGATTCCCGTTCGGTCGGGTCACTAGGGCCGAGATAAGGGTTCTGTCGTTCAAGCAAGATATCAAAACATCTCGTTCAAAAACTACAAAACTTCAAACGAATCAAGTGACAAGACGATCTGACCGTTGGGACGGATTGCTGTTCGATCGGATTGTCGTCCGATCAGATTGCCATCCGACCGACCAGCCATCCGATCGAGTTGCACTTGGTTCCATACTTAAACTTTTTATTCAAACTTTTCAAAGGTCTGAACGTTGAACGGATTACCACCCGATCGGATATCCATCCGATCGAGTGACCGCCCGATCGTGTGTCGTTGGGACTTTGGTACTTAAACAATTTTCAACATGTTCAATACATACAGATTGCCACCCGATTGGATAGCCATTCGATCGAGTGACCGTCCTGCTGTGAACTTGTTCTCAACTAAGAAGACTCGCCAATCGGATTGTTTTCCGATCGAACGACCGTTCGATCGATCGACCGACCGTTCGATCGATCGACCGACCTGAAGGGTAGAGATACTTCTCTATTTTTAAAATGCTACAACGAAAACTTCAAAGTACAAACCATCATACACAAACACATCCTCCTTAAACGAGGTGACAATCTAATCGAATGGCCATCCGATCGGATTGCCACCCGATCGACTGGCCATCCGATCGGATTGCCATCCGATCCTTGGTACACTTGCACCGTTTTACGCGCCGCTCATCGTTTATGCTATCGTTAACTGTTCAGGCTAATTTCTCTCAGCGCCCCCTTCAATCCAAGGCAGTGTTTATTAAGTTAAATGCTATCTGTGAGTATACTCGATCCCTTTTTACTTTATGCACTTTTGGATGTTACATACTTTACTTATTCTAAATCACATCGAACACACAACGCAAACACTATTTATACACTGACCTCTAATGCATGTTATACGTGACTCGATGAATGCCTGTTTGTTATGTTAACACATTGATTGCTGTCTACCTGCCTTAGCAACGATAGTACTATAGTTTGGACTCAGCACTTGTTTACTCAGGGGTTGTTAAGGACAATTACCTCACGTGTTTACAGTGGTGAACATGTGTTGCGCACTCGCTACCCGCAGTCAACTCGCAGTCATTGGTATTGATAGGATCTTTGTCGATAACTTACATCCTCACATTATACATTATACATGCTGGTTATGCGTAAACGCTTTCGAACTCTATATGCTATTATCAAACTTGTATGCTCACCTTTACACTATGTGTATTGACCTCTATTTTAACGTATGTGATAGGTGTTTAGGATGCTGTGCTTGCTTGCTATTTGATGGAACCGAGCTTAGGAGAGCTAGAAACAAACAAAGACAATTTATTTTATTTGAAATCCTAGTTGTCAGAACAGTTTTATTTGTTTTAGAGATACTATGTCTGTAATAACTTGCTTGCTTAATAGGTTACGGTATGGGGCGTAATGTTTAACTATTCGGTAAAGTAGTTGTTATGGAATTTCTCTCGAACAATCTGTTTCGCTCAGTGCCATGCCCCGATGTTTCCGCCATCGGTTGGGATGTGACAACAGACATGTCAGAGTGCTTGTTTTCATGGTCCTAGAGGACTAGCTGATTGTAACGGTGCATCATTAGAGATTTCACATACCTTAGATGCGTCTCAAATTGACACGGTCTGCACGTTGCCTGTGTTGCGGAAAGTCGAACACATCAGATGGGACGCTCGGCCAATCTACAAAATGATAAAAACATGTTAGTTTTGTAACCCCAACAGCTGATCAGGATTTATCATCAGTAAGACCTCCTTACATTGATATGAAAGATCCATAAACATATAGGAGATTGAAAATTTCATTTTTCTAACCAACCAGGTCATCCTCAAGGAAAGGATACGCTCGTATACATGACCGATGGTGATGAAATCACGTACTCATAAGTTTATTTGAAATAACAAACTAAATGTTGATTAATAATTTGTTTAATTGTAGATGCATAGTTATGATTGGATATGGCTGAAAACATTCCCCATTTGGCTGTAGTGTTTCATAGTCAGTCGCAAAACCACATGTGCAGTTCATAGGTTCTTGAATGATTGGATTTGGGAAAGAGAGTTTAGCCACACACCAAAGTGCAGACTCTAGCTCACTATGAGGCGATGGTGGTCTGGTTGGTGGCGGGTATAAAATCGGTGGCTCAAATAGAGGTGGTGCAGGTATGAACCTTGTAGGTGAAGGATATGAAGATGTTGGTGGGCATGGTTCATTATTATAAGGAGGGCTTAGACCAGGGCTCGGCTCATAGTTTTATGGAGGGGTTAGACCAGGGCTCGACTCATAGTTTTATGTAGGGGTCAGACCAGGGCCCGGTTCATAGTTTTAAGGTGGTCTCAGACCAGGGCCAGGTTCATGCAATTTGCTATGTCATTGAGCTGAATGTGGAAGACTGCTGATGTAATTTGAAACTCATGGTGGAATTGTATGTTATTCATAAGTTAAATAATTGTGCTATAGTTAGTTAATTGTTTGCGTTCTTCATAAGAAATCTTAATATATTCTATTCTCAGCTTATGATTGGCATCTGTTGGTGCATTTATGTCTATCACCTTCATCAATACGACCCGTAGCAAGATACTGAACTAATCATAGCCTTACAGTGTAATATTTAGATGGAAAAGGCAAGGTGGTATTATTGTAAATAAGGAAACTCTCTTTATATCCTTTGCCTATAAATAGAGGAGTTAGGGCTTAGATTTAGAACTTTTGCCATTCTAGACTTTAGAGAGCTTTGGAGCTAGAGAGAGAGAGAGTCTAGAGAGAGAAAGTGCAAGAGGTGATTCACGGTGTTTGTAATCTTTTCATATGATCAATTGAATCACATATTTAGTACGCTTTTGTGTTCGGTCCATGCACGTGTATGGATTCCGCATGTCACACGTGTCGATACGCATCTAATTGAATCATAGCCTTCAATTGAATCGTTACGGAGTCGAAAACCGATCCTACAACATCTAATTTTGAGGGGTAATTGTTTGCGTTCTTCATAAGAAAACTACCAGAAATGAATACTACAATGCAATGTGTCGCCCCCGCTGCATCGCGCGGGCACCCTACTAGTATAGTATTATAGATATAGATATAGATAACGAATAATATATGTATATTGTATTCAATATTTAAATTTTTATAAGCTAATAGGATATTATAGTCTAGTTTTTTTTTTGTTTACAGGTGTGGTTTAGTGGTGAAACCCTATGGCATATAGCTCCCTAACCCAACTTTGAATCTCGCCCCCACACCCGGTGTCCTCCTTGCCTAAGCTCAAACCGTCACGTGGAATTTTTTTGGTGAAGTTGCGGGAGTTGAACCTGAACAGCCCGGGCAGGAACCCCGAAGGGAAAACCTTCCCACCTCACCCCAAACCAGCTGATCTGGGTGTCATCGGCATATAGTCAAGTTGGTAAGATGGTTTTTCACTAAGGGCTTGTTTGGCTAAGCTTATTTAACTTAAAAAGGACTTTTTTTTGAACGACAAATTTGGATCACTGACAGACCACTGGAGTATCATCGTGCCACCAGCGGAACCACCCGATCATATCCATCTCTACTAGGCATAATGTCTATACACCAATTCAGGAGGAAACCCAATAAATATTGGAAAACCCCCTTTTGAGAATCGAACCCAGGACCTATGAGTCCCAAAGCCTTATCTCACCCCCAAGATTTCACTAGGCTATAAAGTCATGGGCTAAAAATGACTTTTTGTTAAAATTACTTATTGACTTATGACTTTTAAAAAAAAAAGTTTTTTAAAAAGGTTTTTGGATTAGCTTATGGGGTGCGAAAAGCCAATAAGTTAATAAGTTGTTTTTTTTTTCAAAAAATGTTTGAATTAGCTTATGAGTGGATTAGCTTAGGGCAGGGGGTAATTCTGCAATTGTGTTTTGAAAAGTTATAAGAAGTTTCAAAAAGTCACACAAAACTAGTTTTTCAAAACTGACTTTTCCTTCTATACAAAAAGTAGTTTCAAAAAGTTCTTTTTAATTAACCAAATATTATTTTGACTTATTGTTTTTTTTGAAAAAACCAATAAGTCAATAAAATGTTTCAAAAAGTTTAGCCAAACATGCCCTAAGACCATGGTCAATACAAAGCATTTAGCGGGAAATGCATTGAAGTAGTTTGCATTTTAGTGGAATATTCTTAAGAAAGAATGGTGTATTTGGTGGGATGGTGGGCCACTATGTTTATTTTGTATTTATTTTATTTTTTCTTGTTTTAATTTATTTTAATATACATAAATAAGTTGTACACTGATAGCTTTAGTAACTTACTTGTACATCTTTTTTTTTTCGTTTCAAATATAGTAATTGGACAAAATAACAAAAAAAATATAATGTTTTATTTTAAAACATAAGTTTATTTATGCTACTTTAATAAAAATAATACAAAGTTTAAGATATGTATATATTAATGTTCGTCTTTTGAAGTTTAATGTTTTTTTTTATAACTTTCGATATAAATAATGCGAAAATAAAAAAAATTGTATATTGATAGAAATAACTTAATTATTAAAAATAAATTAAAAGTGATGATAATGTGGAAATATAAGACCAATCGGTATGGGCTCCGTCCTAGGGTCGACGAGGGCCGACGACGGGCCTAAACACCGCCCCCTAGGAACGGCCCCGTCGTCACCATCGGCCTCTCGACGTTTTTGTAGGTCCACTTTCAAACAAATATAGCCGTTATAACGGCTAGTTTTTTTCAAAGAAAATAATTTTTTTCTTTCCCAATTTATAATTATATACCATTTTCCCCCATTTTAACCCGAATCTTTCCAATCTCTCTCACTTTTTATACACCACCTTAATTTTTATAAAGGTTTAGGCATGTCTTCTTCTTCATCGTGGTGTTCGTCATCTTCGGGTGAGGGCGATTTGTTTTTTTGTGAACGCCGTAATGCTGGCAGCATAGATGATCATGGAGGAAGAGGAAGAAACGTCGTTACAACTGTGAACTAGGGCAGCCGCCTTAAATCGAGACAAAGAAAGTTATCTTTATTTTTCGGTGAAAATAATATATTTATTTTTTTCGGTGTTAATAATGTATTTAATTTATTTTTCGGTGTTAATATTTAGGTGCCCATGATAGATTAGTGCCTGATTATTTTACCGACGAACTTGTGTACACGGCCACGATGTTTAAACGTCGGTTCCGAATGAGTCGTCGACTGTTCTTATGTATAGAAGACAACTTGGCGCAGTCTGGTCCGTTTTTCACACTTCGATACGACGCTAGGGGCCATAGGGGATCATCACTTTACAGAAATGTACGGCGGCCATTCGTCAACTGGCATACGAGACAACACCCGATTCGTTAGACGTGTATTTAAGGATGTCCGATTCTATGCATATGTCGGTATAAATTTAAGTTGGTTTACGATTCGACGTAGATTTTCTTCAGAAATATGTCGGGTCAAATATAATCCGTTTCGTGCTTATTTTTATGTATGTTTTCATTTGGTCTACGTTTTTACGTAAATTACAATTAGTAAGTGTGAATAGTGCTTTCATCCTATTGTCTTTTTTGTTTCTTTCTTGATTTTTTTTTCTAGACTTTATTATTTTTATATTTTTACTTGACTCTACGTTTAGTGTTTTAGTATTAGGTTTCTTTTTCATTAAAGTTATATTTAAGATAGCCTTTACGTTTCCATTTACAATGAATTTATAATTAGCTCGTCCTGTTGTCCAATTAAATTTATTTTTATGGTTTTCGGTCGATGTAAAACATATGTCTATATTCTTTTGAACATATTTCTTTCGGTTGCTATACTGAACCAAAATAGATATCCACCGAAACCCCGCAGTGTAGCGCGGGTAATCTTACTAGTTACATACAAGCAACAACTAATGTTTATCAACTTATCTTTAGTGGCGGACCCAATATTTTTTTCCTCGGGGTGCGGAATATTTTTAAAATTTTAGGCCCCTAGCTATATAAAAAATCAGTTCATAGCGGGCCGGATTGGGTCGAGTCATGTAAGACAAAAAAAATCAAACTAAAATTTATATAATCCTCAAAAACACATCAAACCTCATTACAAACGTATTTAAAATTGTGCACTAAAGGTTTTCATTTTTTAAAATCTATCTAAAACATCATCTAGAGAAACTAAACACTCCATAAGTTCATTACATTCTTACTCATGGTTCCTATCACATATAAATCGCTCCATAAGTTCATAAAATAACATTAAACACTTAAAAAAAATAAACAATCTTGTTCATTTATAATCCATAATTTTCAATTTTATTTTCAAACATTCAAGCTCTAGTATTAAATGTTGATTACTTGTAATTAATCATTTAAACAAACAAAGCTATAAATAAAACAACAAAATTATTTAACTATAAGTCTAGAACAACAAAAAAAACATCAAAAACATCAAAAACATCAAAAGATCAAACACTTATACATCTATATTTTCTCCTAATTATCACATAAAACAACAAAAACAAAATCAATAAAGAAACCATACTAGTTCTATATGAGAATTTTGGCGTAATATGGGTCGGTTGATGT
Source organism: Helianthus tuberosus (assembly GCA_030545235.1). Lineage (NCBI taxonomy): Eukaryota > Viridiplantae > Streptophyta > Magnoliopsida > Asterales > Asteraceae > Helianthus > Helianthus tuberosus. Next base: position 44,861,403 of record CM060358.1, on the reverse strand, counting down.
ATTGCAAAATACATCTCTTATTCGTGTATAGTTTGTATAATTTTCCGTTATATTTAGTTCGGTTTTCGTTAGAATGTGCATACTTTGATGAAATCTTGTGTTTCCAGGTCGGTTGTCCTAAAAACGTTGAAAAACCGAATGTTAGATGCTGGGAAACAAGTGGAAAAGAAGATAGAATAATTTTTGAAGTTTTGGAGAGTTGAAGCTGATCAAATTTCGAAGGAGTCTGTCCATTTTGAGCTGTCGCGCTACGCCACAGCTAAACATCATCAAGGTGGCGTGCCGCCACCATTAAAATAAAGATTTCTCCAATTTGGTGCCGTCGCGCTACGCCACGACGAAGAAGCTTACCCGTTGCGCGACGCGACAGGGTATTTTGACGGAAATTGTTCGTTACGATTAGGGTTTGGTATATATTCCCAAGAAACTCATTCAAAAACCCTAACTATGAATTGAGAGCATTGAGAGGCGATATTGGAGCATTCTTGGAGCTGATTTGAAGGTTTTGAAGCATTAGAATCATCGGTACGAGTTCGGGACGAAGGATTGAAGACTTGCTCGGGTTTTCCAATTCCTTGTTTGTTGATTTCTTTCTTTCGAAACTTGTTACAATGAATTCTTGTTTGCTTATCTTTGATTTGTTTTCATTCTTTAACATGCTCGGCTAAACTTTTAAGCCAACTAGACGATGATGAATGGATTGATATGAAGTTTTAACCTTTTCGTTAATTGCATTTATTTTATGGATTGATTGTGTTTAGTAAAAGGTTTGGTTTATTGATTTGATGTGCGTGCGTACTTTGATTTGGTTTATTATTATCAATTGCTTCGTATGATTCTTGGTGACGGTCTTTATCACATAATAGAGTCGTGCTAGGGTTTTAGATTTTGGTGAGTGTCTATATCACATAATAAATCTTAACTCTTTAGGGTGAAATTGCGCAAATAACCCCTAGAAGTAATTGTTAGTGATTTGCTAGATTTTAGTGTTCTACTAGTCCTTATAGCTGGAAGGTGCGGGGCTATTGATAGGTCTTACCCGGCGAATTGTTTTAGACAGTCCTTGGAAAAGGTCGTGCCTTAGTTTCCCTGTCGGTTTATTAGTCTATCAAGTCAAGTTAAGAAGCTTAAACTACCCTAGATCTATAATTGAAAAAGAGTAGGTCAATATTAGGGTACATACACAACAATTAGACAACTGGAAAGACGTCTAATAACCGGTAGGATTAACGGTCTAGGTAGCGCCATAAGTTTCACCTCGAGAAGGGTTGAGGGGCTTAGCTGGTGTCTTAATAGGTTAAGTATCATAAGATCCCGGTTCCATAAATCATGCAGTTAACTTAATCGGTAATTCTTTAAAATCAATCCAGGATTCTAGTCTAGGTGGTCTCGTTCATCATATAAGACAAGCCTACGCCTTACTTCATTTTAGTTTAGTTTTAGTTTAATATTTAGTTTAAATAGATTTCCTTAGATTTTTCGTAACCCCCCCCCCCCCCAAAAAAAAAAAAACAATTAAACAAGTTAAGTCGTGTCTGTCAGTGTCTGTTAGAGTCTAGTCAACGTGATTAATAGAGTCTCGTGGTTCGATATCCGGACTTCCTTAGGTCATACTACATCAATCGGTACACTTGCCGATTGTGTGGTTTAGGTCGAGTCTAGAATTAAAGCTTTTTAGTGTCTAGCTCAGAGAGTCTATTTTAGTTAATTTTAATAGTCTTTTTAGCACACATCAAGTTTTTGGCGCCGTTGCCGGGGACTCTTGGCAATCGCGTTCATTAGCTTTGATAGACTTTATTGACATATACGTGCTACGTGTTTGGTTTTGTTTTGAGTCTTTCATTTTTATTTTTTATTTTTATTATTTTTGAGTCGTAGTGACTAGTGTTGCTTTTCTCATATCTAGGTTTTTGCTTGTAGTGGATGCCACATCTGCGCTCGCACGGACCGCTGAAGCCGCCAATCACAGAGTCATCATCTCGATTGGGCCAAGGCCCGCAGGTCAGTATTTCATCCTCTTCTCAATTTCCTAATTTCGATTCCACTCCATTACCCCCCCACCCCATTCACCTAAAACTTCCCCACCCAATAGCCCCACTTCTAGCACCTCTAGCGCCCAAGAAAACATACTTAGAACAAATGGCCAACGCTAGACAAACCGTCCATCAAAAAACCACCCAAAATTTCACCGGTCTTGCTTCACCCATCACCGTCCCACCCATAGTTAGCGAAAACTCATGGCAGATTCCCTCTTATGCCATGCAACCCATAACCAATAGCATCCAGTTCCACGGCCGCGAGGACGAGGACGCCCCGGCCCATATAAACCGTTTCTCCCGTATCCTTGCTACTTTTAGCCTTCACGGAGCCCCAAACGATGCTACCTACTTGCAGCTGTTTCCCTTTTCACTAGCCGGCAGTGCGGCTACTTGGTTGGACTCTCAACCAACCGGTACTTTTACCACATGGGCGGGCCTTCGTCAAGCCTTTTTGAATTCATATGTATGACTGTATTGCGATTCGCGTCTATGGTTTGCTTCTAGTACACATCTTGACAAGACTTCTAAATCTTGCAATATTATAGAGTGCAGATTCTTTTGGATTTCAGCAAGCATGAAGATCATAGGCTATAGCTGCATACCGAAATCAAGTGTTTTAATCATGCAACACGAGTTATCTTCCCTTGTGTTTTGCAAGCCAAAATTATTGATTCCAAAAGAGAAATAATTTTGTCACAAAGTTACAATGTTCTGTTGCTAGGTAGACCATATGCCTCGAGTTCAGATTCCGTTCGTTCGAATAAAAAACAAGGAATTCATCATCGTCATCGTCATCATCGTCATTATATGGTCGTGCAAGTTTATTAGAAATGAAAAACGAAAGAATTGCGAACCGAGCCCGTGTGTACGAGTTTTTAAGAAGTATCGGTATAGAACCAGACGAGCTTGACGGTTTAGAGCTTCCTGTAACTGTTGATGTTATGAAGGAGCGTGTCTATTTTCTTCACACACTAGGGTTGACAATCAAAGATATAAACAACTATCCTCTTGTTCTCGATTGTAGCGTCAAGAAAAACATGATCCCGGTTCTCGATCATTTGGGAAAATTAGGCGTTAAATGATCAAATTTAACCGAGTTTTTACGACGGTACCCTCAAGTTCTTCACGCCAGCGTTGTAGTGGATCTCGCACCCGTTGTTAAATATCTTGAAGGCATGGATATTAAACCGAACGACATTCCTCAAGTTCTTGAAAAGTATCCGGAAGTGTTGGGGTATAAACTCGAGGGTACAATGAGCACATCTGTCGCTTATTTAGTCGGAATCGGAGTTTCGAGACAAGAAATTGGCGGGATTCTAAAGAGATATCCTGAAATTTTAGGAATGAGAGTTGGGAGAGTGATCAAACCGTTCATTGAATATCTTGGAAGTTTGGGAATCCCGACATTAGCCGTGGCCCGGTTAATTGAGAAACGACCGCACATACTCGGGTTTGGGTTACACGATCAAATCAAACCAAACGTCAAGTTGTTAACCGAATTTGGGGTTCGGGAAGCATCGATTTCTTCCGTAATCGCACAATATCCCGAGATTTCAGGGCTTGATCTTGGCGTGAGGCTACCGAAACAACACGATTTCCTTACGTCCCTTGTTTATTTGAGCCGTGAAGATTTTGGGAAAATTATAGAGAAAGTGCCGCGGATTGTAAGTTTGAGTAGCGCGGCGGTTGTGGAGCATGTCGAGTTTTTGAAAAGTTACGGTTTTGCTGAAAACCAAGTGAAGAAGATGGTTATCGTGTGTCCGCAATTGCTTGCATTGAATATGGATATAATGAAATTAAATTTCGATTATTTTCAAGATAAGATGGGACGCGAGTTGGACGAGCTACTTGATTTTCCAGCTTTCTTTACGTATGATTTGGAGTCAACTATAAAACCGAGGCATCAGATGGTTGCCAAAAAGGGACTTAAAAGTTCTCTTGCGTGGCTTCTTAACTGTTCGGATGCTAAATTTGAGCAAAGGATGAAATACGACACGATAGATGTAGATGAGATGGAAGATGAGTCGTCGTTTGGCATGAATAGTTTGATGCGCCCTAGAAACAACGAATCAGATTCTGATTATGATGAAGATGAAGATAGCGATAAAGAATATCTATAGGGAACTTTAGCGGAGCGGTCTCAACGAGCAAAATATATTTGGCAGCATGTAATATGTGTTAGTTTTACATTAAATTTGTTAACCTGTGTTTGTCATGAATTGGTTATTCATAATCAGTGACAACACAGAATGAGTGAGTACTTAGGAGTTGTTTAAGAACCACATGATGTTGCTATTAGAAGATGTGAATATTCAGTAAATATAGTCCATATATATGTTCCGTAAATTATGTCATATGATTGTATTCGATTTATTTCCTTTTGTATTCTCTCCCTATACATAGGGATGCTTTGTTGAATGAGAGGCACAGAGAAGATTACGTGAACCATAAACACTTTTATGGTATCAGAGCTCTCGCTCTAAAAGAAACCCTAGCTACCGCCCGTCGTTTTTTTTCCTGTCCTCTTCCTGTTACGACAGCCGCCATGACCGACAAAGAAACAACCTCCGACTCCAAGTCTGACTCCAAGTCTCCGGTTTTGCATCCTGCGTACACGGTGACCAATGTCCAGAACAAAATTAGAACCCTCGATGGTACCAAGGTAACTTATTCTTCCTGGGTAAAGCTGTTCAAGTTGCATGCAAAGGCTTACAAAGTCTTAAACCACATTGATGGCACAGACCCACCGGGTGAGAATGACCCCAATTATGATTCCTGGCATGAGATCGATGCTCTTATCCTTCAATGGATTTATGCCACATTGTCCGACGAATATTTGGTGCGTATTCTTGAAACCGAAGCTACGGCAGGAACCGCGTGGGTTAAACTCGAAGGCATCTTCCTCAACAATAAAGGTTCACGAGCTACTACTCTCGAACATGACTTTACCAATCTTACACTTGCCGCATGCTCTTCTTTGGATGATTATTGTAAAAAACTCAAGGAAATTGCCGACCAACTAGGTGATGTGGGTTTTCCGGTGAGTGAACCACGGTTGGTCGTGCAACTTGTTCGTGGTCTACCGTCCGAATATGACGTCACAACTGCCATTATTAATCAAACATCCCCGTCTTGGGATGATGCTCCCACAAGTCTTCAAAAGGAACAACAAAGACAAGCAGCCCGGGCAAACCATACTCAATCTGTCCTTGTTACCCCACCCGTACCCTCTCCAAATACCGACTCCTCTAACTCAACAAATAACCAACCTACTAACCCACCCACTCCGAATGAGCCAAACCGCTACCCCACCTACTCCTATGATCCTAATCGACCACGTGGACGCGATCGCGGCTATCGAGGTGGTCGTGGCCGCGGGTACCGTGGCCGTGGCCTGCAATCCAACTATAATTGGACCCCCCACAATTCCCAATACTATTAACCCACCTACGGTCCTCAACACCCACCGACCCAATACAACAACTGGCACACCCCTCCCTCTCCTTATCCATCACAAGCTTGGGCCCCAAACCAACAACCACCTCCTTACCCACAGGCCCAATATAACCAAGCTCACTTGGCTTATTATCAGGCCCAATTACCACCTATACCCCAAACCCCCAGCCCCGACCCAATTCCCTGACCCGGCTGCATTTAATGCTCTCAGTCCTACGGACCTTGGTACGACACTTTCCATGATGCAAATTAACTCTCAAGACACCGCCTGGAACATGGACACCGGAGCATCGTCACACATCACGGCTAATCCCGGTAAACTTTCAACTCCTTTGTCTGTTTCTTCTAGCACTATACTTGTTGGCAATGGACAAAAATTGCCAATTCATGGATCTGGAAATTCAACCCACACCATATCCACCAAAACCTATCACCTAACCAATGTCCTACACTCACCCACCGTCATAAAAGATTTGCTTTATGTTCGAAAGTTTACACGTGATAACCAAGTTAGCATTGAATTTGACCCATTTGGTTTTTCTTTGAAGGACCTCAAGACGGGCACCTTCCTTTCACGCCATGACAGCACGGGGGACCTCTATTCGCTCACACCGCCCACCTTCGCTCTTGCTTCCACAGCTCATCCTACCCCGTGGTACAACCGTCTCGGTTATCCGGGCGCTAGCATTTTAAATTTCTTGTTTACTAATAATTTTATTAAGTGTAATAAGACTGCTAGTCATTCCATTTGCTCTTCTTGTCAAATTGAAAACAGTCAACGTTTACCATTTAATGATTCAAATTCGGTCACTTTTGCCCCCTTTGATATAATTCACTGTGATTTGTGGACTTCTCCACTTTTGAGTAAAACAGGTTACAAATACTACATGGTCCTTGTTGACAACTTTACGCAACATGTTTGGGTATACCCACTTAAATTCAAGTCCGAAACCTTCTCGACTTTTGCCAAATTTTACAAACTTATACATACTCAATTTAATTGCCTCATTAAGACTTTTCAATGTGACTTGGGTGGCGAGTTTGCTAATCACAATTTTAAAAACTTTGCTAACCAACATGGCATGGTTCTTCGGTTTTCTTGTCCTCAAACTTCTCCCCAAAATGGCAAAGCCGAACGAATGCTACGGCGTAAACAACATCATCCGGGCGCTTCTCATACACGCCCGTATCCCTCCCGAATTTTGGGTTGAAGCACTTCATACCGCTACCTATCTCCATAATATATTACCTACACCCAAGTTGAATCACAACACACCAGCCTTTGCCCTTTATCATCGACACCCCACATACGACCACTTACGCGTCTTTGGTTGCGCATGCTACCCAAATGCTTCCGCTACTCAACCTCACAAACTCTATCCCCATTCGGCCCGTTGCATCTTTCTAGGCTACCCGTCAAACTTCCGGGGTTATCATTGCCTAGATCCTAACACGGGCCGCGTCCATATCTCCCATCATGTTGCCTTTGACGAAACCGATTTTCCCTTTCCAACCATCCTCCCTTCATCCGATTATCACTTTCTGGATGACGACCCATACCCCATCCCCCTCCACCACTCGTCCGCTACAACCACATCTCCTCCCGTCGTCCCAACATTTCCTCCTTCGAACCCACCTACACCCGAACCCAGCCCCCCACCTCTTAACCCGCTGCCACAACAGCCTCCTTCGAACCCACCTACACCCGTACACGACCCCCTCCCTCTTAACCCGCTGCCACATCAGCCCTCCCCACCTACTACACCTCCCCACCCATCCACCCACATCCAACCAAATAATCATCCTATGCTTACCCGATCCAAGGCTGGGATCACCAGGCTCAATCCCAAGTTTAATCTCACCACCACTACTATTTTTCCTCTTCCAACTTCACACCAAAAAGCCCTTCTAGATCCAAATTGGCATAAAGCCATGTTAACTGAGTATAGTGCTTTACAAGCAAACAAGACTTGGGAGTTAGTTCCTAGACCTGACGGGGTTCCGATTATTCGGTGCATGTGGTTGTTTCGCCATAAATTCAAGGCGGACGGGACTCTCGAGCGGTACAAAGCTCGGTTAGTTGTCAATGGCAAGTCACAAACCATTGGCGTCGATTGTCATGATACATTCAGTCCAGTCATTAAACCGGCCTCAATACGCACTGTTTTAAGTCTCGCGGTGTCTAGAAAGTGGCCCATTCATCAACTCGATGTTAAAAATGCATTTTTACACGGTCAATTGGAGGAAACAGTTTTTATGCACCAGCCACCTGGGTTTGTTGACACCTCACTTCCGACGCATGTTTTCCGGTTAAAGAAGTCGTTGTATGGCCTTAAGCAATCCCCGCGCGCATGGTACACGCGTTTTTCAAACCACCTGCTTTCGCATGGGTTTCGTAGTAGCATTTGTGATTCGTCATTGTTTATTTATCACCGGGGCAATTCCATGGCGTATCTTCTTTTATACGTTGATGATATCATCTTGACGGCGTGGGATAGTACTCTTTTGACCTCTATCATCACTATGTTATCCCGAGAGTTTGCAATGAGTGACTTGGGCCCTCTTCACCATTTTCTAGGCATTTCGGTTACCCGCGACTCTAATGGTCTGTTTTTATCTCAGTCTCAATACGCCCGTGACATTCTTCATCGAGCAAACATGACCGGATGTAAATCCTGTGCTACACCATGTGACACGGCTTCTAAATTAAGCGCGACCGATGGAGATCTCATTGAGGACGGCTCTCTATATCGCAGTCTTGCCGGTGCACTTCAGTATCTAACGTTTACGAGACCCGACATTACTTATGCTGTGCAGCAGGTCTGTCTGTTTATGCATGCCCCTCGTGAGCCACATTTTTTGTTCCTCAAGCGTATACAACGGTATCTTCAGGGAACTCTCGGGTTTGGCATACACATCTCGGCATGCTCCTCTACTGTTCTCACAGCGTACTCTGATGCAGACTGGGGAGGCTGTCCCGACTCTAGACGGTCCACTTCTGGGTACTGCATTTTTATGGGCGACAACCTCATCTCATGGTCCTCAAAGCGCCAACCAACAATTTCTCGATCCAGCGCTGAAGAAGAGTACCGGGGCGTCGCAAATGCAGTTACCAAAACCAGCTGGCTACGCAACCTTCTCCTCGAACTACGGGTCCCTATCAAAACAACCACCATTGTTTACTGTGATAATGTGTCTGCCGTATATCTATCCGCCAACCCGGTCCAACATCAGCGAACAAAGCATGTTGAAATGGATATCCACTTTGTCAGAGAGAGTGCACATCGGTCATATCAAGGTTCTTCACGTGCCCTCCTCATCACAATATGACGATATTTTTACAAAAGGCCTTCCACGATCGCTGTTCGGAGATTTTCGATCCAGTTTGAGAGTTCATCCACGCTCAAACTGCGGGGGACTATTAGAAGATGTGAATATTCAGTAAATATAGTCCATATATATGTTCCGTAAATTATGTCATATGATTGTATTCGATTTATTTCCTTTTGTATTCTCTCCCTATACATAGGGATGCTTTGTTGAATGAGAGGCACATAGAAGATTACGTGAACCATAAACACTTTTAGTTGCATCCAACAACTAGTGAAACCAGCAACATCATCCGGTCCTGCCCAGATGATGTTACATTGAACTACTTGCGGTATAAATTTTATAAAACAAGTGGTATTCCGTTTTTAAAAAAGTTTATAGAATATGATTCAAATTCTTATAAATTTAATATCAGAACATACTAGGACGTAATGACGAGTTGGTTCGTTTAACTTGCAATAGCTTGGGGATGAATCATAACGGTTTTCCATTTTCTTGATCAACACTGGATTAACCCAAAATCCGAAAAGATACCTGATCGACACCAATAAATTAGATAGTCAAAACTTTTGTAAATTTATTAGAAATCAATTTTAGAATAAGCTGATAATTAGGTAGATAGTAAGTAGGTAAGATTGTAAATGGAAGAAAACGAGTAAAAAAAATAAAAGAAGTTATAGGGATTGATATAGAGAAAAATGTGTTTTTAGTTAAAAGATAGAGATGAAGATGATGGACGCGATGTGAATGCTCGCCTATCCTTGTTATGGCCCCTAGGACTGGGAGGTGCACAAATTGTTTTTTGGGCGGTTTAAGTCAAAACCAGCGAGGGGCTCTGCCCCGGGACCCCCGCCAAGGGGGCGTTGCCCCTTTGGAACCCCCGTAGAGTACGAGTTCCGCCCGTACACTTCGAATTATAATAACTCAAACGCTTCTCAAACAAGCGTGCACTCCCGCACCTCCTAACTTGCTTGATGTGTATTATTATTCGCATTGATCACCAAGTCAATCCCGATTACACTAAAATATCTAACAACCACCCGGTTTTAAAACATTGAAAATCAGTTTTTGCCCAAACAGTTCGGTTTTAAACCGCTTTATAAGGGGAAAAAGGATTGGTTCAGATTTAACCAGTTTCTTCAAGGGGTTCTCAAACCGATTACAAACCGTCAGTTTTTTGGTTTCAAACTAGTTTCTGGTGTTGTTCGTTCGTGTTTTTTCCCCCACCTCTACCTGGGACCCGGTCTACTCAAACTGCTGGGCTTATAGCTTGGTTTTAAAATGCGAGTGTGGTCAAGGCGGCTGGAAAACGCCTCAACTATGGTGAGTCTGAGGCCTAGCAATCCATGAAGTGGGCTGGAGGCTTCGCTAGTTCAAGCGCTTCGTATAGATCGATAGAAATTTGATAGTGACATTTAATTGTATACAGCGTTTATCTCATCAATAGGTACTTGGATGTTTGCATACTATACATTGATACATACAAGAAAACACATTTAAAGTGAGTTCGAGTAACTTGTACATAGAACTTTTTTTTAAATATTAATAAATATCTTACTTTTCAGTGTTAAAACAATGTTTTAAAATCCATTTTTTATATTGTACCGGATTGGGCTAAACAATGGTTTAACCGGTACTACCGCCGGTTTTTAAAACATTGGTTTAAAAAGTAACAAGTTTTAATATTATTTAGAAATAATTTATTAGTTTTAGAAACACAAACGCTTTATGCACCGCCTCGTGCCTCTGCTGATCTCGGCAATGTTTGAGCCTTTTGATGATAAATCATTTTCTTTATGAATCATAAAAAGTATACATCATCAATACACAAAGGCTATGAATATCAATATACATCTTCCTACACTACTTTAAACAAATCCTGTGTGTTCTTAAATAAACTATTAAGTTCCAAACACCGTTTCGCAAGAACTGTTCTCTTTTCTGCGGCCACCCTCGCTGCAAAAAACATTAAACAAACATTCAAAATTACTCAAGAGATAAAGAAGGCGTCATAAGATTTTGGGTTGAAACAATTCATTTTTTGGTATGGTGCGGGTCGGGTAGAATCCCCTAACATCATTTCAAACCCATCAAAAGAAGGCCTCCTAAATCTTTGAATAAAAACATTTAGAGTAAAATGTCATTTTCGTCCCTGAGGTTTGGCTAGTTTTGCGACTTTCGTCCAAAGATTTGTTTTTCCGCAACTAGAATTAAAAGTTGTCATTAATTTTTTTTTAACGTTAAGTAAGGGTATTTTGATCATTTTAGTACTCAAAGGTGTTACTTTCAATGAACCAAAAGGACAATCTGTGTAATTAACTCTAAAAAATATAAAAACTCGTTATATTTGTAAAAAAAATATTATAAAATATGCTACATAAAAATATTTAATAATTATATTCCTAAAATCAATATACATACATTTACCAAACATCCTATTATGAGGGAAAACACTCTAGTAGGGACAAGGTTTGATCCAATATTCTTGAGCATATGTTATATATAAACATATGGTTAAGAGGTATGTATTAGAACAGGTATATATTAAACTAGTAATAAGACCCCGTTTTGCGGGGGAAGATGATGATGGCTAAATGAAGATAAAAATATTAATTACAACATTATTCTCAACTAATATTTATCATGAAAATTACGGCAATTAGTATGTAGGCAAAGAGAAGGTGGTTGTTCAATAATTGGTGACCTCGCTTAGGCTATAGGGTGTGGTCATGACCCTTATGACCACCATGATCCCCCACATAGACACCATGTCATCCATCTTTAATTCATCATTTAAAACCACTACCCTAAGGGTGTGGTCATGACCCAAACCACCATCCCCCTTATTTTTTTAATTTATTTTTGTCTTAAAATTTTCAAATGGGAGGGTCGTGGCAATCATGGTTTAATCCATGGGAACCACTATCAATCAAGGAAGGGGGTGGTATACCATTTGATTAATGGTCCTATGTGGAAATAATGTTCCAATCCATGACCCCCATACCCCATAGCCTTACAAGTAGAAGAGTAGCATAATCAAGTATCAGAGTTAAATAATCGCGTACTACCAGGTTATATAACCACGTACCACCAGGTTACATAATTGTATGAATTTATTTTGTTACTTTACAACATTGTTCGGTCCAACATCTATCACGATCATTTGTTTACAGTATTCTAATTATTGCAACTTGAGTTTGAAGGCACATAACATCTTAAACTCTAGCAACCTAATCATGCATTCCAGATATGCAAAATAATCATACTATAAATAATAACTTTACCCTAATATAAAGAACTTTGCAAAAGAAAATTAACCATCAAAGATTACCGTGTCGAATGGCGAGAGCTCGGCTTTGAATTATGTGCATAGTGTTTCCAGGATTTCTTCATTTGTTTTTTTTACAAATAACTAAATACACGAAATAGCTTTTTTTGGAAACGGCTCAACATCACGTCACCACCACCATTTTTTCCGTTCGTTTGTTCGGGTCGCAACACCACGTCATAGGTACTGTCGAGGTATGGTACTGGACCCGACCCGAGCGGTCGGACTTTCCTGCTATTTATCACTTTTATGTTAAATATTATTATTATTATTACGCACTAACCTGCGAAGCCCAGCGCATTGTAGTTTACATACTACACTAGGCTGTAGGCTTGTAGAGACAACCCCTAACTGGGCCTGGCCCATTGAGGTTAGGGTTTCCCATATCTCCTATATAAGGAGGTCTCCACCTCCTTATTAGGGCATGCAATATGGGGCAAACACTTTTGTAGCTGGAAATAGGGGATTCTTCCTCTACCGGTCGTCTCTACATCCCTGTTTTCCTATCTTCTTCTTATTTGCAGGTCTAGGATTCGGGTGAAGAAGACGGGATGTGGCCAGGTTCGTATCCATCACCGTAGAAGTACCGACCCGCTCGGGTTCATGGTTCTTCATTGGCGCCATTCGTGGGACCGCTAACGAACCACATCTTGTTATTTTCCTCTGCCCAAACTTTTTAGATCTACGATTTTGTTCGGAGGGGATCTACGGTCACAACCCCAAAGGGGGTCCTTGCTTCCATTAATGAGTTTCTCATCCATACGTCGAGCCCAGTAAGTCTCCTACCTTACTATTTCCAATACAAACTCTTTTCAAAATAGAGTCATGACAAAAGTCATGTGAAACAAAATTGTTGGCTGGCAAAAGGTTTTACAAAGAAAAGCCAATCAAAAGCCCCATATCTGAGCGAAACTTTTAGATCTTTTAGATCTCTTTTCTTTAAGTGTACACAAAGTTTTATGCATGATTTAAAGTCAAAAGCTCCAGATCTGGGCTTTCTTTTAGATGGCCGAGAACTCTTTCCTTCGTATGAGAATCCACAGTTCTTTCGATTAAAATATATAATTAACAACAGGAAATATACCTTTGATAAATAAAATTGTGCGCTAGCCTTTTTTAAAAGTATGGGTTAAAGTGGGTAAAGGCTTCACGCGTATCGGCCTTCACGCCACGCGCACCGGCCTTCACGCCGCGCGCACCGGCTTTCCTGTCACACACTTTTTCGCCATCCATCAGCGGGTGTCACTGGCACACATAGATATCCGCCATCAACGACGGACAATCCTTTCGCCCATTTCCTCTCCTACGGAAGGTCTTTCACGGGGTCACCCAAATCAGGAGTCCACCACCTCTGGTGGGCATCCTTGCTCCCGCCGCCAGTGGCGGGTAACCGTTTCACATCGTCGGCACGCGTAGTAGAAGGTCGCCACCTTTGATGGTGTCCTCCGTTGCTCTCCACCACACGCACGTGGACATAAACTATGCCAACTATACACAACGGGCACGTTAGCCTGCCACCGCGCACCCCTAAGTACGCCTCCGGCTATCTCATCCCGCAATCCACAGCGGGCTACCACCTCAATCTTTACCAACCCTCCTTGAGCCGGTTTTATTAACTAAGGGCTCGGCAAATGGCAGCGGTGAAGTCCAACCCATGAGTCAAAACAGATACCAACCTCAAACAAAACTTTGCAGATTCACATCATGCATTATAAGCTTAACAAGGCGTGAACCAATTTAACAACTTCCATCCCCCGCTTTGGAGCATTGTCAACCGGTGACATTACCCCGCACCACCCGCCTTCACGCGACGATGAAGCCAGGCTTCTTCTGTTGAGCCAAAACTCCGCTAAAAAACGACTTGATCCAGGTTCTAGAATCTTATGTTTCTCTTTGCCACAACATGCTGAGAATTTTAACACTTTATGGTTTTCCATTCTTCTTAATACAAACAATAGAACAACCCAGCGCATGAAGACGTTTGGTTTGTTCTTTCACATAGGACTACAGCAACGGGTGATTTCCGCCCGCGCACGCGAATATGTACCGTAAGGCGCCAGAGTTGAATCCTCTCCGCATGATACTGTACTCTAAATACTCCATAATATGGCGCCATTAAAGACCTACTTCAAAATTTTGCCTGAGAAAGAACCTAAATAAAGGTGTCGTAGTATTTCATGTTTGTGGGAGTTTATAAGGGCACGTGTCAAATTTTTTTTTTTTTGAGTTTCACATCTCCACTTTTCCGATGAAAGCCGAAAAAGTTCCTTTACATACGAGCACGTAAGTCGCCACGCGCGTATGCTCCTTTACTTATGAAGACTCAAGAACCAGTTGGTACGACCTGGTCAGAGTAGAGCTTCAGATGACCTAGCAAGGAACCTGCAAGATCACAAGGAAACAAGCACACCGTTAGCCTCGTCACAGGGAGGGGGGCCTCTCTGTGACCAAGCTCGGGCGTGAGAATAAGTATTTGTGAGGAGGAAACAAGTCAGGGAGAGAGAGAGGAGAGTTTAGAGAGAGAAAGTAGCGATTACCCCTTGCTGGAAATCTTGGCGGGGTATTTATAGCTTTTGGGTGTGCTGACGTGGCAAGTTAGTTAGGGTCGGACCAGTCGCTGTCATGTCAGTTATGGAGGTGGGACCCAGTTAGTTAAGCCGCACCAGCGTGTCTGTCCGATTCGTCTTATGGTGCAAGGCTCGGCCCGACCTTAGTGTGCCATGATTCGGTCCGGTCAAGGACGTATCCTCATCAAGTCCCCCTAGTTCGTAGCGTTTCTTAGATAACGGCTTCGAACTATGACGGCACAATTTTGGCGGTCTAAATCTCTGATTTGTCGCTTTACGGAGTTTTTTGAATTTTAAATTTCTAGGCGGTGACCTTAGTTGGGTGACCGACAGTCACTTTATGTTTCCCGCCTGATGTGACGGTTGGTGTGCGTCAGCTGTCATGACGTGTCACCATCTGATTGGTGGTTTTAAGTCGGTTTCCATATCCCTATAAAAAAAGGGAAAAAACAAACTTCCGATTTCACTTTTCACTTTTCATCTTCTTCATCCTCTTCACCTTCTTTTCTGAAAATAGGCGATCTACAAGACAGGTTAGTTTCTTCCTCGTATAATGGCGAAAAACAACTTGTCCGCTTGCTTTAATGTTTTGAATAAAAACGGTTTAGCTTGGTACGTTGAAAGATATGCAATACCTGCATCTCTGCACCCCGTTCTCCCCAAAAAGGATACACCTATTTATCCGTTTCCTTCGGGGAAGATAGGGGTTTACACCCGTTTATTCGATTATTGTAACTATCGTTTTCCTTTGACGAAGTTCTTGATCGGAGTTCTTACGTTTCACGAGGTTCACATTTCTCAAATGAACCCCTTCGGCCTTGCCAAGGTGTGTCATTTTGAGTTGGCCTGTCGTAGTTTAGGATCCGACCCGGACTTGGATGTGTTCCGGGCTTTTTACAAATTGAACCGGTTCGGTAACTGGTATACCTTCGAGGTTAGAGACAAAAACTCCTGCTGTTACACATGGATTACCACTAGCATAAAGGATTGGAAAGAGCGTTTTTTCTATGTTGATGATCGGTGCGTTCCGGAGTTTATGGTATGGAGGATAAAAAAGTCGAAACTCCCACCTCCTCTTCCTGAAGACTTCGAATTTGATAGGGAGTTATATGCAAACTTGATTAAAGAAGCAGGTCGCATACAGAGTTATCCGGAACACATTCTTGTCATGGGACGGATCAGCACGATTTGGTCCGAACCGGAGTGGTATCCTACCCTTAAGTGGAACGGACAGGGTTAGTCATGCCTTTACTTTTGATACGGTGCTCATCGTGTCACTTGTATAACCATATTATTTTCATCATCGTTTCATTTTTTTTTACATGTATTGGACTTCGGATGTTACTTGCTTGCCCTCTTTTCTTTTGTAGCTATGGGTTTGAGAGAAGCATTGAGGCTAAAGTCCTTTGATTCCAAGGAGCTTGAGATCCGGGCCACTAGGACGCCGAAAAGTGATCCTCCGTATCTTACGGTCGTGCAGGAGAATCTTTATCAAATTCGGGAACCCGAGGTTCCGGACGTTCATGGAGGTTCAGCTGGGCAAGGAGGTTCGGGCTCGACTCCTGCGGCGCAGATAGCGGATGTTGCACCGGCTCAGACTGTGACGGTGACCGGTAGTGGTAAGGGTAAGGGTAAAGAAACTGGTTCGATCGAGTCCAAAGGGTCCGGTTCCAAGTTTGTGATTGAAGATGAAGGTATCCATCTATCTGTGGGGGATGAAGAAGAACGTGCTGAAAATTTAAAGGAGGGTGGTGATGATGATGAAGAAGAGGAGAACGAAGAGGAGCAGCCTCAGATTAGCTTGAAGAGGAAGAGGGCTCCGTCTAAGTCTGGTCCAAAACCTAGGCAAAAGAAGACGAAGACGGATCTTAAAACTATCACTCTAGATGACGATGACGACCAAGTTACTGAGTTTTCTGCTGCTGGAGGCGTGTTAGCGAATTTAGACGCTCATCTTCATGGGGGCCGTACCCCAAGGGACCATCCGTTGAACATTCCATCAAGCCCATTGTCCTTCGGGGGAGGTGCCACCAAGGTTGTTGCTGATATTCTCACGTCCGACCCCAAGAGGATCGAGCCTTCTCCTTTGGGTAAGTTCACCACGGGGGTTGCTTCTAATGTGTCAAGGCCGAGCCCCAAGCCCGTTGATGGTGGGGACAGTGCCTCTTCGTCCCCTTTGTGGTTTAATACTGAAGCTGTTTTCTTATCACGGGAGTTAGGTTCGGGCGGTATTGAAGATATGGACTCAACTCGAGCATTGGAGAAGTATGTTCCGGATTGGTCGCTGACGAACAAGGACCGGATAGTGGATGCTCTGTCGGCGAAAATGGCATTATTTCATTTGGGGACTCCTGCTGAGCACTCTCATTATCGGAAGATGAGCGGCCCGGAGCTTGGGAATGCCCTTATGATAAATCCAGCTCAATCTAATTCGTTGGTGGTGGAGTCGTATAAACGTTGGATCGAGTCGGAATCAACCTGTAACAAGCTCCGACGCGAAATTGCCAACTTGAAGAATGAAGATAATGTTCGGTCGAAGACGAAACAAGAACTGAGCTCTCTTCGATCTCAGGTTAATCGTTTAAAGGAACAAAACTTAGAGGCTAAAGAGGTTAATAAATCGACCCAAGCTTCTGCAGCGGCCGCTTATGAGGCTCGAGACAAAGCTCTTCAAGATTTGGAAATTTTTAAGTCAAAATTCACTGACTTGGAGAAGAAATTGTCAGATGCGGAGAAGAAACATGCGGCCAAACTAAAGGAAATGCATACATCTCACGACCAACTTCTGGCCGATTATCACCGCCTAATTGACGGTATGTTCATAATCCATTTATCTTTTGTTGCTTCCCTTTCTTGCTTATTGAAACTTATTTCTCTACAGCTAAAGACGAGTTAGAGAGAGCCCGTGACAGGGAGTTTGAGGCGCATAAGACAACGATTGATGAGGCAAAGGGGATGTTGATTCGCTGCGAGCGTGATATGATTGAATCATATGCCCAACTGTCGGAGCTTAAACTTACCAAACAATGGTTCTTAACAGACGGGATCGCGTGGGTTGTCAAGCTGGTGCATCAAAGCCCAGAGTTGGAGAAAGTAGTTGCGGATTTGGTGAATAATGTTAACGCGGTCGGAGTGAATGAAGGGATTAAACAAGGTTTTAAAGCAGCTCATGACTCGGTACGTTCTGCCGAAGAGGTTCCGGGGTATGACAAGGGAGCAGAGGATGCGCTAAATGTTGCAATAAAAGCCTTTGATAATTTCCACATCTCCGTTCTTGGGAAGGTGGCGGAGCTGGTGGATAAACCTCTGTCTGTCATCAAACAGGAAAGTTTGCTTCCCATTGTAAAGGATGACATTGAAGCCTGATGTTTAGTTCTGCTACCGTACGACTTTTTGTTACCATATTTTTATTATGGCATGTAATTATACAATTTTAACTTCCGGCTTTATATATTACCGTAGCTTTGTACGAACTAGCGTTTTTTTTTATCTGCGCCTGGCTACCTGGTTTTTTAATTTGCGTCCAAATTATTACTGTTCGACCAGGTTTCGTTCGGTCATCTTTGGTGACCGAGTCGTGACAGAGAAGTTTCTTGACTCCTTTATTTTATCACATTATTTTGTGATTGGATCACGTTTAATACGGATCACTTGCTTAATAGATTTTACTATTTTTTAAACTATTTAAGCCTTCTCGATCGGCGCGAGGCATGGGTCGAGGCCCGTTTTGTGCACATTTATGAGATTGTTCGAACTTATGCGTATGCTGTTTGTTATACTTGTAAAAACACAGATCGCTTTATTCATTTGTCTACTAATCATAGGTCCGGGGAAAACCCTCCCGGTTACAAATAGAATGGAAAAATATAGGGGCATTACCCTCCCGAATTACATACGGAATTTTGGAAAAAAAAAATAAAAGATAGCGATCTTTTTTAGCCGTAACAGGCTGTTCACATGAAGCATTTCTTTAAATGCAACCCGTTCCACGTCCGGGGTACAGGAGTTCCGTCAATCTTCTCTAACACATACGAGCCCTTATCGCTCGCCTCTTTGACCCGGTACGGTCCCTCCCACTTGGGGGTTAGCTTGCCAAGAGTTTCGATGCGGCTCGCATCATTGTTTCGGAGCACGTAATCTCCAACCTTGAACTTGTAGAGTTTAGCCCGGGCATTATAGTATTTCTCAATCTTCTTCTTGTATCGGGCTTCCTTGATTGCTGCGATGTTCCGGCGCTCTTCTAACAAGTCAAGGTTGGACCGGAGTTCACGCTCATTTTCTTCCCAATTCTTGCACCTCTGGTTAGGGAGTCCGATCTCGGCAGGAATCACTGCTTCGGTACCGTAAGTAAGACTAAACGGTGTTTCTCCGTTGCTAGTCTTATGCAGTGTTCGGTGCGCCCATAAAACGTTCGGCAACTCGTCTGCCCAGCCCTTTCCCTCGTAACCAAGCCTCCTCTTTATTCCATCGACGATTCGTCGATTTATCTGTTCAACCTACCCGTTACCCTGGGGGTGGGCGACCGAGGAAAAGACTTGGTTAATTTTTAGATTTTCACACCAGCGCTTGAATGGGTTCTCAGCAAATTGCTTTGCATTGTCGCTTATGATATAGAGTGGAAGACCGAATCGGCATACTATTTGTTCCCAAAAGAACCGCGTCACGTTGTAGCCGGAGATGATCGTAAACGGTCGGGCTTCCACCCATTTCGTGAAATAATCCACCGCGACTAACAGGTACTGCGCACTTCCGCTTGACCTTGGAAAAGGCCCGACAATATCAACGCCCCACTTTTGGAAGGGCCATGCAGCAGTTACCGGTATCATTTCATTCTTGGCTCGGAGGCTGATTGGTGCATGCTTTTGACACTCGTCGCACCGTTGGAGCTCTTTTACCGCACTTTCATGCATCCCGGGCCAGTAATACCCTGCATTCTTGACTTTTGTTACAATCATCTTAGGTCCGGCATGGATGCCACAGATGCCATAGTGTATTTCCCTGATGATGTAACTGGCTTGCTCCGGATCCAGACATTTTAACAGGGGCCCAAGGAAAGTCTTTCGGTACAAGCCTCCTTCTTGCATCTGGTATTGAAGATAGTTGATTTGGACCTTTCTTGCTTCCGCTTTATCGGTCGGAAAAACGTCATGCACCAAGTAGTTAACTATTGGCGTCATCCATGTTTGCGATGGTGCTTCGACCTGCATAACCTGCGGAGTTGCAATTGACGGTGCGGTCAAAACTTCCACTCTTACTTCTTTGGCTAGGTGACTGAATGACACCGATGCCAACTTGCTCAAGGCATCAGCTTTCTTGTTCTTGCTACGGGGAATATGCTCGACCTTACATGGTTCAAAAGATGCCATAGCTTGCTTCACTTGTTCGAGATACTCGATCATGTTTGCTTCCCTTGCCTCGTATTCCCCGTTTACTTGGTTTGCTACGAGCAATGAATCTACATGGGCAACAACATTTTTTTCTCCGACTTTTAGCGCTAGACGCAGACCAGCCAAGAGAGCCTCGTATTCAGCTTCGTTGTTTGAGCTTTTAAACTCTAGCCGGAGCGCGTATGTTATATCCGTTCCCTCTGGATCAGTGAGAATTAGACCCGCCCCTGCTCCTTCGGAACTAGAGGCTCCGTCGGTGTACAAAGACCAAGGTTTCTCTGGAGCTTTTTCAACATCTTCCCGTCCTTTGTCTTCCGGAATTTCAACTAGGAAATCGGCTATTACTTGCCCCTTCAATGGTCCTTTGGTTCGGAAAGTGATATTGAACGCGCCCAACTCTATCGCCCATTTTGCCATTCGACCTGAAACTTCAGGTCGACGGAGAACGTGCTGGATTCTCTGATCCGTTCGTACTTCGATTGGGTGGGCTTGAAAGTATCGGCGAAGTCTTCTCGAAGCATGGACTAACGCCAGGGCCAATTTCTCCAAGTTTGAGTATCTTGTTTCATAATCTTTTAACGTTCGGCTTACGTAATAAATGGGGATTTGCTTCCCGGTACGGTGAGCAACTAGCACTGCACTGATAGCTCCAAGCGACGCGGCTAAGTATACCGTTAGCACCTCATCTTCTTCTGGTACGGTGAGAGTTGGAAAAGTGCCCAGACAAGCTTTAAGCTCTTCGAAAGCTCGTGCGGCTTCTTCCGTCCATTTAAACTCCGATCGGAAGCTTTTTCTGAGAACATCCATGAACGGGAGCGATGTATCTGCTGCTTTTGACAAGAACCGATGGAGAGCAGCTAATCGTCCGTTTAAGGACTGGATTTCCTTAACCGTCGTCGGAGGTTTCATTGTAAGAACAGCGTCAACCTTGTCCGGGTTGGCTCGCAAACCTTTTGACCCAACCATGACCCCCAGAAACTTACCTTCTTCTACCCCAAACGTACATTTTTTGGGGTTTAGCTTCATGTTGATGCTTCGGAGTCGAGTGAACGTTTCAAGTATGTCTTTTAGCATGGTGGCCTCATCATGACTTTTGATCACGATATCATCAACATATACTTCTACATTTCGCTCGATCTGATCTTTAAAGGCTTTGCTCATCAGACGCTGGTACGTAGCGCCGGCGTTTTTCAAACCGAACGGCATCTTAGTAAAACAATACACTCCTTCACTGGTGACGAAGGCTGTCTTATCCTCATCTTCGACCGCCATTTGTATCTGATGGTATCCTTTGTAAGCATCCAAAAAACACTTCAACCTGAACGTGGCGACGTAATCAATTTTTTCATCGATTTCCGGTAGAGGAAAACAATCTTTCGGGCACGCATCGTTTAAGTCGGTGAAATCAATGCACATTCTCCAGGAATTATCTTTTTTTCGCACCAGAACGGGATTTGACACCCATGTTTGATACCGGACTTCTCGAATAATTCCAGCGTCTAGGAGGCTCTTAACATCTTTTGCGATTGCTCTGGCTCGATCCGGCGCCATGTGCCTTTTCCTTTGTGCAATTGGTTTGATTGATTCTTTTACGTTCAAGTGATGTTGTGCCATAGATCTGGGGACTCCCTGCATATCAGAGTACTTCCATGCAAAAACATCTATCGAATTACTTAATAATTCCCATAGGAGCTTCTTTGTTCGTTTTGGGAGCTGAGCACCAATAGCTACTTGTTGTTCGGGAAAATCTGGATTGATTGCCCAAAGCTCCGTAGGTACCTCGGATTTTTTGGAACTCGTTTCCGCTGCATGTCTTACTTCGGCGACAAACGAGCTTGATTCTGAGAAGATAGTAGCAACTCCGGCCTCAGTAGGGAATTTAATAGCTCCATGTATTGTTGAACTGATCGCCCCGAGAGCTCTTAATCCAGGCCGTCCGAGTATTATGTTATGTGATGAATGAGTGCCAACAACCAGGTAAGTTAGTTGGACTGTCCGGCTTTTGTCACCCTCTTTGAATGTGGTCGGAAGGGTGAGCTGTCCTATCGGACGGACCACCTCCCCGGAGAAACTGATTAGAGGGGTGGAGACTTCAATTAACCTCTTCTTTACTTGGGGGTTCAGCTGCTGCAAACACTGTAGATACATGATCTCAAAGGCGCTTCCTCCATCCACGTAAATTCGTCGGACCAGATGTCCGGCGATGACGGCCGAAATTGTAATTGGTCCGTCCCGAGCATCATCTGGATCGATCGGAGGGAAGTATGTTGGTTGGTGCATCCATGCTGCCATATGCTGGTTCGATCGTTTTACCCCTCTTGGCTCGGCTGGCCGGATCATGTTGATTCCGGGCTCGGTGTTCGGATTATCAATTGCCGCTATTGACTTCTTCCCGTCTTTCACTTCTTTCACAAGGTGCGAGAGTTTACCGGATCGTACAGCCTTTTCGATTTCCTGCTTCAGAGCCCAACATTCATCAGTTGTATGACCCTTGTCTCGGTGATATTCACAATATTTCTTGGAATGCCTGTCCGAGGTGGGTCGTTGCTTCGACGGCGTAGGGAAACGAGTAGTCTCCGTACTGAGGATTTCGCTTGGTGATTTGGTGAGCTCAGAAAAAGTGTTAAAACGCACGTTTCCTGTTCGGAAACTGCCTCGATCCGATTTCTGATATGGGCCACGGTTTCTGTTCCAACTGCTGCTTCTATCTTTTGGTGGCGACGCATTGCGTTTCCACGAAGTGGTTCGAGCCTTGGCATTTCTTGCTGTAGCTTCGTTCGGTTGACCGCATGCACTTTTTACCCGAACAAAGGCTCGAGCTCTCTCCATAAGCGTCTCCATAGTTTTTGGGAGATCTTCATGGAGCTTCTCCATAAGTTGATTGTTTCGAACTCCGTGACAGAACCCAGAGACTCGGAGTTGGTCAACCGCGCCACTTATTTGCATGCTTTCTCGACTGAAGCGGTCGATAAAATCTTCTACGGACTCTCCGTCTCGGCGCTTTATATGGTGAACCTCAGTAATGTCTTTTTTGCAACGTCGCTGCTGACAGAAATTTTGCAAGAAAATACGTCGGAAATCTTCGAAGTGGTCGATCGACCCTTCTGGCAACCCATCAAACCAAACCCTCGCCGATCCGGTGAGAGTTTGGGCGAACATAAGGCACCAAGCCGGCATAGGCCATTGCTCGACCTTAGCCGCTCCGGCAAACGCGAACATATGGTCGTCCGGGTCAGACGTTCCATCGTAAAACTTTAACGTAGGAGGCATCTTCAGCTTAGCTGGGAGTGGAGCATTGACGATCCGTAACGTGAACTTGGATTGGGAAGTCATAGACGTGGGGTGATATGGCATGAGCAACTCTTGATCTTGGGGGTTTAAACCCATAGATCCCTGGAGAAACAGGTCGTTTAGACCGTTATTCATCGGAGCACTTGTAACCAAAGAAAATTGTGTAACATGAGTTATAGGAGTGGAGATCATAGAACTTACCATAGATCCAGAAGCGAAGGTTCCAACAGAGACGGGATTTCCCCCTGGATAAACGTTGTTAAACAAATTTGCTCGGAGACTTTGCAGCATCTCATCTCGTTGTTGCTGCTGCTGTAACTGACGCAACAGATCAGCATTCCTTAAAAGGAAAGCGTTGTCGAAAGTAGGTAATGGCGTGGCAACCGGGGCAGTAACAGACAGCGTGGTGACAGAACTTCCGCCTACAGGATTTGCAGCTGGAGGAGCCGACGCAGATCCTATCGAAGCTGCTGAGGCGACAACTGCTGTTGAAGCAGTTGTGGAGTTAGTGTTTCCTTCCCATATATCATTGTAAGATGGGAAAGTGCTGGTGGAGACTGCTGTCGTCGATTCTGCCATGACTTCAAATGAACGAGAACAAAGAAACGAATTATGTGAATTCGAGGGGATGGCGCCACTGAAGACTCAAGAACCAGTTGGTACGACCTGGTCAGAGTAGAGCTTCAGATGACCTAGCAAGGAACCTGCAAGATCACAAGGAAACAAGCACACCGTTAGCCTCGTCACAGGGAGGGGGGCCTCTCTGTGACCAAGCTCGGGCGTGAGAATAAGTATTTGTGAGGAGGAAACAAGTCAGGGAGAGAGAGAGGAGAGTTTAGAGAGAGAAAGTAGCGATTACCCCTTGCTGGAAATCTTGGCGGGGTATTTATAGCTTTTGGGTGTGCTGACGTGGCAAGTTAGTTAGGGTCGGACCAGTCGCTGTCATGTCAGTTATGGAGGTGGGACCCAGTTAGTTAAGCCGCACCAGCGTGTCTGTCCGATTCGTCTTATGGTGCAAGGCTCGGTCCGACCTTAGTGTGCCATGATTCGGTCCGGTCAAGGACGTATCCTTATCAACTTACGAGCACGTAATTCGCCATACGCGCATGCTCCTTTGCATATGAGCACGCCAGTCTCCAGGAGAGCCTTCTGCCCCACATGTTTATCTCCATGCGACCTGCTGCTTTACATAAGAGCACGTAAGTTGCCCTCGCTCATGTTTAGTTACATACGAACACGCTTACAAAGTATAAATTGTATCACGAACATATTTCGTTGCGCGAGTAACCTCTGTATCACGAGCAAACCTCGCCGTGCGAGTGCTCTCTCACGCCACTACCGGCGGAAACTTTTAGTCAACCCGCCACTACCGGCGGAAGCTTTTATTCAATCCGCCACTACCGGCGGAAGCTTTTATTCAACCCCCCAACTCCGGCGAAAGCTTTTGTTCAACCCGCCACCGTCGGCGGAAGCTCTTGTTTAACACGCCTTTCCTTCGGACGCATATTTTTCCACCCGCGCCGCCGCCCCGGGAACACTCGTTTCCCGTGGCACTTCCAGCAAATGCTCTTATGCACCATCCGCTTCCGGCGGACGTTTTTACCCATAGGTCATTTCCAACAAAGGCCTTATGTCACCCCACCACTCCAACCATAGTCTCCATCATACTCTCCCCCACCGCGCCATTGGACGCATCCCGTTACCCGCGCCTAGCGGGAAGGATTAGCCACTTCCGCGTCTGATATAATCGAGCGGGAGACTCATGTGCTTGTGATGCGTGTGAAGTGTTATATATATTAGGTGTATATTTTAAGCCCCTTTAACACTTATTTTTAGCCAAGTTTTAAATTTATAAAACACGATATTTTACTAACACTAAACACACATATGGGCAAGTGCACCCATCGTGAGCGTAGTATAGTGTTGGCAAGATACCGAGGTCGTCCAAGGACACAAGAGCTTTTAGTACCGGTTTATCCTGAACGTCTAATCAAATCAAAAAGTTTAGAAAACTGTTTTAAACTAAGAAAAATAAAAAATAACTAAAATGCTGAAAATAAAAATAAAAAGAAAAACAGATAGACAAGATGAATCACTTGGTTTCGACTCGTATCTAGTGTAACCTTTGATTATTTCCGCACTTTTGCACTTTTTAAGACATTATCTTAGTTATTGTAGTAGGCCCCTCTTTTGAAGGTGACGTTACCCTCACCCTAGTAGTTTGAGTCAGCAAGGATACAATCCTAAAAGGGTGGATTATTGGAAGATAATTAATTAAGTTATTAATGCAAATTATGGTAGGCCCCTCTTTTGGAGGTGACGTTACCCTCGACTAAGTAGTCTGAGTCAGCAGGGATACAGTCCTAAATAGCCGGGTTATAGTATTAATAGTAGTTAACTTATGAGGGGATCAAAGAGTTTGGACCCCCGCCATCCAATACCGTTAAGTATTGAAGGAGGTCCTACTAAATTTGACCCAGGTCCATTGCAGGACCTCTAAACGCTGAACAATGGCAAGACCTTTACCAAACCGTTCCCTTAACCCCCGACCAGGTAGCCAACATACCTCCATATAGACCGTGGAGATATGAATGGTGAAAATCTTTTATTTTATATAGACAGTAAAATAATGCCAAGACACCACGGACAAACGATAAGGAAAGATCACCTTCAACATAAGCAACTAGTTATTAAAGTCATTAATACAAAACCAAGTAAAAAGTGCGAAAAGATTAGAAATAAAAAGTATTACACTAGACACTTTGTCTTCACCAAGTGATGTAAGAGACTTAGGCTAACATGGCCTTGATTGTCAAGAACTCTTACGATCAATCTTGGATCCCGAGACTACTCACACACTCTATGATGGACAATGGATGATGGTGGTGGATGATGGTGTTATGGTGGTGGTGGGTGAAGTGTGAGAGAGGTGATGTGCCAAGGGATGGTTTGAGCTTAAGCCAAGCACTCCTATTTATAGGCTGAACAGAAGTTCAGGCACGGCCCCGTGTCCAGTGGGCACGGCCCCGTGTCCACATCCTTCTCTTTCTTCATTTATTGCAGCATGTCTTATTAGTTGACCACGCTCCCGTGTCCGCTGAGCACGACCCTGTGTGCAGAAAAATCTTTGTACTATGAAGATTTGCCTGGATTGTGCGAATCTTATAGTTGACCACGGCCCCGTGTCCGCTGAGCACGGCCCCGTGGTGGGCAATAGAAGCTTCTACCACTTTGTCTTTTCTGCTGACACTTGGGCACGCCCCCGTGCTGGCTGAGCACGGGGCGTGTTCAGTCCTCTGTTGTCTTGTTTTG
Organism: Helianthus tuberosus; assembly: GCA_030545235.1. NCBI lineage: Eukaryota > Viridiplantae > Streptophyta > Magnoliopsida > Asterales > Asteraceae > Helianthus > Helianthus tuberosus. The sequence goes on along the minus strand of CM060358.1, from coordinate 44,834,693 downwards.
CTTGGGAAGATGCTGTCGTGGGGTCGGGCATGTCACGTCTTGTTCCTTTTCTTGTATTTATGTTAGATTTTGATGTCTTTTTGCTTCTTTTGTTAATTTGAGCTCATTTAATCCTGAAAATACAAAAGGAAGACAAAAGCACACTTTTTCCAACATTAGTACTAAAAAAGGGTTAGTTTTATGCCACAATTGATGTAATTTATATGTTGCATTTTGCACACATCAAATACCCCCACACTTGAATCTTTGCTTGTCCTCAAGCAAAACTCTTTAATATGTGGCTATTACACTCCCAAATGGAATGGGTAGAGAAGAAGGTTTTTGGGCTTGTCCTAGAGTGTCGGGATTTCCAAGATTCTTTATTTAGTTTTATTTTTATTTATTTACAATCCTATTCGTCATGATTTATTTAAAACTTTTCATAAGATAAATTACTTATTAGGGTATAACATGCCTCTTTAAAATTCTATTTATATACAAGTTCACATACCTCACGGGGATCACTCAACACTCGGCCAAAAATGTATTTTTTTTGTGGATCACTCGAGAGCGGCATGGAACTTACTCCTACCATAGGCTTGTCAAGCAATCAATCCTCCTCCTTTTTAACTTATATACCTTTGTAAATATCAAGAGGACTTTGTGGGTGAAGGGTTAGGCTTGGGTTAAAGGTAGGTGGTTGGGTTAGTGGTTAGTAGAAAAAGGGCGAAAAGCGTAACAAGTGTCGGTTTTCGTAAGACTTTCTATTTTTTTGTAACTTTTATTTTGATGAAGCTATTATTCAAACAAAGTTATTTTTGATGAACTTGTTTGTTTATTTTCTTTTGCTTCATCATCAACACAATTTTTTTTTTGAAAAGTCATACGAAAAACCGAACTTGTTACTAAAAAAAGGGTTAAAAATAAAAAGGTTTTGGTGGGTAAAAGGGTGTTTGGTTTGGGTTATGAAATGAAAAGGTTTAGGCTCAAAGGGGCTAACTAGGGGGATTTTGGGTAGGTGGTAAAAAAAAAGAAAAATAATGGTGTAGAAATAAAAAGGGTTAGTCCTAATGCCTCCATCATTTACTTACTCGGGTTTAAGTTGGTAAGGACCGGGAATGTATCGTCATGGCAAGTTCTAGAGTCGTAAGAACCAAGCGGCTATTCACACAAGAAACGAAAAATGAGCATTTAGTCTAATGATATGTAATTGTATGCTCAATAAAGGCTCAAAACTCACTTTTGTGGGAATGAGTTTTTATGTGATCAAGTATATATATAATCAAATTTTAACTAAGTTTGCCATGCCTTTTCATAATTTTCTTATGTTGGTTCTTTTTATCACGACGATATCGGTTGTAAATTCGTAAAAATATAACCTTTTTAGAACTTGAATTTCCCGAGTTAAACCTAGACAAGTAAAAAATGAAAATTTTTTGAAAAAAAAATTGGGGTGATTAGCGGTTCCAAAAGAGTTTTGTGTAAGGCTTGTATTTAGGACTTGCAAGATTCAAGGTTTTAGCATCCCCCCACACTTAAATTACACATTGTCCTCAATGTGTCCCAAAAATAAGTTTTTCGGTTGATCAAAATGTGTAAAAGTGGGTTAAAAACAAGATTTTATGGTACTGGGTAGCTGAACACGGGGTGGTGTTGGCTGAGCACGGCCCAGTGTCCAGACTGCCAGTACCAAAAGTAAACAGAAAGCTGGGCACGGGGGCGTGTTCAGTGAGCACGGCCCCGTGTCCAGGTACCTGAACTGGGCATTTTCTACAGAACCTCGGGCACGAGGCGTGTTGGGGTGAGCACGGCCCCGTGCTGAACTTGCTGTAATGAAGAAAAATTGTCGGGAGGCTCTGTTTTTGTGCATGGGTTGTTGGTTCAAGCTTCCCTTAGTATCATTCACCATCCCGAGTGTGTTTTATTCCTGAAAATTAAAACTAAACTAGAAAATATAAAAGTTAAACTAATCTAAAACTAAGGATAGTTCCGCGGAATGCCTCCGTGGTGCGCCACGTTTATAAGGGTCCTTGGCTAGACCCACCTTATCAGGTGGTTCTGGCTCATCTTCAATTAGGGGGTCGTCATTGCCGAATGGATATTTCATTGATCGCTCAAGGTCGACACTTTTTTTGAATGCCCCTAATTGAAGAGGTAGATTGTTGTACTTCTGGTTTTTCAAAGCTTCGTGAGTTTTTACAAATGGTCGTCCCAACACTAGAGGAGCGTCAACGAGGATGACAAAGTCGGTCGGGATTACCATTTGATTTGTTTGAACCAAGACATCCTCAACTATACCAATTGATTTTATTATTTTCCGATTGGATAGAAAAATGGGTATTTGAAGTGGAGAAAAATCACTAATACTTAATTTTTCGAAAATATAGTTAGGCATTATGTTAACACAAAGATCTTTATCAATTGTGACATTACTAACAAACGAATTTTGAAAGAAACATGGAACCGGTGTAATGTTAATTTCAAACGGATCTTCTTTCATTAGCGAGGTTTGATCAATAGTTAACTTAACACTTACCGTTTCGTCAATTTTAGTGTTAGTGTTTAACTCTTTTAAAAACTTAGCATGAGTGGGAACTAAACAATGATTTTCAAAAGAAGGTGACAAGAGATTAATTTCTTCAAAATTAGACTCTTCTTGAATTTTAACGTTGTCGGACTCACCTATTTCGTTGTTTAACTCATGTGTCGGTTTTTCACTTATTTGTTCTTCCATTTTAACACTTTCAGTTATCTCTTCTTTTTTTAATTCTTCTCTTGCGCGGGACTCCTCTTCCCTTGCGCGAGATTCTTTTATACAGCGATCGATAACTCTAATGTGCTCTAATATCCTCTCGGTCACTTCGGTTATAGAAAAAGAGTCGGAATTTTCAAAGCTTGAATCCGGTTGTTCGATCCTTTGTTCCTGATAATGCCCATCTGAAGTAGATGGTTCACACCATTGTTCTTCATTGTAAGCATATGATGGATAAGGGTCGTAATTTTGTTCTTCATAATACTCATATGAGGTGGGTTGTTCACGCCATGGTTCCTCATAATAAGCATACGAAGGTGGTGGCTCATATCTTGGTTCCTCAAAGTACGAGTATGAAGGCTCATACCTTGGTTCATCAAAATATGAGTATGAGGGAGGAGGTTCATAGGATGTGTATGAAGTCGATGGCTCGTACCTGGGCTCCTCATAGTAGGTGTATGAATTGGATGGTTGATATGAGTGACTATTTTGAACCGAGTGTGTGTTACGACAATTAGTGCAATAATTACCCCTATAATCATCCTCCTCATAGGTGTAGTTGTAACCTCCTGAGTATTGATCCATAAGAATCACTCAGCAGACCACAACCAAGTCTCGAGATCAGAAAACAAAAATAAAAACGGAAACAGAGGCTGGACACGACCCCGTGTTCAGTAAGCACGGCCCCGTGTTCAGGATCTGTATCTGGGCGTTTTAATTAAATTTACTGATCCAGTTGAGCATGGGGCGTGTTCAGTGAGCACGGCCCGTGTTCAAGCTACTGTTACTGGGTATTTTTATGAAAATGTGCAGCACGGCCCCGTGTTCAGTGAACACGGCCCCGTGTACAGGTTACTGTAAATGCAAAACTAAACTAAAATGCAGAAAAATGTGCGCGCTTTTTAAAAAGGTTTTGAAAAACTGATTAGGCCGTCGATTTTAAGCTTTCTTAAAATCCTTGTGTCCCCGGCAATGGCGCCAAAAACTTGATGCGTGTGAAGTGTTATATATATTAGGTGTATATTTTAAGCCCCTTTAACACTTATTTTTAGCCAAGTTTTAAATTTATAAAACACGATATTTTTACTAACACTAAACACACATATGGGCAAGTGCACCCATCGTGAGCGTAGTATAGTGTTGGCAAGATACCGAGGTCGTCCAAGGACACAAGAGCTTTTAGTACCGGTTTATCCTCAACGTCTAATCAAATCAAAAAGTTTAGAAAAATGTTTTAAACTAAGAAAAATAAAAATTAACTAAAATGCTGAAAATAAAAATAAAAAGAAAAATAGATAGACAAGATGAATCACTTGGTTCCGACTCGTATCTAGTGTAACCTTTGATTATTTCCGCACTTTTGCACTTTTTAAGAGATTATCTTAGTTATTGTAGTAGGCCCCTCTTTTGAAGGTGACGTTACCCTCACCCCAGTAGTTTGAGTCAGCAAGGATACAATCCTAAAAGGGGGGATTATTGGAAGATAATTAATTAAGTTATTAATGCAAATTATGGTAGGCCCCTCTTTTGGAGGTGACGTTACCCTCGACTAAGTAGTCTGAGTCAGCAGGGATACAGTCCTAAATAGCCGGGTTATAGTATTAATAGTAGTTAACTTATGAGGGGATCAAAGAGTTTGGACCCCCGCCATCCAATACCGTTAAGTATTGAAGGAGGTCCTACTAAATTTGACCCAGGTCCATTGCAGGACCTCTAAACGCTGAACAATGGCAAGACCTTTACCAAACCGTTCCCTTAACCCCCGACCAGGTAGCCAACATACCTCCATATAGACCGTGGAGATATGAATGGTGAAAATCTTTTATTTTATATAGACAGTAAAATAATGCCAAGACACCACGGACAAACGATAAGGAAAGATCACCTTCAACATAAGCAACTAGTTATTAAAGTCATTAATACAAAACCAAGTAAAAAGTGCAAAAAGATTAGAAATAAAAAGTATTACACTAGACACTTTGTCTTCACCAAGTGATGTAAGAGACTTAGGCAAACATGGCCTTGATTGTCAAGAACTCTTACGATCAATCTTGGATCCCGAGACGACTCACACACTCTATGATGGACAATGGATGATGGTGGTGGATGATGGTGTTATGGTGGTGGTGGGTGGTGGGTGAAGTGTGAGAGAGGTGGTGTGCCAAGGGATGGTTTGAGCTTAAGCCAAGCACTCCTATTTATAGGCTGAACATAAGCTCGGGCACGGCCCCGTGTCCAGTGGGCACGGCCCCGTGTCCACATCCTTCTCTTTCTTCATTTATTGCAGCTTGTCTTATTAGTTGACCACGCCCCCGTGTCCGCTGAGCACGACCCTGTGTGCAGAAGAATCTTTGTACTATGAAGATTTGCCTGGATTGTGCGAATCTTATAGTTGACCATGGCCCCGTGTCCGCTGAGCACGGCCCCGTGGTGGGCAATAGAAGCTTCTACCACTTTGTCTTTTCTGCTGACACTTGGGCACGCCCCCGTGCTGGCTGAGCACGGGGCGTGTTCAGTCCTCTGTTGTCTTGTTTTGCTTGGGAAGATGCTGTCGTGGGGTCGGGCATGTCACGTCTTGTTCCTTTTCTTGTATTTATGTTAGATTTTGATGTCTTTTTGCTTCTTTTGTTAATTTGAGCTCATTTAATCCTGAAAATACAAAAGGAAGACAAAAGCACACTTTTTCCAACATTAGTACTAAAAAGGGTTAGTTTTATGCCACAATTGATGTAATTTATATGTTGCATTTTGCACACATCAGCTTGCTTACGGATGAATGTAACTACGGCGAAAAGCCATCTCGCCGACACGACCTTTGAAACCTACCCAAGCGGAGGACTTCCGCACTCACATACGTCCTGAGGTAGTAACAGCGGTTGAAATCCGCCCCACATCCATATCATCCTCCCCACCTAAACTCGCGCCTTATTTTTTATTTTAATTACGTCGTGTTTTGCACTTATCAAGGCATTCAGAGTACCTCGTGTGTGGATCACATTTATCTCTTTAAACCACACCACATCTTACACCATTTTACATGGGTGGCCCTTACAAATATTATATACAGACACTTTTATGTCCTTTAAATCTTTAACATTAATGGACATATGTTGTTACAGACCAGGTAAGGGGCATGTTGTATCATACAAATAAAGTATATGTATATATATATATATATATATATATATATATATAAATGAGAAATCTTCAGTAGCTTTAAAAACCCTACCATCCTTGGGATGGCATGTACAAGTCAGCAGTTACAGTAACAAGACTTTATTTGTCTATAAATAATCCCTACTTGTTGGCTTCAAAATAAAGTGTAAACGTATGATCTCATTTCTGATCAGGTTTACATATCTCATTTGCGATAACGTCATATACATGTTATATACTATATGCTTCGTACAAGGCCACATGTGTCACTTATTTATATTCATTATTTGAGTTCCAATGCTACTAACATTTATTTCTCAGCAATGAATTGGGGACTAACATGATGTAACCCCGCTACAACCTAGACTGATTGCCTATTTGTGATGAATGCTCAAAGTGTTTAGCAATTTGTCTCTTGTCATCACATTACTAAAATGAGTTAACAACAACAGGCCGGAGCCTAGATTGTTACCAAGAACTCGTTTGGCGTGAATACAGTGGACACTTATGGGCGACATAGCAAGGAATCAGGACTCGCAAGCTATGGCATCATTATCGCTGGGTTTTATCGAATGTTTCGAACGTTCTGATGGTACCAAACAATTATTATTTGAGGATGGTGGTTCGGTACAACTCTTGTTCATCAAGTATATTTTTATGATAAGTAATTTGATAATAACTCTTACTTGATTGCATCATTAATTTAATAGATGGTCATCATTGCCTTTGATAAACCATTGGATAAACATGTCGTATTGACTTACATATGCCATATTTCTATATGCGCTTAGATTAGCTTTTAAATTTAATGCTACTAATATATCTAGCATCATTAAGCTGAAAGACGGCACATACGTGCGTTACCGGACCATATTGGTAGACATGGATGAAACTTCAGACGTTTCGAATTACACACCTAACGGTCCTTACTTGATAAAGAGGGTTCACATACTGAACCAGAGGACTTACATGGTGTGTCATCGCTACAATTATCTAGACATTCCGGTCTTCGCACCACACAATTCTTGAGTAAGGACACAATCTTGGTACAACTCTTACTTTTGTTGCATTACTTGCTTGATGATTAATTCCAGTTAGGTTGTGTGCCACCAAACAACTTTATAGCACACTAAATAATTTGATAATCATTTAATTGATTCAGTGACTACTGACAAGTAAATAAAAGAATTCACTACTATCTCACGTAAAACTATCTACAACTTGATATATATGTCATATTTGGCGATATATGATATATTTTCATACGTACTTGCATTATTGCTTTTTGAGTACTTAAGTTCAATACTACTAACACAATTTAGCAGCAATGAACTGGGGGACTAGCAGGGTATAGTGCCATTACACCTTAAAAGTGATCATCTTCTCTCAGGCTGCCCATTAAGGTGATATCCACTACATATTATCCGCATCGGTTCTCATATAATGTGGATATTTTGATGCGCCAAATGATATTTATACTTCTCACATCATTTGGTCTACGACTATACCATTTGACACAACATATGCAATTTGGTAGTCAAGACAAACGCACGACAAAACCAATATACGTGATCATTCAAATCAGTATTCCACACGCTATGCGACAGGAAAAATACTTATTCGGATGTGTATTCCCCACGCCAATATGTGGCATGGATAACAGAAAACCTTCACGCCATAGTCGGCGAGGTCATTTAAACAGACATGCCACATACTATAAGTGTTTCCCACGCCAATGCACGTCCGGGCAAAGCACGTAGTAGCTTACATAAAGTGCTCATTCACGCCTAGCACGTATAAAGCATTTTATTATCTATATGAGTGTTCACTCACGCCAAGCGCGTAGAAAGCACTTTGTTGTTCAAGTGTTCATTAACGCCGCGCGAGTTATAAAGCCCTTTCTGATATCTACAAGTGTTCATATAAACATTTGTAAACACAACATACCACCGCATTTGAACTGCATATTACGGTAAAAAACACTGACACGAAATATTTTTCATAATAACAAAGTCAGATGATCAAATTATACAGCGCTAAGAGTGGGCATCTTGGTAATAGATGTATTCAACCACTACTACTCCAGTGGGTATCTTGGTAATAGATGCACAACCACTGATGAAAAACCAAGTACTTGTCCCACAATTATAAAAACATTGTGGGGAACATAAATAACGCTCTAAGCACCCTTCCAAGGTCACTGAGCATAGCAAGTACCTCTGCAGGGGTGCATTGTATAACATTCTTCCCGACGGCAATGATGATTGCTATAGTCGGATCATCAATAACGACGGCTGGTACAACCGCCAGCAGTTCTACAGTCGCCTAAGGTGGCATAACATCTGCATGTGCATCTGTGACCACCAATGGCTTCACATTACGACAACGGAGATCCCGATGACACGGGCGCGTGTTAGGGATCATCGTCACATCAACATCGACTCTTTCAATGGGTTGATGCCGTTAGTGTATCATATGCTAACCAAGGAAAGTCATGCCAAAAGGTGAATATTGTACAGTAACCCACACGACCGTTTGCGCGTCGCTAAAGCAGGGCCACACCTGAAAAAATCATCCAAAGGCGAGGCATTTAATCGCCGAAATTCATCCTGTTCCAAGACTCATGCATGAGACCTAACCGCATACGCGTAACCTTGACGCGCTCATGGCAATGCGCCAGTACCAGTGGCAACTGCCTGGAATCAATCAGCTTGCGCCAGGTTTCCCCAACCAATTTCCACGATGAACAATCATAGGGTATTTACTGCTCCATTATCTCCACTCATAGCCAACGACAACCACAACAAACGTACTCGGACGGCATGTAAGCCTAAAATTAGTAATCTTCACTCCCGAGCTCCTAATAAGTCTAAGTGCTCCTCCCACGCTTGCACGCGAGAGCAACACTAGACTGGGGGACATGTCGAGGTATGGTACTGGACCCGACCCGAGCGGTCGGACTTTCCTGCTATGTATCACTTTTATGTTAAATATTATTATTATTATTACGTACTAACCTGCGAAGCCCAACGCATTGTAGTTTACATACTACACTAGGCTGTGGGCTTGTAGAGACAACCCCTAACTGGGCCTGGCCCATTGAGGTTAGGGTTTCCCATATCTCCTATATAAGGAGGTCTCCACCTCCTTATTAGGGCATGCAATATGGGGCAAACACTTTTGTAGCTGGAAATAGGGGATTCTTCCTCTACCGGTCGTCTCTGCATCCCTGTTTTCCTATCTTCTTCTTATTTGCAGGTCTAGGATTCGGGCGAAGAAGACGAGAGGTGGCCAGGTTCGTATCCATCACCGTAGAAGTACCGACCCGCTCGGGTTCATGCTTCTTCAGGTACCATGTCACCATTGTTCTTCCATTTGTTACATTTTATTTCAATTTTTTATACATTCTTCCATTTGTTACATTTTATTTCAATTTTTTATACATTTATATTTTGCATCTTCATATCGGTCTTTATAGTTTAGTTCTTACGCAAATTCCCCGCCGCAACGCGCGGTGGGGAAATCCTTAGTTTTTTTTTAAATCTATACATTGTTGTGTGCTTAAAAAATAATTAAAAAAAAGAATTGAAAAGTTAAATGACGTGTGAGCTAACATTCAAATATAAGCGGGAAAGGCTAGTTTGTTAGACAACTGATGTTTGCTCTGTCAAGAATTAGGGTTCTCTAGCTCCGAAGAATTAGGGTTTTCTCGCTCCGTAGAAATTAGGTTTTCTCTCTGTCAATTTCTCTAAAGGTAGTGGTACTCTCTCTGCCGCTGACATTTTTGTTTAATTTGGTTTGTTTAATCCTAGATTTCTGCAAAAATTCGTAGTTTCTTCAATGTCGATCGGAACCCTAGGGGTTTACTCTCGCTTCGTTTGTGTGTAATCTGGCTAAATTTCTTGGTTTAATGGCGTAATCAGTCAAGATGACAATAAAGACTAATGTTTCTTAGGTTTCTCTGTTTTGTTGATTATGTGCCTCCAAGTTGTTTGATGAAATGCTTAATTAGCAATTGAAATAAATTCCTTTGGATCTGTTTTATTTTTCCACAAATGAAAATGTCAACTAAATAAATAGTTATTACATCTTTCATTGAGCTCTGTTTATTTATTTGACTAGAATGTGATCATTGTAAACTTGTATGCTCATAGGTGAGTAGTAAGCGAACTAGTAGGCAAACCTGGAAGCCTAGTAAGCAAATATGGAAGCCAGTCACTAGTAGCAACAAATATACCAATGACATTCAACAAGATCAGCGTGGTTCTCTTGTGTTACCGATTGGCAGCGACGGAATTGCACTAGTCCTTGCTAGCCAAACGCTTGGTCAGTTGATCTCTTTTGTATATGTTTTCTAAAAAAAGTTCTCCTTGGTTTTTAACTTTTTTTTCTTTCTATACCAGATTTACCACATTACGAACCCTACCACGAGCACCGGTTTCCCAGCGGCATGGTGTTGTTCTTGTTCAATTTCACAGATAAAGTGTTACATGGTGTATATGAAGCTATACATCCGTTCGGGTTTCCTGGAAAGGTAATAGGTTAACTAGAATGATCTAAGCAGTTAATGCGGAGAAATATCGGATATCGGTCAAGGACCAATATTTGAGATATTGGTTATTTCGTACTAATATTTATTATCTAATATAGGTGGAGTTCCGAGTCAAGCATGCTTATAACCCTTTATCTGAAGATACCTATCAACCTATTCTTGCCGGTTCCGATTGGCTACTTGGAGCGTCTAAAACAAACGAGTTGATTTCAGCATTTCAGTCTACTGATGACGATGTTATAAGAGAAACTGAGACCGGTTCTGGGTCATCTGATCATATGCTTTTTTATAGGTCGTTCAGCGGTTATACAAAAACACAAGTGGTGCCGGAACTAAATTCTGGGTCATCTGATGCTCTCTGTATTCCGGTATTATCAATTTCTCATGAGCATATTACCAGGGGCGGTTCTTAGAAGGCCACTGGCAGGGCCACGGCCCGGGCAAGTTTTTCGGCCGTAGTGCTAATTTTCCGCATTTCGATCAAAATTTTTTTATATATACTATGTTTGGCCCGGGCTTGCCCGGGCTTTTTTTAGTGCCCGTGTCTTTCGGCCCTGGCACGTTCAACGGGCAAGATCCGCCACTGCATATTACTCTCTCCGTCATTTTTGTTTAATTTGGCATAAACAACTTATTTGACTAGAATGTGATCACTATAACTTGTATGCTGCTAAAATTTTATAGATGAGTAGTAAGCAAACATGTGGCATTCAAGCAAATGATCGGGGCTCGTTTGTTTTAAGTTTTAAGTTTTTTTCTAATAGATTTACCACCTTTCAAGATCTACTCGAAGTCCCAATTTCCTAGCGGCATGGTGCTGTTTTTGTTGGATTTCACAAATCAATGGATATATGGTGTGTTTGAAGCAACAAAACCGTTCAAATTTCCTGGACATGTTCAGTTCCGCGTGAAGGACAACTGCAACCCTATATGTGAAGACATCATCAAGCCTATTCTTCCGTACCAAACTTCCACTTGGTATTATTTTCAACTTGGCGTTTCTCATACCGAGCGACTTATATCAGCCTTTCGATTAACTCCTCGTTATCAACGCCAACCTATATCCAAATGATGTAAGTAACAATCTTCCCATACGAAGCAATTATCTTTTTGACCCGCCTATCTATTTCCTTAACGTTTTCTTAACACCATTCCTACTGTTTGCAGCCTTTTGTACATCCAGTCTGAATCGCAAGATATAGAGTGTAGCATATTATACTGCAAGATATAGAGTGTAGCAGATTATACTGCAAGATTAAGCCTTTTGTACATCCAATCTGGCAGTTGACGGAGATATGGTGTAGCATATTAATCAGAATGATTGACTAAAAGAAAGAAATAGTAATCTTCAGTAGCATTCTATAAAGAAAACCACAAATTTTATAATACACTACTATGTTGTCAAAGATGTTGGTGCATACGTCTGTCGACTTCGTCTTGTATCGAGTCTTGTACTAGAATTGTTAGATCAGGGCACGTTGTACGAGAAAATAGGTTTTGGGTGTGTTTGAGCTAATTCCGCTTGAAAGTGGCATGTGCCATTTCAAGCGAAATCAGCATGGCTAATTCGGCTTGAAATGGCCAGTGCCACTTTCAAGCGGAATCACCTCCACTATATATAGGGCTCAAACGAAATCATTTGAAACATTCATGTTTCTGGTACCGAACTGCTGCCGACGTGTTTATTGATCTGAAAACTTGTTATATCAATAATACAAGACAATTAAGTGTGAAACAAGCTGTTTTCCAAGTCTATTTCATTGTTTCCGCCTCTGAAATAGATAAGAACTCTTCTGATTGACTCGTTTGGGTCACAAAGCGATCCTACAAGTGGTATCAGAGCTCAGGAGGAAGAGTTCTTGCCAAAACAGCCTTAATTTCTGACTTCTACACATTCTTTTACAAAATTCACAAAATTTTACGGTCAAAATGGTCTGAATTTCACATATTATAAGCGAAACAGTGTTTTAACGGATCCTTGAAAATATTGGACCTTAATTCGGGTTAAAATTGGTAAAAACTATAATTCCATTTGAAAACCAGATCGAAAAAGATGACGTCAGCAGCATTTCAAACGAGATTAGCACTTAATTCCGCTTGAACTTGCTATTTCGCTTGAAAAGTTCAACTAATTCCGCTTGAAATTACCTGATTTCGTTTCTGGGTGTAATTCCGTTTGAGAAGGTTTAAACGAAATTAGTGATTTCGCTTCAAGTAGTGATTCCGCTTGAACTGATTTCGCTTGAGACAGCTATTCTGCTTGAAAAGGGATTCCGTTTGAGAGTTAATTCAGTTTGAAAGGTGATTCCGTTTGGGAGGGAATTCCGTTTGTGAAGTGATTTCGTTTGAAAGATTAATTCCGTTTGAAACTGTATTTTTGTGACTTGTGTTTGTGAAACAATTTTCCGAAACATGGAAGAGGAATTTTACAATGCTTTTGCTACACCAATTGCACCAGTTACTGCTGCTGAAACATTGTACAGTGAGAATGAAACGGAAACGCATCAAAAACCGCCAAAACTTATGTACATTGAAGATTTTAAAGGATGGCAGAATCGATTTGAGAACTGGGTGCAAGCTTATAAGTTTGATGCATGGTGTTCATTAGAGAAAGACTATGAGAAACCGAAAAATGAACGTGGACTTGAAAAAGCATTTTGTGACTTTTCGGAGATTGATAAACTGAAATATACAAGTGAAAAAATGATGATCAGTATTCTTCAACAAGCGATTAAGGAAGATATCTTTGTTTTACTTCAACATGAGGGTACTGCTAGGTCAATTTGGACGGCATTGATTCAAAAGTTCAAAGGAAGCGCATATATGATCAAGAACAAAAAGGCTTTACTGAAGAAGTCATTTGATATGTTTGTAGCCTTTGACCATGAAATAACAAAGATGACTATTGATAGATATTGTCATTTAGTCTTGGAAATGGGAAGATTGGATATAAAGAAAGACGATGATGAATGGGTTGATAAACTTGCTGATGCATTACCACAGCAGAAATGGGGAACTTATATGTTGATTGTGAAACACATGAGAACATCGGAAAATATGAATCTGGCACAGTTTATTCAAAATATTGAAGAGCACGAGTTAGATATTCAGAAAACGGCAATCATGAAGAATCTAAATGCTCAACAAGATGTCAGTTTATATTACAGAGGGAACAAGTTTGAGGCTACCCCCAGCCCTAGCCCAAAGATTCAAACTGGTTTCAGTGCTGATAGTTCTTCTGGATCAAAGGGAAGTACTGTGAATCAAAGTGGTGGATCTTCGTCTTCGTATTCAAGCTTTGATCCAAACTTTACAACACCAAGTCCTTAACAACAGAATTCTACAAATTTGCAGTGCAATGTTACTTTGAACATTCAAAATGGTCAAAATCTTTCACCAAAAATTGCTAAGCAACACATGGCATCACTTGTTGCTATGTTGGAATCATATGAAAGCTTGATTGGTGGCAGAATTGGAAATCCGATGCTTACTAAAGAGGATTATGACCAGATTGATGCAGAGGAACTTGAGTTGATAGATGTGAAGTGGTGCTTAGCCAGTGCTGTTCGAAGAGCAGAAAAATTTACACAAATCACTGGTAGAGATGATTTTCGGGGAATGAGTGAATCTCCAATAGGGTTTGACAAATCGAAAGTCACCTGTTTTCGTTGCAAAGGAAAAGGCCATTTTAAACGAGAATGCAAAAACAAAGAAGCAACTGGAAGACAAGATGGAAAGAATGATTATTATCAAAAGTCAATTTTTCATCAGATTGATAAACAACCACAAACTGCTCATGCACGTACCATTGAAGAGAAAAGAGCTTGTTTTGGGATAATTGATCAAGATGATGAATTTGTTGCAGAGGGATTTAGCTGGGATAAATACATTCCACCTGGTTCAGGTCTTGTTGCTAGAATTCTGGGTGAAGATGAGGTCAAATCTAGTCAGAAAAGAATCCCGATTTTTCCAGATCTAGGAAGTGGTATTGATACCGATGATGAGGAAGAATATCTTAACAAAGCAAGAAAAGGTATAGATCCTGACAGTTTTAATTTGTTTTTTGCAGATAAAGTTGAGTTGCTGAATCAGAAGAAGATTGCCAAATTGAGGAGAGAGCTGGAAACAACAAGAATATTAGCTGATGAAAAGGCAAAAATGAAAGCTGGAGAAGCAAATGTTGAACCAGTAACTGAGAAAGTAGTAGAAAAAATCATTGAAGTGGAGAAAGTGGTGGAGAAAATAGTTGAAGTCGAAAAAATAGTCGAAGTTGAGAAACTTGTCGAAGTAGAAAAAATCGTCGAGATCGAAAAAATAGTCGAAGTTGAAAAACTCGTCGAAATTGAGAAAATAGTCGAGGTAGAGAAAATTGTTGAAGTTGAGAAGGTTATCAAGGTTGAAAAGATAGTCGAGGTCATTAAACCTTGTCAGAAATGTTTGGAATCTTGCGAACATTGTGAGGAAAAAGACAAGAAAATTTGTGAACTTGAAAAGTTAAAAGAAAATTTGTTGTCTGATGTGAAGTATGTGAAGGAATCATATGATGTCCTGAACAACACAGTAAATGGTTTGAAAAAGACAAATTCAGAAATTGAAGCTGCTATGACAAAGATGAACTCAACATTAATGTCAAAGCAGAAGGTCATTAATGAGTACATTGAAGATTGTGCACAGTTGAAGAAAGAATTGGAACTCGAAAAGATTGAGAGTGAAAGAATCAAAAGGTTACTGTTGAGTTATACAACATGTGATTATTTGATTGATCGAGTTTATCCTACTGTTGCAGGTCTTGAAGCGTTTAAAGATAAAGAGACGAAAGACACAGATGCTGGTAAGAAACAAAGTGTCAAGTATAACAAGTGTCCGCCTCCAATCTATGAGAGTTATTCCCCCAGGAATCCTAACGAGGAGCGTCTAAAAAAGGCAGTCAACATAAAGTTAAAGTCTGAAACCATTGATGAGTTACCAGACAATATTGATGTAACATTCACAGCATCTGACACTGATTACGAGTCTGAATTGTTAAAGAAAGTGGTCGATCAGGTGTTGGATATGGATGAAGAGTCAAATTCGGAGTCTAAATCTGAAAGTCCGAGTTCGTCAAAAAAAAGTCCGAGTTCACCGGTTAAAAGGGTTTACGATAAAGAATTCCTGTTATCAACATCTAATTTGAATGACAGACCAATCAATGTGGCATATACTTTGAATGATTCAGACAAATTATATTCTGATGAGGAATTTCCAATAAGAAGTGTCAAATCTGAAATGATCAAACAGGTTTTCAAATTAACAGAAATTAACATTTCTGAAATAAAAGATGTAAATCTTTCTAAAAAACCAAGACCTTATACTTCAAGAGTTCAACAGAGATTGAACAAGAAAAAGGGTTACAGTTCTGGTTCAGGTTATCGAAAAAAACCAAACCATAACGGTAATTTCAAAAAGCAAGGCTTGGGTTTTAGTTCTTCAGAAAATTATAAAAATGAGAAAAATTATAAATCAAAAAACAAAATTTGTTGCAGGAGGAAGTTCTGAAGAAGAGTAGAAGAAACCATTCTGGAAACAGTCAAATCAAGAGTTTCTTGCTGAAATAAAGAAGAATGTGAAGAAATTTGCTCCGAGAGTTGACAGAAGAACCTGTTTTAAATGTCAAAAAGCTGGACACATTGCTTGGAATTGCCATGAGTCTACTTATTCAAAACAGGGAGTTTCTTCTAACTTTGAAACAAACAAGAAACATGTTGATAAAAAGAAACGACCAACTGAGAAATCTAAAGTGTTTGAGAATTCGACTTTTGAAACTGGTGATGTTTCAAAACATTTTTACAAAAGAAAAGTCGATTTGAACAAACAGAAATGGGTTGTAAAATCTGAGAGTAGTTCTGACAATGAATCTGATTCCATAAAATCAGAGGAGTCATTTGTTAAGAAAAAGAATGAGAATTCCGTTCCTGAGATGAACGATGAAAATTTTCCAAAATTGTCAAAAGAAAATTTGAAGTTAAAGGTTGGTAAAACTGAAATTTCAGGTCAATTTTTCCCTGGTAAAGGAGAATTTGATGCTGAAAAGGCTTTCAATGGGACAGTCAAACACATCTTTGGAAAGATGGTTGATGGGAAGGTTAAGGGTGCAAAAGAATTTTACAAGTCAAAATGTTGGTGGGATAGATGTGTGCCAAAATCACCCAAGGCTGGTCAGGCTTGGGTGACAGATGTTTCAAATTAAAAACCTGACTTGTCGGAGCTCCCAAGTTGGTAATCGTGGAGCAGAAATCGACATCATTCTTGAAATATGTTTGATTGGTAAATCTACAGGTGGTATCTTTGTATTGTTATATTTTGATTTACAAGTGGTTTGGTTTATAAGTGAACCTACAAGTGGTTGAAGAAAGGTTTTCACTTACAAGTGGTAAATCAATGACATTAAATTGTACTTGTTTTGTCTACTAGTGGTATTTTGGAGAACAATGTGATGAACCCTAATTTTACAAGTGGTAAAATCAACGAAACTAATTTTCCAGAAAAACCATTTGATTAAAACAAACTTAAGTGTTTTGAAATCACAATGGGAAAATAGTTTGTTGTCAGGGGGAGTTCTGATTGTTTATGCCAAGTGGATGGCGATTTGAAGTGATTCGATAACAGTTGTTACTTTATTTGTACAAGTTTGTTTTCAAATTTCCTTTAAATGATTTTGAATTTGTAGGTCCCAAAATCCGAGGATCAATTAGGAAAACCTAAATCACTTGTTTATAGCAAACACGGTTACGCGTGCGGAATCCACGTAACTATGCCAAATCAAACACGTAAAATGATAACGACACGGTAATAATCAATGATACACACTCGATTGATTAAACGGGATGAGAACCGATTACAAACTGATACAAACATAGTTTAACAGAATTTTGACAGAGTTTCTTTATGTGTAAGCTCTCATCTACTTTCAACTGTGAAAGCAGATGTGTTTATATAGTCTCTGGGCCCAACTGTCGACGAAACACAAGGTGTTTGACGAAACTGAACATGGACCAGTCATTGGGCTTGAAACAGCCCATTACACGACGAATCAAATGTGATTCGTCATGAATGTCGGCGAAACAGAAGTAAAGGACATTGGTCTGTTTCGTCATGATGTGTTCCGACGAAACAGACCTGTTTCGTCGAGGTCTGCAACTGTTGTGGTTGTTTCTTGAAACAGACAGCAACAACAGCAACATATAAACAACTTATAATGACCATTCTACCCTTTGTATGCAACATGCATTGTTCGAATAGCATTACATATTAAACGGAGACAAACAAGTCAGACACAAGTGAATAGGAGGATATCCGACTTGGTCGACATCAAATACATACTTGATAAACATTAAAGACCGTACAAAATACATCATTAAGTACAAGACTAGTTACAGACACTAAAAATGCATCAACAAACTCCCCCTTGTCTGTTACTCGTCTTCGGTCTTCTAATCTTCCATCTCAGTGTTGTTCGGACTACGAACTGCCCGAATGTATTCCCCTGTAGTAGCAAAAACACGCTACTCGCTGAAACTTCATAGCTTGACGAGCATCCTGATCTTCATAAAAGATATTGTGACGATATAGTCTGTTAATATCAGCCTCGGACATGTTGACAATCCACATTGGATCCAACATCCGGTAATTTGCACGACCATCTCTAAACACAATCACGGCTTCATGCGTGTCCGAGTCGTAGCACCACAATGCCATATCTTCAAGAAAATCCTGCTGCATAGGCATCAATGGGATTTTATCTACGACCCTCGGAGGCTGGTACACAAGCTTGTATCTGCAAGTGTTGGTGTCCGGATCAAGAGTAAACTTGATCGGTTGATAGACAGGAAATTGAGGCTTGTATGATTCATCCTTCCAGCCCGTCTTCTTGTTTACTTTAACCAGTCGCTCAAATAAAGTAGCGCCATCGTATTTTGACCGATTGATAAGCTCAAGCCTTGTTAACGCAGCAACATCATAGAATGGCAAGGAAAGAATGCTCAGCAGTGAATTGAAATACAGAATTCCGTATTCACGTTTGATAGCAATGCAGTGTATATCTTTAACAAACATCCAGCATAGAATCCTTCCACTTGGCTTTGCTTTTTCAAATTGCAAGTAGTCGACTTGAGCTTTTTCAGGTACAGGCTTGGAGACCTTAGATAGAAACTGTTTTCTCCATTCAGAAAATGCATCTGTGTCTTTTTCAGACGAATTCCGATTCTTTAAGTGCTCGTCTATATCATCAATATTCTCCTTCATCCAATCTTCATCAAACGAAGAAAATTCAGTACCATCTGTTCGAACATAAGTTGATTTTGACGCTTCACCTTCAAACACAATTTCATCAATATCTTCCACATTAGTTGTATCAGTCTCAGTCGACATTTTATCTATCTCAGCATCATCGATTTCTCTCATAGAATGTAAAATACTCAATTGTTCCTGAGAAAGATCTTCTATTAACTCCCCTTCTTCAAGCAACTCTCCAGTAAATGGATGAATAGCCTGTAGAGCAATATCAGCACTGCTTACTATAGAAGAAGTACCTTCTATCTGTTGAACTTTTCCAGTAGAAGTTCCCTGAGATGATTCGACCACTGTAGTTTGAACTGCAACAACTTCAGAAGTAAGTGCGGTTGGCTGCTTCTGTGATGTACCAGAAGTATCAGGATTCCCTTGGTCTTCCGTATCATCATCCTTTTTCTTCAGTACCTCTTGTTGTTTACAATGATAATCCCACAGAACAGCAAGCCTTCTCTCTTTCTCTTCATCAACAGCCTTCAAGCGAGCATTTTCAGCTTTAAGCAAATCAATTTTAGATTGTTGTCGCTCTATTACTGTTTGCTGTTGACCAACGGTTGACTTCAATTTGTTAATTTCTACCGATTGTTTAAGTTGATCATGCTTCGTGAGATTACCGAAATGAGATTGTCTCTGAAGACGATCAGCAGCTGCTTCAAGTGTAGAGAATAGGTATGTGATCTTTTCGTCTTGAGAAAATCTGGAAAATGTCCTATGACGTTCAGCACTGATCCCTGAAGTGGTTGCTCTGATTGCAGAAGCCATAGATCTTTCAGGAACTGCCTGAGGAATAACAGATGGAGTAGCAGCAGCTGATGTAACAACTGGAGTTTCTGTAGCTGAAGTAACTACAGGAGCTTCTTGTACAGGCTCCTGAGGTATAGATGAAGACTCTTGAGGCACAGATTTCCGAGTATAAGTACTCAAATATCTCCTAGATTTCTTCTTTTGAACTTCAGCAGCTTTCTCAGCTCTTCTTTTTGTTCTTCTTTCACCTTCAGGATCCTCTGGTACATATTCTGGATCATCCTCAGTTCTAATCTTTCTATACCTTCTCACTCCACGTATATCGATATACATTTCATATCCAGGCTCGACTATATGATCACTAGAACTAGAATCAGATCCATCATCTCCACTTGCTGAAGAACTACTAGCTGATGTACCACCAGCTGCACCCTTGCTCGATGTACCAACAGCACCAGTATCACCACCATCATCACTTTCACCACTACTGTCACCACTACCACTACCAGACTCATCTGAATCAACTGGGCCAGGACCAAATTTCTCTATCCTTAGCCTTTCCAACTCAGGTTCTTCATTGTCAGATTGGCTATCATCATGACGCCATTTGTCATTTGCTGGAGCAACATAATCAGGATTCACAAGTGCGCCAAAAAGCTTCCTTGGAGGAACGCTTTCTTTGTATCTTTTGGCGGCAAGAGTCTTGATTAGCCTTAACGAGTTGAAATTCATAGCTTCGATCTTCAGAATATCATTGTCTGCCTTCGGAAGGTCCGGATGTTGAACATTCATAATCATTTGCAGAAACCGCGGATACATCCAAAACTTGTTCCCGGTTGTTCTACTACCAGTCCTTGTCATATTCTCTTTCATGTTGCTGAAAATATACTTTGAGATGCTAAACGGTTTGTTTAACACCAAAGCAACCATGAAACCAACGAGATCATCTCCAGCCATATCATATCCAGACCGTCTATTGCTGAGACACTGAATAAGAACATGCAATAAAAACTTGTAGCGTAATGGAAGATCACCTTTGTTGATTTGTTTGACGAAAAGGTCTCCTTTACACTTCATCCTTAGCAAACAGCCTCGTGAACACATGATTGGTATTGAATATGGAGCATTCGGTTGATCTTGTAATTGAAGAACTTCATTCAATATCTCCGGAGTAACAACGACATACAGATCATTCACACGACCTCTTATAATATCCTTTCCATCGATTTGGACGACGCTTGCAGAATCCCAGAAAGCTTTAATTAGAGATTTGTAAACGGGTGTCGAGTATGTAACAGCATGATTGATACGTGACTCCCTAATCCACTTCGTGATATCTTTAAATTCCGTGAGCTTGTCTTCAGGATCCAGATATGCAACTTGATTATGACGCTTCTCGGACATAATCTCCTCTTCAGTTTTGTTTTCTTTCTTTATAGCCTTCTTGCGTTTTCCTTTTTCTTGGGGTGCTTTCGGAGCCATCTGTACATGAAAATGTCCAGAATAAGTCATATTTGATATAACATTGCATTTAGACATGTATGGATACAATTTCATGTATCCACATAACAGATAACCTATCAAACATGTCTACTGTGAACAAACAGCAACAACAGAAAACTGCTAAGGCATTTACGACGAAACAGAAGATCAACGACGAAACTGAAAGTTGTGCGACGAAACAGAGGGTTAACCCTTTGACCAGTTAGATTCATCGACTTTTTGATTCGTCGAGTCTATTTCATTCCTTTTCTGATTCGTCGTTTTTGATTCGTCGTCTGATTCGTCGTATGTTTTGATTCGCCGGAATTAGGGTTAATGTGATTCGTCGATTTTGGGGGTTTTGCAGTTTCGCCGTTTTGGATTTAAACAAAGATCAGATTTAAACACAAACACATTCAATCATCATTATTTATACCCAAACAATTTATAAAAAACCCATAAATGATTTCCGAACAAAAACCCTTTTAAAAACAGTTAATAACTTTATCAAATACAAACCCCTGTTTTTGTTATAAAAACCCACATCTAAATCAAAGCAAATCAAACATCATAAACCTAAATCTATCAGATACAGAAGGAAAACACAATAAATTCAACATTTACACATATATTATCAAAGAAAACAAGGTCTCAAAGGGGTCTCTGAGGGTTTCGGATGAAAAACCGATGGTTCAAAATGTTCGGAATGCGAACCAGAACGTTTTACTACCTTTGATGTTTGTAAGATTTTGATAAAAATCGAATGATTTGAGTGTTTTGAGAGGGTAACCGTAGGTATGGGTTTTGAGTGTTTGAAGAAGATGAAAAGTTGATGTTTTGAAAAAAAATAAACAACTGGGACCCTTATACCTTAATTCGACGAATCTGAGATCTCAACGAAACTGGATTGGGCCCGGCGAAACAGAAACTTGGGCTTGGACTTGGGCCTGAATTTTAGCCCATGACGAAACTGATTTGGGCTCATGTGATTCGTCGTATGTTTTGACGAAACAGATTTGATTCGCCGACAATGGTCTGATTCGTCGCCTCTTCTGATTCGTCGACCATTCTGTTTCACCAACAGGTTTTTCAAAAACACAGAGGCTGGTAAGATTTTGCAGTCAAAACAGTGGAAAGATTTTGCAGTCAAAACAGATTATGAACACATTTCCATTCTGTTTGAATTTTCAAAAGCAAGAACGTTTTTATGAAGAAGGTTTTAGGCTTCCGGTAGAAAACACCAAGCAACAACTTCGGCTTAATCAAAAACAAACTTTACACAAATATACTAAAAGCAAATTTAAAGCCCAGTAAACTAAATGAAAATGCGGAAAACTGTTAAAAACACTAAACAACTGTACAAGTGCAATCTTTTTGCGAATCTCAAGGACAAGGAATCATACCAGCTTACGGTCTTAGTCAACATGATTTTGATTTCTGTTTAAAGCTCTGGATAAGTATACTACCTCGATTATCGGTATTGTGGTCCACATAAGCTCAAACTAATCAGACGTAATCATAATTTAAGAGATACGATTAACGGTAAGGATTATACTTACAAGTCGATGTAAATCCACTCACGACACATTCCCGTATCAAGGTATGCACGAGAATTCATCTTACCGGTGAGTATACCGATTATCATCTGTTTGACCGTATAAAAATGTGAGAAACTCACTTATTTTGATTGAAAACAAGTCCTATGTGATAAAATCACTTATTGATGAGGAACTTGATTTTCAGATGCATGAGGGCACAGGAGCAAGTCCGTGAACAGGTCAGTACTTCCGTACAGCAGAGAGACGAATTTGACTCCCGCAAAGAATCTGTGATATAATATCACTTATTTTGTTTGGACATGTGATGGTTGATCACTTATTGAGGTCGAATGCAGTATGTACACGTATGTATAGTATCATGGAAGATCTTAGACTTCGTCTCCGTTATTTTTACGGTTTGATACAACCATGATACCCAGATGATAAGCAGCATACAGACCGAATATTTCAGATCTCGGCAATCTCTCAAACGAGATTTCGGTACTAAGACCATATGCCAATGAATGGTTCCCACCTGACTTGAAGTCTGTTAGGTTTGTATCATCCTGCACATTTTAGTCTGATTGAGAGCCTACCGATACATCGTTAGTAGAGATACTTATCATTTTTCTTTTTATTTTGCATTTTGAGCACATTGACCGACCACACCAGTGAACTTCATCATTTTCTTTTATCCAAGAAACTCATTTTTGGTTTTTCTATTGTTTTTGAATTTTTTTTTAATTTTTCAAACGAAACGACAGAAAGTAAAGACATCTTTTTGGATTTTGAACTTTTGCAATGTTTTTGTATTTTCTTGAATATCTCCCCCTAAAATTCGCAAAGTTTACGAAAACTAAAATCTTTTTGAATTCTCAAAGTTTATAAAGAAAATATTTACAAAAACGATCAGCCAAAGAAGTTTACTCGGGTATCACCTTAACGCCATTGACCAAAAGTAGATAATCAAAACGTGATTTATCAAAAGCTTTTGTAAACAGGTCGGCACGTTGGTGATCAGTGGGGACATGAACGACATCGATTAATTTCTTGTCAAAACAATCACGTATGAAGTGATATTTAATGTCGATGTGTTTAGTCTTGGAATGCTGCACAGGATTTCTAGTGATCTGTAAGGCAGCATTATTATCAACAAAAATATTAGTAAATAGGAATTCTAAACCGTAGTCGCGCATTTGTTGTTGTATCCAAAGAACTTGGGAGCAACAACTCGAGGCAGCAATGTATTCTGCTTCACATGTTGATGTAGCAACACACGTTTGCTTCTTGCACTGCCACGTGACCAGGCGATTTCCTAAGAACTGACATCCTGCTGTTGTCGATTTGCCATCGATTTTGCATCCACCAAAATCAGAATCACTGTATGCAATTAATTCAAAGCTATCATCCCTAGGGTACCAAAGACCAAGGTCCGGGCATCCCTTCAAATAGCGAAAAATCCTTTTGATAGCTGACTGATGAGAGGCCTTCGGGTTTGCTTGATATCTTGCAAGCAGGCATGTTGGATACATTATATCAGGCCTCGAAGCGGTGAGATACATGAGAGAACCGATCATGGCGCGATAGTATGAGGAGTTGATGCTTTCACCCTTCAAATCCGGAGTAATCCCGTGATTCTGCGGAAGAGGGGTACCAATGGGCGTTGCATCTGACATTTGGAATCGGTTCAAAATGTCACCAACATATTTAGTCTGATGGATGAATATCCCAGACTCTGTTTGTTGAACTTGTAGGCCCAAGAAGAAAGTCATCTCCCCCATTGCGCTCATTTCGAATTTTTCTTGCATAACTCGTTCGAATTGCCTGCACAACGAATCATTAGTGGAACCAAATATTATATCATCAACATATACCTGCACCAGCAGAAGATCTCCATTTTGTTCCTTGATAAAGAGTGTGCAATCAATAAGACCTCGTCGAAATCCATTCTCCAGAAGATAGTTGGATAAGGTTGCGTACCAAGCCCTAGGTGCTTGATGTAAACCATAAAGAGCTTTGTTTAGCAACCAAACCCGATCGGGGTGAATAGGATCTTCAAAACCTGGAGGCTGTTCGACGTGCACCTCTTCTTGAACTATACCATGAAGAAAAGCACTTTTGACGTCCATCTGGTAAACTTTGAATCCTTTGAAAGAAGCATAAGCTAAGAAGATCCTAATAGCTTCCAGACGTGCAACAGGTGCATAAACTTCATTGTAGTCAATGCCTTCTATCTGGCGAAAACCCTGAACAACCAGTCTCGCCTTGTTGCGAATAACAATTCCACGGTCGTCCTTCTTGCATTTGTAAACCCATCGTGTGCCAATTTTCTTGTAATTATCCGGCTTTTCAACAAGCTTCCAAACACCAAGCTTTTGAAATTATTGCAGTTCGTCCTGCATGGCTTCAACCCAAGAATTATCTTTTAAAGCATCCTTCCAAGACTTTGGTTCTTCTTGTGAAACGTAACAAGCAAAGGACCAATCGTTTTGAAGACCAGATTCTCTAATGGCTGAATATAAACCAGCATTCGGGTTATTTCTAAGCTGATTACGCGTCTGCACACCGCTTTGGACATCTCCTATAATGTTCTGCTGTGGATGGGTATTGTGAATCCTCAATTCAGGATGTTCAGGAACACTTGTATCAATACCCAAATTGTTAAGATTAAGATCAGCAACCAACTCCGCACCGGGTATATGCGTGGAGGTGGAGGCATTCCCTTCAGCAGTATCATCATTCTGCACTTGAGGAGTTTCTAAAGAAGAGCCTTGAACAGGAGCAACCGGGGCAGAAGTGCCTTCAGTCGCATCTAGATGTTCATCATCTTCCGATGACTCAGTAGCATCTTCAAATACCTCATTTTGAACTGTATTGTTAACTGAATTAGAACCTTCAGGGCTAACAATAACAGGTCTTACCAATGGCGAGCCAGCAGCGTTGTCACTATCAAATAACATTTGAACAGCTGCAGATTCTTCATCAAAGGTAGGCAGATTAAAGGAGTCGAATATCCCATCGTAATCGAACATCCAAGGATCACCCGGAGCTCTAACAGGACTTGTATACCTTTGAACCCTTACTTCATTCCAAAGCTCAATCTTTTTGGTGGTCAGATTCCATACACGACAATTTGGAGTTGCATATCCAAGGAAGAAACCTTCGATAGCTTTTGCTCCAAACTTACCATCTGGGTCAATCATGGTACATGGACCGCCAAAGGGTTCAAGGAAAGAAAGATCCGGTTTCCTTTTCTGTAGAAGTTCGAAACAAGTTTTGCCATGCCTCTTAACTGTAAGAACTCTGTTCAAAGTGTAGCATGCAGTCGACACAGCTTCTGCCCAGAATTGAACAGGAAGCTCCGACTCTACTAACATAGTTCTTGCAGTCTCAATAATCGTACGATTCTTCCTCTCAGCAACACCGTTTTGTTGTGGAGTATAGTGAGAACTGTATTCATGAAGAATGCCTTTAGAAGTACAGAACTCATCCATCACACGGTTCTTGAATTCAGTTCCATTGTCGCTTCGGATCCTCTTCACTTTCAAAGTGTATAAATTCTCCAACATTGTGAGAAGATCCTTGAGAATTCCAGGAGTATCACTCTTGTGTGCCATGAAAGCTACCCAAGAAAATCTAGAATAATCATCAGTAACAACCAGACAGTAAGCATCTCCGAATGTTGTCTTGTGCTTCATAGGTCCAAAGAGGTCCATATGAAGATGTTCGAGAGGCATGCTAACAGAATTGATTTTCTTCAGAGGGTGAGATTTCTTTGTTTGTTTCCCTTTCTGGCACGAAACACAGATATCTTGTAGATGAAAACTTCTCACAGGCACACCATTCACAAGATTGTTTTTCACCAAATGGTTCATTTTCCTCAAGTGAATGTGCCCCATTCTTCTGTGCCAAGAAATAGACTCCTTCTCTGTGGCTTTTGAGACAAAACATTGTACTTGCGCAGATGTCGTAATGGCTTGGCTCATGTCAAGAATATAAAGATCATTAATTCTTGGAGCCGATAAGAGAATCCATTCATCAGGAATCTTGAATCCAGGTTTAAGCACATAACAACCGGCATCATCAAAATGCACGGTGAACTTTTTATCGCAGATTTGCGACACACTGAGAAGATTATGATCAAGTTGACGAACATAATTAATCTTTCCGAAGCATACCACACCATTGGAGATCATTCCTTCTCCGGTGATATATCCGCCTTTGTCTCCTGCGAACGCGACATAGCCTCCTCTAATATTTCTCACATCGTACAGAAGCCGTAAGTCGCCCGTCATGTGCCTGGATGCCCCACTATCAACAATCCAATGACTACTGATAGTTCCTCCTGGAACATCCTGCACGAATCATCCAATGATTAGTTAAGGATGGGGACCCAAGCCACAGTGGTCTTGGGTCGTCCCTGAGAATCACGAATAGTGATCTCGATCTGGTGATGATTTTCCAAACTAACAAATCCCCCTGAACCTTCACCCTTCCTAGGTTTCCAAGTTTGTTTTTGTTTACCAGATTGAGTTTTGAAAACAGATTTTGAAACTTCTGGTTTTAAAGGTGAACTTGGTTCCTTTGGAACAGATTTGACCTCAGATTTTAAAGCCT
Organism: Helianthus tuberosus; assembly: GCA_030545235.1. Taxonomy (NCBI): domain Eukaryota; kingdom Viridiplantae; phylum Streptophyta; class Magnoliopsida; order Asterales; family Asteraceae; genus Helianthus; species Helianthus tuberosus. The sequence continues at coordinate 44,807,548 of CM060358.1, read as the reverse complement.
TTTCTATTTTCTTCACATTTTGATGTCGTTGTTTCGTTTCCTGTTCTTTAACCGTTCTTTTATCATGTTTTAACGAAACAGTACGACATTGAGGGTGAATTATTTCAGGTGGTGCTTTCTCAACAAATTTATCTCTTGAAGTGTTTACACAATCTTTGATGATGTGCCCAAACTCTCCACATTTAAAACACGTTCTCCTCTCAACAAACTTAGGAGAACCAGATCGACGCTCATATGTCAAATCTGTAGGACCTGAGGTACTTGCCTTTTCATCACACCCGTTTGAATGTTGAGTGTAATTATTTTGACTGTTACGCTTTAAAATCTTGACTTTTTGTACAAAATCAGTGTTTGATTTGTTAGCAAAAATCTCAATTTTATCAGTACCCTCAGATGCCACAAATCTGACATCATTGTTTTTCTTTTGATAACGAGCTCCATTTGTTTCAGATTTTGATTTAGAAACATCTGGCCTTTGAGCTCGTTGATATGGTTGTCTACCCTTAGGAGCAAACGGTTGTTGCTTTGTTGGGAATTTTTGATTTCCAAATTTCTTCTTGATTTCAGCCTTAGGAATTTGATCACATTTAGTTACAGTAACTCTTGGAATCGATTTTCCCATAAACTTACTTGTGTTATTTTCAAAAACGTTATCAATCGATGATGGATTGACATTTTTAATTGGAAAATCATTATCTGAATAGATTTTAGAATCACCAACCAAAGTATACAACACATTGTTACTCTTAACGGTAGACACAGGTTTCTTGTCATTTATGACAGGATTAATCACATTTTTGGCAACTTGTTGCACAAAAGGAATAGGAGGATCACAAAGAATATGATTCTCAATTGGAATTTCTATTCCCTTTTTCTTATCAAGTGATTCATCCTGGTCATTTGCATCTGTTTCATCATCAGATGAATCATAATCCTCAACAATTGGAGGACTTTGGCTCACTGATGTTGAAGTTCCTGTTTCATCAGATAAAGTTCCCGAGGAGCTGTCTGGTTTGAACCCTAATCCAGTAGTAAATTCCTCATAATTAAGAGGCACACTGGGTTCAAAACGAGGCATATCCTCTTCATCAGGTGGTGCTGCATAATTGTGTCTCAAAGGGGGCGGACATTTCTTATACCCAACACCACTCTTGTTTTTCTTCAGTTGTTGAACGTCAATTATGTGATCGAGCACAAATCGGGAGTTAGAATAACTTTCCAATTTTTGCTTGATCGCATCGTGCGCCAATTTTGCAATGGCTAATTCCGTTCTGGTTTCCTCAACGAGATTTATGTACTTGTTAATACTAACTTGTTTGTGATAAACAACTTTAGTAGTTTCGGAAACACTTTTCTTTAAATTTTCAATTAAAGATTTAAAGTCCTTTTCGTTTCTTGTTAAAGCCATATTTGCTTCTTTGCACTTTGACATATCAACAACCAAATGTTGATTGTGACTATGAATTGTGTCACATTCACGTTTCACTCTTTCAAATTCCTGTTTCATATAAGCACAGTCATTACAAATTCTAGGAGTTTCAGATGTTACCTGACTCGACGAGGCTGAAACATTTGCCATAAAGGCAGTTTGAAAAGAAAAAGATCCGTCTTCCGAGAAGAACTTCTCCATTTCTTTAGATGCTATCCCAGCCTTCTTAATAAGAACAGATTTCTGAGACTTCAACTCCTCTGCTTCACTCAACAAATCATCAATAGAACTCGCTTCTTCTTTCACATCACCCGAAATAGAACTTTCTTCATCAGAACTCCCGGTATAACCCGAACTGTCGTCACTTTCAGAAAATTCTTCCCTACGAACGTGCTTGATGTGATTGATGATCTTTGCGTAGCACGCGGTTCCTCCTCCTTCATTATCACCTTCCCCCAATTGTAAAGACCAATTACACCCTTCATCTGTTTGAACAACCAATGCACGAGTGTTGTTTGATGGCCCAGACTGGTTCTGGTTGGTGGTGTTGTTCACAGCTACTATCCCTCTTCCACGATTGTCTTGAGTGCCTTGATTGGCATTTGAAGAACCTGTCTGATTTCTGAAAGGGTTCTGATTGCCTTGCTTGGGTGGTCGAGTGCATTCACGTTTAAAGTGACCCTTCTCGCCACAATTGAAGCATGTAACGGTTTCTTTATCAAACCCGTACTTCGTATCCTGCTTACTTTCCAAGGAACTTCTTCCCGTTCGAGCCATGAAGTCCTTTTCCCTTCTAACTGCACTCGCAAACGCCCACTTTATATCCATCAACTCCATTTCATCACGGTCGATTTGTTGATAATCTTCGTTGGTCATACTGATGTTCCCAATTTGACCTGCAACCAAACCGCAGTAAGCACTGACCATCGTATTAATGAGTTCCGAATGCTCCTTTGCAACCTCAATGCTAACTTTTGATAGGTTCGAGGTATCAACTTTGATAGTATTTGTGTCTTGGGATGGAGGATTGCTGGTATAATGTACTTGTTGTGGTGGTGGTTGTGCTTTTGATAAGGATTTCGAAAGATAAGCGCCTAAATCAAACTCTGGTTGAGTAGTAGTAACTTGCGGTGGAGATTGATCTTGAGATTTGAATTTTGATATTGATTGTGAAAGATAAGCTCCTAGATCAAACTCTGGTTGTGGTGGTGGTTTGAATGGAAACGGAGATGAGTTTGTGTTGGAAACAAACGCCGTTTGAAGCTTAGGCTGCTGAACAGAACTAGAACTTGCAGAAGGAGCAAAACCAGGCAAATAAATTTCTGTGTTTTGAGGAGCTCCAATCCGTTTAGCTTTCCGATTTTCTTCTTCGTACTTGTGCTCCAACTTCTGAAAAAATCCATAGATAGTGACATTTTCCCCATCCAGAGCACCAGTATGCTTTAGAAGTTCAATGAATGGACTCCATATAGGAGGTAGAGCATCAGCTAAACGTGCAATCATTTCCACATGACTTACAACAACCTTATAAGAACTCATTTCACTTATCAAATGATAGAAACGAGAAGTCAAATCATTTAGATTTTCATTTTCCAAAGATTGAAATGACTCAAATTCTTTCTTTAAAAGATCATGGCGAATTTTTCTAGAAGCTTCATTTCCTTCTCCTCTTGTTTCCAATGCATCCCATAAAGCTTTTGTGCTCTTACTATAAGAAAATTGATGATAGATGTCTTTATGAAGAGCTTGTGTTAGATAAGCAAACGCCTTCTTCTCTAATTCATAGGCTTTCTTATCTTCTTCAATCATATGAGAAATGCCAGCGGCAGTTGATGCTGCTGCTTCCAGTTCCAGACTACATTCAGTAGTGAAACATGTCCAAAGTTCAACGTTTTGCCCTTGAATGTATGTATGAAAACGACCCTTCCAAGTTGGATAGTCGTTCATATGATTTAGCTTTGGCGGGCGATTGTTGCTTCCCGTCTCACTTTCACTGAGCAATAGATTCTGTATGTTTTGATTTTGATTAGAGACCATTGCCCATTGACTTGCATTTGCTGCTTGTTGTTTTTGAGGCAATTGGTTCATCAAATCGGCAAGTGAAGGCTGATTTTCACTTGGTCTTGCTTCCGAACTCCAATCCCACAGACCTTTGCTACCCATGATTTGTGTATGTATGTTAGTACCTGCACACACACTTGAAAACACAATGTTATGACAGATTTGCAAGTCCTCTGTGTAAAACAGAAGTGTTCTCGACGAAACACTTTCCACGAAACAGGTTTGTTTCGTCGAAATGAATAATGACGAAACAGACTTGTTTCGTCGAAGATATTATGACGAAACAGACTTTGTTTCGTCGAAGATATTATTGACGAAACACAAGTGATTCGTCGACTGTTTGTTTCGTCGATGCTGAGTCTCAGACAGCTGTTTAAGATATTTACAGCTGTTTAAGATATTTAAAATATCTAAACTGACACAAGGTATGTTTTTCTGAGTTAGAGTTTCAATGTTACAAACACAAAAGTCCACTTAATGTATTTTAATGAGTAACACTTTGATTTAAACACAACAAGATCAAATGAACAATTTTATAATGAACTCTATGAAGATATGAAGAACACACACAAGAACAAAGAGTTTCCCGGTAAACTTATGAGTTTTCCGGTGACCGGACAAATTTCCGAAAACACGATAATGCACAAGACTTTCACTAAAAACCCGGTTCAAAGTATAAGCAATAAATCTAACAAGGTTTTTGATAAAACTCTTAGCAAATAACAACAAACAAACAGATTTTATGAATATTTTTCAGAAAAATGATTTTTCAAGAATGAATTTTCAGAAAAACACACACAAAAACTTGATAAAAACCGAACAATGTTTGATTTTAAACAAGGATTAGAGCCAAACGCTCTGATACCAATTGTAGGTCCCAAAATCCGAGGATCAATTAGGAAAACCTAAATCACTTGTTTATAGCAAACACGGTTACGCGTGCGGAATCCACGTAACTATGCCAAATCAAACACGTAAAATGATAACGACACGGTAATAATCAATGATACACACTCGATTGATTAAACGGGATGAGAACCGATTACAAACTGATACAAACACAGTTTAACAGAATTTTGACAGAGTTTCTTTATGTGTAAGCTCTCATCTACTTTCAACTGTGAAAGCAGATGTGTTTATATAGTCTCTGGGCCCAACTGTCGACGAAACACAAGGTGTTTGACGAAACTGAACATGGGCCAGTCATTGGGCTTGAAACAGCCCATTACACGACGAATCAAATGTGATTCGTCATGAATGTCGGCGAAACAGAAGTAAAGGACATTGGTCTGTTTCGTCATGATGTGTTCCGACGAAACAGACCTGTTTCGTCGAGGTCTGCAACTGTTGTGGTTGTTTCTTGAAACAGACAGCAACAACAGCAACATATAAACAACTTATAATGACCATTCTACCCTTTGTATGCAACATGCATTGTTCGAATAGCATTACATATTAAACGGAGACAAACAAGTCAGACACAAGTGAATAGGAGGATATCCGACTTGGTCGACATCAAATACATACTTGATAAACATTAAAGACCGTACAAAATACATCATTAAGTACAAGACTAGTTACAGACACTAAAAATGCATCAACAGAATTTTAGGGGGAGTAAGAAATTTTCAGAAAATCCAAAAACATTAGAAAATTTGAAAAAGGAAAAAACATGATAAAATCAAAAATGAGTTTTGTTGTGAAAAAGAGGAAATGATAGTACATCAGTGGACTATCACAGCATGCTAAAGAATTGGAAGGTCAAAAATGTGATAAACGGTCTCACTGATGATATGCCAGTAGGTTTTTACACATTCAGTAGATTGTGACGAGATATAAACCTAAATTTCAAACTTATTTATATCGTGGGTAACATCTCTCGGATATATGGGTAACCCCCGAAATCTTGTTTGAAGGACCCCTCTTTCTGAGATACAAGGTCTTTATACTTAGTGATATCTGGGGTATTATCCCGGGACTTCTGATTTTGCGGAAGCAATGGCCTAGTCCATGGAGAATACTTTACGCTTGCTTGAAATAAAAGCCTGCCCTCAGCATAAAAATTGATGAAACATTGAAAAATGCTAATCATGTGCTGTTGTAAAAAAGATCCTCTAAAGGGGACCCACCAAAAGTCGAAACCGTCATCTCTCTGCTGAACGGAAGTTCTGACATGAGCTCTCACGGCCCTCGCAATTTAACCCCTTACAGATATCATCTAGGTATACTCACCTGTAAGACTGAATATTGGGATCTGGATACGGGAGTATATTCTGAGGTGGGACACGCGAATAAGTTTAAGTCGCTTAAAACATTAATCTCGTATCTCGAAATAGTTGAACTTTGTGTGAGAATTTAAGTGGATCAGTATACTGACAATCTAAGTGAATCGTTTAGAACTTAAAATGTTTAAAGCTTAACGGTGTTGGTGATTTGTCTCAAAAACTGATATGATCCTCTTACACAATCTCACAAAAATATTGTTTGTATATATTTCTTTACTGTATTTCATTTCTGTTATATAAAAAATCCAAAAAGATTTTCAGAGTGTTTTAGCATAAATTGTGAAAAATTCAAAAAGATTTTAGACAACTGATGTTGAAAAGCTGATTTTCAAAATTCCGAGTGCTATACATGACGAACAGGTTTGGGAAAGTTTGTTTGGAATGAAATAGATTCTTTGAAATAAAAAATGATATACATACAAGTGGTCATCAGAAATTAAAATTGTTATATCATTAATTGATGTTTTGATCTGAGTTTATCAAGTGATTTGCAGAGTTTAATTTTTTAAAATTTTTAAATTTGTGAAATTTATTTTTGGGTAGAGATTTGTGCAGGAATCAGTAGAGCCAGGAATTGGTCATGATCCTGTGAGAAGGAATGTGAGCCAGATCACGTTTTAGATCCTATGAAAGCCAGACTATGATCCCAGCACAATTCAAGGGGGAGTCTGCTAGTAGATTAACATCCGAGGGGGAGAAGAGTTGAAGATGCAAGAGCCAGAATCGAATCCTGATGATAAGAGGGAGAGTAGAAGAGAAGACTTACTCTGTCAGATACTTTGAAGAAAGCCCAAAGACTGATAAAGACTGAAGATGTTGAAAACTCGACACTTAAGACTCGTCAACATCCGAGGGGGAGTCTGTTGGTGCATACGTCTGTTGACTTCGTCTTGTATCGAGTCTTGTACTAGAATTGTTAGATCAGGGCACGTTGTACGAGAAAATAGGTTTTGGGTGTGTTTGAGCTAATTCCGCTTGAAAGTGGCATGTGCCATTTCAAGCATGCCACTTTCAAGCGGAATCACCTCCACTATATATAGGGCTCAAACGAAATCATTTGAAACATTCATGTTTCCGGTACCGAACTACTGCCGACGTGTCTATTGATCTGAAAACTTGTTATATCAATAATACAAGACAATTAAGTGTGAAACAAGTTGTTTTCCAAGTCTATTTCATTGTTTCCGCCTCTGAAATAGATAAGAACTCTTCTGATTGACTGGTATGGGTCACAAAACGATCCTACAAATTTTCAGAAAATCCAAAAACATTAGAAAATTTGAAAAAGGCAAAAACATGATAAAATCAAAAATGAGTTTTGTTGCAAAAAAGAGGAAATGATAGTACATCAGTGGACTATCACAGCATGCTAAAGAATTGGAAGGTCAAAAATGTAATAAACGGTCTCACTGATGATATGCCAGTAGGTTTTTACACATTCAGTAGATTGTGACGAGATATAAACCTAAATTTCAAACTTACTTATATCGTGGGTAACATCTCTCGGATATATGGGTAACCCCCGAAATCTTGTTTGAAGGACCCCTCTTTCTGAGATACTAGGTCTTTATACTTAGTGATATCTGGGGTATTATCCCGGGACTTCTGATTTTGCGGAAGCAATGGCCTAGTCCCCGGAGAATACTTTACGCTTGCTTGAAATAAAAGCCTGCCCTCAGCATAAAAAATAATGAAACATTGAAAAATGCTAATCATGTGTTGTTGTAAAAAATATCCTCTAAAGGGGACCCACCAAAAGTCGAAGCCGTCATCTCTCTGCTGAACGGAAGTTCTGACCTGAGCTCTCACGGCCCTCGCAATTTAACCCCTTATAGATATCATCTAGGTATACTCACCTGTAAGACTGAATATTGGGATCTGGATACGGGAGTATATTCTGAGGTGGGACACGCGAATAAGTTTAAGTCGCTTAAAACATTAATATCGTATCTAGAAACAGTTGAACTTTGTGTGAGAATTTAAGTGGATCAGTATACTGACAATCTAAGTGAATCGTTTAGAACTTAAAATGTTTAAAGCTTAACGGTGTTGGTGATTTGTCTCAAAAACTGATATGATCCTCTTACACAATCTCACAAAAATATTGTTTGTATATATTTCTTTACTGTATTTCATTTATGTTATATAAAAAATCTAAAAAGATTTTCGGAGTGTTTTAGCATAAATTTTGAAAAATTCAAAAAGATTTTAGACAACTGGTGTTGAAAAGCTGATTTTCAAAATTCCGAGTGCTATACATGACGAACAGGTTTGGGAAAGTTTGTTTGGAATGAAATAGATTCTTTGAAATAAAAAATGATATACATACAAGTGGTCATCAGAAATTAAAATTGTTATATCATTAATTGATGTTTTGATCTGAGTTTATCAAGTGATTTGCAGAGTTTAATTTTTTAAAATTTTAAAATTTGTGAAATTTATTTTTGGGTAGAGATTTGTGCAGGAATCAGTAGAGCCAGGAATTGGTCCTGATCCTGTGAGAAGGAATGTGAGCCAGATCACGTTTTAGATCCTGTGAAAGCCAGACTACGATCCCAGCACAATTCAAGGGGGAGTCTGCTAGTAGATTAACATCCGAGGGGGAGAAGAGTTGAAGATGCAAGAGACAGAATCGAATCCTGATGATAAGAGGGAGAGTAGAAGAGAAGACTTACTATGTCAGATACTTTGAAGAAAGCCCAAAGACTGATAAAGACTGAAGACGTTGAAAACTCGACACTTAAGACTCGTCAACATCCGAGGGGGAGTCTGTTGGTGCATACGTCTGTCGACTTCGTCTTGTATCGAGTCTTGTACTAGAATTGTTAGATCAGGGCACGTTGTACGAGAAAATAGGTTTTGGGTGTGTTTGAGCTAATTCCGCTTGAAATGGCCAGTGCCACTTTCAAGCGGAATCACCTCCACTATATATAGGGCTCAAACGAAATCATTTGAAACATTCATGTTTCTGGTACCGAATTGCTGCCGACGTGTCTATTGATCTGAAAACTTGTTATATCAATAATACAAGACAATTAAGTGTGAAACAAGCTGTTTTCCAAGTCTATTTAATTGTTTCCGCCTCTGAAATAGATAAGAACTCTTCTGATTGACTCGTTTGGGTCACAAAACGATCCTACAAAAGACGCAAGGCGCAGGCGAGGCGCATCGGCCTCGCCCGGAGCCTAGGCGCAAGGCGCAAAAAAAGCGTGGACTTTTTTAAGAAAAGCGCACATAGAGAAAAAAAATATAAAAAATATGTTGAACTCGTGCGTGCCCGCACCTGCGAACACGGATGCAGCTCCGAAAACCCCGGGCCCGCGTGAGTCAGTTTCGTGTTTTAATTCATTTGTTCTGTTTTACCTTTTTCCCTGCGCCTCAGCAACGTTTTTTTATGCCTAGGCGCGCGCTTTTTGCGCTTAGAACCGTTTTTTTCAAAAAAAAGCCCATTTTTGCGCCTAGCCTACCACCAGGCGCTGTTGGTGCGCCTCGCTGCGCCCGGGCGCCTAGGCGCGCGCTTTTTGCTCTTTTGACAACATAGATACACTATCAATTTAGAGGTATAGTTATCTAGACGTGTGCACCTTTAGACATTCAGGAGTAGAAAGCTTGGATAAAAATAGAGGATACTTTGTCAAGATGTGTGAATCTTTATCTGACCCTTTTCACTAGTTTTCAATGATTCAGCTTGAGTAATGTTCTGGTCTTTTTGCTCAAAATCCATCTTACCAACATCTGGATTTGTTATAGGTTCACAAAATCTGCATCCTGAAGGTTTTTGCTTATGACACCACATGTTATTCAAGACCATTCCCTGAAAACAATAGACATATTCATTTCTTTATTGATAAAATAAATGAACCCCTATGGAATTAGTTGGAAATAAGCTTGTTACTCATTTATACACCATCCTTAGCACACATGTTCTAGATAATGAACAACTATTCTTCAAAATGAGATTGCAATCCTAGTCAACACAATTACTTCCTTAAGCGTGTATGTCAAACTAAGAGAGAGAGATGGCAAACTAAGAAACCCAAGGGACAAATTTTCGAACTTCAAAGAACAAAAGCAGATTATCATAATTACAATTAATCTCTTCATTTACCATGTAGACGCGTTTTTAAACTCTATAAAAGACCGATGATTACTTTTGATTCAAAACATCAACAAATTGTCCTACAAATCACTGTCTGTCAAAAATTGTTCCAAATCAGAAAATCCAACAAAAAATCTACATGGCAAACTTCAGCTTCTACTACTGGTCAGACACCAGCGATGTTAAAACCCAATTCTCGATGTGGTCACTCAAAGAAAAAAGAACAAACGAAGAACTAAACAGAAAAATCGACATAATCAATGACACTAATTACAATAAAACCTGGAAAAGCATAGCATTGCTCGACGAAGTCCTCCATTCTCTTCCATCAGATTTCCAGAAGAATGCAGAAGAATTTCTGACACAACTACTAAAACAGGATCAGAAAATCTGCACATGATGTTGGGTCTCAACTCTCAAGTGTGTACATATAATGTGAGTTGGCTGTTTTATTATTATTTTGAATCTGGACAGAGGTTTACTTTGGCTAAGACGAGCAGAGGTTTCATTGTAAAGTGAAGGGTAGAGGTTTGAATATATAGAATTTTAAATGATTTTATATGTTAGGCTTTATGATGTAGTAATGACATAAGAAAAGCATTCTTGGACAGCCTCTCTTGGCTGACACATCAGCTTTTCTTATGTTATTTGGATTTCTTCTTTTATAGAAAGTATAGATAGATATAGATATAGATATAGATATAGATGGATTGGAAAAAAATTACTTCACAATATATGCGTAAATAAGGCATTTAGCTGGTCAATAAACAAAGGGGGATAAGATAAATATTTCCAAGTTACACATCACATCTCAAGATGAAGAAATAACACACGTGAGTTTAATTACTAGTTAACTAAAAAATAGTCTTCACCATGTATTGACGACATATGCGCATAACACTCCATAGCGTTCTCGAAATGCTCCAGACACACCCAGCAAAGATTAATCCCACACCTACACTTGATCCGGTTGCACCCAACAGTCTTCTCTATGGTACAGATACAAACAGGGCAACACCTCACGTCTTCTTTTCCCTTAATCAATTCCTTCAATGACATATCTGGATCTCTCTTGTACTTCTCACATGATGAAAATGGATGGTATTCCAGGTGGCATCGAGTACACGTCTCCACAAAACACGCCCCGCATGAAAATGGACCAGTTTGTGTTGGGCTAGATGGAGCTTGTTTAAAGGACCAAAGACTCTGAAGCTATGTCTGTCAAAGAGAAAATAAGTGCCGGCCTTATGTTCAATAGACTTCTGAAGAGCAAATCCTTCTTTAGAAAAGATGAGATGTATAACAGGTGGAGTGAGCCGATGGTCGATTATGGTTCTTCCATTCATAAGCAGTTCCAGAGGTCTTCTTGATTCTGTTATTAATTTTATATCCTTGGCAGATATCTTGACATGGTGTGTCCCATACTCCTTCCTCTCCAAAGAGAACTCCACTCCTGGAGACAAAAGAACAATGTTATTAAAACATCATTTGACCAATCAAAATATGTATCAACTAAGCAATGTAACTTGTCTATTCTACACATAATAAATGTCATGATTAAGATTGTGTGTTAACAGATCAATAAACAATTACCTTAAATAATATAATATGGTGTGTATTTTCAACCCATAATAAATCATTCTATTCTAAATTAGATTGATACTGAAATACATCATTTCTATAATAATCATTCATAACTTTTTTCAAAGACCATACATGTGCAGCATACCAAACGCAACACTGTCACAATAAAAGCTTACTGGTAAAGGCAGCAAAAGCAACAAGAATAGGATACCATCTGACTTGACTATTATTTAGAACATTCTTTAGAATAAATCGAACAACAGAAGGAGCTTAGCGGTCACCAGGGGTGGCGTTCGGGTAAAAACAAGTAACCTTTTTTATACTACAACAAAAATCTAATTTTTTTTTAATAATAAAATGGGTTACCTTTACAAAGCTCAAGGGTTTCGAGTAAAGAATGCAGTTGGTCCTTGATAACTATATACACCGAAGCAGGGCACGAAACACTGCTAGCAAAGTGCTGCTGCCATACAATCTTTTGCCATGCCTGACATCCCGGGAATGCTTTCCGGTCAATCTGTCCCAAAGCTTTCGTTGCTTCCAGATGCAAACTTCCATCAAAACTGATCTCCGCTTTCATGAAATAGTCCATCGGTTTACAAGGGAAAATATGAACACGAACACATTCATTCCCTGCTGCTGGCATCAAAGACCTCACCTCTCTCAAAAGTGCTTCTTCAAGAACGGGATTCTCTACCACGTCGTCACACTTGTCAATCGCTACACCCAGAGTCCTCTGCCTACGTGGCCATACCACATTGGTTTTGACAGTCAAATCCCCCTTCTTCTTCTTGAGGGAGTAATTTACAATACCCAGCTGCAGTCAGCTTTGACGCTTTCTCAGCAGCTTCAGGGGTAAGAAATGTTACCCGGCCCCACTTTTTTTCCCATTAAGCTTATGGACCGCACAAATGCTGCCAGCTGAATTGTCCTCCAAATAGGACAGAAGCGGCTTTTCTAGGACGGCCCCGTGAACCGATATATCGACCGTGAGACATCTCTTTTCGAGTTCCAGATGCTTTATCTCGGCACCTGAACCGAATAAAGCTACAGGGTGTCCGCCTGGAAACAGACATTTTTCAAAGCATTCATTTTGCATCCACTTTCCTTCACGCTTCAATGCGGCATCCACCATCTCAAACACCTGTCTCATTTTTTCAGAAGGAGCAAACACGTTGACTTTATTGTGGTCAACAGAGACTTCAAGCTGAATCCGGCAATCCTTAACAACATCTCTGATGTGTGAAACAAGATCTTTCAGACAGGAGCTTGACTTCCCACAGAATCTTTTCAGTAGCGTCCTTCCGAAGCCCGTTAACACCTTTAGTTGCAGTTTTCGACGCTCCATCTGTGATGGAGCAGGGGAAAGAGCGTGCAAAGAGTCAAAGTCAACACAAGTGACACATGCCAAGTAAAGACCAGTAAACTCCTGAAAATAGACTTGTCACCAGCCACTCCTGAGTCAACAAGGAACTGAACAAGCAGCTGTGTGCTTTTCCCTGAACCCGCCGCCGCCTCCAATAGCGTTACCTGCTGGCTGGCGGTGTATCTGGCGAAGAATGTGAGTACGATGAACATAAATAGGCAGTCCGTCATCAAGCCTTCGGAACTCCCTCTTGATCATCCAATAAATCTTATTGGCATCAAATGGACCTTTCAAAGTCAACACCTTGAAGTGAGAATCGTCCTTCCCATCCCGATGATCAAGTATGCATTCCATTGCAGACTTGAACTCTCTAATCAATGCTGCTTTCTTATTTGATAGCAATTCCCCTTCAATAAACCCTAATATTCGTTCCTTAAACAAAACCATAAACCGATAATTTAATTCCTCAGAAGGAACCTGTACAAGCCTCGGCATTAGACCACTTCTGGTAGAAAAACTTACCACCTGTTTGGTCAAGATAAAAATCCTCGAATTTCCCCATCAGAGTTACAAACCTTTCATGATCCTTCTTCAGGGAACCCACTTCGATTACGAAATTCGGCCGCCGTAGTTGAGCTGACACGTGGTGCTTCGCCGGGTACGAACCTCTCTTCTTCTTCTTCTTCTTCTTCTCATACATCCGCATCCCAATCGATTGTGCTGAGAATTTTATTAGACTGAATGAATGAAATTACATAGGAGAGGATGATATTTATAGATCCAAAAAACAATAAACCCGTTCAAAAAGTTTAGAGCGGAGGGATTAGGCTTCTTTTGTAAACATGTAATAAGTGTTTTGTTGTAGCTTGCAGGCCCGGCTTGGGTCGGTTTTGTGTTAATGACAGTTACCTTTCAAAAAAAAAAAAAAAAGAACAACAAACCCTATCACAAAATAAGGAAAGAGATAAATCTAGAACATATACAATATCTATGTCTAAATATATACATAATCGGTAATTATTGCATGTGCGCTAATATTGTATATGCGCTAATAGCCCCCCGCAGTTTGATCGGTCATCAGACAAACAGTCAACCTAGACCTGAAAGATTGAAAAAGCTGCCTCGAAAGGGCCTTTGGTGAAGATATCAGCGTATTGGTAAGATGAGGGAACGTGCATAACTCGAATGTCACCAATACGCACCTTTTCTCGAACAAAATGGATATCTATCTCAATATGCTTCGTTCTTTGATGCTGGACCGGGTTATCTGACATATAAATAGCAGAGACGTTGTCACAATAAATAACTGAGGCTTGTTTTAGTGGAGCGTGTAACTTAAGTAACAAGTTTCGAATCCACGTGGCTTCTGCGACCGCATTAGCAACTCCCTTATATTCAGCTTCTGCACTGGATCGTGAAACGGTGGGCTATCGTTTAGAAGACCATGAAATAAGGTTATCCCCCAAGAAAACGCAATAGCCACTTGTTGACCTCCTGGAATCAGTACAGCCACCCCAATCAGCATCAGAATACGCAGTTAGGGAGTGCGTAACAGAACGAACCATCCGAATACCATAATCCAATGTGCCTTGTAAGTAGCGCAAAATCCGTTTCATGAAAACATAATGGGAGTCGTGAGGTTCATGCATAAATAAACAAACCTGCTGCACTGCGTAGGAGATATCTGGCCTGGTAAATGTTAAGTATTGAAGCGCCCCTGCCAGACTCCGATAAAGAGTCGGGTCGTGAAAGAGAGGCCTGTCAGTGGCACTTAATTTTAGATGAAAGATCAACAGGAGTTGCACAAGGCTTGCAGTCTATCATCGAGGCACGTGCAATAATCTCTTTGGCATATTGAGATTGATCCAAAAATAAACCTGTGGGTCTACGTGTAACCTTGATCCCCAAAAAATGGTGTAACTGACCCATATCTGTCATAGCAAACTCCCGTGAGAGTTTCTAAATGATATCATGTAGGAAGGCATCTGAAGAAGCAGTCAGGACGATATCATCCACATGGAGATACGCAACATTATGACCCTGGGTATAAACGAACAACGAGTTGTCGCATACACTACTGCGAAAACCCTGGGAGAGAATATATGTAGCAAACCGGGTATACCAAGCCCGTGTTGCTTGCTTGAGGCCATAGAGAGACTTCTTCAACCTGCATACAAAACCTGGATAACGCCTGTCAATAAAACCCGAAGGTTGATGCATATATACAGTCTCGTTTAAAAGGCCATGTAAAAACGCATTCTTCACATCTAACTGATGAATGAGCCAAGATCGCGAGACTGCCAATGATAAAACAGTCCGGATAGTAGCCGGTTTGACAACCGGACTAAAAGTCTCCTCACAGTCAATACCCACAGTCTGTGATTTCCCATTAACGACCAACCGGGCTTTATATCTCTCTAAAGTTTCATCAGACTTAAATTTATGTCGAAACAGCCACATGCATCTAATAACCGGCTGATTCGTAGACCGTGGAACTAATTCCCATGTCCCATTTTCTTATAAGGCAGTAAACTCAGCTTGCATAGCGCGCGACCAATTCGGGTCGGTTAGGGCCTGTGTATAGGAGGTGGGAATGGGGGAGAGACAAGGGGTGGGGATGGAGTGGTGTATGGTTTTAAGGGTACCAGATTTGGAACTGGTGGTCATAGGATGAGTCGATGGTGGTCGGGAATGGGAGGATGCTACGGTTTGAGTCGGGGCAGACGGCTGAGCAGAAGCCGAAGGCGGAGGCTGCTGTGGTGGGGGATTGGAAGGTGGTTTAGGCCGGCAGGAATAAGTGAACGGGTATGGGGAGATGGTGGGCGGAGGACGTGGCAGGGGTGGAGATGGTGGTGGAGGGGCCGTGGTGGGAGGATGGTGTATAAGGGGGGAGCGGTTAAAAGAAAAACCGGGTGGTGGGTCAGGGTGTTCAATCATACCTTGTTCATCTTTCGCATGACTGCCAGCTCCAGAATGCATGATAGTATTAGGGTCATAAGTGAGATTCATGGAGGCCATAGCAGAGCCAATGTCGGATGGGCAGAGAGCATTGTACGTCTGTTGGGACGGCTGCTGTGGTGGCCCGAACCCAGGTGGACCCTGCTAAGGATGACCATAGGTGTTTGGGCCTGCATTGGGCTGGTAATAAACATGTTGAGGTGAGCCAGCTTGGGTAGGAGGTTCAGAAGGGTAGGCTGAAATTGGGGCGGCTGTATAATGGGCTGTGGGTGGGCCGGAGGGCTGCTGATAAGGGGTAGTGGGCTGGTATGAAGATTGGGTTGGGTAGGGGCATGGCAGTGTGGACCACCAGGCCCACTAGATGGTTAGACGACCCAACCTCGTTGATTGACTCATCCGATGTTGCTTTCAACACTGATATGGAACAGTCGTCAAACTTCATTATATTTCTACACAGTTACCCCAAGAAAAATATGATTCAACTCCTATGCAGAAACACATAGTATATAAAAAATCATTTTTTTTCATTTAACAGAGATCCTGATTTTAATATAAAGATATGGGTTACACCCGCGCTCCGCGGTGGGGGCAGCGATAACGCTAATGACGGGAATCCGGTCGATATTGGTTCCGTTCACTACGGTACCGACACTCGATATAGAAACGAAAGAGGAAAGTTTAAAAAAATAAAGGCGTGACAAGTCCAAAAGGCAGGCGATATATGTTTTTTCCATCCGTTTTCATATAATTTATATCACTTATTTAGTTTCTGTAAAAAAAAACTAACACACGTACGACACTCGATATTTTTGTAAAAAAACCAACACACGTACAAAAGTTTAAAACTATTTTTGTGCCAAAAGGGCATTTCCGACATTTTAAAAGTATATATAGTTGACTCGTCATTTGACTAACCAAACGTCATGACCATAAGGTATAACCTCAAAGGGTTATTCCCTATATTACTATGGTCATATAAATGGGCTTGCTCGGATCCTAAAGTTGACCAAACTTGTCAGATGCGAAAGTCAAAGCGGAAGTCAAACCGCTCGACTTTCGACTAAGGAAAAAGCGCTAAACTAGAAATGACGATTTAGACATGTTAGAACATGTCTAATAATGTTATAAAACTGATTTGGTGTCAAAACTTTAAGTTTTAGTACTCGAAATCACTTTCGTCGTAAAAATGCATTTTTATGCACTTTTGACTTTTATTTCGTAAAAGTTTGACTCGTCATTTCGCTTACTAAACGTGATGACCAGGAGTTGTAATCGCGAGGGATTAACACCTTCATGATTACGATCACATTGCAAAGTTCAATTTGAACTTTGACTTGACCAAAATGGTCAGAACCTAAAGTCAAACAGAAAGTCAAACTGCTTGACTTTTGGCTCATAACTAGCCAAAATAATGGAAAGAACTAGAGAGAGCACTTACTTGTGTTGAAGAACACTTTCAGAACTCAGTAGGAGGCTTCCAATTCCTGGAAACAAGCTCCAAAGAGAAGGGAGAAAGAAATTGAAATGAGCAAGTTGAAATGGACAAGATCATGGATATTTATAGTGATCAAATGATCACCAATTCAAGCCAGGTGTCCCATCAGGTGTTATGGACTGATGAGTGTCATCATACATGTACAAATGAGGTGAATTGGTGGTAAAATCGCGACTTGGAGGCCAAGAAATGTAGCTGTGAATGACAACTAATATTCTGCGGTACTGGTGTCCCTTACGGACCGTATGGGGTCCAAGTCTTACGGTCCGTAAGACCCCTGAAGGACAAAAGTTTTGCTTTTAGGTTGTTTCAGCCCCTGGACTTGTATTACCACTTGTTTGGCACTTTTAACCCTTCTAACTCGTAAATTAAGCTATATGAAGGGTATTAAGGCATATGAAACTTGGATCTTGATCTGAATATGTTGTGAATATCGTTTCGATCGATCATACGATAACGTATTTTGTAAATAAAATATAGCATTCTATTGAAATAGAAAAATGATCGAAATTGTATAATGTTCAAAAATTGTAAATGTCACAATGATTAGGTTGCAATGTATAATTGGTAAAATATTTTTATGTAACAAGAATGAAACAAAATAAAAACCTCAAAACTCTGATGGTTTGTTTAATTTGAGTGTGTGTTTTCTTGTAAAAGTGAATTGTTGAATATTTAAAATAATTTTATTCATACATATAATCTTCATATTAGCTTGAGCTAATTTGATTTCATACATATAAATCTCTTTAATAGCTCGCTTTTTCTGTTTTGGGGCATACTTAATATTAAAGATATACTGATAGTCGGTGAAGGTGACTTCTCATTCTCTTGGTCATTCTTTAAAGCTCTTCAAAGTGACTTGAAAATCAATGTAACTTCATATGACGACCACGGTAATAAAGCACTTTCGTTCTTAATATTATTTGTTTTGGAAACCATTTCCTTTTTTGAAAACTTATTGTAAGTACACGACTACTACACACGACCATCCAACGTCTTTCTTTTTTTCTTGTCACCTGTTCATCTTCATCACAGCATTGCCATCATCTGTTCATATCGATCGATGTTTAAATATGTTGATGTCTTTACAGATTCTGATTGTATGTATATAGATTTTGTCCGCATGTACTCTACAATCTTCATTCTCTATTGCTCTTCATAGTTTTTGATCATCATTTAATACAATTTAGGCTGATGTATAGATTGTACTCTTCATGCTTTTCATAATACCGATGTATAGACCAAACTATCTAGAACCGTAACCTTTGAAATCGGATAAATACCCGACCCATAAACAGTGAACCGTTTATTTCATCTTTGATCAACTCTTTTTTCTTCTTCTTTTTAAAAGGCCTATTTTATTTTTGATCAACTACATTCCCACATAAACCTTCATATTTGATTTTATTAATTACCATATAAACCTCCATCTTTGTTCTTATTTATTGTAATTTATATTTATAAGTATATTTTTTTTATGATTGACAAACTTTCTATCTTGTACATTATGTCGATTTGTCTCTTTTTCCGTAATTTGTTTTTGCTGGATAATTTACATGACGACCAACATCGGGCATTACAAGTCGGCCCAAATGAGAAGAGCGACCCAGATTCAAAGGCCTATGATTTACCCACTTTGTGGGGTCGATTAGGGGACCACCAACCCAAAATATTAACCTGATGTTTAATGTAACCGACTCAAAAAGTTTAGACGGCTTACAAAAATCGGTACTTATACAAAAATTAAACCACATTGCTTAAGAGAGCCCCCAACCCAACATTTAAGCCCAATACATATTGTATATAGGAATTATTAGTTGGGCCAGCAAGTAGTTCATTAGATTACCTTCCTTCATGTCACACCCCGATATTTCCACATAATACCGGTGGGCCCGGCGGGGAGTATCGTGACGTAGTTGATATCATCATTGTCAATACACACAATATAATAGCACAACGGAAGGCTTGGTGAATAAACTATTACAAACCATAATGTCTGAGTGTTCGACGAAAGAATATACAGACTGGATTGTAATAAGATCCACAGGCGGATCATAAATAAAATACAAGAAACGGAAAATAACAGACTCCAGGTATCTAGGGATTTGCAAGATCCTCTTATATGACACCTAGTAGCTCCAGCCTATTTACGAGAAGTACCTGTCAATCAATCTTTAGAAAATACGTCAGTTTACACTGGTAAATACAATTAACTGACTCATTTGAAAAGTATTTATGAAAGTTGATTTAGGTGCACAAGGCACAAATCATTTATAACTTGGGACAATTATTTAAAGATAATCTTGTATACAGATTTATATGTTTGTCATACAATTGGGGCCGGTTGGAAGCCGGTCATGATTAACCGACACACCACTTATAGAACCCACAAAGGAGTTATCCCCAACATGTGGGTTTATATTTTAGCATTTGCATCTGTCAGGTGTATGCCTACACCCTGTGCATAGGTCGTGGCCATTTTCAGATGTAACACCTCGTAAAATCATGACCAATAGAATGAAGACACGTGTCATGAGCTTTAAACGTGTAATGGATTAAATATGAAGGACTAAAGTTAACAAACAAAGAAAGTATATGTGTGAAAGGATTCAAAGTGTCAACATTCGATAATTATTCCGTTCAACAACCCTACACGACGTTTATACCTTTAAACGAATGAATCATGAATCGTATGAAACCGTTTGTGGAAGAAAGTGAAAGTTTACAAGCCGCAAGGGTTAAACGTGTCAACTTGTTTAATGTATACCTCTGAGTGACCTTTTAACGAACCCGAAGCCTTGTAACGATTAATTATGCTCACGAGAATAAGTGATAAAAATTTCGTAAGGTTTCAATATCGTATGAGGAAAATACGCTAACATTCGTAAATAAGGGGTTAAAAGCATCAACGTTGAAATTCAGGACTTATTTGGTGATCGTATAACTAACCGGGAGCTTAACGGAGTTTGTTTATGACTTGGAACCCTTAAAAGTCAAGTTTGGGGGTTAAAAGTGCAATAAAAACATGTTAAAACATGTTTAGAAGGACCAGGGGCCAAAAGTGCAATGTTTGGAAACTTGTTGACCGGACTAGACCTTTACGCGGGCCGCGTAAACCCATACCCAAACCTTACGCAGGCCGCCAAAAACTGCCAGATACAGTTTTCTTGGGTAGTTGCCTGTAACAGCAAGTTACACCGACTTACATGCATGGTTTTCGAATTCAGGAGCTTGGACAACAGATTTTCATGCATAGGGGACACCTGTGATGATCAGGAATCACCTATAGACTTTGTTGGATTGATCTCATGCATTCTAATTTCCTATATAAGGAACCTTTCTTGCAACATTGTTCTTGCACACTTGAAAAATTATTCACATCACTCTCTCTGGAGTTTCCTGGAGCTCAAGCTAGTTCTCTTAAGTTCCAAATTCGTGTTAAGGACCATTGTAAATTCGTGTTTTATTAGTTTAATGACCTAAAGTCAAAGACGTCGTAATTAAGCTTTGACTTAGTGATTAATCACTAATGATCCAGTCATTTTTCGAATTGAAAGTGGCTATGAGTTGGTAATTATGTGGGTAATAAACCCTTAAAAGGGCACCCTCTGATTTCCACTCTAACTAGGTCAATTGTCGGGTCAAACTTAATTATAAAAAGTCAACAGAAAGCTATTTTGCAAATAAACTCATAATTAACAATGTAGA
The DNA here is from genome assembly GCA_030545235.1 of Helianthus tuberosus. NCBI lineage: Eukaryota > Viridiplantae > Streptophyta > Magnoliopsida > Asterales > Asteraceae > Helianthus > Helianthus tuberosus. The sequence continues at coordinate 44,786,560 of CM060358.1, read as the reverse complement.
AGCTGTGAAACCTGTTTTAACACTTATATAACTTGGTAATTAATGTAAGAACATGTCTAAGCATGTTCAACCCGACAATTTTGAGTTTAGGCTCGGTTTGGAACCGAAAGTCGCAAAAGTAGACTTTTGCTTTGACTTTCAGTTCTGACCCAATTTAGCTTAGATTAGATATGCCTTAGATTTCCATTAGGACCAGGTTATAGGTTAGTATAACCCTCTGAGGTTATACAACTTGGTTCCTAATTAATCTGATTCATATGCATGTTTCCGTTAATTGCTTAAATGTTGACCATTATGCCCTTTTGACCTTAAAACGAGATTTTTGAAAATGTGAGAGGACAAAAACCTTTATTACTGATTTATAAAATTGTCCTAAAAATTTGACATCAGTTTGAGGTCTAAATTGGGAGTTATGCTCAATATCGTAATTTAGAAGCTTTTTATTAATTTAACGGCATTATTAGCATAAAGCCTATTTAAACCCAAATTTTGACACCAAACTTTTTACCCAATGATGTAATATAATATTTTGGGATTTTTGAAGATTTTTATTTATTTTTAAACTGATCATAACATAGGGTTATTGCTTTGATTCGGTAATTGACGATTATACCCTTTTTGCTAATAAAATGAGTTTTACATAACTTTTTGATACCACACTTTTTGCTACTGATTTCATATGATAAATAAAATATTTTGAACTTTATAAACTGATCAAAAACCCAGATTTCCTATTATAACCCGAAAATCGCTTAAAAATGACTTTTTACGCGTTCTAAACGCATAGTATGGATTAAAACTATTTTTGACATATAAGACTTAATATCTACTTATGTTTTAAGTAAATTTTTATACTTTAATAGTAAGCAAAAGTTTTGAACTCAGATTTCCAAATTTGACCTTTAAAGCTTATGTGAAATTACCAAAATGCCCCTACGGTACATAGTTTGGTTTCAAATGATAAATTTCACATATATGCAATACCCTACTATTATGACTTACAAAAATAATTATTTTTACTGATCAATTCAGACCAGAACCTCAGATTTATATTTAACCTCTTTTATAACCCTTAAAATGACCAGAATACCCCTACGGGGCTTAATTTGAGTTTAAATTCGTTTTGGGCATAATGGAAGGTATCCTACTGATATCACAACATATTTAAGGCATATTAACTTAGGAAACCTGTTCATGAATCATTTGGTTACCCGTTATGCATTTATCGCGTTCAATACGGTTTATTTAACTAGTTTGCATAAATTAACCGAAACGGGTCAAACCTCATCATTTTCACTTCAAAATCCAGAATGTGTTTAGCTTACCCATATTATACAAGTATTGATACTTGTCGGGACTAAACCACATTCTAATCCGGTCTTCGCTTAATCTTGCGTTTTGAACCGTATACCTTTCTTTAAAAACTAACCGATCTAGGTTAAACTTAAGTAAGACCCATTAGGAATCTAATAGGTTAATTAAAACCTTCGTTCCAGATTTAGGAGACCAGTAAAAGATAACTGCGCATGCTGATTTGTACGGCTGGGATAAATTTGTATAATTTGCTCAGGTAAATACTTTTAACTTATTTTCCCTTATACGGGCTTGGGGTACGGTATATAAAATACCGCTTGGTCGGGTATTGAATTTTTAATCGTATGAAAGTTAAATTATTGAAATAACCCGTTTAATCTGTTTTGTTTATTCTAAGCCTTTGGGGGGTTAATGACCATGTCCTGGATCTCCTCGGCTCATTCATTGAAATGGCCACGACTTAAGCACGGGGTGTAGGCATACACCTGCCGGTGCGTATGTAAAATAATATACCTGCCTGTTCGAGAATAACTCGCCATAGGTTATATTATGTGGTGTGTATATTAATCTTTAACCCGGTATTCAACCCGGGCTACTGAACGTATAATAAACATGTAATTCTTTAACAAGTTTATTTTTAAATAATTATCCCAAGTTATAAAAGATTATTTTGTGCCTTGTGCATTCAAATCAATTTTCTTAAACATTTTCAAAATGAGTCGGTTAATTGTATTTACCAGTGTAAACTGACGTATTTTCCAAAAAGGTTAAGTGCAGGTACTAGACGGAATAGGCTGGCTACTCCTAGCATCAATAAAGAGTCTTGCAAGCTTAGATGTTTATAAATATGTTGAACAATGTTCCTTTTAACTTTGATCCGCCTGTGGATCCTTTACAACCGTTTTTTGTAATAATTGATATTACTTTCATTCGGTTTGTAATGATTTTTATCTTTCGACTTCCGCTGTGTATTAAACTGTGATAAATTGTCTATGATGATACCAACTACGTCACGATACTCCCACCGGGCCCACCGGTAATACGTGGAAATATCGGGGTGTGACAGGTTGGTATCAGAGCCAACATTGAGTGAATTAAACACTAGCCTTTTGTGTTTAATCTCAATGACACAGTTTGCACATTCCTCGACTTTCGAGTCTAGACAAAGAACTTAGGACTAATCCAAATTCGTTTTTATTTTGTCATTTATCGTTTTCCTTTGTTGTTTCTTTTGGTTGTTTTGACAGGATCAACAAAAATGCCGCCAAGGTTCCGTAGAGGAGGAAGAGGCAAGGGGCCATTCAACGCCCCCAACGATCACGAGGCCGGACCTTCCCACCAGCGAACCCCGTCTGTTACCATGAGCACCAGTCCTCAAGAAGACTGGAGGACCTATTTGGAGCCCGCGAGGCGATCTGTCTCGCTAAGTTCATCACCCTCTTACCACCATTCCTTCGGGCCGCAATCGGAGAACGAGCCCGAAGATTCGCACCATTCTTTCTTACCGTTGCGGCGGTCAACCTCTCATCGGGCCTTTCAGGACCCGACACCTTATTTTCAGAGCCGGTTCAACCCGGCAAACCAAAATGAAGAACCAATGGGTCATAACCCATTGGGCCCTGAAGACCATTTCCCTGAAGCTTAGGGAATGGATATGGATGATGACCCAGATCCCGCTGAACCACCATCTGGGACACCTACTCACCCCATCGAAATTTCGGATGGGTCGTCCTTTCATGGATCACCTTATCGTGGTCCAGACAGCTATGAGGCAAGATTTTCCCAATACGACTGGGTGTTTACTCCCTCCTATAACCAGTCTCAGCAGCAGGATCCCTCTGAGGATTCGCGTTTTGTGGCGGTCAGGCCACCGCCACCACCACCGCTTGAGCAGCAACTGCCTCCGGAGCCACCGAGGCGAAGAAGAACAGGTGCACGGATGTCCGTGCGAGGAGGGGACTTCCATTTCAGCACCCCTCAGCATTCAAGTGGCAGTCACTACCCACCACTATATAAAGACCCACAGATGGGTGGGCTTTCAAACCCCGTTTCCAAGGTGGACTCTGCGCCAGTCGCACCACCACCAGTGGGTTATGACAACCTAATTCCTTCATACGCCGGTACAGCGGCGTATAACCCGTTTGAACAGTCTGCCTACCCGGGGTATAACTACTACAATGGCCCCGATGTTGACCCATACCTTGTAGCAGCCAACTACAATGCTCATCATCCTGAAGGGCCTTACGCATCCTCCTAACAAACCGGGTACCCACCTTGTGGGTATCAATACCCACCACCTCCTCAACCTCCGCAGCAGCAGCCGCCACAGCCACCACTGATTCAGCCCCAACAGCAACAGGAGATTCTACAGAGGTTGAGCCAGGTGGAACGGGAGGTTCAAGAGGAACGTAGGAACCACCGGGGATTTCTCAAGGGTCTGGAGAATCTAATCAAGGGAAAGAAGTAAAGGGATTTTTGAAGATTCCTTATTTATTTACTTATATTGTAATTTCCTTGCTTCAATCAAGTCCATGCGTGGACATCTATTTATGTATTCAGTCCCTGCGAGAACTTGTATTTTCAGTTTAGCCCATGCGTGGGCAAGTTATTTCTGTTAAAGTCCCGCTTAGGGCAATTATGTACTCTTTTAATTTTAGTGGAATGTTTGAATTTAAAATTTCATTTTGTCATTATATGCATAAATATAATATATATGAAATAAATAAATCCAAAATATGTCATTCCTTTTATAAAATCTGCCTTTAATTATTAAATAGGAATCTTAAAAGGTATAACCTAGCCTGCTTATCATTATAGACCTGGTCATGATGGTAAAACCTATTTAAAAGATTCAAATCCTTGTTAACATCTGAAGACATGTTAACACTGCTGGCAGATGTGATTCGTTAAAATCACACATGTCATCCTTATATTGGATCCTTCCAATTCCTTTCTTTTATTAAACATCCATTAGTGATGTAATGCCTAAGGGCCATAGTCATTGTCATATAAGACAAAAGACAGTTGTAGTCTAGGACTCCCTGTCAACAAAGGTACTGAACTACGTTCAAACCTTAACGCCTCGATTCTCTGAAATCATGGCTTATAATCTTAAAACTGTCCTTGCGACTATGCCTTTTGTGCCGCTTTAATATCTTTAATGACTCATAATAAAAGGATGAATTATAATGAAAATCCTGAATAAATATGTTTAACAAATTAACCAAATATGGTTTATAATTGCCATGGTTAATGAATCAGCAAAGGGATAATCCCATAAATAACCTCTGAATAAATCATTGTCATCATTTTATGTAGTAATCAAGCTACATGGCAGAGTCTGAAGAAGTCAACAGTCACCCACTGGAAAACCATGACACTGCCAGGATCAACATAACTGGGGAGGCACTTCGAGCATTGATTGATAATGTTGTTGCTAAAGCAGTGGATAGGCAACTTAGGGAATCCAGTGGTACAAATAGCAAAACCTTATCAGTACCCCATTCCAAATCACACCCTAAGGCTCACTCTGAGGCTCATAGTAAGCCACCCTCTAAACCCCATGAGTCAAAGAAGGATGATGCTCGACACTCCTCGAATCAGTATAGTATTCCGTCTAAGAAGATTGTATTCGATCAAGAGCCACGTGTTAGGGGTTGTTCCTATAAGTATTTCGTCTCCTGTAAGCCCCAAGATTTCACAGGAGAGAAGGGAGCCATTGATTGCATGACGTGGCTAGACGAGATGGATACCGAGGTTGATATCAGTGGTTGCGCTGATAGGGATATTGTGAAGTTTGTGTCGCAATCGTTTAAAGGAGAAGCTCTAGCTTGGTGGAGGTCATTGATCCAAGCTACTGGAAAGATTCCGTTATACAACTTAACATGGGCTCAGTTTGTTGCTTTAATCAAGGATACTTTCTGTCCTCAACATGAAGTTGAGAAGATCGAGACTGACTTCCTGACATTAGTTATGAAAAATTTGGACTGTCAGGCATATCTTACGAGTTTTAATACCATGTCTCGATTGGTTCCTTACTTGGTGACGCCGGAACCAAAACGTATAGCCCGTTTCATTGGGGGTTTAGCCCCGGAGATCAAAGCTAGTGTGAAAGCGTCTCGACCGACTACCTTTAGGTCTGTAGCTGATTTGTCACTATCTCTTACCCTTGATGCGGTCAGGCAGAGATCGCTTAGAAATTCTGATGCTGGGAAGAGGAAACGTGAGGATGATAACTCACACCGTTCAGACAAGAAGCATAAGGGGAACTCGGATCACAAAAAGAGTTCAGGGTTCAAGAAAGATGACCAGCAGTTGGGCGAAAAGCCCAAATGCAAGAACTGCAAGAAGCGCCATCTGGGAAAATGCAGGTATGAATCAAAGTCCCAGTCACAGCCAAGAGCTTGTGGGATTTGTAAGTCTAGTGAGCATAAGACATTGGACTATAAGAAGATAAAGGACGCGACGTGCTATAACTGTAACAAAAAGGGGCATATCAAGTCTAACTGCCCAAAGTACGCCAAGAAACCTGAAGAGGGGAAGAAGACCAATGTTAGGGTCTTCCAGATGAATGCACAAGAAGCGATTCAGAATGACAACGTGATAACAGGTACCTTTCTTATCAACGATGTTTATGCAAGGGTATTATTTGATTCGGGTGCAGATAAGTCATTCGTTGATAATAAGTTTTGTAAGTTATTAAATATGCCTGTTAAAACCCTGAGCATAAATTATGAAGTAGAATTGGCCTATGGTACCATAGAAACCGCTTCAACTGTGTTAGATGGATGTTTTATATCCATTAGGAACCACACTTTTCCATTGTCCTTGCTTCCTTTGAAATTAGCTGGTTTCGACATAGTAATAGGCATGGATTGGTTATCTCATAACCAAGCCCAGATTGTTTGTGACAAGAAACAAGTGGTTATTAAAACACCGTATGGTGAGCCGTTGACAATTCAGGGAGATACTCAATACGGGTTGCCTGAGCAAGTGTCTATGCTTAAGGCATCAAGGTGCATGAAAAAAGGTTGTGTCATCTACATGGCACAAGTAACTATTGATGAACCAAAGCCCAAGGTGGAAGACATTCCTGTCATTTCTGAATATCCAGATATCCCTGAAGAACTACCTGGTTTACCCCCAAATAGGCAAGTAGAGTTCAGAATTGACATTATACCTGGAGCAGCACCTGTTGCAAGAGCACCTTACCGGTTGGCCCCAACTGAGATGAAAGAGTTGAGAACTCAGTTGGATGATTTGTTGGCAAAAGGATTTATTAGTCCTAGCTCATCTCCTTGGGGAGCACCAATTCTGTTTGTGAAGAAAAAGGATGGATCAATACGTTTATGCATTGATTATCGAGAGCTGAACAAGGTTATAATTAAGAACAGATATCCATTGCCCAGGATTGACGATCTGTTCGATCAACTTCAAGGAGCAAGTTACTTCTCCAAGATTGACTTGAGGTTTGGCTATCACCAACTGAAGGTTAGAGATGAAGATGTGCAGAAGACTGCATTTAGAACTCGTTATGGTCACTACGAGTTCTTAGTGATGCCTTTTGGGCTCACTAATGCACCAGCAGCATTCATGGATCTCATGAATCGTGTTTGCAAACCCTACTTAGACAAGTTTGTCTGTCTTCACTGATGACATTCTCATTTACTCAAAGAATCAAGCCGATCATGAAAGACACCTTCGGAGTATTCTTAAACTTCTTCAACGAGAAAAGCTTTATGCTAAATTCTCTAAATGTGAGTTCTGGTTACGTGAAGTCCAATTTCTTGGACACATGGTTAGTGAACGTGGTATCCAGGTGGATCCCGCTAAGATTGAAGCTATCATGAATTGGCAAGAGCCGAAGACGCCCACAGAGATTCGCAACTTCTTGGGCCTGCCAGGATATTACAGGCGTTTTATTGAAAACTTCTCAAGGATTGCTGCACCCCTAACTTCATTAACTCGCAAGAATATTAAGTTTGATTGGGGTCCTAAGCAACAAGAATCCTTTGATATTCTTAAACAGAAGTTAAGCAATGCTCCTGTGTTGACATTTCCTGAAGGGATTGAAGAATTTGTGGTTTACTGTGACGCATCACACACTGGCATGGGATGTGTGCTAATGCAAAAGGGCAAAGTTATTGCATATGCTTCCCGACAATTAAAAGTGCACGAGAAGAATTATACCACCCACGATTTGGAGTTGGGTGCAGTTGTGTTTGCACTAAAACTTTGGAGGCATTATTTATGTGGTACCAAGTGTGTGATCTATTCTGATCACAAGAGCCTTCAGCATCTGTTTAACCAGAAGGATCTAAACATGAGACAGCGTCGATGGATGGAAACGCTGAACGATTATGATTGTGAAATCCGATATCATCCAGGCAAGGAAAATGTAGTTGCTGATGCCTTGAGCAGGAAGGAAAGGGTTAAGCCCATTAGGATAAATGCCAAGAGCATTGAATTGAAGAACAGCTTGAATGAAAGATTGTTAGCCGCTCAGAAGGAAGCTGTATTAGAAGCCAACTATCTGAATGAAAAGTTGGGAGTAACTGCTGAGCAGTTATCATATGGCAAAGATGGAATTTTAAGATTGAATGGACGAATATGGGTTCCAATTTATGGAGGACTTCGAGAAGTGATTCTTTAAGAAGCACATAGCTCCAAATATTCTGTTCATCCTGGGAGTGACAAGATGTACCAAGATTTAAAGGCAAATTACTGGTGGATAGGCTTGAAGAAGTCTATAGCCACTTATGTGGCTAAATGTATGACATGCGCGCAAGTTAAAGCAGAACACCAGAAGCCGTCAGGTTTGCTGCAACAGCATGAACTTCCCACCTGGAAGTGGGAAATGGTAACTATGGATTTCATCATAAAGTTACCAAAGACAAAGCGAGGAAATGATACTATTTGGGTTATAGTCGATAGGTTGACCAAGTCGGCCCACTTCTTGCCTATTAAGGAAACACACATCTCAGATAAGTTAGCTCAGCTGTACGTGGACGAGATTGTATCTCTTCACGGAGTGCCAGTGTCTATCATCTCTGATAGGGATACAAGATATACATCTCATTTCTGGAAAAGCTTTCAGCAGTCCCTAGGCACTCGATTAAACTTCAGCACTGCGTATCATCCTCAGACGGATGGCCAAAGTGAGCGTACTATACAAACACTTGAAGATATGTTAAGGGCTTGTGTTATTGATCTAGGTGGAATTTGGGATGATCATCTTCCATTGATTGAATTTTCGTATAATAATAGCTGTCATTCCAGTATTCAAGCTGCACCTTTTGAAGCCTTGTATGGAAGGAAGTGCAGGACGCCCGTTTGTTGGGCAGAAGTTGGAGATGTCCAACTAACAGGACCTGATATAGTCCTAGAGACGACAGACAAGATCGTGTAGATACGTGATCATCTCAAAGCTGCCAGGGATAGGCAGAAAAGCTACGCAGATAAAAGGCGTAAACCTCTAAAATTCGAGGTAGGTGACAAAGTGTTACTGAATGTATCACCCTGGAAAGGGGTAATGTGATTTGGCAAGAAAGGCAAGTTAAGCCCAAGATACATAGGACCATTCGAGATCATCGAATGTGTCGGAACAGTGGCTTACAAGTTAAACCTGCCTGAAGAGCTCAGTGGGATTCATAATTGTTCCACATCTGTAACCTGAAGAAATGTCTAGCTGACGAATCGCTAGTCGTGTCACATAAATATGTGCATATAGATGAGAGCTTAAAGTTTGTCGAAAAACCTTTGTCGATCGAGGATCGACAGGTTAAGAAGCTTCGAAAAAAGCATGTACCGATTGTAAAGGTTGCCCGTAGAGGTCCCGAGTATACGTGGGAGGTAGAGTCCACAATGAAACAGAAGTACCCTCATTTATTTCAGTAAATCTCGAGGTCGAGATTTCTTTGAAGGGGGTGAGGATGTAACACCTCGTAAAATCACGACCAATAGAATGAAGACAGGTGTCATGAGCTTTAAACGTGTAATGGATTAAATATGAAGGACTAAAGTTGACAAACAAAGAAAGTATATGTGTGAAAGGATTCAAAGTGTCAACATTCGATAATTATACCGTTCAACAACCCTACACGACGTTTATACCTTTAAACGAATGAATCATTAATCGTATGAAACCGTTTGTAGAAGAAAGTGAAAGTTTACAAGCCGCAAGGGTTAAACGTGTCAACATGTTTAATGTATACCTCTGAGTGACCTTTTAATGAACCCGAAGCCTTGTAACGATTAATTATGCTCACGAGAATAAGTGATAAAATTTCGCAAGGTTTCGATATCGTATGAGGAAAATACGCTAACATTCGTAAATAAGGGGTTAAAAGCGTCAACGTTGAAATTCAGGACTTATTCGGTGATCGTATAACTAACCGGGAGCTTAACGGAGTTTGTTTATGACTTAGAGCCCTTAAAAGTCAAGTTTGGGGGTTAAAAGTGCAATAAAAACAAGTTAAAACATGTTTAGAAGGACCAGGGACCAAAAATGCAATGTTTGGAAACTTGTTGACCGGACTAGACCTTTACGCGGGCCGCGTAAACCCATACCCACACTATACGCGGGCCGCCAAAAACTGCCAGATACAGTTTTCTTGGACAGTTGCCTGTAACAGCATGTTACACCGACTTACATGCATGGTTTTCGAATTCAGGAGCTTGGCCAACAGATTTTCATGCATAGGGGACACCTGTGATGGTCAGGAATCACCTATAGACTTTGTTGGATTGATCTCATGCATTCTAATTTCCTATATAAGGAACCTTTCTTGCAACATTGTTCTCGCACACTTGAAAAATTATTCACATCACTCTCTCTGTAGTTTCCTGGAGCTCAAGCTAGTTCTCTTAAGTTTCAAATTCGTGTTAAGGACCATTGTAAGTGTTCTTAACCCCCTAAATTCGTGTTTTATTAGTTTAATGACCTAAAGTCAAAGCCGTCGTAATTAAGCTTTGACTTAGTGATTAATCACTAATGGTCCAGTCATTTTTCGAATTGAAAGTGGCTATGAGTTGGTAATTATGTGGGTAATAAACCCTTAAAAGGGCACCCTCTGATTTCCACTCTAACTAGGTCAATTGTCGGGTCAAACTTAATTATAAAAAGTCAACAGAAAGCTATTTTGCAAATAAACTCATAATTAACAATGTAGAAGCTATGAAACCTGTTTTAACACTTATATAACTTGGTAATTAATGTAAGAACATGTCTAAGCATGTTCAACCCGACAATTTTGAGATTAGGCTCGGTTTGGAACCGAAAGTCGCAAAAGTAGACTTTTGCTTTGACTTTCAGTTCTGAACAATTTAGCTTAGATTAGATATGCCTTAGAGTTCCATTAGGACCAGTTTATAGGTTAGTATAACCCTCTGAGGTTATACAACTTGGTTCCTAATTAATCCGATTCATATGCATGTTTCCGTTAATTGCTTAAATGTTGACCATTATGCCCTTTTGACCTTAAAATGAGATTTTTGAAAATGTGAGAGGACAAAAACCTTTATTACTGATTTATAAATTTGTCTTAAAAATTTGACATCAGTTTGAGGTCTAAATTGGGAGTTATGCTCAATATCGTAATTTAGAAGCTTTTTATTAATTTAACAGCATTATTAGCATATAGCCTATTTAAACCCAAATTTTGACACCAAAATTTTTACCCACTAATGTAATATAATATTTTGTGATTTTTGAAGATTTTTATTTATTTTTAAACTGGTCATAACATAGGGTTATTGCTTTGATTTGGTAATTGACGATTATACCCTTTTTGCTAATAAAATGAATTTTTCATAACTTTTTGATACCAAACTTTTTGCTACTGATTTCATAAGATAAATAAAATATTTTGAACTTTATAAACTGATCAAAAACCCAGATTTCCTATTATAACCCGAAAATCGCTTAAAAACGACTTTTTACGCGTTTTAAACGCATAGTATGGATTAAAACTATTTTTGACATATAAGACTTAATATCTACTGATGTTTTAAGTAAATTTTTATACTTTAACAGTAAGAAAAAGTTTTGAACTCAGATTTCCAAATTTGACCTTTAAAGCTTATGTGAAATTACCAAAATGCCCTTACGGTGCATAGTTTGGTTTCAAATGATAAATTTCACATATATGCAATACCCTACTATTATGACTTACAAAAATAATTATTTTTACTGATCAATTCAGACCAGAACCTCAGATTTATATTTAACCTCTTTTATAACCCTTAAAATGACCAAAATACCCATACGGGGCTTAATTTGAGTTTAAATTCGTTTTGGGCATAATGGAAGGTATCCTACTGATATCACAACATATTTAAGGCATATTAACTTAGGAAACATGTTCATGAATCATTTGGTTACCCGTTATGCATTTATCGCGTTTGGTACGGTTTATGTAACTAGTTTGCATAAATTAACCGAAACGGGTCAAACCTCATCATTTTCAATTCAAAATCCAGAATGTGTTTAGTTTACCCATATTATACAAGTCTTCATTCTTGTCGGGACTAAACCACATTCTAATCCGGTCTTCGCTTAATCTTGCGTTTTGAACCGTATACCTTTCTTTAAAAACTAACCGGTCTAAGTTAAACTTAAGTAAGACCCGTTAGGAATCTAATAGGTTAATTAAAACCTTCGTTCCAGATTTAGGAGACCAGTAAAAGATAATTGCACTAGCTGATTTGTACGGCTGGGATAAATTTGTATAATTTGCTCAGGTAAATATTTTTAACTTATTTTCCCTTATACGGGCTTGGGGTACGGTATATAAAATACCGCTTGGTCGGGTATTGAATTTTTAATCGTATGAAGATTGAATTATTGAAATAACCCGTTTAATCTGTTTTGTTTATTCTAAGCCTTTGGGGGGTTAATGACCATGTCCTGGATATCCTCGGTTCATTAATTGAAATGGCCACGACTTAAGCACGGGGTGTAGGCATACACCTGCCGATGCGTATGTAAAATAATATACCTGCCTGTTCGAGAGTAACTCGTTGTAGGTTATATTATGTGGTGTGTCTATTAATCTTTAACCCAGTATTCAACCCGGGCTACTGAACGTATAATAAACATGTAATTCTTTAACAAGTTTATTTTTAAATAATTATCCCAAGTTATAAAAGATTATTTTGTGCCTTGTGCATGCAAATCAATTTTCTTAAACATTTTCAAAATGAGTCGGTTAATTGTATTTACCAGTGTAAACTGACGTATTTTCCAAAAAGGTTAAGTGCAGGTACTAGACAGAATAGGCTGGCTACTCCTAGCATCAATAAAGAGTCTTGCAAGCTTAGATGTTTATAAATCTGTTGAACAATGTTCCTTTTAACTTTGATCCGCCTGTGGATCCTTTACAACCGTTTTTGTAATAATTGATATTACTTTCATTCGGTTTGTAATGATTTTTATCTTTCGACATCCGTTATGTATTAAACTGTGATAAATTGTCTATGATGATATCAACTACGTCACGATACTCTCCACCGGGCCCACCGGTATACGTGGAAATATCGGGGTGTGACATCAAATGAAATGTGCCGTGGATATCCAGGACACGGTCGAATTAGCCCCCAATGTTTATGTTATCAAACAAGACAGATTAAAACGGGTTATGTAAATTTATTAATCATAATCCGATTAAATGATTTCATACCCGACCAAGTGGTATTATTATACCATATCCCAAGCCCGTATAAGGGAAAATAAGTTAAAAGTATTTACCTGAGCTAAATGTGAAAAGTAACTCAGCCGTAAAATCCTAAAGCTTTATGATGGTACCTTCTACTGGATGCTACTTAATCTGTATAGAAGGTTTAATAACCTATTAGGATGCTAACGGGTCTTTAATTAAGTCAAAGACTTAGACCGGCTAGCTAGGAAGAAACTTTACGGTTTTAAACGCTAGATTAAGCGAAGATCGGAATAGAATGTGGTTTAGACCCGACAAGCTTGGATACTTGTATAATATGGGTAAACTAAACACATTCTGGAATTTGAGGATTTAATGATATGGTTAAACCCGTTTCGGCTATTTTACGTAAACTAGTCACATAAACCGATCCGAACGCATAAATGCGTAACGGGTAACCAAATGAATTATATATAGGTCTTATTTGTTATTATGCTTAAAATATGTTAATACATCAGTGGGATGTTAACATATATGCCCAAAAAGTATTTAAAACCAATTTAAGTCCCGTAAGGGCATTTTGGTCATTTAGTAATTATAAAAGAGATTTTATAACAAACTGAAGTTTTGGTCTTTGATAATCAGTAAAAATATTTATTTTATCTCATTACATCAGTAAGATATTACATATATGTGAGGTTTACCATTTATGGCCAAACTATGCCCCGAAAGGGCATTTTGGTCATTTCACATATGCTTTTAAGGACATTTTTGGAAACCTGAGCTTATAAATTATACCTACTGTAATAATATTGAAATTTGTTTAAAAATTCAGTAGGTAACAATTCTTAGATGTTAAGTATGGTTTTAAACATACTATGCACCTAAATAGTGTAAAATTCGCTAATTGACGATAATCAAGATGTTTATGTAAATTTGAGATTTTGATAAGTTTTAAATGCTCAAAATAATTTATTTAATGTATAAAATCAGTAGGAAAAGGTTTGGCATTCGAATCATCTGTTAATCTCATTTTATGTATGAAAAGGGTATTATCATCATTTACCGAATTACACAAAGTCTCTATGATTTAAACAGATTATAATCTGACCAAAAATCTTAATATTCCTTAAAAATAATATCTTAACAGTAGATAATGATTTTTCGTTCAAAATCCAAGTTTAAACATGTCTTATGCAAGATATCGCAATTTAATTAACAAAAAGCTTCTAATTACGATATCGAGCATAACTCCTATTTGAGACCAAGAACTGATGTCAAATTTTTGGGACAAGCTTATATATCAGTAGCAAAGGTTTTTGTCCTCTCACATTTCTAAAAATCTCATTTATATGTCAAAAGGGCATTTACGGCATTTATAAGCATATTAACAAATACGAGCATATAATTCAAACCAATAAGGACCAAGCAATATAACTCCAGGAGGTTACACTACTATGTAATATGGTCATAATGGAAGCTTAAAACATGGAAGAATTAAGCTTAGACGGGTCAGAACTAAAAGTCAAAGCAAAAGTCAAGGTTTTGCGACTTTCGGTTATAAATTGACCTTGGACTGATAATTGTCGGGTTAGACCTGGTTAAACATGTTCTAATACTAATTACCAAGTCATTAGAAGGTTAAAATATAATTTAGGATCTCTATTTTATTAGTTTAGATTGTTTTTAAAATTTCTGTCCAGTTTGACTTTTTGACTAACTAGTTTGACCCGACAATTAACTAGTCAAACGAAATAATTAGGAGGTGCCCTTTTAAAGGTTAATCACCTACGTTAATATGGTTCCATAACCACTTTCGTTTCGATCAGTGGCTGGACCAATTATAATTAAACCGAAAGTCAAAGCTTAATTACGATATGTTTGACTTTTCGGTTTTTAAGCTACTTAAAAGGACTAAGCAGGGATTAAAACTCTTACTTAGGGTCCTTGCTATCTTTTCTACACTTGACAATCTTCTCCAACTGCTTGCAAGCTCCAGAAGTATATTATTTGAAATTTGTTGCAAATGTGTGCATATGAACTATGAAGTAGAGTGTCTTATATAGAAGATTGCCAAGTCCCTAGATGATTACAGCTGTTTTGGATGTTCCTAGGATCACCCCAGGTGTCCTAGTGGTAATATAAACCCGTTTAACAGCCCCTGGTATTGATTACAAGAGGTTAAAGTCGGTTCTACAGCTGAACTTGCACCTGTCCAAACTTTTCTGCGCTGGGCGTTTTTAGGCGGGCCGCGTAAGACTCAGTAAGAGTCTACGCGGGCCGCGACAACCGGTAGATCAGGTTAAAACACTTTCAAACTTGGCAGATTCAGTCCCTGGTCGTTTTAAACCTTATTTAACCTCATATTTGACATATAAGACCCTTGTAGTTAATTTGTAGAGGCTCAAGGAAGTATATCCAAACTCCGTTAGGCCCGGTTTCGTTAATTATCACCTTAAACACAAGTTTCACCACATTGACACTTTTCACCCAAAGTCTTGAAAACTTGCTTAACGATCTCGAAACCACTTGACATTTATACCACTTATTCTTGAGAGTATATTTGAATATTTTGAAGCCTCGGGTTCGTTAAAAGGTCACTCAGAGGTAAGAATTAACATGTTGACACGTTTAACCCCTTGTACTTTATAATCTTCCGATTATTTTCATGAACGGCTTCTTATATTCAATTAATCACTCGCTTAATAATATATTCTTCATGTGTGGTCATTCAGAGGCACAAGTTTGGCATGTTGACACTTTTAGTCCCTGTGGTTTCATATTTTCATCGTTTGGCCACTTTAGTCCTTCAAACTCAATTTTTCACATATGTAGAGTTTAGGACACGTGTCTTTACATAATTGGACACGTTTTTACGTGGTGTTACACTTCACAATGGATCTTGTCCAAACATTAAATAACAAATAGTTGGTTTTGGTAATTGTTTCTCTCTAAAAAAAACTTGTAAATCTAGGATATGTATCTTGTTATGTAAACCATTTTTCTTCTTGTTATTGGAAAATATCGTGTTTTGAAAACCCATTTTTTGAATTTTATTGTTACATAGTTTGTTGTAATCAATTACTTAAATTGTTGTAGTTTGAGTACTCCTAGCTAATACTTATCGGTCTCATATTGTATATTATAAAAGATACCTTTCTTGGGAAGTACAAGATGGCCAAGTGTCACGGAGTTAGCTTTTGAACTCTCGTGCGGCGACTTAGCTCTATGTTAATCCTTTAACCTAGTTTTGTTGTGTTTCAAGTATTGTGATGCGGAAGCGTCAGAGTTATAATCAAACTCTTTTATGCTCATTATGAACAAGAGTACAAGATGCTTCATAAGGCTTTACAAAGCTTTAGTGTTGTGAGTTTGTGTGGGTTATGTGGGGTGAGTGCAAATGAAGCCTAACATCTCTATTTATACTACTTGTAGTTTCTCTAGATCATTTTAAGTCTAAAGATTTCTACAAATCAAAATATCATGACTGATTTATGAAGTTTTCAAGAAGGTTCTAGAGTGTTCTTGCGTAACACCCCGAAAATATAAAACTTTATATTAAAATTATAAAGTATAAAATAAACGAAAATAAACTAATTAAGAATAAATAACCTAGTTAGTCACAAGTCTAGTTGTAACAAAGAAACTTGGTTAAGACATATAAATTTAACTTGGCATTAGTTGGAGGGCCAAAAGTGTTAAGATGGAAACTTGATTTTATAAAACAAAAATAAAAATTCCAAACACACACTGGATGTGTGTGTCTGGATCGATCAGGAGCACAGGGGGCGACCAAACTCACCTTCAAAACCCTAATTTCAACAAATTGATCAAATTGAAGGCTCTAAATTGTTGCAAATCGATTTCCAAGCATAAATTAGTGATCATCTCAGTGAAGTGATCATAAGGTATGCAAAAATCCATCATTTAGTTCCATCTCAGATTTTTGATAATTTGTGAAATTGAAATCTAAACTTGATATGTTTATGTTTAGATGAAATTAGTGTTGGAAACATGTTTAGACGTAAACCCTAGCTAATAATTTGCGAATTTGATGTTCAAATTATGAATATTCATGTTTACCCATCTAAGTGTTAAATGGGTTTTTGTGAATGATAAAGAACCCTAATAATGAAATCAGAAAACTGATGTTAATGGTTTGCATGAAGCAAATCTGATGCGAACAATTATGCTAGAAGTAATGAACTTGCAAAAGTATAAGAACTCGGCTAAATAGTTGGGTCATGAATTTGATAGCGGTTATTTAAAACGATTCCCTTAAGGTGTTTGTTAAAACGCTTAAGAGAAAGCTAACATAGTAAATTGGGATAAAAACGCATGTTTGAACGATATGACAAATTATGCGTGATATATTGTGAAAGGAGTTCTAAACAATATTTGGTTGAACTCTATAGGCAAGGAATCCGGATCGTCAAGTGGATAAGCCGGTGGAGACACGCGTTTGAAAGGAGCGCTTTAAAGGTACGTAACTATTAGTTTCGTCAATCGTACAAAAATGTTTGATATTAGTTTGATAGTAATATTATAGTGTGATAAAAACGTTTGATGTGTCATTGAAGTGACGAAGTTCACTCGATAGATTAAACGGGTCAATTTGAACATTTTGCGTGTGTTGTTAAGCCATAGAAGTGACGAAGTTCACTCGGCAAAACGAATGGACTGAAATAGATGGTTAAAAATGCGATTGGATTAAATAATAAGGTTTTTAAAATAACGGTTAGAATTATCGAATACATCGTAGAAAATGGGTCAAAATAACGTCCGGAATAAGTTTGGTTGTCAAGTGAGGACACCACTACCTTGACGACCAAACGGGTCAAAAACCATGCACTTAAAACGACAATGTATGTAGAGACTTGAAAGTCACATAATATGCTAGTGATAGATTGCGATATGCCAAGGGATTGGTTACACCAAGTTGATTTATAAGAACCCGTGATATTGGGTCAAACGATTAGAAATCACTTGCAAATTCTGCATAAAGCGGCATGCTTAAAATATGGAAAAACGAGCATGAAATTCTATTGCACATGTAAAACCATCTAATGGTGATGATACGCCAAAGTTGACAAGCCCGGGGAATGGGTAATTAAGTCTATAACGATAAAATTGAATGATGAAAAATACGTCACATAGCAAACAGGTCAAATAATTGAAACATGTATTTGTGAACAATTCGTTTATAAATCGGGTTTCGTTGCGTGAAATTTGAATGACTAGATCCGTATTTTATTACGGACGCGTAGGAAAAAGAATCGACTAAAACGGACATGTAGGTAAAAAGTTATGAGCTTTAGAAGTTTGATTTTTGTTGAAAAATGGTGCTGGGCAAAAGTGCAGGTTTTTAACCTGCACCCGCTGGAAAACTGTCTCCCCCGCGGCACGGGACAGGACCCCTTAGTTGGGGCGCGACACGCGACAGGCGTCGCGACATGCGACAGATGAAATAAAATATGTCGCGACACGCGGGAAGCACAAATTTGAAATTTTACTTTTATTTTCATTATTTGTTATTGGAACTTAATTACACTTGCTTATATGTTGTCAATACTAACATTTGAGTTGGTTTTGATGTTAGGTGATGTTGGTGATTTCCGGATGGTGATCAAGCATATGTCTAGAAACGAACACAACACTTTTGATGCTTCTGCAATGTTATCTTTTGTTTAGTTTTAATATAAAAACATCTAATCACTTAAATGTTTTAAAACTAGTATGGGTGGTGTAACTTGAATACTTTGATTATGATGAGTGTTTACTCATCAAAAGTTTGAAAAGTCGTATATTTGGATATAAAAGATGTGTAATTTTGCATAATATTGTTTAAAAGTGAGACGGGTCTTACATCTTGGCTGCATCTTTTGGGTAGATTTATGTAGCCATTTCTAGACGATTCTTAGGCCTTTCAATGCTAGTCTTGAACCTTCCAAGTGTGTTTCAGCAAAATGTAAGTTGTTCCGGAATATTTTGGGCAGCCCTAGGTGGTCGTAAATGCTTCCGAAAGTTGTGAAAATTGTTTTGAATTTAGGCGGTTGGTGACATCCTCCCCCACCTATTCCAAATGTCCTCGTCGTTCTTACGTGTTAAGCCCTTACTCCATCCTCTTCTTGTAATGTTGGGTGACCTTTATGATGACTGTGTGGTTGAGATCTTGTTTGGGAACCAACCTCTAGTTGTATTGATGTTATTGCCATACTTTGACGTCTAGTGTTCTTCTCCATCTTAAAAGTGTAAACCTTGTTTCCGTTCATGATGCAAAATTTGTATGCGAACCTTAAGACCGTAAATTGTTTAACTGAAAACACGCAGCAAAAATGCGAATGATAAAATTTCTTTCTTTACAAACGTTCCAACATGCTTAAAAACCATTCGAAATGACCCTTTTACAAGACTTACATCCTTCATTCTCATTTAAGAGATAAAACATAACATACGTTTACAAAACTACATGACCACTCACTCCCGTACAATCCACGTTCTGACTCGATCTCCAACCACTTGCATTCTATGATTTTGATGATCCATGTAACCTGCAGTCACCATATACATCCACATCATTAGTAATTGGTGATTTCTTAAATAAATTAAAACATATATATAATTAACATCGACATCACATCCTCTCTATATATACTCATTCATCCGGATATCTTTCCGAATTCAATCTTTTCATTCCGATGTCGAATCTTCGCGAGTCCAACATCAATATACCTGCACTTTCATTTCATTCTTGATAGTAAGGTGGTTAGCATCGTTTAATCTTATTTATATTAAAACCCAAGTATTCACATGTACATAACCCATCAATCCACGTATACTAAATTCCAACACTTGCATTTATGCAGCTAATATCGGTCATATGGGTCCCTTAGTAAAATATCAGTGTCAAATGTCGGTCGAAATATCAGTACCGATAATATCGCTGATATTGACCGATATGTGACCCGTATAACTGATATATCACCAATATTTTGTCCAATATATCACTGAATTTCTATATATATATATAGGTACGAGATCAGGAGAAAACGACCAAAAGTGTGAGAACGGTGAGAATGCATACTGGGACAACACGTGGCGCGGGACATGATCAGGGTCTGAGGGGTTTTTTTGTCTTTTCAATATTCTTCTTTTTTCCGGATTTTCGCGTGTGACATGCTGCTTCATCTTTGGCGTGCAAGATAATTTTGGCGTTAACTAGAATCATTAATTACTTGGCGTTTTACTGTTTTCCCCCGATTTCATCTCGTTGAATTAATTCTTTTTGTGTCACATAGTTGATTTTTTTGGCGTTTTCCAGGTCATTTTTTTTGGCGTTCGGGGTCTTTGTTAATAATTGATTACCATAGATTAATATTTTATAAGATTACAATAATACGAAATCAAAATAAACTAATAGTCTTCTGTGGATGGGATTACATCAGAGATGTACCCATCGCTTTGTTCATCACTTTCTTCAGATTCATCATCATCAAATTTTAGATTATCGTATAACGCCATTAGCTCGACTCTTCTTTGCTATAGCCTATTCTTGAATATCATTGCAACCCTAGATTTTGCATCATTCGAAGGTGCTAAATCACATAGTTGTTCAATGAGAAATAGCCTCTATGTCTTCAACATTTCCTCCATTGGCAATGAATATTGCACCCCGTGTTGATAAGTCACTTCAACCGTTCCTGCTTCTTCATGCATCACCCAACTGCTAAGTGTTGGTAGATGAGTATTGTCAATATCATCATCATCTTCATCATCATCTTCTACCGAAAATTTTCTCTTCAATCTTCTTATTACAGTTCGAGTTCTTTCTCAATCGTTGGCCATTGGAACCCCAAGGGCCAGGATATCCCTCTGAACCCCTTCATCCATACCAAGTATGGCTTTGATTGTCCTTACCTTCACCCTTCTCCTATCAGAGAACTTTATGATGAATCATCTCTCCTTCCCTTCAAACCTCCATGCAATAACCTTAGCCATTGTTTTAAGTTTTTGGCGTTTTGGACAATATGTGGCGTTTTAGTCAATGTTTTTGGCGTGTTTGAGTTTGTGTTCTCATGGTCTACTTTTATAATGACTTTTTTCCCGCGCATGACAGGTAATTATGGCGTTTTGAAAAAAATAAATAAATTCAATTCCCCAAGTATTTGGCTTTCAATATAATAAATGTTAGTAATTATGTTTTGTCACACCCCGATATTTCCACGTATTACCGGTGGGCCCGGCGGGGAGTATCGTGACGTAGTTGATATCATCATAGTCAAATATACACAGTTTATAGCACAGCGGAAGTCTTGGTAGAAATTACTATTACAAACCGAAATGTAAAGTACGAATAAAATAATATACAAACGGTTGTATGATAGGATCCACAGGCGGATCTAAAAGATAAGACAAAACATTGTCCAACAGACTTAAGGCATTAAGAACTTGCAAGATTCTCTAATTAACGCCCAGAAGCTCCCAGCCAATTACAAGTAGTACCTGTCACTTAGTCTTTTTGAAAAATACGTCAGTTTACACTGGTAAATACAATTAACCGACTCTTTTGAAAGCATTTATGAAAATTAATTTAAATGCACAAGGCACAAATATTCTTTTATAACTTGGGACAATTATATAATGATAATCTTGTATCAGATTTACATGTTTGTCATACATTTAGGGCCCGGGATAGAAGCAGGGACAAGATTAATCGACACACCACTAATATAAACCCACATGGAGTTATCCCCAACAAGTGGGTATATCGTTTTACATGCGCAACTGGTAGGTGTATGCCTACACCCCGTGCTTAAGTCGTGGCCATTTACAATTGAAATGAGCCGAGGATATCCAGGACACGGCCGTTAACCCCCAATGTTTATTGTTATCAATCAACACTGATTAAAACGGGATTATGCATTTTAACCATTATTTGATTAAATGATTTTACACCCGACCAAGCGGTAATATTTTACCGTATCCCAAGCCTGTATAAGGGAAAATAAGTTAAAAGTATTTACCTGAGCTTAAAATGCGAGATTTGATTACTCAGTCATATAATCTATTCAAACTAGTGCAAGTAGCTTTTACCGGGGCTCCTAATCTGGAACGAAGGTTTTATTAACCTATTAGATTACTAACGGGTCTTATTTAAGTTGTAAACTTAGACCGGTTAGTTTAAAGAAATATTTACGGCACGAAACGCTAGATTAAGCGATGACTGGATTGGAATGTGATTTAGACCCAACAAGTATGGAGACTTGTATAGAATGGGTAAACTAAATACATTCTGGATTTTGAAGTTAAAATGATAAGGTTTGACCCGTTTCGGCTAATTTATGCAAACTAGTTACATAAACCGTACCTAATGTGTATATGCATAACGGGTAGCCGGATGAGTCATGTACAAGTTCCATAAGTTATCATGCTTAAAATATGATATGATATCAATAGGATATCAGCAAATATGCCCAAAAAGATTTTAAAACCAAATTAAGTCACGTAAGGGCATTTTGGTTATTTTAAGATTTATAAAAGAGGTTTTAAAGTAAACTGATGTTCTAGTCTAAAACATTCTGTAAAAATACTTATTTTATGATGTTATAATAGTAGGATATCATACATATGTGTGGTTTACCATTTATGGCCAAACTATGCCCCGAAAGGGTATTTTGGTCATTTCACATATGCTTTAAGGGACAAAATTGGAAGTCTGAGTTCATGACTTATACCTACTGTAAAAATATTAAAATTTGTTTATAAATTCAGTAGGTAACAGGTCTTAGGTGCTAAATATGGTTTTAAACCATACTATGCACCTAATTAGCATAAAAGTCGACAATTGACGATATTTACGATGTTTATGTGATTCTGAGATTTTGATCAGCCTTGAATGTTTAAAATATTTTATTTTACATATTAAATCAGTAGGAAAAGGTTTGGCATGTTAATTATATGTAAATCACATTTTATTAACAAAAGGGCATAATCGTCAATTATAGAATTTATACAAGAACTCTAAGTTAAGGTCAGTATATAATCTGACCCAACAGTCCAAAAATCCCTAAAAATGATATCACAACAATAGGTATTGAGTTTGTGTTAGTGTAGTAATGTCTATCGCCTCCGTCAATTCAGATCGTAGCAGAAACTGAAGAAATCTAAACTTTGTATTGTAATAAGTAAGGAAAAGGCAAGGTGGCAATATTGTAATTAATGAGATTTCTCATTAAAGTCTTGGCCTATAAATAGGAGGCTTATACCTTAGTTTAAGAACTTTTGCCATATTTGATATTTGGAGATCTAGAGCTAGAGAGAGAAAGTGACGTCGTGATTCAGGTGCTTGTACGTTTTCATATTTATCAATAGAATCACAGATTATATTACATTGTGTGTGTTCAATCACGTTCGTGTACGGATTCCGCACGTTACACGAGTCGGTTTGCAATCGTTTCGGAGTCGAAAACCGGTCCTACAAGTGGTATCAAAGCAGGAGCTTGATTGCATGGATCAATCACACAGATTCGCACAAGATTTCATCAGTTTCAGATCAAAAATTCATCCAGATTTGTCAAATTTCTTCACTTTTCTACTTTCTTCACTTTTAGACTGAAAATCTCAAAATTGACATGGCTTTTACGATTAAAATTGGCTGATTTTTGGATATTATGTGCGAAAATCATTGATCTATAAGCCTACAAAATTTCAGATCAAAATTCCAAGTAATTTCAGAGAAATCAAGATTTTCTGTCCGATTCGCTGAAAATGTTCGTCATTGTTCTTGGTGATGTTCACCGATCAGATGGCAATCCGATCGGATACCATCCGATCCTTAGCGCATTGGTTTGTTGAGTAAAAAGTGTCAAGTGTCGGATTGCAATCCGATCGGATCACCATCCGATCCATTTCAAGTTATTAAACGTTGACTTTGTTGACTCTGACCCGATCGGATCACCATCCGATCCACAGCACATTGTTCGTTCAAATTTTAAAGTTCAAGTGTCGAGTGGCAATCCGAACGGATTGCCATCCGATTCTAAACATTTCATTTGTTTGTGATTCAAGTCAAAGTGTCGGATACCCACTCGATTGGATCCCCACCCGATCATCAACACAAGAGGTTCAAGTATCGGATCCCCACTCGATCGGATCACCATCCGATTCTCAACACAACTTGGTCAAGTGTCGGATCACCGTCCGATCCAAAGCATAGTGTCAAGCGTCGGATCGTCACTTGATCGGATCACTGTCCAATCCAAAGCATATTGTCAAGCGTCAGATCGTCACTCGATCGGATCACCATCCGATCCAAAGAAAATTGTCAAGTGTCGGATCGTCACTCGATCGGATCACCATCTGATCCGTTGCCATCCGATCAGTGTTACTGTTGACTTTTTTGACCTAAATCGATCGGATACCCATCCGATCCTTTTATTTGATAGTTTAAATCTGATCGTGTTTGTTCGTTTTCAGTAGATTCGAGGTGATAAACGTCATGGCTGAAGAGTTCTACAACACGTTCTACGAAGCTTTCACATCAGAATCTTCGGAAACTTCAACTGTTACACCTAAAACCATAACAAAAGCAATCAATGAGAATATTAAACATGATAACTTCTATGAAACTTATTCAAAACCGCCTAAGCTTGATAGTATTGAGGACTACACATGGTGGAAAGAACGATTCATCAACTGGGCAAAAGCTTACGCACATGAAAGCTGGTTTTGCATGGAGTTTGGATATGATAGACCTGTCAATGTGTCACACCCCGATATTTCCACGTATTACCGGTGGGCCCGATGGGGAGTATCATGACGTAGTCGATATCATCATAGTCAAATAATCACAGTTCAATGCACAGCGGAAGTCTAAAGTAAAATATATTACAAACCGAGTGAAAGTAACATAAGTTTTACAAACGAAATGTAAGAGGATCCACAGGCGGATCTTAAACAGAAAACACTGTTCAACAGACTTTAGACGTTTAGAACTTGCAAGATTCCTTATTAACGCCCTGAGCTCCCAGCCAATTTACGTACAGTACCTGTCACTTAACATTTTTGGAAAATACGTCAGTTTACACTGGTAAATACAATTAACTGACTCTTTTGAAAATCTTTATGAAAATTGATTTAAATGCACCAGGCACAAATATTCTTTTATAACTTAGGACAATTATATTAATAACAATCTTGTATCAGATTTACATGTTTGTCCAATATTTAGGGCCGGTGATTAAACAAACCGATCAAGATTAATCGACACACCACAAATATAACTCACAAGAAGTTACCTCACGAGTGAGTATATCTTTTACATACGCAACAGGAGGTGTTATGCCTACACCTTGTGCTTAAGTTGTGGCCATTTACACTTTTTAAATGAGGCAAGGATATCCAGGACATGGTCATTAACCCCCAATGTTATTTGTTATCAAGCAATACTGATTAAAACAGGACTATGCAATTTAATCATTTCCGATTAAAAGGTTTCTACACCCGACCAAGCGGTATTTTTATAATACCGTATCCCAAGCCCGTAAAACGGAAAATAAGTTAAAAGTATTTACCTGAGCTTAAAATACAATTTATACTCAGTCGTATATTCTAATCAGCAAGCACAAGTACCTCTACTCGGGCTCTCAATCTGGAACGAAGGTTTTATTAACCTATTAGATCCCTAACGGGTCTTATTTAAGTTGTAACTTAAACCGGTTAGTTTTAAGGAAAAGTTTACGGTTCAAAACGCAAGATTAAGCGAAGACCAGATTAGAGTGTGATTTAGACCCGACAAGTATGGAGACTTGAATAATATGGGTAAACTAAAGACATTCTGAATTTTGAAGTGAAAATGATAAGGTTTGACCTGTTTTGGTTAATTTATGCAAATTAGTTACATAAACCGTACCGAAAGCGAAAGATACATAACGGGTAACCAATGAGTCATTGTCACACCCCGATATTTCCACGTTTTACCGATGGGGAGTATCGTGACGTAGTTGATATCATCATAGTCAAACAACACAATATATAAATGCACAGCGGAAGCAAAAGATAAATATATTACAATCCGAATATAAAGTAATATCAAAGTATTACAACGGAAAGTAAAGGATCCACAGGCGGATCAAATAAAAAGAAAAACTGTTCAACAGACTTTAGACGCCTAGAACTTGCAAGATTCCTTATTAACGCCCTGAGCTTCCAGCCAATTACGTTCAGTACCTGTCACTTAACCTTTTTGGAAAATACGTCAGTTTACACTGGTAAATACAATTAACCGACTCATTTGAAAAGGTTTAATAAAATTGATTTGAATGCACAAGGCACAACATATCTTTTATAACTTGGGACAATTATATAAATAATCTTGTATACAGATTTACATGTTCGTTGTACGTTCAGGGCCCGATGTAGAAACCGAGTCAAGATTAACAGACACGCCACAAGTATAGGCCCACACGAGAGTGAGATACCGTTTCCCTTAAGCGACTATCAGGTGTATGCCTACACCCCGTGCTTAAGACGTGGCCATTTTATAATACAATGATGTCAAGGATATCCGGGACATGGTCATAATCCCCTAAAGGCTTTTATTTCAAACAATACAGATTAAAGCGGGTTACCTCAATAATTTAATCACAATACGATTAAACATTCAATACCCGACCAAGCGGTATTATTATAATACCGTATCCCAAGCCCGTATAGGGAAAATAAGTTAAGAGTATTTACCTGAGCTAGCAATGCAATTTATACTCAGCCGTATATTCTAATCAGCAAGCACAAGTACTTCTACTGGGGCTCTTAATCTGGAACGAAGGTTTTATTAACCTATTAGATTCCAAACGGGTCTTATTTAAGTCGTAACTTAGACCGGTTAGTTTTTAAGAAGGATACGGTTCAAACGCACGATTACGCGAAGACCAGAATAGAATGTGATTTAGACCCGACAAGTTTGAAGACTTTTATAATATGGGTAATCTAAACACATTCTGGATTTTGAGATAAAAACGATAAGGTTTGACCCGTTTCGGCTAATTTATGCAAACTAGTTACATAAACCGAACCGAACGCGCAAGAAGCGTAACGGGTAACCAAAAGAGTCATATACAGGTTTCCTAAGTTAATATGCCT
The DNA here is from genome assembly GCA_030545235.1 of Helianthus tuberosus. Classification (NCBI taxonomy): domain Eukaryota; kingdom Viridiplantae; phylum Streptophyta; class Magnoliopsida; order Asterales; family Asteraceae; genus Helianthus; species Helianthus tuberosus. The sequence continues at coordinate 44,759,453 of CM060358.1, read as the reverse complement.
TAAATATGTTGTGATATCAGTAGGATACCTTCCATTATGCCCAAAACGAGTTTAATCTCAATTTAAGCCCCGTAGGGGTATTTTGGTCATTTAAAAGATTATAAAAGAGATTAATTTTAAATTCTGAGACTCGGGTCCGAAATCATCAGTAAAACAACTTAATTTAATAGGTTATATCAGTTGGTGATAAGTCTTATATGCCAAATTGGTTTTAAGTCCATACTAGGTGTTTAATACGCGTATAAAGCCGTTTTAAGCGATTTCCGGGTTATACAGGAAATCTGAGTTTTCTGATCAGATTATAAAGTTCAATATACTTCATTTATTATATAAAATCAGTAGCAATTGGATTGGTGTCAAAATACTATGTAAAACTCATTTTATACACAAAAAGGGTATAATCGGTATTTACCGAATCAAGGCCATAACCTTAGGTTATGATCAGGTTAAAATAATTAAAAATCTTTGAAGATCTCAAAATATTATGTTACATCATTGGGTAAAAGGTTTGGTGACAAAAATTAGTTTTAGATAGGCTTTACGCTAATTATGCTTTTTAATTAACAAAAGCTTTCTAATTACGCTATTGAGCATAACTCCTAATCTAGACCTCCAACTGATATGAAATTTTAGGGACATGTTTATAAATCAGTAATAAAGATTATTAACCTTTCATATCTCCAAAATTCTCGTTTTATGGTCAAAAGGGCATTATGGTCAACATTAAGCAATTAACGGAAACGTGTAAACGAATCGGACAATCAAGGATCCAACCACAGAGGGTTATACTATCATGTAACCTGGTCCTAAGGAAGCTCCAAGGCATTTCCAAACCCATCTAAATCAGGTCAGAACTGAAGTCAAAGCAAAAGTCAAAGTTTTGCGACTTTCGGTTCCGAACCGAGCCAAAACAGAAAATTGTCGGATCAAACAAGCTTAGACCTGCTCTTACATTAATTACTAAGTTATAAGAGTAATAAAACAGGTTGTAAAGCTTCTACATTGTTAATTATGTTTTAAATCGAAAATTAGGATCCTGTTGACTTTTTATAAACAACTTTGACCCAACAATTGATCTAGTTAGAGTGGGAATCAGAGGGTGCCCTTTAAAGGGTTTAATGCCCCCATAATTACCATCTTATAACTACTCTTAATTTGACTAAACACTGGATCATTAGTGATTAATCGATAAGTCAAACCTTAATTACGATGGTTTAACTTTAAGCTAATTAACTAAGCAAAACTGAATTAGGAAAGGTTAAGAATACTTACCAAGGTCCTAATGACGACTAAGGATCACAAGGAAGGTGATTGAGCTCCAGGGGACTCCAAGAAGTGAAGGAATGAAGGGAAGATCAAAGTTGCAACAATGAGGCCATATATAGTGCCTTTGATCCATCAAGATCATGACAACCAAGCCTATACATGTTCCCTGATCATTAACAAGTGTCCCTAAGCCTAAGAAATTAGTTTAGGCAGCTCTTGGAAGGGTTAAAGGGCAATATAAGTCATTTACATGGGCTGAACAACCAACTGAATGATTTTCTGCATCTGGGAAAGTCTTTCGGACCGTAAGGTCCATAGTGTTACGGTCCGTAAGGACCTGGTCAGCAGCAAAGTTTCAAAAGTTGACATATTTGGCCCCTGCACTTCCAAATGTCATTTCTGACATATCTAAGGCCCGTTAAACCATTTTTAAGGATCTACAATGATACCTAAGCATAGAGAACATAAAATATGCTCAAAAAAATGCCGGATGTCGGTTCGTTTGGTCGTACGGTCACGTTGTTCGGCTAATTACGACGAAACACGGACGGACGCGAAAAACGATCCAAATGACACGACGAATGGAATTTTATCAAGCCAAACACTAAAATAAAATATTTTAGTGCTTACATAAATTTTTGGGTGTCCGGGGATATTCAGAATGTAAGATATGCGCGTAAACGCAAACTTGTGCGCTTTTTGACACTTTTAGTCCCTGCATGACTTAAAAGCTTATTTTTGCGCACCAAACACCTCTAAGCCTATATCTAAGCTATATTAAGGATAAATAGGGTATTTTTATCTCATGGTCATATTCCGGAAGGTCCGATAACATACGAATCGGTATACTTTAGCAGTTTGACGCTTTAGGTCCCTTTAATGCGCAAACTTGCGTAAATCATCATTTAATAGCATTGAAGCCTCATCTAATCCATATTAGGCATTCTTGAAAGTATTATTAAACATCATAGTGCTTCGGGCTCGATAAAAGGTCATTCAGAGGTATAATTAAACATATTGACACTTTTAGTCCCTTATACTTGCAAGGTTGCGCGTAGCTTCACTTTTAGACATAAAAGCCTTGGATGGCCAATGATTGGCATTCCCGAGAGTATAATTAAATATCATGAGATTCTCGGTTTGTTAAAAGGTCACTCAGAGGTAAGAATTAACATGTTGACGCTTTTAACCCTTTATTGCGCAAACTTTCAATTAATTACGCACACGGCTACACTTGATCAACAAGTGGCTCATTTGTGAATATAAAACCGTAGAAGGTTATTTAGAAACTTATTTTTGGTATGATAACACTTCCAGTCCTTTCATAATCAATGTTTTCGATTTGTCGAAAAATTAGTCCCTTAAATTCAACGTTTGACTTCATTAGGGTTTATTACACGTGTCAATACTTTATTGGACGTGATTTTACGAGGTGTTACATCCTCACCCCCTTAAAAGAAATCTCAACCTCGAGATTTGCTTAAAGTAAAGGAAGTACTTTCTGTCGTATCATGGATTTAACTTCCATAGTATATTTGGGCCTCGAAGGGTATCCCAGTTGACCTATACAATAGGTGCATACTTTATTTTGGAGCTCCTTAACCTGTCGATTCTAAACCGACACAAGTTGCTCATACTATCATAAATCTGCATATCATTATGTGATAGTGCTTTTCGATTTATTGCTGACGCGTCGTTAAATCATTAGTGCGGGTCACATTGCGCATTCCACCAAGCTCCTAAATTAGGTCTTAGCTCGTAAGCTATTTAATCTTGATACATTCGAATCCTTCGAATGACTTTATATATTCAGAGCTTAACTAAACTGAAAATTACAACTTGGCAGACCCTTCTAGGGTGTTATCTTTTGTTGAACCTTATATTTTAACAAGAACTTAGGAGGGTTGCTATTTTCATAAATCCTTGATTTCCTGCCGTATACTGGCAACTTACAGTCGATTACGGATTTGTATGATCTTATTTGTTGTTTCCAAGGCAACTTTCAGATCCTGATAATTGGACTTACCAATTCTCTATCTAACAATAGATGCTTAACATTCCATCCATACAAGGTCTCCCAAGGAGCAGCCTTAATACTTACATATCAATTATTATAGAAAAGTTTATCTTAAGGTGGGATGGTCATCCCAACCATTGCTTAAAACTAATCTTAAGGAATAGCTAATCCTTATAGCTAGTTGAATAACTCAACGATCCTGGGTAGTTGATGGCGATTCTTAATCGTCGTCTAAATAGGGTTGCGGTAATGAATGCATAAGCAAAATGAACCGTCTTTCTTATCTAACAATATCAAACTCTCGGAATATCGAGTTAGGCTATATGAATCTCCTATCTTAAAATTTACTTAATTAGGGTTTCGATTATTCCATAATCAATCATGGAGTTCTTACAACACTCCAACCCAAAGCGGGATGTTAATCTTAACTCTACTTGCCTCTCGGGAGGTAAACAGGGTAGTCTTTGCAGAAGGTAATCAAGACACACGGAGGTTACAGAGATTTTCCAAATCTCGGGCTCCAGTTCATTTATCTTTGCCTGTGTCAGATAAGTGGCATATTTATGTTACGAGTCCACAGATTTAATCAGAGACACTTACTTGGACAATTCCATTATGGATATCTTCTTTGAATACCATTAGTTGACTTTAGTACCATATGATCATTGGGATATCTTTGTGGTTCCATGCATTAAACCTCCATACTGATCAGGCATGGGAGCAATCTATGGAACTTATTAAGATACATCAATTCTCATACGGCGGTTTTGTCATACCATTTTGTATTCGTAATCAATAGGGATTAAAGAGATATCAATTACATGCGAATGTACTTTATCTGTAGAGAGGGTACATTAGAATTTTATGACTGAAGATTTCTGACAGGAACAGAAGAAATGGTTCCTATGATTTTCGCCTTCACTTAATAACTATGGTTCTTAGGAAAGATTTTAAAAGTTTGCTATACTTATAGTTTATGAAGGATTTGGAGTAAGTAGCATTCGGATCTTTGAACTTTTTCACGATCTCCTTCACAGCTTTTCCAACAGCTGCGTCTTATCATAGTTTGAAGAACATCCTTGGACTTTCTAAGATTTACTATTGTAGTATCATTAGCATGCGTCGCATCATCAATGGCGCGATTGACTGTTGTCTTATCCGAGTTTGTCATACTCGAGATTTGGTTCCTATTACCAGATGAATCATTTACTTAGTTGCAATCCAACAACTGCTATTCATCACCCTGATGGCCTTAACATATACTAATCATGGTTTCATTAAACTATACTGGCCAATATGGCACTAACATTCTTAATGAACGTTATTTTACAAACATATCAATATCACTTAGCCTAGGTCACAAAAGACCATCAATGGCATTTAAGGGTTGTACCTAGTCCATCACCTTGTTGACAGGGGATCAAAATTTCATATCTATCTTTATTATATTGATGAATTTGGACAGCTTGAAAGCTTGCCATAAGGATATCAGAAAAGAGTGATTCCTAATAGATATAAAATATCGATCTAAGGTTTGTTGGAGCATTCTCTAAAGTATCATCGGTCAATTTCTACCTCGCTTTAAATGACCAGAGTCCTAATCAGCGGAGACAACAGTTCTCAACATTTATCGTTCCTTATAGAATCATATGTGCCAGTATCAAATAAATTTATGCATAAACTGCTTGATAAGGGAAGGTACCTGCTATATAGTTATCATTCTGCACCATCTCCTGGGCGTTCATCTGGAAGACTCATGCGTTTGCTTTCTTGGCCTCTTCAGGCTTCTTCTGATTCCTAGGGCAGTTAGTCTTGATATGCCCCTTCTCGTTGCAACCATAACAGGTTGCATCTTTTAACTTCTTGCAATCCAAGGTTTTATGTTCCTTAGACTTGCAGATTCCACAGGGTAGAGGCTGAGACTCAAATCCGCATTTCCCAAGGTGGTATTTCTTACAGGTTTTGCACCTAGTCTTTTCATCCGACTACTGGTTGCCTTTCTTAAACCCGGAACTCTTCTTATCCTCAGAGTTCCTCTTTTTCTTCCTATCGGAGCGATGAGAATTCTCATCCTCCCTTTCACGCTTTCCATCTTCAGAGGCCTTGGCAGCCTTGTTTCTGACCACATCGAGTGTGAGAGATAGCGACAGATCTGCCACTGACTTGAATGTAGTAGGTCTCGATGCTTTCACACTTGCCTTTATTTCTGGGGCTAGACCCCCAATAAAGCGAGCTATTCGCTTTGGTTCCGGTGAGATCAAGTAAGGAACCAATCGAGACATGGTATTGAAACTTGTAAGGTATGCTTGACAATCTAAGTTCTCCATGACTAATGTCAAGAATTCAGTCTCAATTTTCTCAACTTCATGTTGAGGACAGTAATTTTCTTTGATAAGAGCAACGAACTGATCCCAAGTCATGTTGTACAAAGGGATCTTCCCCGTAGCTTGGATCAGTGACCTCCACCAAGCTAGAGCTTCTCCTTTAAAAGATTGTGAAACAAACTTCACAATGTCTTACTCTGCACATCCACTGATGTCAACAACGGTGTCCATCTCATCGAGCCATGTCATGCAATCGATGGACCCTTTTTCTCCTGTAAAGTCTCTGGGCTTGCAGGAGACAAAATATTTATATGAGCAGGTCTTAACTGGTGCCTCTTGATGAAGCACCACCTGTCTAGAGGGAACACTCCTTTGATTTGACGAGTTACGAACATCGTCTTCCCTTGACTCATGTGATTTAGAAAGGGGCTTACTACGAGCCACAGATAGAGTCTTAGAGTGTGTATCACTTGATTCATCATACTGTCTGTCGAGAGCTTGTGTAACGGCATTATCTATTAATGCCTGCAGTTCCGCGCCAGTTATATTAACTCTGGGAGCATCATTATTCTCCCTCGGGTGGCTGTTAACCTCATCTGATGCAGCCATGTAGCTTAATTGCTACATAAATATTAACAATGATTTATTCAGAGGTTGTTAGGGAATCATCATTTTTGACGATTCATTAACCATGGTAATATAAACCATATTGGTTAATTTGTTAGTTATATTTAATTAGTATTTTCATTATAATTTATCCTAGTTATAAAACATTAAGGATATTAAAGTGGCGCAAAAGGCCTAGTCACAAGGACAGTTTTAAATTTATAAGCCATGACTTCAGAGAATCGAGGCATTAAGGTTTGAACATATTTCATTACCTTTTCTTGACAGAGAGTCAAAGACTTCAACTATCTTTTGTCCCTTAGGACAATAAGTATGGCCCGTAGGCATTTCATCACTTATGGATGTTTATGATATGATCATCTTATCTGATGATATTAGTTAAGATCGCATTGATCATACAGATTATTATTCTTGGATGTAGTCCAACATCTTTAGACGGGGGTCAAAGACCACCACTGTCGTTGTCTTATCGGACAACAAGTTTGGCCCGTAGGCACTTCATCACTAATGGATGTTTATTATATGATCATCTTCATTTGATGATTTAAGCCATGATTCTAAATCACTAGGCTAGATAAGGGTTTGGAATTTCCCAATATAAAGATGACAAGTGGTATCACTGTTGTCAGGAGTGTTAGCATGTTTTCGGATGTTAACAAGAATCTGAATCTCTTTTAAACAGGTTTTACCATCACAGCTAGGTCTTTAATGACATTCAAGCTAGGTTTTACCCTTTAAGATTCTTTCAATATATATACTGGTAGATCAAATATGAAAAGGAATAATAATTTGATTTATTTCATATATAAAATGAAATTTGGATAAAATATTTTAAAAGAAGTACAGAATTGCCCTAAACGGGACTTGAAGGAATTAATGTTGTCCATGAAGGGACTAGAAGATAAACATGTCCTTATAAGGACTACTAAGGAAACGAATTTCAGCTAAAAGGAGTTTTCTTCTTTACTTACTTCTGAATGCTTTCTCCTCGGTTGCACGTTGCACCCTAGCCGCGGTACGAAGCTCAGAAATTCAAGGCTCCGGATGTGGAGGATTTCCATTACGGCTTCTTTGATTGGAGACATATTCAAAATATATAAATTCGGAAGCAATAGTTTCAGATTAGGATTGAGAGCATTCCTATGTTAAGTCTAGACTCAGAAGGTCAAGGAATGTGCTACGGTGTCATTGAGATTAAACACTAAAGGCTAGTGTTTAATTCACTCAATGTTGGCTCTGATACCAACCTGTCACACCCCGATATTTCCACGTTTTACCGGTGGGCCCGGTGGGGAGTATCGTGACGTAGTTGATATCATCATAGTCAAACAACACAATATATAAATGCACAGCGGAAGCAAAAGATAAATATATTACAATCTGAATATAAAGTAATATCAAAGTATTACAACGGAAAGTAAAGGATCCACAGGCGGATCAAATAAAAAGAAAAACTGTTCAACAGACTTTAGACGCCTAGAACTTGCAAGATTCCTTATTAACGCCCTGAGCTTCCAGCCAATTACGTTCAGTACCTGTCACTTAACCTTTTTGGAAAATACGTCAGTTTACACTGGTAAATACAATTAACCGACTCATTTGAAAAGGTTTAATAAAATTGATTTGAATGCACAAGGCACAACATATCTTTTATAACTTGGGACAATTATATAAATAATCTTGTATACAGATTTACATGTTCGTTGTACGTTCAGGGCCCGATGTAGAAACCGAGTCAAGATTAACAGACACGCCACAAGTATAGGCCCACACGAGAGTGAGATACCGTTTCCCTTAAGCGACTATCAGGTGTATGCCTACACCCCGTGCTTAAGACGTGGCCATTTTATAATACAATGATGTCAAGGATATCCGGGACATGGTCATAATCCCCTAAAGGCTTTTATTTCAAACAATACAGATTAAAGCGGGTTACCTCAATAATTTAATCACAATACGATTAAACATTCAATACCCGACCAAGCGGTATTATTATAATACCGTATCCCAAGCCCGTATAGGGAAAATAAGTTAAGAGTATTTACCTGAGCTAGCAATGCAATTTATACTCAGCCGTATATTCTAATCAGCAAGAACAAGTACTTCTACTGGGGCTCTTAATCTGGAACGAAGGTTTTATTAACCTATTAGATTCCAAACGGGTCTTATTTAAGTCGTAACTTAGACCGGTTAGTTTTTAAGAAGGATACGGTTCAAACGCACGATTAAGCGAAGACCGGAATAGAATGTGATTTAGACCCAACAAGTTTGAATACTTGTATAATATGGGTAATCTAAACACATTCTGGATTTTGAGATAAAAACGATAAGGTTTGACCCGTTTCGGCTAATTTATGCAAACTAGTTACATAAACCGAACCGAACGCGCAAGAAGCGTATCGGGTAACCAAAAGAGTCATATACAGGTTTCCTAAGTTAATATGCCTTAAATATGTTGTGATATCAGTAGGATACCTTCCATTATGCCCAAAACGAGTTTAATCTCAATTTAAGCCCCGTAGGGGTATTTTGGTCATTTAAAAGATTATAAAAGAGATTAATTTTAAATTCTGAGACTCGGGTCCGAAATCATCAGTAAAACAACTTAATTTAATAGGTTATATCAGTTGGTGATAAGTCTTATATGTCAAATTGGTTTTAAGCCCATACTAGGTGTTTAATACGCGTATAAAGCCGTTTTAAGCGATTTCCGGGTTATACAGGAAATCTGAGTTTTCTGATCAGATTATAAAGTTCAATATACTTCATTTATTATATAAAATCAGTAGCAATTGGATTGGTGTCAAAATACTATGTAAAACTCATTTTATACACAAAAAGGGTATAATCGGTATTTACCGAATCAAGGCCATAACCTTAGGTTATGATCAGGTTAAAATAATTAAAAATCTTTGAAGATCTCAAAATATTATATTACATCAGTGGGTAAAAGGTTTGGTGACAAAAATTAGTTTTAGATAGGCTTTACGCTAATTATGCTTTTTAATTAACAAAAGCTTTCTAATCACGCTATTGAGCATAACTCCTAATCTAGACCTCCAACTGATATGAAATTTTAGGGACATGTTTATAAATCAGTAATAAAGATTATTGTCCTTTCATATCTCAAAAATTCTCGTTTTATGGTCAAAAGGGCATTATGGTCAACATTAAGCAATTAACGGAAATGTGTAAACGAATCGGACAATCAACGATCCAACCACAGAGGGTTATACTATCATCTAACCTGGTCCTAAGGAAGCTCTAAGGCATTTCCAAACCCATCTAAATCGAGTCAGAACTGAAGTCAAAGCAAAAGTCAAAGTTTTGCGACTTTCGGTTCCGAACCGAGCCTAAACAGAAAATTGTCGGATCAAACAAGCTTAGTCCTGCTCTTAGATTAATTACTAAGTTATAAGAGTAATAAAACATGTTGTAAAGCTTCTACATTGTTAATTATGTTTTAAATCAAAAATTAGGATCCTGTTGACTTTTTATAAACAACTTTGACCCGACAATTGATCTAGTTAGAGTGGGAATCAGAGGGTGTCCTTTTAAGGGTTTAATGCCCCCATAATTACTCTTAATTTCACTAAACACTGGATCATTAGTGATTAATCGATAAGTCAAACCTTAATTACGACGGTTTGAGTTTAAGCTAATTAACTAAGCAAAACTGAATTAGGAAAGGTTAAGAATACTTACAAAGGTCCTAATGACGACTAAGGATCACAAGGAAGGTGCTTGAGCTCCAGGGGACTCCAAGAAGTGAAGGAATGAAGGGATGATCAAAGTTGCAACAATGAGGCCTTATATAGTGCCTTTGATCCATCAAGATCATGACAACCAAGGCTACACATGTTCCCTGATCATTAACAAGTGTCCCTAAGCCTAAGAAATTAGTTTAGGCAGCTCTTAGAAGTGTTAAAGGGCAATATAAGTCGTTTACATGGGCTGAACAGCCAACTGAACGATTTTCTGCATCTGGGACAGTCTTACGAACCGTAAGGTCCATAGTGTTACGGTCCGTAAGGACCTGGTCAGCAGCAAAGTTTCAAAAGTTGACATATTTGGCCCCTGCACTTCCAAATGTCATTTCCGACATATCTAAGGCCCGTTAAACCATTTTTAAGGATCTACAATGATGCCTAAGCATAGAGAACATAAAATATGCTCAAAAAAATGCCGGATGTCGGTTCGTTTGGTCGTACGGTCACGTTGTTCGGCTAATTACGACGAAACACGGACGGACGCGAAAAACGATCCAAACGACACGACGAATGGAATTTTATCAGGCCAAACACTAAAATAAAATATTTTAGTGCTTACATAAATTTTTGGGTGTCCGGGGATATTCAGAATGTAAGATATGCGCGTAAACGCAAACTTGTGCTCTTTTTGACACTTTTAGTCCCTGCATGACTTAAAAGCTTATTTTTGCGCACCAAACACCTCTAAGCCTATATCTAAGCTATATTAAGGATAAATAGGGTATGTTTATCTCATGGTCATATTCTGGAAGGTCCGATAACATACGAATCGGTATACTTTAGCAGTTTGACGCTTTAGGTCCCTTTAATGCGCAAACTTGCGTAAATCATCATTTAATTGCATTGAAGCCTCATCTAATCCATATTAGGCATTCTTGAAAGTATTATTAAACATCATAGTGCTTCGGGCTCGATAAAAGGTCATTCAGAGGTATAATTAAACATATTGACACTTTTAGTCCCTTATACTTGCAAGGTTGCGCGTAGCTTCACTTTTAGACATAAAAGCCTTGGATGGCCAATGATTGGCATTCCCGAGAGTATAATTAAATATCATGAGATTCTCAGTTTGTTAAAAGGTCACTCAGAGGTAAGAATTAACATGTTGACGCTTTTAACCCTTTATTACGCAAACTTTCAATTAATTACGCACACGGCTACACTTGATCAACAAGTGGCTCATTTGTGAATATAAAACCGTAGAAGGTTATTTAGAAACTTATTTTTGGTATGATAACACTTCCAGTCCTTTCATAATCAAATTTTTCGATTTGTCGAAAAATTATTCCCTTAAATTCAACGTTTGACTTCATTGGGGTTTATTACACGTGTCAATACTTTATTGGACGTGATTTTACGAGGTGTTACAGTCATGAACATGTTTCACAAGTTGATATACCTTAAATATGTTGTGATATCAGTGGGATACCTTCCATTATGCCCAAAACGAATTTAAAACCAATTTATGCCTCGTAGGGGTATTTTGGTCATTTTAATGTTTATAATAGAGATTAAATAATAATCTGAGTTTCTGGTCTAAATAATCAGTAAAAATATTTATTTTATCAAGTTATATCAGTAAGATATCTCACATATGTGAAATTTATCATTTATGGCCAAACTATGCACCGTAGGGGTATTTTGGTCATTTCACATATGCTTTATGGGTTAATTTTGGAAATCTGAGTTCAAAACTCTTATTTACTGTTAAAGTATAAAATTTTATTCATAACATCAGTAGGTGTCAAGCTTTAGGTGCCTAATATGGTCTTAAACCATACTATACGCCTAAATCGCATAAAAGTCGGTATTTGACGATATTCGGGTTGATCAAGGAAATCTGAGATTTTGTTCAGCCTTTACTGTTTAAAATAACTTATTTAATATATTAAATCATTAGAAAAAGGTTTGGTATGTAAAGGATGTATAAAACTCATTTTATTAGCAAAAAGGGCGTTATCGTCAATTACCGAGTCTATGCAAGAACTCTATGTTATGATCAGTTTAAAATTTAATAAAAATTTCCAAAATCCCTAAATATTATATTACATCGGTGGGTAGAAAGTCTGGTGTTAAAATTTGGGTTTAAATAGGCTTTATGCCGAAAATGCCGTTTAATTAATAAAAAGCTTTCAATTTACGATATCGAGCATAACTCTTAATTTAGACCTCAAATTGATGTCAAATTTTTAGGACATGTTTATAAATCAGTAATAAAGGTTTTTGTCCTCTCACATTTTCAAAAATCTTGTTTTAATATCAAAAGAGCATAATGGTCAACTTTTTAAGCATTTAACGGAAACATGCAATGAACTAGGATTTCTATGGAACCATGTTGTATAATCTTGGAGGGTTATACTAACATATAATATGGTCCTAAAGGAATCCTAAGGAATAACTAAACTAAGCTAAATCAGGTCAGAACTGAAAGTCAAAGCAAAAGTCTACTTTTGCGACTTTCGGTTCCGAACCGATTCTAAACTTAGAATTGTCGGTTTGAACATGCTTAGACATGTTCAATTAATATTTACCAAGTTATTAAAGTGACAAAACTGATTTTATAGCTTCTATATTATCAGTTTTGAATTTTATTTAAAAATTGACCCGTTTGACTTTTATTTTAATTACTTTGACCCGACAATTAACTAAGTAAACGTGGTAATTAGGAGGTGCCCTTAAGAGGGTTTATCACCTACCTAATTACGATCACGTAGCCATGTTCGTTGCAAACCATGGCTCGACCGTATAAGGTCTAACTAAAAGTCAAAGTGTTTATCACAAATGCTTGACTTTTCGGATTTAAGAGCCAAACAAAATAACTAAGCATGAAAGGAACACTTACAAGTGGTCCTTAGGACAGAAGATAACTCAAAAGGAGGTTCCAATGGCCAGGATCCTCAGATTTGAGTGATAGAGAGCAAAACTCAAGAAATGGTGTGAAATGAAATGAAGTTCAAGGCCCTTTATATAGGTTTTTGGATTGCATAGGATCTTGACGAGTGTTAGGGAGGTTTAACAAGATCATAACAGGTGTAATACCATTTTTCTAAACCATCAAAGGCCCCTAGAATCAAATGTGTGAGACAAGGAGGCAAACCAAGGCTGGTTTTCAATTTTCTGTTGCTGGGCATTGGTATACAAACCGTAAGGGTCCTTATACGGTCTGTAAGGACATGTACAGGTCACAACTACTTTCATTTGTTGTCATCTTTGGCCCCTGCACTTCCAAACTCTTGTGTAACGATGTTTTTAGCACATAAGGCCTTGTATTTACAACATTAGGCACATCTAAGAGTAAAACTAAGCATTGAAAACTTCTCGATATATTAAAAGGTTCAGTCAGAGGCCTAGTTTGACATATTGACGCTTTTAACCCTTTAATGCGCGAACTTGCGCGTATTATCGCGAAATGGCGTAAAAGCCTTACAAGGTTAACAACAAGCATTCCTAATATTATAATGGAGTACAATGGAGTATTACGACACTCCAGTTCACACCAGTTTGCTTAAATGGTCGCTCAAAGGTGTAGTTTTAAATATTGACGCTTTTGGTCCTTTTAACGCGAAAACTTGGGCGTATTATCGCTTTATTGCTTCAAAGCCTATGTTATCCATGTTGGGCATTCCCGAGAGTATTATCGAATATTATGATGCTTCAGGTTTGTTAAAAGGTCACTCAGAGGTAAGAATTAACATGTTGACTCTTTCAACCCTTTTTAACGCACAAACTTGTGCGTATTGATACTTATTGACATTAAAGCCCTAATTGGCAAATGTTTTGCATTCTAAAGAGCATGATTAGATATAATAATGTTTTGGGTTCACTAAAAGTTCATTCAGAGGTATTATTAAACATGTTGACGCTTCTAACCCTTTACCGTGCAAATCTTTCGTTTTATTATGCAAACGGTTTTGATAATCCAACAAGTGGCTTAATATGAGAATATGAATGTGTGCGAGGTTATTCAGAGACTTAGTCTAAGCATGTTAATACTTCCAGTCTTTCTATAATCAAAGTTTTTGATTTTTCGCAAAATTAGTCCCTCATAGTCAACGTTTGACTTTACTAGGGTTTAGTACACGTGTCAACACATCATTGGACATGATTTTACGAGGTGTTACATCCTCACCCCCTTAAAAGAAATCTCGACCTCAAGATTTGTTCAAAAGATGGAAGTACTTTCTGTCTTCTGATGGACTTAATCTTCCACAGCATATTTGGGTCTCTAAGGCACCCAAGTTGACCCTTATAATAGGTACACGTCTTCTTTCGGAGTTTCTAATCTTGTCGATCCTCAATTGACGCTGATTTCTCCATAAACTATAAGTTTTCATTAATCTACACATCAATGTGATAATGCTATCGACTTATTGTCTAGCCATATCTTGAAGTCTCCAGTGTGGAACACATTGCGAGTTCCATCAAGTTCCTTAAATAAGTTTTAGCTTATAAGCTATTGATCTTTACGTATTCGATTTTCTCGAATGGTACAATTTATCCAGTGTTTAATTTTCCTGCTACATCACAATGTAGTACACCTCTTCTAGGGTGGACTTTCCGTTGAATCTTATCCCTTATTAAGAACTTAAGAGGTTTGCGACTCTTATCAATCATTGATTTTCTGCCGATTATTGGCAATTTTCAGACGATTACGGATTCTGATCTTATCCGTTGTTTCCATGATAATTTCAGGTCCTGTTAATTCAGACTTACCGAACTTCTGTCTAACAACAGATGTTTAACATCCCATCTATACGAGGTCTCCAAAGGAGCAGCCTTGATGCTTTCATACTAACTATTAGTTATAAAATAGCTTATTTAAGGTGAGATGGTTATTCCAACTACTGCCTAAAACCAATCTTAAGGAATAGCTAATCCTTACAGTTAGTCGAACAAATCGACGATCCTGGGCAGCTGATGGCGATTCTTAATTGTTGCCTAAATAGGGTTGCGGTATTCAATGCATAAGCAAAATGAACCGTCTTTCTTAAATAATACCGAATTCTCCGAATATTGAATTAGGCTTTATGAACCTTTATCTTAAAACTCATTTAATCAGGGTTTCAATTCTTCCAATAATGATGGTGCTAATCGTCGTGGAGATTTCACAATAATGCAGCCCTATGCGGGATATAAATCTTAACTCTACTTGCCTTTCAGGAGGTAAACAGGGTAGCCTTTGGAGAAGATAATCAAGACACAAGGAGGTTACAGAGATTTTCCAAATCTCAGGTTCCAGTTCATCTATCATTGCCTGTGTTAGATAAGTGACACATTTACTTTACGAGTCCACGGATTCCTTAATCAGAGGCACTTACTTGGACAATTCCATTCTGGATATCTTCTTTGAATACCATAACTTGTAACGCCCGGCTCTTTTGTACTTTCCATTTATAGAAAGTTTTGTTCGTATTTCTATTTTTGGAAACTTGGTATTCTTGTAATCGTTTCTCCTTTGTAATCATTGTAAAACCGAGACTTGGATCATTAATTAAACTCGTATTTTGTACAAATATGTTATACACACGTTATATGTGCTCGTATGTTCGAAACGGTGAATCAATTGGTGTTTAATCATTATTCTTGGAAACTATGTGCCAAACTTGTAATTAATCTAAACTTATGCATAAAACGTGTTTTGAACGTGAACGACACTTGATTATGATACTCATACGCTTAATTATACTTGGTTTATACTCCTCATACTTGGATTTATCTTAAACTATGTTTTTGTGGCATTTATAGTCCTTAAAAGACCTAAAATCATGAAAATAAACAAGTCTGGGGGCTAAATTGTAACTTTTGAAACTTTATTTCGAACAAGCAAGCCCGGGCGGCCCGCGTGGACTTACCCTGATATCTTAAGCGGGCCGCATGGACCTCAGGTCTGCAGAAAACATGTGCAATCGCGACCAGATTCATTTTTGAGCGGGATTTCTTTGTTTAAACCGAGTTTTAGCCTTAATTATCCCCCCAAAACAACCCTAATCACTCCCCTATAAGTACCCAAGGTCCTCCAAGCACTTGGACACTTTCAACACTCTCAAATCTCTCCTAAACACTCTCAAGTTCTAGCAAGAATCTGCATTTTCGGACAGATTCATACTCTTGCACTAAAGTGAGTATAACTTGCTCATTTCTTAACGAAATTACTTGATTCTTCTTCCTACTTGCTTGGATAATCATGGGGTTTGATTCCTTGACTTCTCCTTGGAGAAATCAGACCTGGAATTGCCCTGAAATGGTCCAAGAACTTTCTGTTTTGTTACATACTCTTTCAAACTTGTTTAAACTTCATCCAACTTGTGTCTAACACATCTCACACCAATGTCCTAATGCTTACAACCTCTCTTATGGTTGGTTAAGCTTAAAAACATGGTTGAGACACTTGAAATCAGAGGATTAAACCTCATAACTTTCTGTTTTGTTTAGGGTATTTAACCCACAAGTCATGTCAAGCTTAGACCTTGATAAATGAGTGATTATGGAACAACTTGGGTTGTCCAAACATACAATCCTCACATGATTTGATGATTTCTCTTAGTTAGATTGTTTACATTATTATACTAATCCTAGTTCATGACCCTCCTTGGTTGTTTTTACATCAAGAGAAGTGGTGAACATTCAAGGGGTTCCTAAACGGAAGCTTATTCTTCCTACCCCATACATGACATCCATGAATAACTCGAGGTGCCTAAATGAAGATCTTAATCTTCTACCTCCTACATGAATTATTGGACTAAGTAATATGTAATACATAACCTAGAAACTATATATATTCATTCGAACCTTTAATGTTGAACTTGTGTTTATATGTTAAAGTAGTAGAATATCATCTAAAACCTAAAACACCAAGTATGATTCTAATGGGCGTATTACCCATGAAAACATTCTAACCATATTGGTTACATAGTGTCATACAAGGGTTACTAAGTTAAAGATGATTATTTTTCGTATCATATTTTATTCTACTTTATGTCGTGTTAAAACTCCAAATTTATAATCTTCCGTTGAACGCCAAACTCACACACCTATGTTTCCTCGTGTAGAAGGACTAGGTGCTCCAACTTAATCCATCCACCAAACTCGCTCGCGGGATTTCAAGTAGGAAAGCTTGCAACCACCGTGAGTATACTCGATCCCTTTTTCCCCTTTACACTTTGGGATGCAACATGTATAATTATGCAAACAACTTTTGAACTAAACATACTCAATCTTTGAACGAAGCATGAAACTAATGTGACTTACTTGCTATTCTTGTATGCTCTATGAACGATTTGGAACGTTATATGCTCATTGACTTTGCTCGCCCACCTTAACAATTATAGCGCTATAGGATTAACGCCCCGCCCGCTATTCTATTGGGTATTGTTAAGTTACCACCCCGCTGAACTATTGGGATTAGGCTATTTTATGCGTTGTGTTCTAGGGTTTGATCATATTGTACGCCAAAATTGCATACTAGTAATCACATATTATGAATCATGTTGGATTTGAGTTTTATTCTATTATGCTATGTAAACAAACTTGTATACTCGCTCATGCTTTTGCATTGAAACTCTATTTTAATACATGTTGCAGGTTGATTATTGAAGTATCGATGAATGATGAAACAAGTTTAGGGTGGACTAGATACACACCTTTAATCTATTTATCTTTTGTTGATTTGAATTCAAACAATGTTGTTATTTCCATTTTAAATGTTGTATGACAATTTAGTTCTTGCAATGAAATTTGAATTCAATTAAATATTGTCACATAGTGTTATGATGTTTTGAGCAATTTGTTCGTCTCATCCCGATGTTTCCGCCATCGGTTGGGGTGTGACAGATTGGTATCAGATCCATTACTATAGGGAATTAGGAAAATTGCCATGCTTTTGCCCTAATCTATAGTTTTAGGAATTTTGCCTCTTATGTGTTGTTTAAAACTTTTGTACTCTACCATGCATGCTTCCTAGCTACACTTCTTGTTGATTAAATTTATATGCCTTTCCTAAGGTTAACATGAATACACTTTTGTTTATTTGTATACTCTTGTAACACAAACAAGACAACTTTACCAAAATAGGCGTGAAACCCACAATTTGGTAAACGACTCTCATTCTACCTTAAACTATTTCTTTTTGCACGAAATTACACCATTAAGCTAGGAGTGAAATCCACAACTTAATGGTAATTTCCATTTCAACTCTAGTGGACCCTTGTCATAGTGTCGAAATTTTATTTTGACCCGACAAGTACCAACCACATTTAGGGTACGAAATCGTCAAGCTAGGGGTGAAACCCGCATCTCGTCGATTAAGTCCCATTCCTCGATTTTCAATCTCGCCAAAGTCCCGATTGTTTCAATCAATTAGAGATGTGTAGTAACTAGAAGGGTAAGATACCGTTAATCGCTTCTCGACGAGAGTATCTTACCTATAGGCCAAAGCACGTTTTCTCTAATTCGAAAGAACTTTCGACCCACTTTGGAATAGTCGACGTTTCTCTACCCGAAACAATCCAATGTTTTATTGAGCCTCTCTTTTATGTATCTCAATTTATATGTGATTTTATACTTGAACGATCGTTCATTTCAAAATTTCGTTTTAATCATTTCGCACGTTATCGCAATCACAAACAATAATAATCCCTCGTGAACAAACTAAATTTACAAAGCTTTCATTTATCCATGTTATGCTATGTTGGACTCATGACTATGCTATATGTGACATCTAAACTCTTTATGTTATGTGAATCAATTTGAAACTTTTTATGCTATGTGACACTTTATGCTATGTGAATCAACTTATGCAAACGATTTTTTTTTCTTAAACAAACATTATGATCAAGTCTCACCTATTCGTTCTTTTGAATCTTAGATGTCTTCTCATCACTCCAACTCGTCTAAAAAGTCAAAGTCCCGTGCTACGAAGAAGATGATGGCTTTCATGGCCGATCAATTTGCGCGCGTCGTTCCAAAGGTCATTTCCGAGATTCGAGCTTCTGAAACTCCGAACTCTTCCGTCGACTCCAAGGTCGAAATACGCAAGCCCGCTTCGTTCAACTTCAAGCACTTTTCATCGTGCAATCCCAAGCCATTCACCGGCAATGATGGGGTGACCGCCATGCTCGAATGGTTTGATAGCATGGAGGTCACGTTCATCAATAGTGATTGCCCCAAAGAGCTCAGAACGTGTAGTGCGACTGGGGTATTCCAAGCCCGAGCTCTCGAATGGTGGACGAACGAAAGGAACATTCGTTCGAACGAACGAACTGGCATATGCGTTGGAGTGGGAAGAAGTCAAGGCCCTGATGATGGACGAGTTTTGTCCTCCGCATGAGCAACAAAAGTTGGAGGAAGAATTTTGGGCACTAAAGCAAGTGGGGGATGAAAACCTAGCCTACACTACCCGTTTCAAACAACTTAGCTTCATTGTTCCTCACCTCGTTATGACCACCGACCGCAAGATACGGAAGTATATCAATGGGTTACCCTCTGCTATGCGTGATACCATCGAGGCAGCCAAACTCGATAATATTGAAGCTGTTTACCGCCTCGCTGCTTCCCTAAACAATAATCGCATTCGCGATAAACAGGTTGCTACCAAGATAGCCAATCAGATTACCACTGACCATGAAGCCCAAGCAAGTGGTGGCGAAGGCAGGAAACGAAAGTTTCAACACACAGAGTCAGTCAACAAAGTACGCGCTTGCTACAAGTGTGGAGACACTACTCATCTTCGCCCACAATGTCCTCTATGGAATCAAGAACGACAGCAAGCCCAAGATGACGACGAAGACAGTGAGGATACGCTTTCTCATTAGCAACCTTATTACCTCTATTCGCGTAAAACCTTGTGTTGTTAAACTTGAATTTATGTCGTTTCCGGTCAAAAATTTTGATGGCAAGTTCATCACCATAGAATTTTACTTTCCGTTATTGTCTTCTCGCACTCAACATCCATGTTTCCTCGAACGACGAAGTATCCCTATCTTTTCCCTACATCTTCCTAAATTTCGGAACGAAATTTCCTAAAGGAGGGGAGACTGTAATGCCCGGCTCTTTTGTACTTTCCATTTATAGAAAGTTTTGTTCGTATTTCTATTTTTGGAAACTTGGTATTCTTGTAATCGTTTCTCCTTTGTAATCGTTGTAAAACCGAGACTTGGATCATTAATGAAACTCTTATTTTGTACAAATATGTTATACACACGTTATATGTGCTCGTATGTTCGAAACGGTGAATCAATTGGTGTTTAATCATTATTCTTGGAAACTATGTGCCAAACTTGTAATTAATCTAAACTTATGCATAAAACGTGCTTTGAACGTGAACGACACTTGATTATGATACTCATACGCTTAATTATACTTGGTTTATACTCCTCATACTTGGATTTATCTTAAACTATGTTTTTGTGGCATTTATAGTCCTTAAAAGACCTAAAATCATGAAAATAAACAAGTCTGGGGGCTAAATTGTAACTTTTGAAACTTTATTTCGAACAAGCAAGCCCGGGCGGCCCGCGTGGACTTACCCTGATATCTTAAGCGGGCCGCATGGACCTCGGGTATGCAGAAAACATGTGCAATCGCGACCAGATTCATTTTTGAGCGGGATTTCTTTGTTTAAACCGAGTTTTAGCCTTAATTATCCCCCCAAAACAACCCTAATCACTCCCCTATAAGTACCCAAGGTCCTCCAAGCACTTTGACACTTTCAACACTCTCAAATCTCTCCTAAACACTCTCAAGTTCTAGCAAGAATCTGCATTTTCGGACAGATTCATACTCTTGCACTAAAGTGAGTATAACTTGCTCATTTCTTAACGAAATTACTTGATTCTTCTTCCTACTTGCTTGGATAATCATGGGGTTTGATTCCTTGACTTCTCCTTGGAGAAATCAGACCTGGAATTGCCCTGAAATGGTCCAAGAACTTTTTGTTTTGTTACATACTCTTTCAAACTTGTTTAAACTTCATCCAACTTGTGTCTAACACATCTCACACCAATGTCCTAATGCTTACAACCTCTCTTATGGTTGGTTAAGCTTAAAAACATGGTTGAGACACTTGAAATCAGAGGATTAAACCTCATAACTTTTTGTTTTGTTTAGGGTATTTAACCCACAAGTCATGTCAAGCTTAGACCTTGATAAATGAGTGATTATGGAACAACTTGGGTTGTCCAAACATACAATCCTCACATGATTTGATGATTTCTCTTAGTTAGATTGTTTACATTATTATACTAATCCTAGTTCGTGACCCTCCTTGGTTGTTTTTACATCAAGAGAAGTGGTGAACATTCAAGGGGTTCCTAAACGGAAGCTTATTCTTCCTACCCCATACATGACATCCATGAATAACTCGAGGTGCCTAAATGAAGATCTTAATCTTCTACCTCCTACATGAATTATTGGACTAAGTAATATGTAATACATAACCTAGAAACTATATATATTCATTCGAACCTTTAATGTTGAACTTGTGTTTATATGTTAAAGTAGTAGAATATCATCTAAAACCTAAAACACCAAGTATGATTCTAATGGGCGTATTACCCATGAAAACATTCTAACCATATTGGTTACATAGTGTCATACAAGGGTTACTAAGTTAAAGATGATTATTTTTCGTATCATATTTTATTCTACTTTATGTTGTGTTAAAACTCCAAATTAATAATCTTCCGTTGAACGCCAAACTCACACACCTATGTTTCCTCGTGTAGAAGGACTAGGTGCTCCAACTTAATCCATCCACCAAACTCGCTCGCGGGATTTCAAGTAGGAAAGCTTGCAACCACCGTGAGTATACTCGATCCCTTTTTCCCCTTTACACTTTGGGATGCAACATGTATAATTATGCAAACAACTTTTGAACTAAACATACTCAATCTTTGAACGAAGCATGAAACTAATGTGACTTACTTGCTATTCTTGTATGCTCTATGAACGATTTGGAACGTTATATGCTCATTGACTTTGCTCGCCCACCTTAACAATTATAGCGCTATAGGATTAACGCCCCGCCCGCTATTCTATTGGGTATTGTTAAGTTACCACTCCGCTGAACTATTGGGATTAGGCTATTTTATGCGTTGTGTTCTAGGGTTTGATCATATTGTACGCCAAAATTGCATACTAATAATCACATATTATGAATCATGTTGGATTTGAGTTTTATTCTATTATGCTATGTAAACAAACTTGTATACTCGCTCATGCTTTTGCATTGAAACTCTATTTTAATACATGTTGCAGGTTGATTATTGAAGTATGGATGAATGATGAAACAAGTTTAGGGTGGACTAGATACACACCTTTAATCTATTTATCTTTTGTTGATTTGAATTCAAACAATGTTGTTATTTCCATTTTAAATGTTGTATGACAATTTAGTTCTTGCAGTGAAATTTGAATTCAATTAAATATTGTCACATAGTGTTATGATGTTTTGAGCAATTTGTTCGTATCATCCCGATGTTTCCGCCATCGGTTGGGGTGTGACATAACTGACTTTAGTACCATATGACCATTGGAATTTCTTTGTGTTTCCATGCATTAAACCTCCATACTGATCAGGCATGGAAGCAATCTATGGAACATTTTAAGATACACCAATCCTCATATGGCGCTTTTGTCATACCGTCTGGTATTCGCAATCGATAGAGATCAAAGAGATATCAACTACATATGCTGACGTACTTCATTTGGAGAGAGGGTACTCTAGAATTTTATGACTAAAGATTTCTGATAGGAATAGAAGAAATGGTTCCTATGATTTTTGTCTGTAAGTTTTACCTTACGCTTAATATCTAAGGTTCTTGTGGAAGATTTTAAAGGTTTGCTATACTTACAATTTATGAAGGATTTATTGGTACCCGAATCAAAACAGAACTCTTAGCATTTATATTACTGATAAATGATAAGGAATGTACCTGATGACATTATTGATGTGAACTGCCTCAGGCATTTATCGGGAGAGTTGGAGCGCTTCCATTCTTAGGCTTTCTATCCTTAGTCGTACTTCCTTTGACATAGTTAGGGCATGTAGTCTTGATGTGGCCCTTCTCACCACAGCCGAAACAGACTGCATTCTTTATGTCCTTGCAATCCAACGTTTTATGCTCACTTATTTTGCAGATCCCACAAGCCCTAGGCTGCGATTGGGATTTTGATTCGAACCTGCCCTTCCCTAGATGGCGCTTCTTGCAGGTCTTGCATACAGCTTTCTTCTTGGACTTTTGTTGGTTCTTATTGAGCTCAAGCTTACCCTTTTTCTTAGAAGTCTGGGAGTTATCTTCCTCCCTTTTCCTTTTTAGTTCATTCTTTGCATTCGAGGCATAAACAAGATCCTTCTCGTGAGTAAGGAAACATGGTTTTAAATGGGATTTGGAGCAAGTAGCATTGGGCTCTTTGAACTTTTTCACGACCTTTCTTACAGCTGCGTCTATCATAGCTTGGAGAACATCTTATTTAATTTTGGGGTTCACAATTGTAGCATCATTAGCATGTGTCGCATCATCAATAGCGCGATTGACGGTTGTCTTATCCGAGTTTGTCATACTCAAGACTTGGTTCCTAACACCAAATGAAACAATTACTTAGTTGCAATCCCACAACCGCTATTCCTCATCCTGATGACCTAACATATACTACCCATGGTATCATTAAACCCTACAGGCTAATATAGTATGAACATTCTTAATGAATGTTATTTAAATATATAACAATTATACTTAGCCTAGGCCATAAAAGACCATTAATGGCATTTAAGGTTTGGACCTAGTCTATCACCTTTTTGACAGGGGATCACAATGTCACATCTGTCTTTATTATATTGTTGAATTTGGATAGCTTGAAAGCTTGCCATAAGGATATCAGAAAAGAGTGATTCCTAATAGATATAAAATATCTATCTAAGATTTGTTGAAGCTGTCTCTAAAGTATCATCGGCCAATTTACCTTGCGTTATATGTCTAGAGTCGTAATCAGGCGGAGACGACAGTTTACAGCATTTATTGTCCACAATAGACTTATCTGTGCTAGTATCAAACAAATCCCCGCATAAACATCATTGATAAGGAAAGGTACCTGTTATGATGTTATAATTCTGTACTGCCTCCTGGGTATTCATCTGGAAGACTCACGCGTTTGTTTTCTTGGCCTCACCAGGCTTCTTTACAAGTTTTGGGCAGTTGGTTTTGATGTGCCCTTCCTCATTACAGTTGTAACAGGTCGCGTTCTTCAACTCCTTGCAATCTAAAGTCTTGTGACCCTTGGTCTTGCAAATTCCACACAATTTAGCACGTGGGTCGATTGTACATTTTCCAGAATGATGCTTTTTGCAGTTACTGCATTTAGGTCTGTTATTAGATTGACTCGAGTTTTTCCTAAACTCAGAATCTTTCCTGTGCTCAAAACTTCCCTTTTTCTTCTTGTCAGATCGATGAGAGTTCTCCTCTTCTCTTTCCCTTTTTCCCTCGCTAGAAGCCTTAACAGACTTATTCCTGATTGCATCTAAAGTGAGAGATAAGGATAAGTACACCACGGACCTATATGTGGTAGGCCTAGATGCCTTGACATTTCCCTTAATTTCTGGTGCTAGGCCTCCAATAAAACACGCTATGCGTTTAGGTTCATGGGTGACTAAATAGGGAACTAGACGGGACATAGTGCTGAAACTTGTCACATATGCCTGACAATCTAAATCCTTCATAACAAGAGTCAAGAAGTATGTTTCTATCTTTTCTACCTCATGCTGAGGACAAAAGTTTTCCCTCATCAGTGCAATGAATTGATCCCAAGATAATTTATAAAGTAGGATCTTCCCCGTGGCTTGGATCAATGATCTCCACCATGCCAACGCTTCTCCTTTGAATGATTGTGAAACAAACTTCACAATATCCTGCTCTGCACAACCACTGATGTCTACTACTGTGTCCATCTCATCCAGCCATGTCATACAATCGATGGCTCCTTTTTCTCCAGTGAAGTCTGTAGGATCGTGTTTGGACCCAAAACGAGTCGATCAGAGGCGTTCTACTCAAAATGAAAGGCGTAAACAGACATAATGAGTTGAATTCAGCTAGATATCACTATTAACTGCCGTTTATATTGATCTGGAACAGTTTTACAGCAAGACGACACTTCGACAGAGCTTCGCCGTCGGAAACACTCTTCTCTAATCCCGCTTCAAATGAAACTGATCTAACCTATATATAGACTACCTGATTCCGCTTGAACAGACTCAAGCGGAATATCATTTCAAGCGAAATCATAAACTTAAACGATATTACATGTTTTAAGCGGAATCACATTGTAATTCCAAGCGGAATTACATGTGATTTCTTCAAGCGGAATTAATGCTTTGCCATTTTTTCTCGAACTTTGTGCCATGAACAATGCAAGACTCGATACAAGACGAAGTCGACAGACGCATGCACCAACAGACTCCCCCTCGAATGTTGACGAGTCTTAAGTGTTGAGTCTTCAATCTTCGGTCTTTATCAGTCTGATCGCTCTTTGAAGTATCTGACCGTGTAAGCATCCTCAAACTTTATCTCTTTCTCTTCTTCAGCATCAACAGACTCCCCTCGAACAAGCTTATCTACTCGGATGTCTTCAGACTCCCCCTTTCGATATGCTGGGATCGCAGTCTGGCTTTTTGAAATCACAAAGTCCTCAGGTATCGGAACCTGGCATTCTATCACAGAGACCTGCACATTCTCTACCCAAAAATAAATTTCACAAATTTAACAATTTACAAATTTATCTATTCAAACTTCCTTTCAAAATAAACCAGAATGATCTATCAATTATAATTTCTGATGAACCACATGTAAGCAAATATTCAAAAATATTTTCTCATTTTAGACACACACATCCCATCACCACATGCTCATCATGTTTAGAACTTGGAATTTTGAAAATCAGCTCTCCAACATCAGTTGTCGAAAATCTTTTTGTATTTTATCAAAAGTTTATGCTAAAACACACTGAAAATCTTTTTGAATTTTTGAATGAAATGAAATGCAGTAAAGAAATATTTACAGACAATATTTTTGTGAGTTTGTGCAAGAGGATCATATCAGTTTTTAACAAGTCACAAGTACCGTTGAGCTTAGTTACACATTAAGAATTAAACAATTCACTTAGATTGCCGATATACTTATCCACTTAAATTCTCACACAAATTTCAACTTATTCAGGATATGAGTTAGGTGTATTAAGGACTTAAACTCATTCATGTGTCCCACCTCTTGAATATACTCCGGTATCCAGATCCCAATATTCAGTCTTACAGGTGAGTATACCACAGATGATATCTGTAAGGGGTTAAATTGCGAAACCGTGAGAGCTCAGGTCAGAACTTCCGTTCAGCAGAGAGATGACGGCTCGACTTTTGGTAGGTCCCCTTTAGAGGATCTTTTTTACAACAGCATTGATTAGCAATTTTATTGTCTCATCATTTTATGCTGAGGGCGGCGCTATATTTCAAGCAAGCAATAAAGTATTCTCCGGGGACTAGGCCATTGCTTCTGCATTATCAGAAGTCCTGGGATAATACCCCAGATATCACTGAGCATAAAGACCTAGTATCTCAGAAAGAGGGACCTTTCAAACGAGATTTCAGGGGTTACCTATATATCCAAGTAGTGTTCCCCACGAAATAAGCAAGTTTGAATTTAAGTTTATATCCCGAAAAAGCTTACTAAATGTGTAAAAACCTATCGGCATATCATCAGTGAGACTGTTTAACGCTATTTAATCATTACATTTCTTTAGCATACTGTAACTGTCTACTGATGTACTATCATTTCCTCTTCTTTGACACCAAAACTTATTTTTGTATTTTATCATGTTTTTGCCTTTTTCAAATTTTCTAATGTTTTTGGATTTTCAGAAAACTCTTACTCCCCCTAAAATCCAAACACATTTTAGGAAATTTGAAAACAAACTGTATAACCAGTTTGACACTCTACCTGTACAGTTTTTAAACAAAATGACAACTGATATCAAATCGCTTCAAGTCACCATCCACTTGGAATAAACAATCAGAACTCCCCCTTACACAAAACTATTTTCTCATTATGATTTCAAAACACTTAAGTTTGTTTTAACCAAAATGATTTTTCCGGAAAATAAGTTTTGTTGGGGTTACCACTTGTAGATTAAGGGTTCATCACATTGTTTTCCAATCATTTGTAGAAAATCAAGTACAACTCAATGTCCCTGATTTACCACTTGTAAGTCGAAATTTCTTCAACCACTTGTAGATTCATTCATCAACCACTTGAAAAATATAACAGTTTAAGAAAATACCACCTGTATCTTTACCAACTGTACCACTTGTAAGAATATCAACCAAGAAAGATGCCGATTCCTGCTCCACGCTTACAAACCTGGGAGCTCCGGTAAGTCAGGATTTTTACATATTAAACACAGACATCCAAGCCTCAGCAAGCTTGGATGTAAGCTTATCAAGTTCACTTTCAGTCAGGGTGTATGTTGCCTTCTTTGTTTCATAGAATTCTTTTACCCCTTTGACCTTACCCTCAACCATTTTTCCAAAAATCTTTTTCACATTTCCATTAAACGCTTTCTCGACATCAAATTCTTTCTTCTCAGAATAGAACTGATTCGAGATCTCAACTTTCCCAACTTTTGATTTAAAATTCTCAGCCCTCAATGGTGGAAAATGAACATCATCCATTGGAGGTACTGAGTTTTCATCTTTTAACTCAACTTGTGGCTCGTCTAACTTTGTTGATTTAGATTCATCGCCAGATTTCACATCAAACTTTTTAACAACCCACATTTGGTTGTCCTTAGCTCACTTTTTGTAAAAATGAGTCTTTGAACATTCACCAACTTCATATGTTGAATTTTCAAAAATTTTAAATTTTTTCAGTTGGTGATTCAGTTTTCTCAACAACTTTTTCTTTGAGTTTTTTAGAGACTTCCTATTTTGTTTTTGATGCTTGAGAACAGTTCCATGCAATGTGACCAGCTTCATTGCACTTGTAACAGGTTCTTGTCTCCTTTCTTTGTTTAGCTCCATTCTTCACATTCTCTTGCTTCTTGGCAAGGAATTCTCTGTTTGATTGCTTCCAGAATGGGCTTTTTGCTTCTTCTTCCGAGCTTGTCCCTGAAACAAATGTCATTTTTTGTTTTAAAATCTCGAACATATTTTTCGTTTTTATAATTTTCTGGTGGAATAAATCCCAGACCTTTCTTTTTGAAATTACCGTTATGGTTTAGTTTCTTTTGAAAACCAGAACCAGAACCGTAACTTTTTTTCTTGTTTAAACGTTGTTGAACTCTTGAAGTGTATTTTTTAGGTTTCTCAGTAAGATTTACATCTTTTATTTCAAAAATATTAATTTCTGTTAGTTTGAAAACTTTTTTGATCTTTTCAAAATTAACACTTCTTATTGGAAATTCCTCATCAGAATATAATTTGTCTGAATCAATCAATGTATATGCCACTTTGATTGCTTCATCTTACAAATTAGATTTTGATAACAGGAATTCTTTATTGTACACCCGTTTAACCAACGACTTTGAACTGTTGACTGACGAACTCGAACTTTTGACAGAACTTGAACACCCAGACTCGGACTTTGACTCAGACTTTAACTCCGACTCCTCATCTGTATCCAACACCTGATCGACCACCTTTTTTTATTAACTCAGACTCATGATCAGTGTCAGACGATGTAAAAACAACGTCAATGTTTTCTGGTAATTCATTGGTTATATCGGACTTTAACTTTATATTGACTGCCTTTTCGACTTGCTCCTCATTCGGTTTTCTAGGAGAATACCCTTCCCAAATCGGAGGCGGACACTTGTTATAACTAACACTCTGTTTCTTACCAGTATCCTTCTACTTAGGCTTCTTATCTTTAAATGCTTCAAAACCTGCAACAGTTGGATAAATTCGATCAATGAGATAATCAGAACTAGAATAACTTTGCAGTAAACGTCTAATTCTCTCATTTTCAATCTTTTCTGTCTCCAACTCCTGCTGCAACTTGGCACATTCCTCAATATAGTGATTTATCGCCTTCTGCTTTGTCATCATCACAGCATTCATCATGGTCAATGCATCTTCTCTTTCTGAATTAGTCTTTTGTAGACCAGTTACTGTTTTATTTAGCACATCGTAAGATTCTTTCACGTAGTTAAGATTGAACAATAATTGTTCTTTCATCTTTTCTTGCTCGCTCAGTTTCTCATCTTTTTCTGCACATTGCTTGCAAGATTCTAAACACTTTAAGCAAGGCTTGATGACTTCCACAATCTTTTCAACTTCGATGACTTTCTCAACCTCAATCACTGTTTCAGCTTCAATCATCTTCTCAGCTTTAACTTCTTCATTTTGAACAGTCTCTTCCATTTGATCAACACTATCACACTTCATTTTCTTTTGTTCTTTTGCTGCTCGTCTCTCCTTCAGCTTCTCCAAGCGATCTGTAAAATAAAACTGAAAACTTTCAGGAGATAGATGAGTTTTTGCAACATTCATATGTCTTTCTTCCTCATCATCACCACTGTCATCAGTTGGTGATTGATCAAAATCTATTATCTTCTCAGAACTATCATCTGAAGAACTAGAATCAGATGGTGTTTGATCAAAATCTAATGTCATTTCAGAACTATCATCTGAAGTAACAGAATCAGATGATGTTTGATCAAGAACAGTTGCTTCTTCTGAACTTTCATTGGATGAAACAGATTCTTCTTCTTGATTCTTCACATGAACACCAATCACTTTCATCCATTCTGTAAACAAATCAGGCTCTTGAACTATCTTTGTAATGAAAGCTTTAAACTTCCCATTCTCATCTACAAACTGGTCCCAGCTGAACCCTTTAGGTAATTTTTCATCATCTTGATTTATTAGACATGCTTTACTGTCAGCTGAAATATATTTGTCCCAACTGAATCCAGGAGCCATTTTCTCATCATCTTGATCAATGATACCAAAATAGGCTTTCTTGTTTGCATCTTCGATCATTTTCCCATGAGCAGTTTGTGAATCTTTTTGTTGATGCGGTTGATGAGCAACCTGTTGATATATGGCTTTTCGATAGTAATCATCTTTTCCAAAAGGATTCTTTGCTCCATTCGCTTCCTGATTTTTGCGTTCTCTTTTGAAATGACCTTTCTCCCTGCATCGAAAACAAGTAACTTTAGATTTATCAAAACCTAAAGTAGACACATGTGCATCCAAAAAATCATTTCTTCTTGTGATCATTTTAAATTCTTCTGCTCTTCTCAAAACACTAGCTAGACACCATTTGATGTCCATGAGCTCCATCTTTTCAGCGTCTATCTGATCGTAATCCTCTTTCATCAGCATAGGATTTCCGATCCTCCCTGCAACCAAACCTTCATAGGATTGTAGCACAGTTGGAAGTAACGCCATGTGATCTTTCGCAATTTCTTCAGAAAAACTTTGACCATCTGGAAGATTCAATGCAATGTTGCACTGTATCATACAACCATTTCCACTTTTTGAACTTTGAGAATGAAAACTTGAAGTTGAACTCTTTGGATTAACATTCGGATATGAAGAAAATCCACTGCTGCTATTTGACTTTTGATCAACAAGTCCAGATGAGTCTCCAGCACTAAAAGCAGTTTGAATTTTCGGACTCATTTCCGTCTCTTGAACATTTCCTTTGTAATACATTTTCACATCTTGTTTACCACTAGGATTACTCATCCTCGCAATCTTTTGTTGTTCAAGATCTTGACCCTCAATCTTCTCGATGAACTGAGAAATCGTCAAACCATCATAAACTCCGGTGTTCTTTAAGATCATCAAAAATGTACCCCATTCTTTCTGAGGTAAAGCATCAGCTAATTTGTCGACCCATTCTTCTCGTTCTTTGGTTATGCTTAACAATGACATAGAACGCACTAAGTGGCAATATCTTTCAATCAATTTCTTTGTATCTTCCCCTGGTAGACTTGTGAATAGATCAAATTCTTTCTTAAGCAATGACTTTTTACTTTTTATCATCTTATCACTTCCCTCAAACTTGATTTTAAGAGCATCCCAAATTGATTTTGAAGTTTTGTCATGTTGAAGCAATACAAAGATGTCTTCTTTAATAGCTTGCTGAAGTAGACTAATCATCATCTTTTCAGCTCTGTACATATCTCGTTCTTTGTCAGTGAATTCAGATATTTCTTTTTCAACTTGCAGATCAGTACGTGGTAGTACATATTTTTTTCAAAATACACTCCCAAGATCTCAAATGATTAGCTTGAACCCAGTTCTCAAACTGATCTTTCCAACCGTAATACTCCTCAATGCTCATTAGTTTCGGGGGTTTTTGTGTAGTTCCAGTCTCATTTTCCAAGTTCATGTTTTGAGCAATGGTAGCCGGAGTAGTCGGGGATGTTGCAAATGCGTTATAAAATTCTTCACTCATGGTTAGTAATCTTCTACATAGCCGTAATGCATCTACTATAGCGTGTGTTTGACTTCTCATTACACTATGTAGGCCTGTAAACGAACCGAACGAACACAAACATATAATTGAACAATTTCTTTTTATTCATGTTCGTTCATTAAGAAAATGAGTATGTTCGTGTTCGTTTAAAACCTAAACGAACAGTTCATGAACGCAAACGAACACAAATGAACTTAACTGAACAAATGATAAACAAACACAAATGAACATACTAATGATAAGTATTTTTTTTTTAATTGTGTATAATGTAGTGATCAATTAAGATACGTTCCATTGGAAAGCCTATTTTTTATTAATAAAAAAGTCCAATTACTATTTAGTTATATTTTTATAAGTGGTTAGAAAGCCCCCTTTATGTTTATATTAAGATAAATATAACTACTTATGTACTTATTAAAGTTTAAACAAACATAAAAGAACGTAAATGATCGAACATAAGCGAATGTTTACAAACATAAATGAACGAACAAAATGTATGTGTTCGTTCGTTTATTAAATAGATAAACGAACTTCCTGCCGAACAAGTTAACGAACAGTTCATGAACGTTCGGTTCGTTTACAGGCCTAAGTCACCATGGTTTTGTCACTTTGTGAATTTGGCCAAATGCTATCATAATAATTAAATGGGTTGTTAATAGTTTGGTCCGGTCAATAGGTACTACCGTGTCAAGTGGGTTGGTGGATTAAACTTATAGTTTATAGTATTTCTTTTGGTAAATTTTAAGAGTGATGGACTGTTTTCAACAAAAAGCTGTTACTATGATGATTTAAAATTTAAATCACTCATTTTCGTTTTGCTGATCTAATAGAAGTGAAGAAGGTACAAGGAATATAACAAGATTATATTAAAATGTATGAAATCACACTTAAGTATCTAAAAACTCAAGTAATATAACAAGATTATGTTGATTTGATTATATGGAAGGTGGGTGCTAACTTAATCAGATTCTTCGGTTGATGCGTTTCTGAATGCGGATGCTACTCAAGATGGTGGAAATGAGGTGGATCTTTGGAGCTTCAGTGATCTTCCCGTCATCTTGGATGGATCGTTCTAAGCTATTGTAAATATTTTCGCCGTTCACTTGAAAATATATCTTTTAAGATGTTTTTACTTTGATGATGTGTTTCGTATATTAATCTTTGTTTTTTGTTCCAGGTTTGGTGACGATGGGCGGACAAATAATCATGGTGTGTCGATTTCGTTCGGTTATATGCAGAGTATATAGCTTAACAATCAACTGTGTTATGATTGTAAGATCATTACATATAATATAAATATGAAAGATTAGTCCTTTTTAACAACTTGATTTAGGCTCAAAATCTGTGAAGTCTAATGATGTATCTGAGAAATCGACTTCACGAAAAAGGAAAAACCAGTAAAGAGGCATCCGACAGCGCCCATGGGTCAAATGGGCTGCCGAGATCCGTGACCCGCGAAAGGGGGTTTGTGTGTGGCTCGGAACTTTCAATACTGCTGAGGAAGCTGCTAGGGCCTATGATGTTGAGGCAAGAAGGATCCAGTGTGCGCAAAAGTGGCTCTGGAAATATATGTATTAAGGTATCTAAACATTAATTCTACACAGATTATTGTATTTTATACTAATCGATCTTCTGTTTCGTTTAATGATGCAGAATTAGGATAAAGCAATTGACCAAAAAGCCCTACACGACACCTTCTCTACATTCGGCAACATTCTCTCTTCCAAGATCGCTACTGATTCAACCGGTCAGTCAAAGGGCTACGGATTTGTGCAGTACGACACTGAGGAATCCGCACAACAAGCTATCGAGAAACTCAACGGCATGCTTTTGAACGACAAACAAGTGTATGTTGGCCGTTTCTTATGCAAGCAAGAACGCAAACTAGCTATGGACAAGACCAAATCCACTAATGTCTTTGTTAAAAACCTCTTTGAATCAACAACCGATGAGGATTTACGAAAGGCGTTTAGTGAATATGGAACGATCACCAGTGCGGTTGTGATGAGGGACGCTGACGGTAACTCCAAATGCTTCGGGTTTGTTAACTTTGAGAGTACCGAAGATGCTGCTAAAGCTGTAGAAGGCCTTAACCGACAGAAGTTTGATGAAAAAGAATGGTTTGTCGAGAAAGCGCAAAAAAAGAATGAACGGGAACAGGAGTTGAAACAGAAGTTTGAGCAGAGTATGAAGGAGGAGGTGGACAAATCATAGGGGTTAAACTTTTATGTAAGGAATTTAGATGATACGGTGACCGATGAAAGTCTCAGGGAGTACTTTGCGCCTTTCGGTACTATAACTTCCTGCAAGGTATGTTTATTAGAAAGCACTAGAGACTTATACATTAACGAAGTTTATGAACTGGGAGTTATATTTTGTTTTTTATAAACAAGTCATGATCGCAGGTTTGTTGATAGTTATGTCTTTTACATTATTACCGGGGACGCATAAAATAGAAAAAAAGATGATATTTTTATATTATATGCATGCAGGCACAGTTTTCACAGATGCGTCCAATTGCAATGACGCTAGCTGGAGCTCCCTCGCATGCCAATGTTTCCTTCTGGCGGTCCTGGTATGGGTCAACAAATGTTTTACGGTCCTGGTAGTGTGTTCATATAATACTTTGTAATAGCACTTATAATGGTTCCACATTTGTTGAAGATGTGGAATGGGCTTATCCTCTTCTAGTTAATGAATTGTGGAGTTGAACTTAAAGCAGATTTGAGGTGCATATATATTTTTTTGAGGTAGGGGTTACAATTGTATTGGGTTGAACCGAAGAAACCAAACACGTATTTATTTTTGTCAAAAAATATCTTTATTAATTACGTAGCTTAAACACGATGCGTGTAATCCATTCATATTAAACAAGTTTTTTTTTTTTTTTTTTTTTTGGGGGGGGGGGGGGGGGGGGGGGTGTATAAAGCGCTTGTAATCAAACCGAAAGCCAAACTGGTTAGCAGGTTGAACTTATTATATATATATATGTGTGTGTGTGTGATTTTAATTGTAAATCGATTGATGATGAGTTGATTTGTGAAATGAAATGAGTTAAAATGTCATAATAGAACACTGTATAATTAATTAAACTTGTTAAATAGATGAATTCGTGGGACTTACTGGGTATGGTTGGGTATGGTTGTTGTTGTTGTAAATAGATGAATTCGAACATGACTGGTTTATTAAATGGATTAGACACAATAATCCAAAATTAAATTATTTTTTGTATTGGTTTAAGTCTTGTTTCAGATTGTGTCAAAAGTTAATAGATCGAAAAGGCTGCTGATCCAGCTTTAGAAGAGGTAAGCAACGAAAGACACAACGGCTGCAAGTAAAGCAGGTACCTGCAACACCGTTCCGTTGCTATCCATTGATGGGGAAGTCTCTGGTGCCACCCCAAACTCCTGTGCCCTGATTCCAGTATTGTTGAAGGCTATGAGCACCATAATGGTGAGTGTAGTGGCTAGCTCGCCACTTTCCATTTCGGTGAGTGCAGAGAAGATAGGTTTAGTAGCTTGTATGAGTGTTGGAATTGAAGAAGGATTAGAGGTAGTTTAGTGGGGATTAGTGGAGGAATTTAACAAGTGGGTATCAAATTAGGAGACCTTTAAAAATACATGTAGATTCATTTTTCCAATGTCTGTGTTAATCACTCTCTTTGATATAATTCGACTGTATACATAAATGAATCATTATATCAGATATTATATTAGATGTTTATTAACATGAGTGATTTGATCATGCATGGTGAAATTAAATTTGCATGTCAAGAATTGTAATTTTATTGAGCATGATTTCTGGAGCACAATTTTTTTAATCTATTAAAGCATTTAGTTTAATAAAATCTTTTAATGTAGCAAACCTGGAAACTAAAATCTTTCTTATTTAGTATGTTCTTTGATGTTTGTTCCTTATCATTCCTTATGTTCTTTTAAATTAGATTGGCTAAACGTATCTAACTTGATACCTTAAATTTTCTTTGTACTCACTTCAAAAATTCCAAAAACATCCAAGGCATAGATAGATCAAAAGTTAAGCTAAATCGGAAATAAGGCCTTTCATGTATGAGTCGAATGTAGCCCAAAAGCTATTTCTGAATGCATAGAAGAAATGCGAATATGGAGTCCTTAAGGTGCAGTATTCGTGTTTTCTGTTGCATCGCGAATTTGGTTTTAGTTATGACCGAAAACCGAACCGCTCCGTACATAGCCCTAAACTCACCAACCTAAGTGATATGTTTCCTGCCGCATCGCGCGGGTAAACGACTAGTGTATATATATATATATATATATATAGGGAGGGGCTCATGCGAGAACTCCATTTATTGCGAGAACCAATGTGAACACAACCTAAAATAGCTAAAAAAACCTAACCCCCCCCCCCCCCAAAACCTAAACCCCCCTCCCTCCCCCCCCCCCCCCCCCCCCCCCCCCCAAGCTAAAATGCTAAAAACTAAACCCTCAAAAAACCTAAAAAAATCAAAAAAAAAAATCTAAATTTTTTTTTAATATTTTTTATGCTCAAATATCTACTTTTAGTGGCAAAAAAAAAAATTTAAAAACAAAAAAAAAATTTAGTTTTTTTTTTTGCTTCGAAAAGTAGCGATTTTTATATAAAAATATTAAAAAAAATTTGTGTCATTTTTAGCTATTTTTAGGCATTTTTGGTTGTGTTCACATTGGTTCTCGCGGTTCTCGCATTAAGAGGTGGTTCTCGCATGATCTTCTCCCTATATATATATATATATATAAACTCTACATTATATTAAAATTATTAATATCCCACCGATATCTCACCAGATAAACTATATCTCAAATATTGGTCCTTGACCGATATTCAATATTTTACCGCATTATATGCATAGACTTGCATAATACTTTTTTTTTTTATCTAAACATATACATATAACTTACCTGCAAGTCCTGATTACATACATCCATACATACAAATCCCAAACATACATGCCCATATACACGTCCCCTTTACTTACACGCACTTCGATCCCATACATACATACACATACACACACACACACACATACATACATACATACATACATACATACATACATACATACAAGGAGGCGTATGGATCGATCGTAGGAAAAAATAAATAAACATGTTATAAGGGAATTAGGTTGTGTGATTTGCCCGCATGCCTTTTTACACATAGACGTATGAGCTAGCTACCCCCATGTTAATTAATTGAACCACATGGACTTCGGGTAACTCTGTATGTTAAGTTATATATAGATGTGTGTGTGTTTTAATTAATGAAAACTTATCTTTTTACTAGAAAGATTTTTGAAAGACTTAGCCTTTGTCTCAAACAAAACATGCCATATAATTTCCCTCTATCCGGCGACGTACGGAGGCGTATGGATCGATTTTAGGAAAAAGTAAATAAACATGTTATAAGGGAATTAGGTTGTGTGATTTGCCCGCATGCCTTTTTACACATGGACATATGGGCTAGCTACCCTACGGTAAACTTATCTTTTTACCCATGTTAATTAACTGAACCAAATGGACTTCGGGTAAATTTGTATGTTATGTTATATATATATGTGTATGTTTTAATTTATGAAAACTTATCTTTTTACTAGAAAGATTTTTGAAAGACTTAGCCTTTGTATCAAATGAAACACGCCATTTTATTTCCCTTTATCCGGCCCATACATACGTTTTGTGTTTTTTCCTTCTTTACGTCAGGTTATCAAGACAACTGGGACGAGATATGAAAGAGTGTTCAAGCGTATTGAAAAGACTATTGTAGAAATAAATATAATGGATTAGATATCATATTTTTATTAAATTGTTAAGCCTTTTTTTTTTAAATTAATATCATATTTATATATAAGGTCAAACAAATTACACCAAGATAGCCGGTAATACTTTTAAAAATTAATGGAATTATGTTTTTGATCTGACTCTGTAAAAGTGACACGTCAGCTCGTTCCAGGTTGGGGTGTTACAATTATTATAGGTAACAAAAGTCCTCAAATCATAGGATTGATTTTTATAGTCCCCCAAATTTGTGCGGTTTATCTAAGGATCAAATAAACACAAAACTGTGAGTAGATCTATGTCTTTTCCTTTTTACCATTAAACTTTAGAGGTGTATCATGTGTCGCAATTTCTCATATTTGATAACTTTAATCCTCAACACGCAAGATCAATGTGTGATTATGTGTTATATACTTGTACCTGTTTGTTACTCGCTTTGTATCTCTTGTTTCACATGTGGATCTCTCTGAGCGAATGATTTACTGAATCGACTGATGCATTCATGAATCAATTTGGTTTTCTAAACAAGAAACTCTTAAACAATGGTGGTTATTATTGTTCAGCACACCTCATATCTTCAACAATAATAAATGATGTTGGTGATACCTAGTTCAACCCATGGCCATGGGAACCGGTCAACCAGTGGATCCACATGTGAAACAAGAGACACAAAGCAAGTAACAAACAAGTACAAGTATATAACACATAATCACATATTGATCTTGCGTGTTGAGGATAAAAGTGAACAAATATGAGAAATTGCGACACCTGATACACCCCAAAAGTTTAATGGTAAAAAGGGAAAGAAATAGATCTACCCACAATTTTGCGTTTATTTGATCCTTGGATAAATCGCACGAATTTGGGGACTATAAAAATCAATCATATGATTTGGGGACTTTTGTATAACCTAAAATTACCTATAATAATTGTAACACCCCAACCTAGAATGAGCTGACATGTTACTTTTAGAGAGTCAGATCAAAAACATAATTCCATTAATTCTTAAAAGTATAACAAGGCTTAACAATTTAATGAAAATATGATATCTAATCCAGTATATTTATTTCTACAATAGTCTTTTCAATACGCATGAACACTCTTTCATATCTCGTCCCAGTTTTCTTGATAACCTTACGTAAAGAAGGGAAACACAAACGTACGTATAGGTCGGATAGAGGGAAATAAAATGGCATGTTTCATTTGATACAAAGGCTAAGTTTTTCAAAAATCTTCTAGTAAAAAGATAAGTTTTCATAAATCAGAACATACTCACATATATATAACATAACATACAGATTTACCCAATGTCCATTTGGTTTAATTAGTTAACATGGGTGACGTAGGGTAGCTAGCCCATATGTCCATGTTTAAAAAGGCATGCGGACAAATCACACCACCTAGAATCGATCCGTACGCCTCCATACATCTGGGCCGGATAGATGGAAATAAAATGGCATGTTTCGTTTGAGACAAAGGCTAAGTCTTTCAAAATCTTGCTAGTAAAAAGATAAGTTTTCATAAATTAAAACATACACACAAACACATATATATAGCAACTTTACACTAATAATTCAGTGATATATCGAACAAAATATCAGTGATATATTAGTTATATCAGTCAATATCGGCGATATTATGGTATCGATATTCTGACCGATATTTGACACCGACAATTTACTAAGGGACCCATATGACCGATATATCACCGATATTAACTGCATAAATGCAAGTGTTGGAATTTAGTATACGTGGACTAATGGTTATGTACATGTGAATACATGGTTTTTAATATAAAGAGTTAAATGCCATTTTAGTCCCTGTGGTTTGGGCGATTTTGCTAGTTTAGTCCAAAGGTTTCATTTTTCGCATGTGGGTCCAAAAAGGTTTCAGCGTTGCCATTTTAATCCACTAGGTTAACTTCATCCATTTTTCTGTTAACGAGAAGGGCAATTCGGTCCATTTTATATGTAATTCTGTTAACTAAAAGGGCAATTCAGCCATATAAAATGACTGAATTGCCCTTCTCGTTAACAGAAAAATGGATAAAGTTTAACCTAGTGCACTAAAGTGACATCGGTGAAACCTTTTTGGACCCACATGAGAAAATGAAATATTTGGACTAAACTGGCAAAATGCCCAAACCACATGGACTAAAAAGGCATTTAACTCTAATATAAATGAGATTAAACGATGTTAACCACATTACTAACGAGAATGAAATGAAAGTGCAGGTATCTTGATGTTGGACTCACGAAGATTCGACATCGTGAATGTAACGATTGAATGCGGAAAGATATCCGGATGGATGAGTATATATAGAGAGGATGTGATGTGGATGTTAATTATATATATATGTTTTAACTTATGTAAGAAATCACCAATTACTAATGATGTGGATGCATACGGTGACTGCAGGTTACATGGATAATCATAATCATAGAATGCAAGTGGTTGGAGATCGAGTCAGAACGTAGATTGTACGGGAGTGTGTGGTCGTGTATTTTTGTAAACGTATGTTATGTTTATCTCTTAAATGAGAATGAAGGATGTAAGTCTTGTAAAAGGGTCATTTCGAATGGTTTTTAAGCATGTTGGAACGTTTATAAGAAAGAAATTTTATGATTCGCATTTTTGTTGCGTGTTTTCCGTTAAACAATTTACGGTCTTAAGGTTCGCAAACAAATTTTGCATCATGAACGAAGACCAGGTTTACACTTTAAAGATGGAGAAGAACACTAGACGTCAAAGTATGGCAATAACATCAATACAACTAGAGGTTGGTTCCCAAACAAGATCTCAACCACACAGTCATCACAAAGGGTCACCCGACATTACAAGAAGAGGATGGAGTAAGGCTTAGCACGTAAGCATGATGAGGACGTGTGGATTTAGACGGGGGATGATGTCACCAACCGCCTAAATTCAAAACAATTTTCGCAGCTTCCGGAAGCATTTAGGGCCATCTAAGGTTGCCCAGAATATTCCGGAACAACCTACATTTTACTGAAACACCCTTGGAAGGTTCAAGACTAGCATTGAAGGCCTAAGAATGGTCTAGAAATGGCTACATAAATCTACCCAAAAGATGCAGCCAAGAACACTCTAGAACCTTCTTGAAAACTTCATAAATCATTCATGATATTTTGATTTGTAGAAATCTCTAGACTTAGAATGATCTAGAGAAACTACAAGTAGTATAAATAGGGATGTTAGGCTTCATTTGCACTCACCCCACATAACCCACATAAACTCACAACACTAAAGCTTTGTAAAGCCTTATGAAGCATCTTGTACTCTTGTTCATAATGAGCATAAAAGAGTTTGATTATAACTCTAACGCTTCGCATCACACTACTTGAAACACAACAAAACTAGGTTAAAGGCTTAACTTAGAGCTAATCTAAGTCGCCACACGAGAGTTCAAAAGCTAACTCCGTGACACTTGGCCATCTTGTACTTCCCAAGAAAGGTATCTTTTATAATATACAATATGAGACCGATAAGTATTAGCTAGGGGTACTCAAACTACAACAGTTTAAATAATTGATTACAACAAACTATGTAACAATAAAATTCAAAAAATGCGTTTTCAAAACACGATATTTTCCAATAACAAGAAGAAAAATGGTTTACATAACAAGATACATATCCTAGATTTACAAGTATTTTTAGAGAGAAACAATTACCAAAACCAACTATTTGTTATTTAGTATTTGGACAAGATTCATCGTGAAGGCAGGTAATCTAATGAACTACTTTCTGGCCCAACTAATAATTCCTATATACAATATGTATTAGGCTTAAATGTTGGGTTGGGGGCTCCCTTGAGCTATGTGGGTTTAATTTTTGTATAAGTGCTGATTTTTGTAAGCCGTCTAAACTTTTTGAGTCGGTTACATTAAACATAGGTTAATATTTTGGGTTGGTGGTCCCTTATCAGGTTAATATCAGGTTAATATCATCGGCAACCCCTCACCGATTTCTTCCCCAAAATCGGTAACACTTGTGCGGCAAAGGGGTTGGCATTGGTTGCCGCTCGGTGCCGAACCATTTTGCCGACTCCACTCCGGATCCCCTTATCTTTTATTAATTTTAGTTATTTTCTATTAGATCAATAATTCATACATGAGTTAAATTATGTGGTAATATCCACCGGAAAGAGCATCGTGGGACTCAATAATTGCACTTAAAAAAACATTCGATCATTATCACATTGTCCATATCAAAACCACCTCCATTTGTTCTTTTTTTCAAACACGTCCCTTCACTTATATAAATTACACAATGATTCAATATTCCATAGCACATTTACAATACACAACCGATAGTTTCCATAACTCATGAACGAGATGTGGCTTCTTCATTATCTTTTCTAACGGTTTTTTTATTGGGTGCAACGGGGGGGCGCAGCGGGGGCTGCAGCGGGGGGCTCAGCGGGGCCACTCTCACCAGCACCACCACTTGAACTTGCACTACTCATTATATGAACGAACGTAAAATACTCAAGAACCTGGTCAAGCAAACGGATACATCACTTAGAACCCTAATAGAAAACTCACATGGACCCTTATCTTAACCCGAATATAACGATTATCGGAAGACTGGCTCATGACTAACACCATGATCGGCCAAACTCAAACCAAAATCCTATAATGCAAACCCTATAGTCATCGCCATCGCCATCATCATCATCTTTCCCAAACCAGTGACCCAACCACACAAGCCCTAGTTGGGTTATTTTTCATACACCCATACAATCTGAGATAACGGAACATACCTGAGCTGTCCAAACCAAACAATGGAGCAAGAAACCCTAAATAAGCACGTGATCAATACGTTAGATTCATCAACAGTTATTAGAACTCGTCAAAACCATCAATAAATTACTACGAACCTGAGATCGATGAAGAAGAGGGAAAACAATACTCTCCTCCAAGTTTATCGTAACCCTTATACGAAACCCGTCATTTTGATCCAAACTTGTTGAGAAAAGTAACATTGCAGTTATATCCACTGATGAGTTCTGAATAAACAAGCAAACTGCTGTTTGAGACTAAATGAGACAAACAACTAATGGAATTCTAAGCACTGCTTGTGATCAAACATTGATAGTGGTTAACAGCTGATAGTAACAACTGATGATGGTAAACAACTGCTGTTGAAATAAGTAGTATATAGTGAATCAGTTGATTAAAATGCTGTTGTAGAGTGAGTCAGTGGTTGAGGTGTTGGAGAGCAGCTGTTTAGTTATAAGGTCTGATACTTACATTCTTGTAAGTTCAGGGGGTGTTTGTGGAAATTCTTACAACGGATAGTTGTAACTGAATTTAGGGCGATTAGTATAAATAGGGGTTTGCAGTAGTGTGTAATTAGTTAATTACTTTCAATTTTCTTTGTAATTTCTTTCTTGTAATTCAATTTCTTATTCAATAAGATTCAATCGTTAATCGTTGATTCAATTCTCTGGGTCAATTTCTGGGTTGCTTACTAACAAGTGGTATTAGAGCCATTGGTGGCTCGATTAAAAGAAATTGACGTTCAATTCCGCAATCAGAGATCAAAGATGG
Source organism: Helianthus tuberosus (assembly GCA_030545235.1). Lineage (NCBI taxonomy): Eukaryota > Viridiplantae > Streptophyta > Magnoliopsida > Asterales > Asteraceae > Helianthus > Helianthus tuberosus. The sequence continues at coordinate 44,716,626 of CM060358.1, read as the reverse complement.
TGTCAACGAAGTTTGAATTGGAGAAATTTGATGGGAGGAATGATTTCAGTCTATGGCATGTGAAGATGAGGGCTCTTCTGGTTCATAATGGTGTGGTAGATGCGCTGAAAGGAGAAGATAAACTTCCTGAAGGCTTAACTGATAAAGAGAAGAAGGATATGCTCGAGAAGGCTCATAGTTCAATCATATTGAGTCTTGGTGATCGAGTTCTTCGTGAAGTATCAAAGGAGACGTCTGCTGCAGGGATTTGGGCAAAGTTGGAGTCGTTGTATATGACTAAATCTTTGGCAAATCGGCTGTATTTGAAGAAGAGGTTGTATACATTTCACATGTCATCTGGAAAGAGTCTTGAAGATCATACAGATGAATTCAACAAGTTGATCTTGGATCTTGAAAATATAGAGGTGGTGTTGGATGATGAAGATCAGGCCATAATATTTCTCACTTCTTTACCATCATCATATGAACACTTTGTGGATACATTGATGTATGGTAGAGATTCTCTATCTATGGAAGATGTATTGTCTTCTTTGAATTCTAAAGAATTGAAGAAGAGGTCAGATTCTAAAGAAGAAGGTGGAGATGGTTTGTTTGTGAGAGGAAGGTCAGATCAAAGGAATTACAGCAGTGGCAGCAGAAATTCCAGGTCAAAATCCAAGTCAAGATTCAAGAGGAGATGTTTTGTTTGTAATTCAGAGAAGCACTTCAAGAAAGACTGTCCAGATTTCAAGAAAAGAAAAGGTGAAGGCAGTTATTCAAGAGGGCAAAGTAGTAATTACTCAAAGGGGCAGAGTAGTCATGTAGATTCTGATGATCAGTCAGAAGGAGGTTATGACAGTGCTGATGTTCTTGTGGTCACAAGTGAATGTAATCAAGAAAAATGGGTAATGGATTCAGGATGTTCATTCCATATGACACATCTGAAAGAAGCCTTCAAAGAATTGAAGATGGTGGATATGGGGTCTGTAAAGCTTGGAGATGACAGGCCTTGTCAGATTCTTGGCATTGGTACAGTCACAATGAAGACAGAATCTGGTATCACATTTGATCTCAAAGATGTGAGGTACATCCCTGATCTTAAGAGAAGTTTATTATCTCTTGGTACTTTAGAGAAAATGGGATATCATGTTAGTCTTAGAGAAGGAAAGGCCAGGGTCATAAAAGGGTCTATGGTGGTGCTCAGTGGTACTAGAATCAAGAACAACATTTACATGTTGGATTGTAAAGTTGTTGATGGAGTGGCTGCTGTGGCAAGTGAAGAAGGTGATGATGAAGCCCTGAAGTGGCATAAGAGACTTGCTCATATAAGTCAACAAGGCCTGATTGAGTTGTCCAAACAACAAGTTCTTGGTGATTTAAAGAACTGTAATATAAGCTTTTGTGAAAGCTGTGTTTTGGGCAAACAGAGAAGAGTAAAGTTCAGTAAGGGAAAGCATATTTCTAAGGGAGTCTTAGATTATGTTCACTCTGATCTGTGGGGGCCAGCAAGAACCGAAACTTTGGGGGGTGGAAGATACTTCTTGTCCATCATAGATGATTACTCAAGAAGAGTGTGGGTTTATGTGCTTAAACACAAGAGTGATACTTTCAAGAAGTTTCAAGAATGGAAAGTACTGGTGAAGAATCAAACTGAGAAGAAAGTGAAGAAACTCAGAACAGATAATGGGCTGGAGTTTTGTAATCATGAGTTTGATCAATTTTACAAAGAAAATGGTATAGCCAGACACTTAACCATTCCTGGTACTCCACAACAGAATGGTTTGGCTGAAAGAATGAACAGAACTTTGTTAGAAAGGGTGAGGTGTATGTTAGCAACTTCAGGAATGCCAAAGAAGTTCTGGGGTGAAGCTGTATCCACTGCAGCTTATTTGATCAATAGATGTCCTTCATCAGCAATTCAGATGAAGACACCTATGGAGATGTGGTCTGGTACTAAACCTGAGTATGAAGATTTAAAAGTTTTTGGGTCTTTGGTGTATTCTCATGTGAGTGATGATAAGTTGGATCCAAGATCTCAAAAGTGTGTAATGCTGGGATATACTGAAGGTGTAAAGGGATACAGGCTTTGGAGGTTGCAAAATCCAAAGGTGATAGTGAGCAGAAATGTTCAGTGCAGGGAGAATGTCTTATACAAAGATGTTATGGAGTCAATGAACAAAAGTGTATCCAAGAAAGATGATCTTCAGTTTGAGGTGGAGCCAGTGTTAAACAGACCAAAGGTGAATGTTGAAAGGTCTAGTGCAACTCAGGGTGAAACAAGTCAAAGTGGTCCTGGTTCAAGTCAGGATGAGACAAGTCAAAGTGTACCAAATTTGGAGGATTACATTTTGGTGAGAGACAGGTCAAAAAGGAGAGTTATGAAACCACTGAGATACAGAGATCAAGAAGATATTTCTGCAGTTGCCTTTGTAGCAGCAGAGAATGAAAGCATTTATGAACCACTAACTTTTGAAGAAGCTGTTAATTCAGAAGATAATCAAAAGTGGTGTCAAGCAATGGATGAGGAGATGGATTCTCTGTACAAGAATGGTACATGGGAGTTAGTAAACAAGCCTAAAGACCAGAAGTTGGTGTCTTGCAAGTGGATCTACAAGATTAAGGAAGGTGTTAAACCAGGAGAAGATCCAAGATATAAAGCAAGATTGGTGGCAAAAGGATTTACTCCAAAGGCAGGTGTTGATTACAATGAGATATTTTCTCCTGTAGTTAAACATGTCTCAATTAGAATTATCTTGTCCTTGGTTGCATCATTAGATCTGGAATTGGAACAATGGATGTGAAAACTGCATTTTTGCATGGTAATTTGGAGGAGCAGATCTATATGGCACAACCAAAGGGGTATGAGGTCAAAGGCCAAGAAGATAAGGCATGTTTACTGAAGAGGTCCTTGTATGGACTAAAGCAGTCTCCCAGATAGTGGTACAAAAGATTTGATGAATACATAGTGGGCAGTGGTTTCAGCAGAAGTCCTTATGACAGTTGTGTGTATCATAGGGAGTATGACAAGGGTAAATTTGTCTATTTACTCTTGTATGTTGATGATATGCTGATAGCTTGTGAAAGCAAAAGCCAAATAGAAGAAACCAAACAACTGTTGATGAGAGAGTTTGAAATGAAGGATTTGGGGAAAGCCAGGAAGATACTTGGTATGGAAATCCACAGAAACAAGGCAGAAAAGGTGTTAACACTGTCTCAATCTTCTTATATTGAGAAAGTGTTGAAAAATTATGGAATGGGAGAGTGTAAGCCTGTTACAACTCCTCTTGCAACTCATTTCAATTTGTCAAAGAAAGATTGTCCTCAAACAGATGAAGAGGAAGAATACATGAGCAAAGTTCCATATGCAAACACTGTTGGAAGTCTGATGTATCTCATGGTCTGCACAAGGCCTGATATTGCATATGTTGTTAGTGTGGTGAGCAGGTACATGGCAAATCCTGGTAAAAATCATTGGGCAGCAGTGAAGTGGATTCTCAGGTATTCGGCAGGTACAAAGAAACTTGGTTTAAAGATTGAAAATCATGCTGAGAAGGAGAACATGGTCAGTGGTTATGTTGATTCAGATTATGCAAAAGACAAAGACAATGGCAGATCAATAACTGGGTATATGTTCTCAGTGATGGGTAATGTGGTTAGTTGGAAGTCTCAGTTGCAGCATGTGGTTGCATTGTCCACAACTGAGGCTGAATTCATATCTTTAACAAAAGGGGTAAAAGAGTCTTTATGGTTAAAGGGTATGGTTGCTGATTTGGGTGTAAGTCCCGTAGAACGGATCTTTCAATGATATCAAACCTAATCTTGTGAGAGTGCGGAAACCAAACACAAGACGATTCAAGATAAACCGAAAAATATAAAAAACGAAGAACAAACCGAATCACCTTTCAAACTTGCACACGATTCTATTACTATCAACTAGCAAAACCGTCTGGTACAAGTTCCTACACCACAATCGAATCGCATCTCTCTGACTCAAGAACTTTTTCGTGACAAGAGGCTCACAGAGGTTCCAACCTAAAAACAAGTTAGAAACTTGTTTATATACTCAACCAAGCCCACTTCCCTACATGGGCTTCCCTTTGGGCCTGCTTGGCCCACATGGCCTAAAGCTTGGCCCAAGTGACCTATAAAGGTCCGAAACCTAATATAAACTAACCGGTAAGGCCCAGTTCGTAACCATAACTCGTTGTATGAATTTGATGCGTCAGTCTCACACTTTAGGGCCTAACAATCTCCCCCTAGACTGATGCCATCAAATTATCTTCATAACATGAATTCAGCAACGTCTCCAACAAAGTCTATAGTTGTCGCTATGTTGCAGATGTTGTGGAAGTTCTTGACTTCTGAAATCGCAGCACTGGGTCTCTTTCTTCTGCTCTTGTGGTTAGCTTCATATCAGGATCTCGATCAGCTTTTGCTTGAAAGTCTTTGTTAAAAAGAATGTGAGAGGAGGATTCTCAGCAGCTCTTTTCTTCTTCAATCTTTGTCTTTCAAGCAGGTTCATGGTACTTTTTCAAATGTACTTTCACTGTCAGACGACGTTTCGTATCCGGTTCTTCTGACTCAGGTACATCTTGTTGTTGAGCTGCTTCAAGCTTCTTCAGCAACTAACAACATCTTAGTCTTCATCAACCCCTGTTCTTGATTGAAACCAAGTTCTGCACATGCTCACAAACTCATAAGCAAACATTTCTTATGCAACAGGGAGAGTACCATATGAACACTAGGTACATCCAATTACTTGTACTTGGATTTCACAATTTAAACTCTTTCAACTTTTGATGATCAGTCAAATATTCAAGAACGGTTATAATTTTTTTTAATTTTAAGAAAACAATTAAACACTCTATTTTTAGATTTTTGGTTTTATAGAAAAACAAGACACTATTTTTGTATTTTTGATTTTTTTAAGAACTAGAAACAAATAAAAACACAAAATATAAACACCTACAATAATATACAATTACAATTGCAACGGGATCAAAATTCGTTCTCAGGCAGACTAAGGAACACTTTTCAGTACGAGCCTAATCAAACTGGTCTATGCGATTGCCAATATGTTTGTCCACTTAAACTTTAACGCTCAACTTTCAATTTTTCAACTTCGTGATATGCTTAAGGTAATATTATACTATTATACCCGTGTATCCCATTCCAAGGCATACCCCCGCGATCAAGGTAAGCACAACGATTCATCGTAGCAGGTGAGTATACTGATGTCATCCTTTTGATTTACAACGTTAGACCATTGGTGACAGGTCAGTACTTCGTACAGCAGAGCGACCAATGATTATGTCCAACGAGGGAGAGTGTTGGACCCAGTATGGCCTAAAAACAACTTCTTTTCACGTAATATGGCAAGTGATTTCAGTAGATGTGAAAAAGATGTGCGGAAATGGGAATCAGACTTTCAAGAAACAAGACCTACAGAATTATCAAGTTTATATCACTTTGAAACAAAAATGGTTTACAAGGTGATTGTAAGATTATTACGAGTACAAATGAATCTTGAATTCTGTGGGTGAGAGGGCAATGGAGTTTTGATGTATGTATGAATGATAAGCTTCAAACTCACTTTGCTTCTCCTGGTTGAGCCTTCTATTTATAGAAGGCTTGGTGCATGAATAAACAACAGTTTATTCATGCAATAAGTCCTGCGAAAAGTGCCCAATTAACATATTCATTGAATCCAACGTTCAAGTTGTCTTTTTCATCATGATATCAATTAATGTCAACTTGCTTCGGTAAGTGTGGCAGGACAGAGCCAATTTCAGACAAGTGGGGTATTTCATCAGAATTCTGTAAACCACTTCATCAGAAATTCTGATGAACAAATCATCAGAAAAATCATGATGATCAGAATCGTCAGAGACTGATGATATTTCATCAGAAATATCATCAGATCCATCAGAAATGACCTTTTCTGATAATCCAATTCTGCTCTTGATCAACTTGTGATTCTTTGAAGTAGATGCTGTGCATTTCAGTTGTCCCATCTGATCTTCTTTTTCTTGTTCTTGATCTTCAGGACTGTGATCTCTTCATAGATACAGTTGATTGTGATTTTCTTCAATACTTACAAATAAAGTTTCCTAACAGTTTCCCCCTAAGTATTGTAAGAAAATGAACTACCTCTATATCTTAACATAAACAACTTTCTTTGAAAAAAAAAACAACTGAATTGAAAAACATAGAACATAGTCAAACCAACCATAAATCAGACAAATTTAAAACTTTGTTCAAAAACAGGAATTTAATCTCATCAATTCATTAGTTGATCTTCACTCCACTTTTGTATTTGTCTCCTGGTTTCAGTCTTTTCTTGTGATCAATTGCCTTTTGAGTTTGTTTGTACATTTCTTTGTACCATCCTCTTGCTTCCATCCAGTTCTCAATGCATTCTTCAATTGTTTTTCTCAGATGTTCATTGTTCTTCCCCTTCTTCTTGAGCTGCTCTTGTTTCTCATTCATGCATTTCTTTTATATATTTTAGAGTTTGATTTGAATACCTGCATATATCACTGATTCTGAACAGAGCTTTCTCTTCATTAGCATCTTTGAAGACTACTCCCATTTCTGGTTGGTCAAAGATTGCTCCAGTTCTCACTAGCTTCGAAGGGATCTCAGCTGGAATACTGGTGTTGGGAGGAGGTATTAGCACCTTGTTGCTGTACTCAAAATTCATACATAGATCAAAGTCTGCCAGTGTAACCCTTTTGTATAGCTTTGCTCCTGCACTTTTGAGACTTTCAAGTGCTCTTCTGATCACAGCTGAATTACCTTTCATTTCATCAATGATATTCTTCATTTTGACTATTCCCATCGGGTGAATATCATCAGCCAGATTTGCATCAGTAACCTTTTGTTCACTGTTATCTTTTCTAATCAAGGTATACTTGTTTTGTGCTTCATAACCTAAGATGCCTCCTCCAGTGGTCATAGTATCAATTCTTTCAATTGATACTATTGGATTGGTCATGTGTTTGTGTAGAATTACCCAACCTCCATTGTTTCTGTTTTCAACAATACCTTTGCTCATTGGAGAGAGTGGTCTCTTTGGGTTGTCTTCTGGACCTTTCCAATAGTAATTCTTAGGATGTTCATCAGGGTACATAATAGTGTGTAAATCACCTTTTACCACATCCATTTCTTTGATGTTCCCTTCTGAATCTTCTATCATTTCTTTTCTTGGCCTTTTTGAGGAAGTCACTTCATGTTCCATTCTTCTCTTTTCTTTTGTATCCATCATTATGCTTAACTCTGTTTCTCCAGTGATGGTTGTAGAAGATGGCTGTACTGGTACATGGTCTTTCTGTTGTACCCTTGATGAGTCTGGTTTTGGGACATTTGGTGGAGGACCCATGAGTATCTTTTGTTTATCTGGAGGTGGACCCATGGATTGCTTCTGTTTTTGAGCTGTTGAAGTTTCTGTTTGTTTGGTTTGACATTGTTGAATGGTTTCTAGTTGTTGTTGAGGAGTTTCTGATCTCCTTGCTTGACTTTCTTGTGGAATTGGGGTTTTCAGTTCATGAAGATCAACATTTGCTAGTCTGGCAACATTATACTGCAACCTCTTTACTAACAGATGAACGTTAGTAAGAGCTTGAGTATTTGTTTCTTCTTGTTTCTTCATTTTCTGAAACTCTTGGTTTTCTTGATTTCTTTGTGCAGTCAATTCCATCAACAGTTTCTCAAAAGCCTCAGCCATGCTGCTGTTATTGGCTCTGAGGAACTGTATTTCTTCAAGAATCTTTCCTGAACTTGAGTTTTCTCCTGCAGTTGCAACTTTAGCCATCTTTTTCTTGATATCACGCAGTTCCTTAAGAGCCTTCTCTAATTCTGATGAGCTCTCTTTGTTTTCTGATGACTTTTGCAGTTTGTTGAGGGCTGCAGCATTGTCTTCTGTTTGCTTCTGCACAGCTTTGACAATTTCTGACAAAAACTTTATATCTGATTTTTGTTTTCTGATTTCTTCTAATATCAGATCAAGTTTACCTTCTGTGGCTGTTTTCACAGTAGCAGTTGTGTCTTCAAGTTCCTTGTTAAGTTGTTTAGGGGACATAGATTGATGTCCTTGTGAAATAGGAGAAACAACTGATGTTCTCCTTCTAACACCAGCAGAGAACACATTCTCTGCTGTTCTGAGCTTAAGAGGATTTGAAGAATCCAAATTCTCTATATCCTCACCAGAAAATTTAAACACATTCAAATTCTGGATTTCCTCATATCCTTGAACCTTTTCAGGTTCTCCATGAGTTGTTGAGAAACTCTTAGTTTTCTCATCCAGGTTTCCTTGATCAGTAGGCTGATCTCCACCTGTTGTCACCTCATTTTCCTCCTCAGGATCTAATTCAGAAAATGGGTCTTTGGTTTTACTCACATCTTGTTTTGAAGAAATAGTATCTCTAAGTAAGATTTCATGTTTTCCTTGAATTGATTCATCAGAATCACTCTCAGAATCATAAAATATGTTTATTTTAGACTGGTGTGCACCTGTTTCTCCTATGTGTGAGTCTTCAGCATGATGTTCTTCAGCCACAGGACTCATATTTACATATTCATTAGCTGGATGAGGATTAGATTCACCCTGCTGTTCCATTATTGGTAAGCTTGACTCCTATGCATCATGCTCCATAGGGGACACATGTTCAAAAACTCCTTTGTTCTCTGACTTTTTGTTCAACATTTTCAAGTATTCTGCTCTGTATGGTGATTCTTTTGGTATCAGATTCATCATTTTTTCTAACAGAACATGTACATTATTGTCTGACTTCCAAGACCCTACGGCAGTCCAAGGTCTCATAATTTCTGTCTTCCACATATTTTCTAATGCTGGAATTTCTATGTTTCTTTTAAAAAAAGCATCAGAAATTATGATTGATAGAAATCTTGGAAAGGGTAGATGTGAATCTATTCTTCCAACATTAGTCAGAATTGATCTTCTGATCAGAGTAAATATTTCTGCTCCAAAATCAATGTTCAATCCATTAATGAGACTGAACATGATTGTTAGAATGTTCATATTTATCTGATCTGTACCTCCAATCTTTGACGATAGACACTTGTTCAGAATTTCCATTAAAACTTTCCAGAAGGCAGGTAGCTTGTTTCTCTTGAATTCATTTATTCTTGAAATCTTTGTTTTGTAACCCATTACAGCATCAAGTTGTGAGAACATATCTTCTTTTTCTGGTGCTTCTTCAAAGCTCCGATGTAAGGGTAGTTCCAAACATTCCCTTATCTTTTCTGGTGAAATTTTAATAAAGATATTTCCCCATACATGTGTTGTTAGCTCAGTTTGACTTGAGATTTTGAGAGTTTTTACAACTTGTTGTATGAGTTCTTGAGGTACCTCTCTGGTCTTTGTAAGAGCTTGAGCTATCGGGCATCTGGTTAGAAATTCAATGAGAATTTGACACTTCATATCATACTCTTCGATGTTATCATTCATTGCTTCATTGTTGCTCTTTAATGGAAGAAATTCAGCTTCAGTGATGAAGGGAACTGAGTGATCAATTGGTGGTATGTTGATGTTGATAGCAGCCATTGAGAATTTGGGTTTTGTTTCGGTAAAGTGTTTTAGGGTTTTGAATTTGAAGGTTAATGATGGAAGTCCCTGTTTTGAATGAGGTATTTATAGTGTACACGGACAGAGATTTTTGAGTTTTTATCGTAGGTTGTTTGTGATCAAGGTGTATAATGACACCTTAATGATGTTTTAATCCTTTTAAGGAAACAACCGTTTTTGAAAAACCTTTGGTTTATCTCTAATTTAATGTAAATCCTTTAAAGAATTTTAGAGATTCCAATGATTTTTCGGATAAATACTAATTTCCAACTTGCACCTTTTCTTCTTGTGGGACCCCTTTTGTTTCTAAAAGGTCCAATAGTAACCTTTTGTGTGTCTTCCCTGGTATTTCTCATGATGATATATATATATATGAAAATTTTGAATAAAACCTTTTTAAGAGTTGTATTTTCTGCATATATCATCAGAATTCATCTGATTCATTATCAGTGGATAAATCATCATTTTTTTTTTGAGATGAGATGAGAGGGAATAAGTAGAGTTCTGAGATTTTACTTGCATTGTAGTCTTGCAGTTCTGAACTCCACACCTTTGTTCTGATATACAGGAGGTATTTTTCATACAGCTTGTTCCAGTCCTCAGAAAAAAAAATTAGAAAGAAACTTATTCCTAAAATTTTAGATTTTCATAAGTTTCTTTAAATATGGTTAAAAGTATTGTTTTTCTGATGATATGTTAAACTTCCTGGCTTTCCAAAAAAAATTTGATTTACTGATTTATTGTCAGAATTTTCACAGTTTTCTGGTGAATGATCAGATTCGTGTTGTTTAATGAGTTTTCTGAGTAAATACCAGATTTTCTGATTTGATTATCAGATTTTCTGAGTTCTACTAACTCCTGTCAATTCTCATGTGTGATCCACCAGATTTTCTTTGTTTTTTTTTTTTGTCAGACATGTTGTGTTAGTTCCCCCTAGATCTATTACCATTAAGAAAGAAAAAAAACAAACCTGTTATGCATAAAACAAACAAAACATAAAAAAAACTCCTCCTCCTCTAATACGTTGTACATGCACTTCACATATAACCAAAGACTGGTTATTCAACCGGTGTGATTCGTTGATGGCATCAGGGTGGCTTCACTAATGTTTTCTTGAAGTACCAGCTCGGCCCTTGGATAGCAGCTTCTCACTCCTCCGAAGTCCAGCTGACTTGTGATCACCTTGGTTACGAATCGTGGGTAGATCAGAAAGGGTTGACGGTTGTGGATGTTTGCTTCTAGGTCTCTCATGAGAAACTTGGCATAATTGTAAGGTTTCTCCTGTATTATAGCATGAACCACTTCCATCATCTTATGGGACAGCTCGTTGAAGTGTCCAATCTTCTTGGAGAAGCAGACACTTAGCTGTGTTACCAAAAACTGGAAAGGTGGTATAAAACCAGATTTGCTAACAGCCCTTGACGAGTTAAGTGTATAATAGCCCATTTCAGTCAAGGTCTGTTGCACATTTACCTTCTCCAGAAATTTGATTTCATGATCATCACCCAGTTTGAGGACATTTCTTATTGTTTCCTCTTTTAGGGTGATCTTTACCCCCATGACCTCACTTTCAATCCACATGGAAGTACCACTAAAAATGATTTGAGAGTTCCACCGGAACTCTTGGAGAAGTTCTGGATAAATGGTGACATGTGATGATACAGCAAAACCCAAAGGACTTCGCATGATCATATTGTACACAAACCTGCAGTCCTCCCATGCAAGTCCTTCCAAGTTGGATCTTAATCTAAGATTATGAAGTCTGTGAAATGGGAGAGGGAATTGAGTGGCTTTCATCAATTTTGGGCGACCCATTTTTAGATAAGAAAAATTCTATCGAAGAGCTATTGAAGAGAGATTTGTTGTGAGGTGAGTTTTATTCAGGTTGTTAATATTTATAGATGAAAGTAATATTAACAGCCAACCTTTTTCTCTTCAATTAAGATGATATATGTTGCAGTGAATGTAACAGTGAATGTAACAGTGAATGTGACAGTCTACTAAGCCCCATGTGTGAGTAAGCATTTAATGACTAGGCGGCTACTTTCATAGCTCCTAATGATTCTAGTGCCTACGTGTCACTTAAGTTTCTTATGAAAAAATGACGTTGCATACATTTGCAGAAGAAAAAGAAATTCAATAAACTGAAAAAAAATTGAGACGGTTGATTATCACAGCTGTATGGAACTTCATCAGTATGCATGTTACTTTTCCCCCTTTTTGTTTTTTTTAATTAATAACAAAAAATACAAAAATAAAATATACACAAAAATAAGTAATTACAATATGTGGAATGTGTATGAGGATGGAAAAATTATTACAAATTATTCTGATGTTTCAACATAGTTTCTGATTTTATATCAGAACTTCTGGTGTTTTCACCAGATGTTCTGATATTTCTTCAGATTATCTGATAAATTATCATTTATTGATGATTCATCAGATTTTCTGGTGTTCCATCAGATTGATGGATTGTTTCATCAAAAGCTAGTTGATTTGTTCTATGAAAATCAGAATTTTGATGTTCAACAAGTTGGTTTTCAATTTGTGTTTTTGTGTTTTCTGAAAAATCTTCATCATTTAGATTAACCATGCCTAGTTTGCTGATCAAAAAATTGTGTCTCTTTTCATCAAGAGGCTTTGTAAAGATATCAGCAATTTTATTTTCAGTTGGAACAAAATACATTTCAATGTTACCTTTCTCCACATGATCTTTTATGAAGTGGTATCTGACATCTATGTGTTTGGTTCTTGAGTGATGAACTGGATTTTCTGTTATTGCAATAGCACTCTTTGAGTCACATAGAATTGGAATTCTTGTCAGAGTTACTCCATAATCTTTCAGTTGAGTTTGCATCCACAACACTTGTGAACAACAACTTGCTGCTGCTACATATTCTGATTCTGCTGTTGATGTGGCAACACAGTTTTGTTTCTTGCTTGCCCAACATACCAATTTTTCTCCCAAGAGTTAACAGGCACCAGATGTGCTTTTCCTGTCAATTTTGCACCCTACATAATCTGCATCTGTGTATGCAATTAATTCAAGGTTTGTATCCTTAGGATACCAGAGACCAATTTCTGATGTGCCTTTGAGATATTTAAAAACCCTTTTTACAGCTTTTAGATGGGATTCTTTGGGATCACATTGATATCTGGCCAGAAAGCATGTTGCGAACATGATATCTGGTCTGCTTGCAGTTAAATATAGCAGTGATCCTATCATCCCTCTATAGGTTTTAATATCAACACTTATACCATCCTTATCAGAATCTAACTTGTTCCCTGTTGCCATGGGAGTTTTTGAAACATAGCAGTTTTCAAGTGAGTATTTTTGTAGACTTGTTTTCACATATTTTGATTGACTAAAAAATATTCCATCAATTCTTTGTTTTACTTGTAACCCTAAGAAAAAGATTAACTCACCCATCATACTTATTTCAAAGTGGTTGGTCATCAATTTTTGAAATTAGTCACAAAATTTTTCATTTGTTGATCCAAATATGATGTCATCAACATATATCTGGACCAGCAAAGTATGACCTTTGTGTGTTTTGAGGAAAAGAGTGGTGTCAATAGTTCCTTTGGTAAACCCAGATTTGAGTAAGAAGTTTGATAAAGTTTCATACCAAGCTCTAGGAGCTTGCTTCAACCCATACAAGGCGTTGTTTAATCTGTAAACATGATTTTGAAATTTTGGATCAACAAAGCCTTCTGGTTGGTGCGCATAAACTTCTTCCTCAATTTTACCATTCAGAAAAGCTGATTTTATATCCATTTGATAAACTTTTAAATCCTTGGATGCAGCATAAGCAAGAAAAATTCTTACAACTTCTAATCTAGCTACTGGTGCAAAGGTTTCGTCATAATCAATACCTTCTTGTTGACAGTAACCCTTGACCACTAACCTTGCTTTGTTCCTTGTGATTATGCCATTCTCATCAGATTTATTTCTGAATACCCATTTTGAACCAATGACAGATTTGTCTTTTGGTTTGGGTACCAGATCCCATACCTTGCTCCTTTCAAACTGATCAAGCTCTTCTTGCATAGCCTGAATCCAGTCTGGGTCACTTAGAGCTTCTTTGACAGATTTGGGTTCTATCTTGCTTAAGAACCCAGAAAATGCACACTCATGTGCAGTGGCAGATCTTGTTCTGACACCATCTGCAGGATTGCCTATGATGTCAGAATGAACATGTCCTTTGATCCATCTTAACCTGTTGTGAAAAGTTGTTGGTTCTAATGGATTTGAAGTTTCCCTCTGAACAGGTGCTTCATTTGTGTGTAAAATATCAGAATTATGAGGTTCTGATGTACTACACCTTTGTTCTGCAGAGTTAGTACATGATGGATCTTTTGATTTGTTTTTGAAAGAATTATCATGTTCCAGGAAATCTTCATTTATCATTTCAAAGAGATGTTCATACTTTTCTTGTTTGTCAGAAAAAAATTATTTCTTTCAAGTATTCATCAGAAACCTCTGTTTCTGGTGAGTCATCAAATGAAACATACAGACTTTCTCTGATTGTCCTTGTATTGAGAATAAAAATTCTGTATGCTTTTGATGACAAAGAGTAACCAAGAAAAATACCTTTTTCTGCTTTTCTGTCAAATTTTTCAAGGCTTTCAAAATCATTGAAAACAAAACATCTACAACCAAATGTATGCAAAAATTTTATACTTGGAATCCTTTCATTTATAATGTTGTTGGGTGTTTTGTTGTGCCTTTTGTTGATTATGAATCTGTTTTGTGTAAAACATGCATTTGCTTTAGCTTCTGCCCAAAAGTGAGTGGGCAATTTAGCATAAGCAAGCATGGTTCTGGCAGCTTCTACCAAGGTCCTATTCCTTCTTTCAACCACCCCATTCTGTTGGGGTGTTCTGGGAGCAGAAAAATCATGAGAAATTCCTTTACTTACAAGGAAATTCTCAATTTTTGCATTTTTAAACTCTGTTCCATTGTCTGATCTGATCCTTCTTACTGTTAGTTTTAACAGATTTTCAATTTTCTTAATAAAATTAATGATCAGATCAGGAGTTTCACTTTTCTTTCTCAAAAATTCTACCCATGTGTACCTGGAAAAGTCATCTACTATTACTAGTATGTATTTCTTTCCAGAAAAACTTTCTGTACTTATGGGTCCACACAAATCCATGTGTAAAAGTTCCAAATTTTGTGAAATAGAAGACTCAGAAATTGATTTATGTGAGCTTCTCTTTGATTTTCCCATCTCACATGCTTCACAAATTTTATCCTTCTTTGAGGATATCAAAGGTAATCGTTTTACCAGACCTTTGCTTGCTAGTTTGCTTAGGTTTTTGAAATTTGGCAAGCCTTTTGTGCCATAACCAACTACTACCTTTGTTGAGTTTTGAAAATAAACATAGTTTTGGATGTTCACTTTCTTCTTTGAAGTCAAAATAGTAAATTGATTTTCTTATTCTTTTCCCACTTAAATAGATTTTATTATCATCTATACCTATTAACAAGCATTTTTCTGGTAAAAAGGTTACCTGAAAACCTTTGTCACAGAATTGACCACAGCTTAGCAAGTTATACTTTAAGCCTTCAACATAGGCTACTTTTTCTATGGTCAGACATCCATACCTTATGCATCCATATCCCATGATCCTTCCTTTCACTCCATTTCCAAAATTTACCATTCTACCCAGCCTTGAAACAAAGTTGCTGAGTAAGCTCCTGTCCCCAGTCATGTGCTTGGAGCTTCTTGAGTCGCAGTACCAGATCTGCTGCACATGATGGTCCTGAAATGAAATGATTAGAGGGTTTTTGGTACCCAGGCATGCTTGGGTACAATTTCTGATGGAATATTAATCACTTTATTTCTTCTTCTTCTTGGTTTTGCATCAGAAACTCTGTTATATGCTGAGCCATTAACAGATTTTACATTTTTCTTTTGAAGATGGTGTTGAACAAGCTTCAGTATGTCAACACACATACAAGTTGTATCAGAATTTTCTGATATTTCCTCTTGTAATGGAATGAGTGGATAATTTTGAAAAGATGAGTGAACTGCTTCTGGAGTCTTTACAGATTCTAGACTACATTCACTCCTGTTTGTTTTGAAGTTTGGTTTTTCAAACAAGTATTCAGAACAGGTTGTTTTGCAAGATTCAGATTCTGATACAAATTTATCAGAATTCTGATGAGTTGCTTTTACAAAGACAGTGGGTTTATTTCTATTTGATCTTGTAAATTTTGTATAACCTAAACCCTCTCCTTTGTTCTTTGGTGTGGACTCAATAAAATTTATGAACTCTTTGTCCTGTTGAAAACCTCTTACATTGATTTCTTTGTCATTGATTTTCTTGTAAAGATCTTTTCTTTCATTTTCATAAAACTCAATTTTTGCTCTTTGATCTAAACTATCCTCTATAAGAAGTTGGTTTTCAAGAATGATTTTATTCAAAGTCCTTTGCAACTCATCAGATTTTCTAATATCTGATTGATGTTTTTCTTGCAGATTTAGAAAATCTGACATGAGCTTATTTAGCTTGTGTTCAAGATCAAGATTGTCTAAATTTACCTTTTGTTCTAAAGTTTCTGGTAGTCCTTCAGAAAGTGCCATCAGGCAGAAATTTGCCAATTCTTCTTCTTCATCATCAGAAGAATCATCAGATAACCATGTATCTGTTCCAGCAATTAAGCTTACTTGTCGCTGCTTCTTTGCTTCTTCAAGATTTTTCTCATAATAAGCAACATCCTTCAGCTTTTTGGTCTTGCATAATGACCTCTCTGCTTGCACTTGTAACATACAACTTCAGCCTTCCCTTTATCCTTAGATCTAACCTCTTCTTTAGATCTCCATCCATCCTTCCTTTGTCACTCCTCTGGTATCTCTGGCTACCTCCCCTCAACCTCTGCTTAAATGTTTTGGTGAGCAGTGCTATTGCTTCAGCAAAAGCTGAAAAGTCTAATGTTTCATCAGAAGTTTCAAGATTTTGGCTGTTTGATGGTTGTGGATCATTGGTTGTTATTGATCTTTGTGAGTTTGAGATAAGAGCTAAAGATCCCCCTCTTTGAATGGTTTCTTCAAATATTTCTTCCTCCCTAGGGATCAAGATGCTGTATAAGTCATGAAGACTCATGTTTCCTAGTTCTAAGGTTGATGATAAAGTCATGGTTAGACTTCTCCATTCTCTAGGAAGGGCATCAAGAAATTTTATGTTTCTTTCATCATTTGACTTAGTTATCCCAAATTTCTTTAGCTCGTTTAAAATTTTTGTAAATCTTTGATATGTATCATTTAACCTTTCATTTGGCAAACTTTTAAACCTTTCATAAGATGAGACATTATTTGTTCTTTTGTTTCTTCTCATCCTTTCTCCTCCTTCACAAAGATTTTCCAATTGATCCCATATTTCCTTAGCTGATGCACATGCATCAACTTGTGAAAATATGTCATTGGGGATGGCCATTATTAAAAGTGACTTTGCCCTTTCATCCCCAGCCACCTTTTCCTTGTCTTCCGCGCTCTAGTTTATTTCACTTTTGGGAGCGCGGGAGGCAGGGATAGCTGGTGATTGGTCAGTTGCTAGAATAGCAGGTATATCAGTCATTGGTGTATGTGGACCCCTTTCAATGGATTGAAACAGAGCTCGGTCATGACCATTAAGGAAATTGACCATCCTGATTTTCCATTGGGGGTATTCCTCTCTGACCAGAGTCGGAGGTTTGGACATAGAACCAATGTTAAAAGCATTATTCCAGGATTGAAAGTTGGCCATATTTAGAGAAAAGAATATGAGTGATTGATCGTTTGAAAATAGTTTATTCAATCTGCTCTGATACCAAATGTTGGACCCAGTATGGCCTAAAAACAACTTCTTTTCACGTAATATGGCAAGTGATTTCAGTAGATGTGAAAAAGATGTGCGGAAATGGAAATCAGACTTTCAAGAAAAAAGACCTACAGAATTATCAAGTTTATATCACTTTGAAACAAAAATGGTTTACAAGGTGATTGTAAGATTATTACTAGTACAAATGAATCTTGAATTCTGTGGGTGAGAAGGCAATGGAGTTTTGATGTATGTATGAATAATAAGCTTCAACTCACTTTGCTTCTCCTGGTTGAGCCTTCTATTTATAGAAGGCTTGGTGCATGAATAAACAATAGTTTATTCATGCAATAAGTCCTGCGAAAAGTGTCCAATTGACATATTCATTGAATCCAACGTTCAAGTTGTCTTTTTCATCATGATATCAATTAATGTCAACTTGCTTCGGTAAGTGTGGTAGGACAGAGCCAATTTCAGACAAGTGGGGTATTTCATCAGAATTCTGATAAACCACTTCATCAGAAATTCTGATGATCAGAATCGTCAGAGACTGATGATATTTCATCATAAATATCATCAGATCTATCAAAAATGACCTTTTCTGATGATCCAATTCTGCTCTTGATCAACTTGTGATTCTTTGAAGTAGATGCTGTGCATTTCAGTTGTCCCATCTGATCTTCTTTTTCTTGTTCTTGATCTTCAGGACTGTGATCTCTTCATAGATACAGTTGATTGTGATTTTCTTCAATACTTACAAATAAAGTTTCCTAACAGAGAGGCAAATACCTTTTTGGTACGAATTTGGCTCTTTTAGCATATGGAATTTTCTCATTTTGAGATTTGATTCCTTAGGGTTTTTGTCCTCTTGCGATCTTTTAAGATATCCTGACTGTGTCTAGGTCTGCATATAATCTGGATGCAACAGAAGGACAGCCAAGATATCCCCGGATGATTCAACAATATAAAGACCCGAAACCTCAGACGTTGGCTAATGTGTTCAAAATGTAACATATAAATTTCATCAAATGAGGCATAAAACTAACCCTTTTTTAGTACTAATGTTGGAAAAAGTGTGCTTTTGTCTTCCTTTTGTATTTTCAGGATTAAATGAGCTCAAATTAACAAAAGAAGCAAAAAGACATCAAAATCTAACATAAATACAAGAAAAGGGACAAGACGTGACATGCCCGACCCCACGACAGCATCTTCCCAAGCAAAACAAGAGATCAGAAGCCTGAACACGCCCCGTGCTCAGCCAGCACGGGGGCGTGCCCAAGTGCCAGCAGAAAAGACAAAGTGGTAGAAGCTTCTATTGCCCACCACGGGGCCGTGCTCAGCAGACACGGGGCCGTGGTCAACTATAAGATTCGCACAATCCAGGCAAATCTTCATAGTACAAAGATTCTTCTGCACACGGGGTCGTGCTCAGCGGACACGGGGGCGTAGTCAACTAATAAGACAAAGCTGCATTTAATGAAGAAAGAGAGGACGTGGACACGGGGCCGTGCCCACTGGACACGGGGCCGTGCCCGAGCTTCTGTTCAGCCTATAAATAGGAGTGCTTGGCTCAAGCTCAAACCATCCCTTGGCACACCACCTCTCTCACACTTCACCCACCACCCACCACCACCATAACACCATCATCCACCACCATCATCCATTGTCCATCGTAGAGTGTGTGAGTCGTCTCGGGATCCAAGATTGATCGTAAGAGTTCTTGACAATCAAGGCCATGTTTGCCTAAGTCTCTTACATCACTTGGTGAAGACAAAGTGTCTAGTGTAATACTTTTTATTTCTAATCTTTTGCACTTTTTATTTGGTTTCGTATTAATGACTTTAATAACTAGTTGCTTATGTTGAATGTGATCTTTCTTTATCGTTGGTCCGTGGTGTCTTGAAATTATTTTACTGTCTATATAAAATAAAAGATTTTCACCATTCATATCTCCACGGTCTATATGGAGGTATGTTGGCTACCTGGTCGGGGGTTAAGGGAACGGTTTGGTAAAGGTCTTGCCATTGTTCAGCGTTTAGAGGTCCTGCAATGGACCTGGGTCAAATTTAGTAGGACCTCCTTCAATACTTAACGGTATTGGATGGCGGGGGTCCAAACTATTTGATCCCCTCATAAGTTAACTACTATTAATACTATAACCCGGCTATTTAGGACTGTATCCCTGCTGACTCAGACTACTTAGTCGAGGTTAACGTCACCTCCAAAAGAGGGGCCTACCATAATATTGCATTAATAACTTAATTAATTATCTTCCAATAATCCACCCTTTTAGGATTGTATCCTTGCTGACTCAAACTACTGGGGTGAGGGTAACGTCACCTTCAAAAGAGGGGCCTACTACAATAACTAAGATAATCTCTTAAAATAGTGCAAAAGTGCGGAAATAATCAAAGGTTACACTAGATACGAGTCGGAACCAAGTGATTCATCTTGTCTATCTGTTTTTATTTTTATTTTTATTTTCAGCATTTTAGTTAGTTTTTATTTTTCTTAGTTTAAAACATTTTTCTAAACTTTTTATTTTGATTAGACGTTGAGGATAAACCGGTACTAAAAGCTCTTGTGTCCTTGGACGACCTCGGTATCTTACCAACACTATATTACGCTCACGATGGGTGCACTTGCCCATATGTGTGTTTAGTGTTAGCAAAATATCGTGTTTTATAAATTTAAAACTTGGCTAAAAATAAGTGTTAAAGGGGCTTAAAATATACACCTAATATATATAATACTTCACACGCATCAAGTTTTTGGCGCCGTTGCCGGGGACACAAGGATTTTAAGAAAACTTAAAATCGACGGCCTAATCAGTTTTTCAAAACCATTTTAAAAGCGCGCACATTTTTCTGCATTTTAGTTTAGTTTTGCATTTACAGTAACCTGTACACGGGGCCGTGCTGCAGATTTTTCATAAACACCCAGTAACAGTAGCTTGAACACGGGCCGTGCTCACTGAACACGCCCCTTGCTCAACGAAATCAGTAAATTTAATTAAAACGCCCAGATAGATTCTGAACACGGGGCCGTGTCCAGCCTCTGTTTCCGTTTTTATTTTTGTTTTCTGATCTCGAGACTCAGTTGTGGTCTGCTGAGTGATTCTTATGGATCAATACTCAGGAGGTTACAACTACACCTATGGGGAGGATGATTATAGGGGTAATTATTGCACTAATTGTCGTAACTCACTCTCGGTTCAAAATAATCACTCATATCAACCATCCAATTCATACACCTACTATGAGGAACCCAGGTACGAGCCATCAACTTCATACACATCCTATGAAGACCAAAGGTATGAACCTCCTCCCTCATACTCATATTTTGATGAACCAAGGTATGAGCCTTCATACTCATACTTTGAGGAACCAAGATATGAGCCACCACCTTCATATGCTTATTATGAGGAACCATGGCGTGAACAACCCACCTCATATGAGTATTATGAAGAACAAAACTACGAACCTTATCCATCATATGCTTACAATGAAGAACAATGGTGCGAACCATCTACTTCATATGGGTATTATGAGGAACAAAGGGTCGAACAACCGGATTCAAGCTTAGAAAATACCAATTCTTTTTCTATAACCGAAGTAACCGATAGGATATTATAACACATAAGAGTTATCGATCGTTGTATAAGAGAATCTCGCGCAAGGGAAGAGGAGTCCCGCGCAAGAGAAGAATTAAAAAAAGGAAGAGATAACTGAAGTTGTAAAAATGGAAGAACAAATAAGTGAAAAACCAACACATGAGTTAAACAACGAAAATGGTGAGTCTAACAACGTTAAAATACAAGAAGAGTCTAATTTTGAAGAAATTAATCTCTTGTCACCTTCTTTTGAAAATCATTGTTTAGTACCCACTCATGCTAAGTTTTTAAAAGAGTTAAACACTAACACTAAAATTGACGAAACGGTAAGTGTTAAGTTAACTAATGATCAAACCTCACTAATAAAAGAAGACCCATTTGAAATTAACATTACACCGGTTCCATGTTTCTTTCAAAATTCGTTTATTAGTAATGTCACAATCGATAAAGATCTTTGTGTTAACATAATGCCTAACTACATTTTCGAAAAATTAAGTATTAGTGATTTTTCTCCACTTCAAATACCCATTTTTCTATCCAATCGGAAAGTAATAAAATCAATCGGTATAGTTGAGGATGTATTGGTTCAAACAAATCAAATGGTAATCCCGACCGACTTTGTCATCCTCGATGACGCTCCTCTAATGTTGGGACGACCATTTGTAAAAACTCACGAAGCTTTGAAAACCCGGAAGTTCAACAATCTACCTCTTCAATTAGGGGCATTTAAAAAGAGTGTCGATCTTGAGCGATCAATGAAATATCCATTCGGAAATGACGACCCCCTAATTGAAGATGAGCCAGAACCACCTGATAAAGTGGGTCTAGCCAAGGACTCTTATAAACGTGGCGCACCACGGAGGCATTCCGCGGAACTATCCGTAGTTTAGTTTAGATTAACCTTTATGTTTTCTAGTTTAGTTTTTAATTTTCAGGAATAAAACACACCCGGGATGGTGAAGGATGATAAGGGAAGCTTGAACCAACACCCCATACACAAAAACAGAGCCTCCCGACGATTTTTCTTCATTACAGCAAGTTCAGCACAGGGCCGTGCTCACCCCAACACGCCCCGTGCCCATGGTTCTGTAGAAAATGCCCAGTTCAGGTACCTGGACACGGGGCCGTGCTCACTGGACACGCCCCCGTGCCCAGCCTTCTGTTTACTTTTGGTACTGGCAGTCTGGACACTGGGCCGTGCTCAGCCAACACCACCCCGTGTTCAGCTACCCAGTACCATAAAATTTTGCTTTTTCACACCTTTTACACATTCAATCAACCTAAAAACTTATTTTTGGGACACATTGAGGACAATGTGTAATTTAAGTGTGGGGGGGATGCTAAAACCCTGAATCTTGCAAGTCCTACATACAAGCCTTACACAAAACTCTATTGGAACCGCTAATCACCCCAAATTTTTTTCAAAAATTTTCATTTTTTTCTTGTCTAGGTTTAACTCGGGAAATTCAAGTTCTCAAAAAGGTTATATTTTTACGAATTTACAACCGATAGCGTCGTGATAAAAAGAACCAACATAAGAAAATTATGAAAAGGCATGACAAGCTTAGTTAAAATTTGATTATATATACTTGATCACATAAAAACCCATTCCCACAAAAGTGAGTTTTGAGCCTTTATTGAGCATACAATTACATATCATTAGAACTAATTGCTCATTTTTCGTTTCTTGTGTGAATAGCCGCTTGGTTCTTACGACTCTAGAACTTGCCATGACGATACATTCCCGGTCCTTACCAACTTAAACCCGAGTAAGTAAATGATGGAGGCATTAGGACTACCCCTTTTTATTTTCTACACCATTATTTTTCTTTTTTTTACCACCTACCCAAAATCCCCCTAGTTAACCCCTTTGAGCCTAAACATTTTCATTTCATAACCCAAACCAAACACCCTTTTTACCCACCAAAACCTTTTTCATTTTTACCCCTTTGTTTTAGTAACGAGTTCGATTTTTCGTATGACTTTAAAAAAAAAATTATGTTGATGATGAAGCAAAAGAAAATAAACAAACAAGTTCATCAAAAATAACTTTGTTTGAATAAATAGCTTCATCAAAAATAAAAGTTACAAAAATAGAAAGTCATACGAAAACCAACACTTGTTACGCTTTTTCGCCCTTTTTCTACTAACCACTAACCACCAACCCAACCACCTACCTTTAACCCATGCCTAACCCTTAACCCACAAAGTCCTCTTGATATTTACAAAGGTATATAAGTTAAAAAGGAGGAGGATTGATTGCTTGGCAAGCCTATGGTAGGAGTAAGTTCCATGCCGCTCTCGAGTGATCCACAAAAGTACATTTTCGGCCGAGTGTTGAGTGATCCCCGTGAGGTATGTGAACTTGTATATAAATAGAATTTTACAAAGGCATGTTATGCCCTAATAAGTAATTTCTCTTATGAAAAGTTTTAAATAAATCATGACGAATAGGATTGTAAATAAATAAAAATAAAATTAAATAAAGAATCTTGGAAATCCCGACACTCTACGACAAGCCCAAAAACCTTCTTCTCTACCCATTCCGTTTGTCCGTGGTGTCTTGAAATTATTTTACTGTCTATATAAAATAAAAGATTTTCACCATTCATATCTCCACGGTCTATATGGAGGTATGTTGGCTACCTGGTCGGGGGTTAAGGGAACGGTTTGGTAAAGGTCTTGCCATTGTTCAGCGTTTAGAGGTCCTGCAATGGACCTGGGTCAAATTTAGTAGGACCTCCTTCAATACTTAACGGTATTGGATGGCGGGGGTCCAAACTCTTTGATCCCCTCATAAGTTAACTACTATTAATACTATAACCCGGCTATTTAGGACTGTATCCCTGCTGACTCAGACTACTTAGTCGAGGGTAACGTCACCTCCAAAAGAGGGGCCTACCATAATATTGCATTAATAACTTAATTAATTATCTTCCAATAATCCACCCTTTTAGGATTGTATCCTTGCTGACTCAAACTACTAGGGTGAGGGTAACGTCACCTTCAAAAGAGGGGCCTACTATAATAACTAAGATAATCTCTTAAAATAGTGCAAAAGTGCGGAAATAATCAAAGGTTACACTAGATACGAGTCGGAACCAAGTGATTCATCTTGTCTATCTGTTTTTATTTTTATTTTTATTTTCAGCATTTTAGTTAGTTTTTATTTTTCTTAGTTTAAAACATTTTTCTAAACTTTTTATTTTGATTAGACGTTGAGGATAAACCGGTACTAAAAGCTCTTGTGTCCTTGGACGACCTCGGTATCTTACCAACACTATATTACGCTCACGATGGGTGCACTTGCCCATATGTGTGTTTAGTGTTAGCAAAATATCGTGTTTGTTGCCTTCGGTTGAGAAACTTTAACTGTTTCAGGTTTGTTAGTTTTAGAAACACGTTTTTGTTCCTGAAAAGCTTTGCGTTTGTTTTTGGCAGCGTTCCAATCCCCATCAGAAGGTTTAACCTTGGGATTCACATTCTTCATTGCCTTAGGTGAAGATACCTTCATTGGCTTAGAATGGTATTTATCCTTTGGTGTAACCCTCTGATTTTGCACATGATAGGGTATATAAGGACGATGTGTGCAGTTTCGAGCAATGTGACCAGCAATGCCGCAATTGAAGCATGTTTGTCTCTTCATGTAGAAAGTATTCTGATCAGCTGGATTTGCTCTTGCAGGCCTTGAAGGACGAACCGGTCCTTTCTGTGCTTGTTTGTGTTGCACATTTCCCGCAGACGAAGATGAATTGGGATGTCTGTACTTATCGTTTGCAGAGGCCTTCTGTGGTGGAGATTTCTTTTGATTCTTGTTGCTTTGCTTAGACTGCAAGTCTTGTTTAGAAATCTCACCTGTCTTTCCGAAAGCTTTGTTAGCACAGTCAAATGCATATTTCTCACATTTTCCATTATAGACTGGCTTAACAAAAGCATTTTTCACATCACGGGCCTTTTGAGGACTATTGCTGCCCGTTGAGAACTGTGGAGAGCCTGCTTGTCTTTGATGTTCAGGCTTCTTCTTTCTGCGTCCTTTACTTGCTTGCTTTGGCTCTTGTTGCTTGATCTGAACCTTTTCATCACCAACAGAAGATTCAGATTGTTCAGCTTGCGCACTTGGAGCCTTGTTCACGCCAGTCTTCTCTTCATCCTTCATGTCATCAGCTAAGGAACACTTTTCTAGGTCTGCATATAATCTGGATGCAACAGAAGGACAGCCAAGATATCCCCGGATGATTCAACAATATAAAGACCCGAAACATCAGATGTTGCTATCTATCAACGCAAGATTTAAGACCATAAAAACATACACCGTTGGTATGTTACCCACATGGTACATAGTTTGTTATGTTTATATCACTTAGTATCTTTTATCCTTTTGAGCGTCAAGCCTATCAACATATCGCAGTAGATCCTAGTCTTTTCAGCTATGGCACCTTACATGTGTTAGTCAAACCCTTTAACACAAACATTTATTTCACTTCCCATATCATGCAATTTCTCTTTTTGGCTTTTTCATTTTTCTAATGTTTTTATATTATTGTATTGATGATCACGTTCAAAGTGGTAGCCGGAGATATGTTGAAGTTGCAGGTTTATGGTAGTCGTCGGAGCCGTGAAGTTGAGTTGAGACTGTGATGAGTCGAGACATGGGTGAAGATGTGAAGATGACTCGAGACTGGAACGGTTGCGACTCGGGGAAGGTGTAACTCGAAACCTGTGGAGATTGACTCGAGAATGGTGATGAAATGATGGGACTCGAAACCTGCGATATTATAATTGGAAACAGTGGACTCGAGACAGTGGAGGTGGATGTCAACAACTTTCCAAAAAAAAAATTGAGACGAGAATGATGTAAACAGATGATTTTATTTATAATTTTTTAAATTAGGAAATAGTTGAAAATTTTGAAAAAGATTGAATCGGAAACAGTTGTTTCGAAAGTAATGGAATTTTCAAATCACTTTTTAATTTCAAATCTTTTCAAAAGATAAAACAATATCCTCACTCCTTTAACAACTTCCAAAACGAATCAAACTACCAAAATATAACGATTTTTGATAAAATTTCGATGAACACTACGAAGAACGCGAAGAACACCGAACCAAAAATAATGAAAATTTTGAATCTTTGATATCACACCGAGCCTAGAAATAGGTTCTAAAGGCTCTGATACCACTTGTAAGTCCCGTTAACCGGATCTTTCAATGATATCAAACCTAATCTTGTGAGAGTGCGGAAACCAAACACAAGACGATTCAAGATAAACCGAAAAATATAAAAAACAAAGAACAAACCGAATCACGTTTCAAACTTGCACACGATTCTATTACTATCAACTAGCAAAACCGTCTGGTACAAGTTCCTACACTACAATCGAATCGCCTCTCTCTGACTCAAGAACTTTTTCGTAACAAGAGGCTCACAGAGGTTCCAACCTAAAAACAAGTTATAAACTTGTTTATATACTCAACCAAGCCCACTTCCCTACATGGGCTTCCCTTTGGGCCTGCTTGGCCCACATGGCCTAAAGCTTGGCCCAAGTGACCTATAAAGGTCCAAAACCTAATATAAACTAACCGGTAAGGCCCAGTTCGTAACCATAACTCGTTGTATGAATTTGATGCGTCAGTCTCACACTTTAGGGCCTAACACTGGGAATCAGGTTGGATGGTGTGGAGGTGAATTGTGATAATGAAGGTGCTGTTCAGTCGTCAAAGAATAGTGTTTTTCATGAGAGAACCAAACACATCAATGTGAAGATGTTTTGGATCAGAGATGTGGTGACTTCTAAGGAAGTGGTGGTCAAGTGGGTTGGAACAGATGTTAATCCAGCTGATGTGATGACCAAGGCTTTGCCAGGTGCAAAGTTTACATTTTGCTTTAACTCATTAAGTTTAGGTTAAACTGAATTGTTGCTTAGGTGGAGATTGTTGAGAAAAGTAGCATTTCAGTTATATTCACTGATGAGTTCTGAATAAACAAGCAAACCGCTGTTTGAGACTAAATGAGACAAACAACTGATGGAATTCTAAGCACTGCTTGTGATCAAACACTGATAGTGGTTAACAGCTGATACTAACAACTGATGATGGTAAACAACTGCTGTTGAAATAAGCAGTATATAGTGAATCAGTTGATTAAAATGCTGTTGTAGAGTGAGTCAGTGGTTGAGGTGTTGGAGAGCAGCTGTTTAGTTATAAGGTCTGATACTTACATTCTTGTAAGTTCAGGGGGTGTTTGTGGAAATTCTTACAACGGATAGTTGTAACTGAATTTAGGGCAATTAGTATAAATAGGGCTTTGCAGTAGTGTGTAATTAGTTAATTACTTTCAATTTTCTTTGTAATTCAATTTCTGATTCAATAAGATTCAATCGTTAATCGTTGATTCAATTCTCTGGGTCAATTTCTGGGTTGCTTACTAACAAAACTAAACCCAACGGTATACTCTGTTATCGTTTTTAGTCAAGAAGAATTCGTTACACTAATACGAAACCCGTCATTTCGATCACAGCTGTACACAGTTTTGAGTCAAGAAGAATTCGTTGGAGAATCAAGAATGAAAAGCATTTTTACATCTAGGTCCTCCAACTATACTTTTATAATAACTTGTTCCCAAAGGTTTTTAAAAATAAGTTTCCAATAATTAATCTTGTATACTTAAAAAAAATGAGTTGAGTAAGAGTTGACCTAACTACTTAAAATATTTACATATAAAAATGTGTATATGTATACATAAAACTGAAAATTACAGATAAAATACCCGATCCGATTAAAGCACTTTCGTTCTTATACAAAGAATAAGAAATTTGGAAATAGGGAAAATTAATTCAGAAAGCCCTAGCACATCGGGAAAAAATGATTCAGAAGCTGATAATTTTTTATCAATATTAAAAGATGAAAATTTCTTATCAATATATGAGATTGTAACTTCTCATAAATGGCATATTAAAATTAAACTATTAATAGATAGTAATTTTTCAATTGAATTAGTTGCTTTACTTGATAGTGGAGCAGATTTAAACTGTATTCAGGAAGGAATAATTGCTACAAAATATTTTCATAAAACTACTCATAGAGTTAGTTCTGCTAGTGGAGAACCACTAGGAATAAGTTATAAATTACCACAGGCCTATATTTGTCAAAATAAAGTTTGTATTCCAAACAGTTTTATGTTAGTTAAAAATCTAACAAGCCAGATTATACTTGGCTCGCCATTCTGGAAAAAGATTTTCCCAATAAGACATATTGATGAAAATTTTATTATAGGAACTTATAAAGGAAAAGAAATAACCTTTCCTTTTGTCCATAAACCAATTACTAGATTTATAAATGACATTGAAGAATCTTTAATACAAGCCAAAGAAAATCAAATAAATTTTCTTAAAGAAAAAATCAATATTTTTACGATAGAAGAAAGATTAAAGAATCCTAAATTACAGGAGAAAATAAAATTAATACAAAGTCAATTATCTTTACAAATTTGTAATGATCATCCTAATGCCTTTTAGGATAGAAAGAAACATATTGTTTCTCTTCCTTATGAAGACGACTTTAATGAAAGTCAAATACCAACAAAGGCAAGACCGTGTCAAATGAATTTCGAATATTTAGAATTATGCAAAAAAGAAATAAAGACTTTAATAGATAAAGGTTTAATAAGACCTTCAAAATCTCCATGGTCATGCACCGCATTTTATGTCAATAAACATTCAGAGCAAGAAAGAGGAGCTCCCAGGTTAGTAATAAACTACAAACCTTTAAATAAAGTTTTAAAATGGATTAGGTATCCTATACCTAACAAAAAAGATTTATTAGATAGGCTAAATAATGCTATCATATTTTCAAAATTTGATTTAAAATCTGGATATTGGCAGATTCAAATAAATGAAAAGGATAGATATAAAACTGCCTTTACAGTACCTTTTGGTCATTCCTGAATGTATAAAATCAGGCAGAAGAGATTATTTTCTCATTATCTTTAAGAACCTTTAATTGATTCTTATGATATTGTAAAATTGTAAAATTTTCTGAGAGCCTATTTGCTCTTTCTTCTGGATGCATATCATAATTTTGCATCAGATCATAAATTTGATATTGTCTAGCCCTTATCATGGCTTCTAAATCATCAATATCACTTTGAATTATTTCAAAAACTATTTTTAAAGGACCTTTAATCTTCTTCATTGGACCTGCAATTATCCACAAGAAATTATAATTCTTTTTTCTTTAAGTATCTTTATTCGATACTTAAATTCATTAATACAGTCATAAAGTTGAGAAATTTCTTCAAGCCATTGTTGATGATTCATATAATGATCATTTAATATTTCGCTAAGTCTGTTTTTATAAAATAATTAATATAATTCATATTCATTTATTATTCTTGTTAGATTATTGTAGCTAAGAATTATTGATCCCTTACTCATTTAAATATTCTCTTGTTAAAAAATCAGGTAAACTATTATCAGTTCCCTTTTTGTAAATTATTTCAAAATCAAACGGGGCAAGATGAGATTACCATCTAGCAAACATTTGCTTAGAAACATCATGTTTAAAATCTTTATTAAACATGTATTTTGCTGCTTGGCAGTCAGTTTTTATTAAAAACTTTTGATTATATAAATCATCTTGAAATTTTAAAACACATTTGACTATTGCTAAAATTTCTTTTGCAATAGTAGCATAATTCTTTTGGCTATTATTCTACTTACCTGAATGGAATCTTACCAAAAATTCTTGTTTATCAATAGAAGATATTTGTTTTAATATTCCTCCATATCCAATATTACTGGCATCTGTTTCAATAATCTTTTGCCAGTCTGGTTTTGCTAGCATAAGACAAGGAAGATTTTTAACATTTTGTTTGATTTTTTGAATTGCCCTGGTATGAATATCAGACCATGGCGGAGGACTCTTCTTTAATCTGTCATATAAGACAGCTGTATCTTCTGCTAAATTTTTATAATAAGGTGAAATATAATTCAAGCTTCCTAAAAATCTTTGTAACTGAGTTTTATCAGTTATTTCGTCAGGGAATTTGGAAGCAAATTCAATGCTTCTATTTATAGGAATAATATTTTCTTTCTCAATATTATGACCCAAAAATCTGACTTTGGTTTGAAAAATTAACATCTTTGGTCTAGATATTACTACACCATGTTTTATAATTATATTTTTGAAAATCTCTAGATGTTTAAAATGAGTTTCAATATCTTTGGAAAATGCTAAGATATCATCGATGTAAACTATTATGAAATCACTGAAAGGAATGAAAATGTAATTCATTATATTTTGAAATTCACTTGGGGCATTTTTTAACATAGAGGAATTAGATGAAGAATCTTAAGGGGAATTATTAAAGTTTAATCATGCCAGACATAATGATGTCTACTTATCTTTAAGAACCTTCCTGAAAGTATAAAATCAGACAGAAGAGATTATTTTCTCATTATCTTTAAGAACCTTTAATTGATTCTTATGATATTGTAAAATTGTAAAATTTTCTGAGAGCCTATTTGCTCTTTCTTCTGGATGCATATCATAATTTTGCATCAGATCATAAATTTGATATTGTCTAGCCCTTATCATGGCTTCTAAATCATCAATATCACTTTGAATTATTTCAAAAACTATTTTTAAAGGACCTTTAATCTTCTTCATTGGACCTGCAATTATCCACAAGAAATTATAATTCTTTTTTCTTTAAGTATCTTTATTTGATACTTAAATTCATTAATACAATCATAAAGTTGAGAAATTTCTTCAAGCCATTGTTGATGATTCATATAATGATCATTTAATATTTCTCTAAGTCTGTTTTTATAAAATAATGAATATAATTCATATTCATTTATTATTCTTGTTAGATTATTGTAGCTAAGAATTATTGATCCCTTACTCATTTAAATATTCTTTTGTTAAAAAATCAGGTAAACTATTATCAGTTCCCTTTTTGTAAATTATTTCAAAATCAAACGGGGCAAGATGAGATTGCCATCTAGCAAACATTTGCTTAGAAACATCATGTTTAAAATCTTTATTAAACATGTATTTTGCTGCTTGGCAGTCAGTTTTTATTAAAAACTTTTGATTATATAAATCATCTTGAAATTTTAAAACACATTTGACTATTGCTAAAATTTCTTTTGTAATAGTAGCATAATTCTTTTGGCTATTATTCCACTTACCTGAATGGAATCTAACCAAAAATTCTTGTTTATCAATAGGAGATATTTGTTTTAATATTCCTCCATATCCAATATTACTGGCATCTGTTTCAATAATCTTTTGCCAGTCTGGTTTTGCTAGCATAAGACAAGGAAGATTTTTAACATTTTGTTTGATTTTTTGAATTGCCCTGGTATGAATATCAGACCATGGCGGAGGACTCTTCTTTAATCTGTCATATAAGACAGTTGTATCTTCTGCTAAATTTTTATAATAAGGTGAAATATAATTCAAGCTTCCTAAAAATCTTTGTAACTGAGTTTTATCAGTTATTTCGTCAGGGAATTTGGAAGCAAATTCAATGCTTCTATTTATAGGAATAATATTTCCTTTCTCAATATTATGACCCAAAAATCTGACTTTGGTTTGAAAAATTAACATCTTTGGTCTAGATATTACTAAACCATGTTTTATAATTATATTTTTGAAAATCTCTAGATGTTTAAAATGAGTTTCAATATCTTTGGAAAATACTAAGATATCATCGATGTAAACTATTATGAAATCACTGAAAGGAATGAAAATATCATTCATTATATTTTGAAATTCACTTGGGGCATTTTTTAACCCAAATGGCATTACATTCCATTCATAATGACCAAAAGATACTGTAAAGGCAGTTTTATATCTATCCTTTTCATTTATTTAAATCTGTCAATATCCAGATTTTAAATCAAATTTTGAAAATATGATAGCATTATTTAGCCTATTTAATAAATCCTTTTTGTTAGGTATAGGATACCTAATCCATTTTAAAACTTTATTTAAAGGTTTGTAGTTTATTACTAACCTGGGAGCTCCTCTTTCTTGCTTTGAATGTTTATTGACATAAAATGCGGTACATGACCATGGAGATTTTGAAGGTCTTATTAAACCTTTATCTATTAAAGTCTTTATTTCGTTTTTGCATAATTCTAAATATTCGAAATTCATTTGACACGGTCTTGCCTTTGTTGGTATTTGACTTTCATTAAAGTCGTCTTCATAAGGAAGAGAAACAATATGTTTCTTTCTATCCCAAAAGACATTAGGATGATCATTACAAATTTGTAAAGATAATTGACTTTGTATTAATTTTATTTTCTCCTGTAATTTAGGATTCTTTAATCTTTCTTCTATCGTAAAAATATTGATTTCTTCTTTAAGAAAATTTATTTGATTTTCTTTGGCTGGTATTAAAGATTCTTCAATGTCATTTATAAATCTAGTAATTGGTTTATGGACAAAAGGAAAGGTTATTTCTTTTCCTTTATAAGTTCCTATAATAAAATTTTCATCAATATGTCTTATTGGGAAAATATTTTTCCAGAATGGTGAGCCAAGTATAATCTGGCTTGTTAGATTTTTAACTAACATAAAACTGTTTGAAATACAAACTTTATTTTGACAAATATAGGCCTGTGGTAATTTATAACTTATTCCTAGTGGTTCTCCACTAGCAGAACTAACTCTATGAGTAGTTTTATGAAAATATTTTGTAGGAATTATTTCTTCCTGAATACAGTTTAAATCTGCTCCACTATCAAGTAAAACAACTAATTCAATTGAAAAATTATTATCTATTAATAGTTTAATTTTAATATGCCATTTATGAGAAGTTACAATCTCATATATTGATAAGAAATTTTCATCTTTTAATATTGATAAAAAATTATTAGCTTCTGAATCATTTTTTCCCGATGTGCTAGGGCATTCTGAATTAATTTTCCCTATTTCCAAATTTCTTATTCTTTGTTCTAAAGTTTTATTACTTCCTTTTAAATTTTTTATTTCTATTTTTAGATTATCAATTTCCAATTTTAATTCTTCAATATTAACAGGTTTTTCCCTTAAATTTCTTTGGTTTAATTGTTTTTTAACTTCACTTATAGTGTAAGGTTTAAATTCTTGATGACTCATTGAGGTTGAAGCTTTTTCCTCCTTGATTATTTTAGAGATAATTTCCTTTCTAATTTTATCATCTTCCACAACTTTGAGTAAATCTAAAAGATCATTAGAAATAACATTTATTTCCATATTTTCAAATTGAGCTATTATTTAATAAATATCATCTTCTTTTTTTGTATCAAAATCATTTTGACAACATTTTTCTCCCTTACAAGAGAAACATTCTTCATCAGAAGATATAAAATCTTCATTTTCTAATATATTAATATCTTCATTATAAGAGTTTTCTGATTCTGAATCAGAATTTATTAGTATTTTAGATAATGTATCTTTTAATTGTTCATCCTCGATATTATTGAGTTTTTTCTTTACCCAACAAGTTTTTGCTTTATGACCCTGACGGCCACATTTTTTACATATAATGTAAGGTTTAAAAGATTTATAATCTTGTTTTCTTTTTCTTTTTCTGTCTTCTCGTTTTTGTTTTCTTTTCTCAAATTTCTTATATTTATGAGGAGATAGAATTTTCTTCTTTTTCTTGGAATGATTTTCTTTAAAATCATCCATACCAATTGACCACAAAATTGACCTAATTGTCTCTTTTCATTAAGAGAATGCCTTTTAATTTGTTGATTAAGTTTTATTTCATTACATAAAGCTAAACCTTCTTGGACACAAGTTCCTATTAACTTGCCATAAGTATAATTTTCATAATTAATACTTACTTCTCCCTTTCTAAGGTTTTTCCTAACCCTTTCATCAAATAAAGGAGGTAAACCATCTATAAATTTAGATTTCCAGTGAGTACTATTAGACTCAGGAAGTTCCATTACTCTACTTAAAAAAGTATCTTTATACCATCTAAAAGATGTAAGAGTTTTACATCTTAGATTTTGTAATAAAGTTCTAGTATTTTCAGAATTATCAGACCATCTACCTGTAAAATGATCAACAATATTAATTACCAGCGTATAAACTGCATTAGGAGTTTGTCTACCATCTTCATCTTTGACAGTAGTTAGAATTTTATTCCTATCAGCTTCTGATAAATAATTATCCCACCAGCCTTTTAATTGACCAGTAAAACCTGCTATAATCATTTTAGCAATATTTTCATCCGAATTATCATTACTTTTACAAATCGTACTATACATCATCATTCTATGTATAGTATTATAGATTTGACCTTCAGACAAACCATCTATGTTCCATTCATAAATATGTTTACCATGATAAGAATTATTAATAACATATTCTTGTTCTTCTATTAGAACATCTTGTGGAGTTGGTCTAGGATAATAATACATCCGTTGAGTTGGTTTATTAGCAAACTTATCCAATTTTCTTATTTCTTCATTAATTCTTTCTTGATAATTATTTTTATCTAGAGAATTTACAAATTCTTTTGTTAAAGTATTTACTCTTAAATTTGAAAATTTTTCATTTAAAACTTGCAATTTTTTATCTAATAAATCTGATATTTCAGTATTAGATTTTAATTATTAAACTTTTATATCAGGAGGAGGTTGTATGGCTGGAGCAGCAACAACTTCCTTTTTCTCCTCTTGCCTCATAGGAGAATTTTTTATATGATTAGTTAATTCATTTATTCTATCACTTATTGAACTCAATTGTTCACCTAAACAAATCAAATAAATATTTGTATAATTTTGTTGTTTAAAAATATTATTTATATGTGAAATAGTGATTGGCAAAGTATCTTGTTCCAACAATTTTTGGAAAGCCTGGTAATATCTAATTTCATTATCCTTTTCTATTTTAAATGGTTGATGTGGGGGAAAACTTGTTTTTAAAATTTTTCCATTAACATTATATTCTCTCTGTATAACAGAAATAATGCTATTAGTATATTTGTTTATAAACCATGGAACAAACAGTATAACTTTATTTTCTTCTGAAAGTTCTTTATAAAAAACTTCTTGAAACATTTTAGTATCTTGGCTATCAAAATTTTTGAAAAACCATTCTCTAAATAATTTCCATTTTTCTTGTTTAAATTCTTCACTAATAATTTTTCTTGCCAGGGAACAAACCTGGACTAAAATCATTTTTTTATGTTTTATCCATTAAATTGAAAAATTCATTTCTGATTCGGTTAATTCCGGTTCAATAGGCATATATACACCTCTAACAATATTATCAGAATTAATTCTTAATTCTTCTACCCTATTTTCAGGTAATTCCTCTCTTAATTGAGAAGTAGAAGCTCTCGAAGGACTTCTAACAGTATATCCTAGAGGGGATATGTGATAATTTGAAGATCTAGAAGACATAGTCCTAGATATTCTAGGTTTATATTGATCAAACTGTATTTGAACAGATCCTTCATATGTTTGTATAATATTTATAGGATTATTATCTACATATTGTTGTTTCAGAGTACAGTTATTTAATACCCAATTTTCTGGAAATTCTATTTCTTCCCACTTTATTTTTCTTCTAGTGGTAATATTTGATTTACCAAAATTAGTTTCTATAACTATTGTTTCATTTAATGGATTATCTACCATTTTACACTGAGGATTTAGTGTAAACAAAGGTTTATAATATATTCTATAACAGATACATATAACCTCTGATCCTGGAATATAATTATATCCATGAGTTTTAATATTTAATGTTAGAGCATCTGTTATATTAACATCAGTTAAAGATAATTGTAAATTTGGATAAACATTAAAATAGACTGGACCATGTGCCAGACTAGACTGAACTATTCCTATTAAGGATTGTTTATAATCTCGATTTCTACCATCTCTTAAAACTGCTATAAAGCTTTCTGGTAGACCTTCTAAAGTTAAAGGTTTAAATGCAATTTGCACAACTCCAATATGAGGTATGTATTAACTCGCGTGTCGTGATGGATAGTTTAAATGAATTAGTTTATACCGAGTTAGTTTATTTGTAATGTTCTATAACTAGGGGGAGGTTCATTTGAGAAGACTATTCTTTTAAGAACATATTAAAATTAATCTTAGCCTTGCAATTTATTTGATCAAAGGTTGTGAATAAAGGTGACATTTGGGTGAATATGTGACTCTTTTACATTAGTTCTTTAAATGAAAGGGTATGCTAGACATTTAGGTGTATGGTACATAATTTAATTCATTGACAGTTACATGGTGAACATCACATTCACCAAGATTTCCTCCACATTCCTATTACACTTACCACATTTGTTAGAATATTGTGTGTAGGAACAATCTTGATCAGATTGGTTTGTGAAGGGACATGTTGCTAATTGTGAGATTGTTGTGTATATATGATACTATGATAGGCACTTAATATGTTGGTGTGTGTAGGTACTTGTTACTAGCTGTTTGATTATTCCGTGTGCATGAAAACACATTTAAAATGGTGTGTGTAGGTACAGGTTGTTATATATTGGAATGTTGTCTGTGTAGAAAAAGACACTTGGCATATTGGTCTGTGTAGGTAAACACACATAACAAATTAGGGTGTGAATGTGTGAACTGGTAAAATGATAAAGAAATTTCATGTTGGATATCAGTTAGATATTAGGGGTTAAATTTGAAATCAATATTTATTTAATTTGAATAGCTTAATTATAGGGTAGTAATAAATTAATTAAATTGTTCAAATTACCTTACTACCCTTATAAAATAAAACATTCTAATTGGTTGATTTTGTTCTTTTTATTCTTAAGCTATGTTTTCTTCTCATTTGAACCCTCCACTCTATAACTATGGGTGTGTAATAGCTTTTATTAGGTTATATTTGGTTATAATATGTTGTAATGTGTCGTAACTTATTAGTTATCATAATGGATATTAATGGGTTATTTTTGCTATTGATGTTATAGGTGGAACGGTTGAAGGAAAAAATAGCGGAGTTGGAACAAGATAAGATAGAGAAACATGCTATGATGGAGAAAATTGAAGAAGGTGCGAGGTTGTATGCCGAAATGAACGAGAAAATTCAAATGTTGTCGCAAAACCCGCCACAAAACCCGCCACCAACTTAAAATGCGTTGAATTTTATTATATTGCTTTTAGTTAATTTGGATTTCTATCGTGTTAGGTTTGGTTATGTTTGAATTAGTTGGATTTTTATCATGTTGCATTCGGTTATGTTTGGATGATTTGGATCTTTAGTATGACTTTTTAATATTTATTGTTATGTTTGAATTATTATGTTATATGGCTTGTGTATTTATTTTTAGTTTCAATTTTTTATATTTATGAAATTTGAATATATTATTTATAAAGAAAAAATAAAAAAATATAAAAAAATTATTTAAAAATTCCAAGCAAATAGCGTAGCTAAATTTGTTGCAAAGACCTTCCAAAATTAATAGCTATATTCGTAGCAAAGACAAGCGAAATTCGTAACTAAATTCCGTAGCAGAGTTGTAGCAAAACACTACGAAATTTTGTAGCCAAATAATAGTAAATTTGTAGCTAAAGTATGTAGCAAACCCGATAGCAAAAAACGTAGCAAGTTTCGTAGCAAAAAAAATGTGAATGGTAGCAAATTCTCGTAGCTAAACGATAGCAAGTTCGTAGTTAAATTTTGTAGCAAAAACAATGCAAATTATCATAGCCAACCCATTCGTAGCAAAACTAGTCCGTAGCTAAAAATAACCATAGCTAAAAGAATTCCTAGCTAAAAACATCCGTAGCTAAAATTTTCCGTAGCTACTAGTATCCGTAGCTAAAAACAACCGTAGCTAAAAACAATCGTAGCTAAAAGTTTCCGTAGCTAAAAACATTCGTAGCTAAAAACCCATAGCAAAATTTCGTAGCAACCTTCTTCATAGCAAATCCGTGGCTAAAATACCGACGCCATTTTTTGTAGCTAAATTCGTCGCAAATATAATTTCCGTAGCTAAAGTTTGTAGCAAATAATTTCGCGACGGGACTTGTAGCTACGAACCAAATTCGTATCAAATCCGTAGCAAACACCCTTTTTGCTACGGATTTGGCCGTAGCAAATGCCTATTTTTGTAGTAGTGCAAGTTTATAAACTTGTTTATAATCAATTTTTGGAATTGTCCATTTATTTAATAGATCTAAATTATGAGGAATGTCATATTCTTCCTCAATATTGTTTTTTTACAGTATCTTTATCTTCTAAGATATTCATTTCAATCTACATCAGTGTTGAATCTTCTCATGACATAGTTATACTCCATGGCTCTGATACCATAAGGGGCAAACCCAAATAAAATAAAAAATAAAATGATTAAAAAGAGAGCCGGGAATTATTTGAAAGATACATGTTTTAAAACTTTTAAACCTAGGTCTGAATCATTTTTTCCCGATGTGCTAGGGCTTTCTGAATTAATTTTCCCTATTTCCAAATTTCTTATTCTTTGTTCTAAAGTTTTATTACTTCCTTTTAAATTTTTTATTTCTATTTTTAGATTATCAATTTCCAATTTTAATTCTTCAATATTAACGGGTTAATATTACAAAAGTGCTTTAATCGGATACTTCCTATATGTGGTTTAATTTTTGTATAAGTGCCGATTTTTGTAAGCCGTCTAAACTTTTTGAGTCGGTTACATTAAACTCAGGTTAATATTTTGGGTTGGTGGTCCCTAATCGACCCCACAAAGTGGGTAAATCAGAGGCCTTTGAATCTGGGTCGCTCTTCTCATTTGGGTCGACTTGTAATGTCTGATGTTGGTCGTCATGTAAATTCTCCAGCAAAAACAAATTACGGAAAAAGAGACAAATCGACATAATGTACAAGATAGAAAGTTTGTCAATCATAAAAAATATAAATATAAATTACAATAAATAAGAACAAAGATGGAGGTTTATGTGGTTGTTAATAAAATCAAATATGAAGGTTTATGTGGGAATGTAGTTGATCAAAAATAAAAGGGGCCGTTTAAAAAGAAGAAAAAAGAGTTGATCAAAGATGAAATAGGCGATTCACTGTTTACGGGTCGGGTATTTATCCGGTTTCAAAGGTTACGGTTCTAGATAGTTTGGTCTATACATTAGTATTATGAAGAGTACAATCTATACATCAGCCTAAATTGTATTAAATGATGATCAAAAACTATGAAGAGAAATAGAGAATGAAGATTGTAGAGTACATGCGGACAAAATCTATATACATACAATCAGAATCTGTAAAGACATCAACATACTTAAACATCAGACGATATGAACAGATGATGGCAATGCTGTGATGAAGATGAACAGGTGACAAGAAAAAAAGAAAGACGTTGGATGGTCGTGTGTAGTAGTCGTGTACTTACAATAAGTTTTCAAAAAAGAAAAGGGTTTCCAAAACAAATAATATCAAGAACGAAAGTTCTTTATGACCATGGTCGTCATATGAAGTTACAGTGATTTTCAAGTCACTTTGAAGAGCTTTAACGAGTGACCAAGAGAATGAGAAGTCACCTTCACCGACTATCAGTATATTTAATATTAAGTATGCCCCAAAGCAGAAAAAGCGAGCTATTAAAGAGATTTATATGTATGAAATCAAATTAGCTCAAGCTAATATGAAGATTATATGTATGAATAAAATTATTTAAATATTCAACAATTCACCTTTACAAGAAAACACACACTCAAATTAAACAAACCATTAGAGTTTTTGATCGGTGCATTTTAGATACACTTTATTGATTATTAAGTATGACAGAAATGCATAAATAAGGTTACAAAATATGTTAGTTTAATTGGTATTTATATTTTGTGGGTGATGAAAGAAATATATCAAAGTGGTGTTATTATATCAATTTAATGAGTTAAATCATGTTCCATGTTTAAGCATTATAAATAATAACCTAAATTAAGTTAATCAAAGTAGTCTTGAGCATGAATATAAATTTAAAGTGCAAAATAAAGAAACAAGACTATATGAATTCGTTGATGTACGTGATGCAATTTATGGATTGATTATTTTTAGGTGGGTTGGAGTTGAATGCTTGGATTAAAAAGAAAAGAAAACAAGAGCACAGCAAATTAAATGGGCTCTTAAAAGTGCATGACAAAATAAGTCCCCCAAGATTACAAGATTGGGAAGCCCACTGTTGGAAGAAAAGAAAAAAAAAAGAAACGAGGGCAATATTATAAGAGGGGGGTCGCAACTTTTAGGGGGATATATATTATTTTTTTCTTGACGGCAATAGGGGGACAGTAACAGCCCTTGGCTGCTTTGCACGCAGATCAAGAAAAAGAAAAGAGGATTTTG
This sequence comes from Helianthus tuberosus, assembly GCA_030545235.1. Classification (NCBI taxonomy): domain Eukaryota; kingdom Viridiplantae; phylum Streptophyta; class Magnoliopsida; order Asterales; family Asteraceae; genus Helianthus; species Helianthus tuberosus. The sequence continues at coordinate 44,676,320 of CM060358.1, read as the reverse complement.
GGTTGACGATTTTGAACGCGATGCGCGGCTAATCTCCTAACGTTTCGCCCCGGTGTAGACATTGTAAGAATTCTAGGGTTTCGACATTTTGTATTTGATTTGATTCCGTGACAATTTGTGTTTGACTATTTGAAGTTTATGATAATTGTCTTACGTTTGTATTGAATTCACGAATTGTCGAGTGAGTAATGAAATTTGACTTCGTGAAACGAATATGCGTAATTATGCCTTATCATAGATAGGTTTTATATGTTCTTGGTAAAGAAGTGCACTGCAGTCCGTTGTCTTTGACGTTGATAGCTTTTGGCACCTAAGCCACGTGACACTAAATGCGTTAATTATCAAATCAATTGAATCAAGTTAAAACATGTAGGAACCCTAGGTCTTGCAATTGTCGAACCGGGTGTGATCCGTATTCTCATTTCTTGTTTCAACTTTCTAGTTAGTATTTTAGTTGCAATTTTAGTTAATCAAAAGTGTTTTAGATAATACCCATTGTCGGTTCACCCCGATTTATTTTCAAATCAATTGAACAAATAAAATTAGCAAACTTCATAATCACGTTGTACATTGTTTGTAAATAGTCTAACTAATCGAACGGGTCGTGCGATACTGACCACCTGCTCTTCGTGGATACGATACCCGACTTACCCTAGCTACCTAGGTTTAATTGGGTTTTAGACTCATCGGGACGACACGGTCACGTCAAAATGGCGCCGCTGCCGGGGAGCCAGTGCGATTAGTATTTCATTGCTTGTTCGATTTTAGTTTAGTTTATTTTCTTTTCTTTTTCTTGTATATTTGTGATTTTACTTCGGGTGGTCAAGCTTGTTTGTGCAGGTACATGTTTTGCAGGTACCATCTTTTAATATGAATTGGGTAGATGATGATCCGTGTGAGTGTTGCGGAAGCGGAGAGCATTATTTAGAGGATTGCTCTGTCTTCTACGAAAAAGTTCAAGCCAACAAGGATCGGGAAGACTACCTCAGCGGATTGTATGAATATAGGAGGGCGGATTATGAAGATTTCAATGGTCCATCCTCGTATTATCCATACGATAATCCACCACCACCACATTATCAAGAGTACTACTATGAACCTGAATTGCCACATTTTTCAAGTTACCGGGAGGTGTATGATGATTATTATAATGAATACCCTCAAGCGGCATACGAGGAACTTCAAGACTCAATAAGTTCCAAATTTGATGCCCTCATGAATGCTATGAGTGCCCTTACTAATTCACATCAAGAGTTCAAAGCCGAAATAAAGAAAGAGTTTGAAGTAAGGGATAAAGCCCATGAAGCATTGGTGGTGCAAGTGGGTCAATTAGCGGAGGAATTAGTCCAAATTAAACGCGAGCGGGAGGTTTTGGCTAATGGTACAATGGTGGATGGTGATGTGGTGGAAGAGGTTATGGAACTTCTGGAGCAAGTAATTGAATGTTTGAACCGACCGGAAGACGTGACACCGCAAGACGAATCGGATTCGAAGGAAGCTCACGTTCATATTCATCCTTCTTCCAAACTTATCACTCCAACCAACAAAGTTGGGGATGCGGGTTTGTACATAAGGGTTCGAAGGGTGGCATTGCAAGACATTGGCCCTGTTGTTAAGAAACGACCCCGAAGTTGTACAGTGCGTATGCCGAATATAATAAAAAGAGTATGGATTCAGCATGCTAATTACCGAGCGTATGTTGGAAACTCGGTAGGCAAATGTGCACTTCGACCACCATGAGAGGCAAATCAGGTATGCTTGTTATAGAGTTTGTATTATTATTTGTTTTATTTTATTTTATTTTTAGTAGTTAAATGAACGTTGTGGGTGTGTTCCCTATATAACCCTCACGAGACCTACTCGTCCTCCCGAGCTATCGGGTGGTTTAAAAAGGGGTTGTTGCATAAGCTAAATGCAACCGTGATTCCTACGAAAGTGAGTTAGGTTTGTTGTTATTGTAAATTATTTTTCCACATAAATCAAAGTGAATTAACGTATGACTTGGTAATATTTTCATAAAAGTGGTAGAACTAGGTAGCTAATAAATTTTAATGGTTGTGAGAAACATGCTTCTACACAAGGGTTAAGATTTGTAGGTACATTATGTTCGTGGGACACCCGCTTTCTTGAAGGGAAGAAGAGCACACGAGGAATCAGCTCAAAAATCAGGTGCATACGTTTCTTTTTTACTTTTGATTTTTAGTTAGCAAATAAGTGGATTGTAAATTTTATTTTATTTTCTGGGGTGAAATTTTGGGGAGGTTAGCCGTGTCACATCTCTTGTGCGTTTTAAAAACTCTAGTTCTTACACATTGAGGACAATGTTTACCTCAAGTGTGGGGATAGGGGAGTTAGTAAAAGTTTTCGATTTTTGACCCGTTCATTTAAACACTACACATTGAGGACAATATTTACCTCAAGTGTGGGGATGGGGGAAAAATTTCAAATTTTTTTCAAAAATGCCTTTGTTTGAAGCGATCTAAAAAGCACAAGTAACTAAGTCAACGAGGGATGGCACAACCCATTTGGTCTTTTGTCATGGTCAAGTTCATATTAATAGCATGACGGGTATTTAGCGGGTGGTTATTTGGGAATAATTCGCCTAAGAAACTAGCACATCATGCATATCACATACCATACCCTCTATATATGTAAGGTTTCGAGCCACTTTTAAATCATAGGATTACATATTCATGTTTCTTTGTTTGAGTGAACCATTAGTCATGTATTGTAGAACTTGCGACTTTTGATACGTTTGAGACCATAGACCGAATACAAGCACGAGAATGATTAAGGCATTAGGTAAACATTTTCCTTTTACACCATTTGCTTACCTTTACCCAAATAAATCCCCTAGTCGCCCACTTTGAGCCTAAACCTTTCGTTTGACAACCCGTTTAGCCCATAACCGTTAAACCTTTTCTTTTAAACCCTTATGATGAAAATTCGATTGTAGGACTATTTGTTTGTATAGTTGTGTTTGCAAAAAAAAAAACAAAAAACAAAAAAAATAAGTAAAAAAAAATCAATCAGAAAATGTTGCGAAAAAAAAAGAATAGAAAATCGTTGAGAAAATACAAAAATATGAGTTATTAGTTGTTGAATAAAAAAAATTCGTTGCCTCATAGTTGATGTCTATAGTTAGTTTTGTTTAGAATAGTTGCTTTGTAATAAAAATCGAGTTTTCATCACCTTAGCCGCTTTAAAACATCTTATTTCCTACCCTTCGCCTAGCCCCATTACAACCCTTCAAAGACCTTTTGACTTGTGCTTAGTATTCGTGTTCGGTGGTGGAGAATGATTGAGTTGCAAGCCTATGCGGGTACGTTGTGCTAATTCATTATCTAATTAGCCAAATTTTAAACCGAGTGGAGAGAACATTGTGAGGGATGTGCATGAATTATTAGTTTCAAGGGCGGGTTAATCTTGGATAACCATTTTTACATGATTAATCATTTATTGCTAAATAGGTCGAAAATTGTAAAAAGTTTGAACCGGGCATGACAATAGACCTTAACCTTAGTCTCGGGAATGGGGAGTGTGTCTTTCGTTCGATTCACGTGAAAGTGAAAAACAGATTTGCTTGAGGGCAAGCAAACTACAAGTGTGGGGATGTGATCGGTGCATTTTAAATACACTTTATTGATTATTAAGTATGACAGAAATGCATAAATAAGGTTACAAAATATGTTAGTTTAATTGGTATTTATATTTTGTGGGTGATGAAAGAAATATATCAAAGTGGTGTTATTATATCAATTTAATGAGTTAAATCATGTGCCATGTTTAAGCATTATAAATAATAACCTAAATTAAGTTAATCAAAGACGTCTTGAGCATGAATATAAATTTAAAGTGCAAAATAAAGAAACAAGACTATATGAATTCGTTGATGTACATGATGCAATTTATGGATTGATTATTTTTAGGTGGGTTGGAGTTGAATGCTTGGATTAAAAAGAAAAGAAAACAAGAGCACAGCAAATTAAATGGGCTCTTAAAAGTGCATGAAAAAATAAGTCCCCCAAGATTACAAGATTGGGAAGCCCACTGTTGGAAGAAAAAAAAAAAAAAGAAACGAGGGCAATATTATAAGAGGGGGGTCGCAACTTTTAGGGGGATATATATTATTTTTTTCTTGACGGCAATAGGGGGACAGTAACAGCCCTTGGCTGCTTTGCACGCAGACCAAGAAAAAGAAAAGAGAATTTTGGGTTGACGATTTTGAACGCGATGCGCGGCTAATCTCCTAACGTTTCGCCCCGGTGTAGACATTGTAAGAATTCTAGGGTTTCGACATTTTGTATTTGATTTGATTCCGTGACAATTTGTGTTTGACTATTTGAAGTTTATGATAATTGTCTTACGTTTGTATTGAATTCACGAATTGTCGAGTGAGTAATGAAATTTGACTTCATGAAACGAATATGCGTAATTATGCCTTTTCATAGATAGGATTTATATGTTCTTGGTAAAGAAGTGCACTGCAGTCCGTTGTCTTTGACGTTGATAGCTTTTGGCACCTAAGCCACGTGACACTAAATGCGTTAATTATCAAATCAATTGAATCAAGTTAAAACATGTAGGAACCCTAGGTCTTGCAATTGTCGAACCGGGTGTGATCCGTATTCTCATTTCTTGTTTCAACTTTCTAGTTAGTATTTTAGTTGCAATTTTAGTTAATCAAAAGTGTTTTAGATAATACCCATTGTCGGTTCACCCCGATTTATTTTCAAATCAATTGAACAAATAAAATTAGCAAACTTCATAATCACGTTGTACATTGTTTGTAAATAGTCTAACTAATCGAACGGGTCATGCGATATTGACCACCTGCTCTTCGTGGATACGATACCCGACTTACCCTAGCTACCTAGGTTTAATTGGGTTTTTGACTGATCGGGACGACACGGTCACGTCAGTTTTGAGGTTTTTATTTTGTTTCATTCTTGTTACATTAAATATTTTACTAATTATACATTGCAATCCAATCATTGTGACATTTACATTTTTTGAACATTATACAATTTCAATCATTTTTCTATTCAATAGAATGCTATATTTTATTTACGAAATACGTAATCGTATGATCGAGCAAAAAGATATTCACAACATATTCAGATCAAGATCCAAGTTTCATATGCCTTAATACCCTTCATATAGCTTAATTTACGAGTTAGAAGGGTTAAAAGTGCCAAACAAGTGGTAATACAAATCCAGGGGCTGAAACTGCCTAAAACCAAAACTTTTGTCTTTCAGGGGTCTTACGGACCGTAAGACCTGGACCCCATACGGTCCGTAAGGGACACCCAGTACCGCAGAATATTAGCTGTCATTCGCAGCTGCATTTCTTGGCCTCCAAGTCGCGATTTTACCACCAATTCACCTCATTTGGACATGTGTGATGACACTCATCAGTCCATAACACCTGATGGGACACTTGGCTTGAATTGGTGATCATTTTATCACTATAAATGTAACACCACGTAAAAACGTGTCCAATTGTGTAAAGACACGTGTCCTAAACTCTAATTATGAGAAAGATTGAGTTTGAAGGACTAAAGATGTCAAACAGTGAAACTATGTGTCCGGAGGGACTAAAAGTGTCAACATGCCAAACTTGAGCCTCTGAATGACCATACGTGAAGAATATATTCTTAAACGAGTGATCAATTGGATATAAGAAGCCGTTTGTAAAAATAATCAGAAGATTATAAAACTACAAGGGTTAAACGTGTCAACATGTTAATTCTTACCTCTGAGTGACCTTTTAATGAACCCGAGGTTTCGAAATATTCAAATATACTCTCAAGAATAAGTGATAAAAATTTCACGTGGTTTCGAGATCGTTAAGCAAGTTTTCAAGACTTTGGGCTATAAGTGTCAACTTGACGAAACTTGCATTTATAGTGAGAATTAACGAAACCGAGCCTAACGAAGTTTGTTTATACATCTTTGAGCCTCTACAAACTAACTATAAGGGCCTTTATTGCCAAAAATGAAGTTAAAATGGGCTTTAAACAATCAGGGACTAAAGCTGCCAAGATAGAAACTGGTTTAACCTGATTCCGGGTTCCAGGCGGGCCGCGTAAAGGCCAGCAGGACATCTACGCGGGCCGCGTAGAAGCGCCCAGCGCAGAAACCTGCTGACAGGTGCGGGTTTCACCTGTTGCACCGCCTCAACCTCAATTCTATCGATCCTAGGGGCTGGTAAACGGTAAAATAAATCCACTAGGACACCTGGAGTGATCCTAGGATGTTCTATAACAGCTGCAAGTAATCTAGGTGCTTGGAATTTGCTATATAAAAGGACTCTAGTTCTAAGTTCATATGCACATTTCATTTGCAACATCTTTCAAACCAACTTCTGGAGCTTGCAAGGGTTAGGAGAAGATTTACAAGTGTAGAAAAGACAGCAAGGACCATTAGTAAGAGTTTAATTACCTGCTTAGTTGTTTTAATTAGCTTAATTACCGAAAAGTCAAACTTGTCGTAATTTAGCTTTGACTTTCAGTTTAATCACATATGGTCTAACCACTGATCAAAACGAAAGTGGTTATGGAACCATATTAGTGTAGGTGATTAACCCCTAAAAGGGCACCTCCTAATTATTCCGTTTGACTAGTCAATTGTCGGGTCAAACTAGTTTGACAAAAAGTCAAACTGGACAGAATGTTTGAAAATGATTAAAATTAATAAAACCGAAGTTCTAAATTATATTTTAATATTCTAATGACTTGGTAATTAGTATTAAAACATGTTTTATCAGTCCTAACCCGACAATTATCAGTCTAAGGTCAAATTATAACCGAAAGTCACAAAAGCTTGACTTTTGCTTTGACTTTCAGTTCTGACCCATTCAAGCTTAATTCTCCCATGTTTTAAGCTTCCATTAGGACCACATTACTCAGTAATATAACCCTCTGGAGTTATAGTGCATGGTTCTTAGTGGTTTGAATTATATGTCCTTGATCGTTAATATGCTTATAAATGCCATAAACGCCCTTTTGACACACAAATGAGATTTTTAGAAATGTGAGAGGACAAAAACCTTTGTTACTGATTTATAAACTTGTCCTAAAAATTTGACATCAGTTTGAGGTCTAGATTAGGAGTTATGCTCAATAGCGTAATTAGAAAGCTTTTTTTTAATTAAATGGCGTAATTAGCATAAAGCCTATCTAAACCCAAATTTTGACACCAAACTTTTTACCCACTGATGTAATATAATATTTTGGGATTTTTGAAGATTTTTAATTATTTTAAACCGATCATATCATAGGGTTCTAGCTTTAATTCGGTAATTACCGGTTACCATTTTCTTGAATAAAATGAGTTTTACATAATATTTTGATACCAAACTTTTTGCTACTGATTCTATATGATAAATAAAATATTTTGAACTTTATAAACTGATAAAAAACTCAGATTTCCTATTATGACCCGAAAATCGCTTAAAACCGACTTTTACGCGTTTTAAGCGCATAGTATGGGTTAAAACCATTTTTAACATATAAGACTTGATACCTACTGATGTTTTTAGTAAATTTATACATTTTAACAGTAAGCAAAAGTTTTAAACTCAGGTTTCCAAAATTGACCTTTAAAGCTTATGTGAAATTACCAAAATGCCATTTCGGTGCATAAATTGGTTATAAAAGATAAATTTCACATATAGGCATTACCCTACTGATATAACTTATTAAATTAAATATTTTTACTGATTTCAAAAGACCAGAACTTCAGTTTATTATAAAATCTCTTTTATAAGTAATAAAATTACCAAAATGCCCTTTCGGGACTTAAATTGGTTTAAATTACTTTTTGGGCATATATGTTAACATCCTACTGATGTATTAACATATTTTAAGCATAATAACAATTAAGACCTATATATAATTCTTTTGGTTACCCGTTACGCGTTTACGCGTTCGGATCGGTTTATGTGACTAGTTTATGTATAATAGCCGAAACGGGTTTAACCTTATCATTTAATCCTCAAATTCCAGAATGTGATTAGTTTACCCATATTATACAAGTATCCAAGCTTGTCGGGTCTAAAACACATTCTATTCCGGTCTCCGCTTAATCTAGCGTTTAGAACCGTAAAGTTTCTTTCTAGATAGCCGGTCTAAGTCCTTGACTTAACTAAAGGCCCGTTAGCACCCTAATAGGTTATTAAACCTTCTATACAGATTAAGTAGCATCCAGTAGAAGGTATCAATATACAACTTTAGGATATAGGGCTGAGTTACTTTCACCTTCGAGCTCAGGTAAATACTTTTAACTTATTTTCCCTATACGGGCTTGGGATATGGTATTATAATAATACCACTTGGTCGGGTATGAAATCATTTAATCGGATTGTGATTAATAAATTTACATAACCTGTTTTAATCTGTCTTGTTTGATAACATAAACATTGGGGGTTAATTCGACCGTGTCCTGGATATCCTCGGCTCATTTCATTAGAAAATGGCCACGACCTATGCACGGGGTGTAGGCATACACCTGACAGATGCAAATGCTAAAATATAAACCCACATGTTGGGGATAACTCCTTTGTGGGTTCTATAAATGGTGAGTCGGTTAATCACGACCGGCTTCCAACCGGCCCCAATTGTAAGACAAACATATAAATTTGTATACAAGATTATATTTAAATAATTGTCCCAAGTTATAAAAGATTTGTGCCATGTGCACTTAAATCAATTTGCATAAATGTTTTCAAAAGAGTCAGTTAATTGTATTTACCAGTGTAAACTGACGTATTTTCTTAAAGGCTGATTGACAGGTACCTCTCGTAATAGGCTGGAGCTATTAGGTGTCATAAGAGGATCTTGCAAATCCATAGATGCCTGAAGTCTGTTATTTTGTTTCTTTGTATTTATTTATGATCCGCCTGTGGATCTTATTACATTCCAGTCTGTATATTCTTTCACTCGAACACTCAGACATTATGGTTTGTAATAGTTTATTCACCAAGCCTTCCGCTGTGCTATTATATTGTGTATATTGACTATGATGATATCAACTACGTCACGATACTCCCCGTTGGGCCCACCGGTAATATGTGGAAATATCGGGGTGTGACAATAAATATCCATGATCTTGTCCATTTCAACTTGCTCATTTCAATTTCTTTCTCCCTTCTCTTTGGAGCTTGTTTCCAGGAATAGGAATTGGAAGCCTCCTACTGAGTTCTGAAAATGTTCTTCAACACAAGTAAGTGCTCTCTCTAGTTCTTTTCATTATTTTGGCTAGTTATGAGCCAAAAGTCAAGCAGTTTGACTTTCTGTTTGACTTTAGGTTCTGACCATTTTGGTCAAGTCAAAGTTCAAATTGAACTTTGCAACGTGATCGTAATCATGAAGGTGTTAATCCCTTGCGATTACAACTCCTGGTTATCATGTTTAGTAGGCGAAATGATGAGTCAAACTTTTACGAAATAAAAGTCAAAAGTTGTTGGGATTGAACCCTATCAGAGGAACTGATAATGTAAAGCCAAAACTGGATCAAAGCAGTGGATCCAGAATAAGCAGACGTTTACAGTTGGTTCATGCTAATCTCTCCCCTTGAAAGTGGTCTCATATCTGCTGACCTCCTATCTGCTGATCATACTAAGTGCTGACTTACAACTGCTGCTTTATATCTACTGACCAATGTCAAAGACTGATGGAAGACCAAAGCTCTGTTGACTTAATCTACTGCCTTGGGTCAAGTACTGCTGATCCGGACAAGCACTGCTGGGTTCACAGCAGTGGAAGGATGCAGCAGCAGTTTAAGTGTCTTTTATGTAATGTAATGTAATAGCAGTAGTTTAGTACATCAGTGTTTATAGATCAGTAGTTAGAGTTTGTTAGGAGGTTAGATGTCACTTTCATGGTGATGTCAGCTAAGATGCTCAGTGGTTTACAAGTGCCTATAAATAGTTCAGTACTTTGTACTGTTCTATTAGCTCTTTTGATCATATCGTCTTCTTTGCACGAACAAACTACTGAGCTCTGGCTGAGGGGGAGTTTGCATTCTTACATCAATCATTGTAATCGTTGTTGAAACAAATTCAATCATTCGGTTCTTTGTGAAAAGATGTTTGATAAAAGTATTACTCTCGTTTGATTGTATGCAAAGTTTGCTTTCATCTTATTTCCGCTGCACAACTCTTTCATTTCCATCTTAATTACAAACGAAAATACAATCAAAAAGAAACTCAGATCCAACAATTGGTATCAGAGCTTGGACAGTCAAATTTGATTTAACAATCATTTTGACGTAAATAGTTCAGCTCATAACAGTTGATACTGATCGTTTGTTCGTCCGTTGAAAAACAGAGCAAGGATTAATCACCATTAAAGTTGATTTCTCAGTGTCTGTAAAACAACAAGAATGACGTCACAATCTCAGGATGATAAAAACAACATCGGCTCACTTTTTAAACCACCTATGCTAAAAAGAAATGAGTACAACATCTGGCAGAGGAGGATGGGTCACATCCTCGCTCAACAAAGCACAGGTTGTTGGAGGTCTGTCACCTTTGGTCCTCATGTTCCTTCAGTGCCAAGCGCTGAAGATGCTAAAAAGTTCGTTCCAAAACCAGTTGAAAATTACACCGAAACCGATTTTCAAAAGATCGAACTAGATGCTAAAGTGTTTAGCATCATAGCATCAGCGCTGCCCAATGAAATATATGCTGGACTGTTACACTGTAACAGTGCCAAAGAATTGTGGGACGCACTTAAGGAACAGTTTGGAGGTACTGAAGAAGTCATAGAAAACAATAGGGAAATCCTGAACCAACAGTATGAAACATTTTGTCATGTTAGAGGTGAATCACTGACTCAACAATTTGAGCGGTTTAGTTGTCTCATCAGTGAACTGAGGCTTGTTAATACTACCTTTACAAACTCGACTCAAAATAGCAGGTTCCTCAGGTCACTGCCCGAAAAATGGGACACTATAGCCTTTGTCACCAGAAATTCACCTGAGTTCAAGGATCTGACCTTGACCCAACTCCATGGTCGACTCCTGACCTACGAAAGGGAGTTGAACCAGAAAAGGAAGTTACAAGAGTCAGGAAAAGCCGTTGATGATTACACATTCGGTAATACTGCTCTTCTGGGTCAAGAAGAATCTGGGAGCAGTGGTAAGGACCAGGGTTATGATCACTTCATTGACATAACTGCTGGTGCAAATTTTAACAACCCTGATCCTCACTCTGCAAGTTATGCATTCACTGCAAACGAAAACCAGATGTCAGATAATTTAAGCTTTGAACTAAATGATTTGCAACATTTTGATCCCACTGATTTAGAGGAAATGGACATCCTGCACCAACTGGCTTTGCTAAGTGTTAGAACTAGCAAGTTCTACAAAAGAACAGGGAGAAAATTCCCAGGTTTGCATGGGAATCTAAGGGTTGGGTTGGATAAATCGAAAATCAAGTGCTACAAGTGTAATAGGTTGGGACATTTCGCTAGGGAATGTAGGAGTCAAAATACTGGTCCCATAATTACTCATCCTAGCTCAAATCCTAGACCTCAAAACCAAAACACTGTGCACTATGCCCAATATGCCCCAGCAGCTCAAGTGAACACTGCTCACTATGCTGCTGCCCCTGTGCCAGTACATTATGTCCAAACTACTGTTCCACAAATCCAATATGTTCAAACCCCTGTTCCACAGGTACAAGTGCAACCTGTTGCACCTCAAACCACTGCTCCAGCAGCAACACAACCAGATCAACAAAGTTTTTTCACTCAAGGGTTTGTTGACTGGAGCAGTATGCCTGATGATCTTTGTGATGAAAATTTTGCACTCTATGCTTCTAATGATTCTTCACATGATGAGTTTTGTTTGATGGCACTAGAGTCAATACAGGAGGGGGTTGAAGCTGAGGAGGAACAGCAGTGCTTTGAAACAGTGGAAGAGGTGATTGAAGCAGTGGTTACTGCTGTGGCTGGTGAAGTACTGTTGGAAGAAAGTTCAGGTACTCTGATTGAACCAATGACAGATCCATGGTCCATAGAGGACAAAGAAGAAGAGAAAGAAGAAAAGGCTGGTGAAAAGAAGGTAAGAGCTGATGATGATGAAGATCATCAATGTGATTGTGCAATGATGGCAGCTGCCAAGGGAGCTTCTGCATGCTTTGATAGTCTTTGGTATGTAGATAGTGGAGGCTCCAGGCACATGACAGGATGTAAAGCCCTCCTCAAAGACTTTAAAATCCATGGTGGGGGTGATATATCCTTTGGGAATAATAGTAAAGGGAAGGTTCTGGGGTCTGGTACAGTGCAATCTGGAAATGTAAAATTTGAAAATGTCAATCTAATAGACAATCTAAAATTCAACCTTCTGAGTGTGTCCCAAATGAGTGACAAGGGATTTGGGTCATTCTTCACAAAAGACTGTTGTAGGATTGTTGGACCAGAAATGGTCAAAAAGATTGAAGCAAAATAATCAAAACTGGTCAAACTAAACTTGTTGCTCAAAGAAGTGGCAATGTTTATGTTGTTGACATGTCAAAAGAGTGTCCCAGAGCTGATGCCTGTCTGTTCTCAGCTGCCTCTAACAAAGAGACAGAGCTTTGGCACAGAAGGCTGGGACACACAAATCTTAAGACAATCACAGAAATTTCAAAAAATGGTCTGGTGAGAGGCCTACCACAAAAATTGTTTTCATGTCCTGAACATTGCATTTCCTGTTTAAAAGGAAAACAGCATAAAAGTTCTTATAAGTCCATTGAAGAGTCCAAAACAACCCAGTGTTTGCAAATGCTACACATGGATTTGTTTGGCCCAGTTCAAGTCATGAGCCTTAAAAAGAAAAGATATTGTTTGGTTATTGTTGATGACTTTTCTAGGTTCACATGGACTTTCTTTTTGCACTCAAAAGATGAAACTGCAGGCATTTTGCAAGACTTTGTAATACAGGTTGAAAAGCAATTTGACCTTCCAGTAAAAAGCTTCAGGAGTGACAATGGCACAGAATTCAAAAATAGGGAGTTGGATGCCTTCTGTGTGAAGAAAGGGATTGTAAGGCAGTACAGCATCCCAAGAACACAAGAGCAGAATGGGGTAGTGGAAAGGAAGAACAGAACTCTGATTGAGGCTGCCAGAACCATGCTTGCAGATTCAGGTTTGCCTTTAACTTTCTGGGCAGAGGCAGTAAACACTGCTTGCTATGTTCAGAACAGAGTTTTAATAAACCCCAGGCACAAAAAGACTGCCTATGAAATTCTGTATAAAATTAAACCACTGATCTCATATTTCAAAGTGTTTGGCTGCCCATGCTTTATTTTGAACTTAAAAGATTCCATTTCAAAATTTGCAGCCAAAATTGATTGTGGTTATCATCTGGGATACTCAACCACTGCCAAGGCCTACAAAGTGTTTAATACACGGACCAAGGCAGTGGAGGAGACTTTGAATGTTAAGTTCAATGAACTTTCATCAATGAAAATCCCAGCAAACCCTGCAGATCTGTTTGATCTTGAAAAATTCACTTTTGAAAATACTGCTGTCAATACTAACAGTGCAGGTCCATCAGAGGATACAACACCAGACTATGGGTATGAAATCATCATCCCTCAAAGGTCTGCCACAAAGGGAAAAGCATCAGCTGTTCAAAACAGTTGTCAAAGCTCTACCACTGCTACCTCAACAATTGTTGACCAAAGTAGCCCATCAACCACTGCTTCCACATCCTCAAACACTGCTGACAAAAGTCCTCAAACAGTGGATAAAAGCCAGCAGTTGTCCACCTCATTACCTCCTATTCCACCACCTTTTGAAACCACTGCTGGATCATCAAAGTCCCCAGCAGTGGTTAGCTCAGATGTTACACATTTGCAGCCTTCACCAACCAATGCCATCATACCATACCAAGGAGATTTAATCTTCTTGAGATCTCATCCACCTGATCAAATCATTGGCAACATAAATGAAGGGGTGCTCACAAGAAGCCAAACCCAAAACATTTGTCTTTTTGCTGATTTTCTATCACTCCATCAGCCAGTCAAGTACCAAGAGGCACTGAAAGACAACAGCTGGGTAGAAGCCATGCAAGAGGAGCTCCAACAGTTTAAAAGACAACAAGTATGGGAGCTTGTACCACTGCCAGAAGAGGTTAGTCCCATTGGCACAAAGTGGGTCTTCAAGAACAAAACTGATGAAAGGGGTATTGTTGTCAAGAATAAAGCCAGGATTGTGGTTCAAGGTTACAGACAGGAAGAGGGGATTGATTATGATGAAACATTTGCCCCTGTTGCAAGATTAGAAGCAATTAGACTGTTCCTGGCCTTTGCTGTCAACCACAATATGAAGGTGTTTCAAATGGATATCAAAAGTGCTTTCCTCTATGGTACAATTCAAGAAGAGGTGTATGTTTGTCAACCTCCAGGTTTTGAGGATCCATTTTATCCAGATCATGTCTACAGGCTAAACAAAGCCTTGTATGGCTTGAAACAAGCACCAAGGGCCTGGTATGAAACTCTTTCCAACTTCCTACTCTCAAACGGTTTCAAAAGAGGTACCATTGATAAAACACTGTTTTTAAAATGGAGAGGGAAGGATTTAATGATTGTCCAGATTTATGTGGATGACATTATTTTTGGAAGCACATGTAACTCAATGTGTGAAGAGTTTAGAGAACTCATGACAGCTGAGTTTGAAATGAGTGCAATGGGTGAGCTGCAATGCTTTCTTGGTCTCCAAGTACAGCAAATGCAAAATGGAACTTTCATTCATCAAAGCAAATATGCTAAAGAACTTTTCACCAAATTTGATATGAATGATTGTAAACCATGCAGCACACCCATGGCAACAAATAAGCTGGTCATGTCTGATGAAAAAGATGAGCTGATTGACCAAACACTTTATAGAAGCATGATTGGGTCTCTATTGTACCTAACTGCATCTAGACCAGACATCATGTTTGCAACATGTGTCTGTGCAAGAAGTCAATCAGCTCCCAGAAAATCAAATCTCATTGCTGTAAAAAGGATCTTCAGATACATAAAAGGTGCTCCCACACTTGGTATCTGGTATCCAGCTAATGGGAACATCAAGCTTTCAGGTTTCTCAGATAGTGACTTTGCTGGATGTCACACCACAAGGAAGTCCACATCAGGAGGGTGCCAGTTTCTAGGTGACTGCTTAGTTTCTTGGCAAAGCAAAAAGCAAGCAGCTGTTTCAACATCCACTGCTGAAGCTGAATACATTGCTGCTGCAAGCTGTACAGCCCAACTCCTGTGGCTTCAAAATCAGTTGCTGGATTTTGGCATCACTGCCTTAAAGACACCACTCATGTTGGACAGTCAGGCAGTAGAAAATATCATCAAAAATCCAGTTTCCCACTCAACCACCAAACATATCGACATCAGACATCACTTTGTGAGGGACTGCTATGAAAAAGGTTTGATTTCTCTGCATCATGTCCCAACTAAAGACCAGCTGGCTGATGTGCTCACAAAAGCACTTGATACAGCCACTTTTGAAAGTTTGGTCTCTAGGATTGGGATGCTGAACATGGAATAACAAGCAACATCTTGTTTTTCTATGAATAAAAGCAACAAAATGTTTTCAGAAAATCAAAACTCCATCCTTAAAAATAGTTAAAAATGAAATTTTTTTCATTAAGTCCTTAAAAGTCTGCCATTAACCATTGATTGTTCAAAAGTCTGCTATACTTCAAAAGTCTGTCCACTGCTGAAAGTCAACCCCTGCTCTCTCATTATTTTGATAAACTCTGTTGTTCAAAAGCAGTGTCTTATCCACTGATAGTAAAAATCATCCACTGCTTTCATACCACTGCCTTCATCAGTCACTTTCAACAAAAGTACTGTCATTCACTTTCAACAGGGGTTGTCACGTGGACAGTACATATTGGTCAGACCTTTTGTAACGGCTGCCACCTCAGCATTCACCTTCTTCCCTATAAAATCCTTCACTCACCACCAAAACAGGGTTTTACTGTCGAATTGAATTCTTAAAAATTCTCTTCTCAAAGCAGTTTTTCTTCACATTTCTTCACAAATTTCTTCGATCAATCATCCTCAAAATGACAAAATCAAAGAAATCTTCAAAACCCTCATCCAAATCATCCTCGAACACAGCCTCCCAAAAGGCAATCTCCACTGAAATTCCACATAAACCATCTCACAATCTCCTGGGTCTTCTCACAAAACCAGGAACCACCAACGTGTTCGATTTCATCATTGACATCATGGCAAAATCAAAGTATAAAACTTTGTTCATCGCCGATGCACCAATCTATTTGGCGACCCAAAGGGAGTTTTGGAAGAATGCAACCCTTGAAAAACAAGGAGACACTGCAACCACCATAAACTCTTCTATAAAGGGTAAAGCTGTCCAAATCACGCCACAATCCATTTCAGAGGTCTTTCAACTCGATGATCAAGAAGGTAAAATCTCTTTCACTAAGAACGAGTTGCAATCTGACTTCCTTGAGAGAGGGTATGAATCCACAATGATGAAGAAAATTACCTTAGAAAAAGGTTATTTTCCTTCTGCAACCATATTTTTATTTCATACCCTCCTACTATGTGTTTCAAACAAAACCACTTCTTTTAATGAAATCCCTTTAAAGATTCAAAATCTGGGTTATGCTATTCTTCAAGGAGAAAATTTTAACTATTCTCGGGAAATTTTCAAAGATTTGGTTAATAATGTTGAAACAAAATCATTCTTACTGTTTCCAAGGTTTTTAAGTTACTATTTTTCAAAAAATTCAGTAAGGATGATTTAGCTGTAATAAACCAGGGTGATCCTACTCAAATAAACAGTTTAACTACTGAAACTTTTTCAAGGATGTTAGCACCTTGCAAAACACAAGCAGAGGTGCCTGAGCAGATTTTAGCAGTTACAACTGCTCCTCAGGTATCTGCTGCTGAGCCCACTGCTCAAGGTGATCAAAGCAGCAGCACAACTGTTTTGAAACCCACACCTAAAATCACCAAAAAGCCATCAAAACGAAAAACACAAAAACCCCCAAAACCCCTCAAAAAGGCATCTCTGGAGGATGAGATACCAGAGCTCCTGCCAGTGACAACACAAAAGTCACAAGAAACCACTGCTGCTACTTCCTCACAGCAGTTGGTACAAATATCTCAAACCATAACCGAAACTCCTCCTGTTTCTTCACAAAAAGAACAGGTTGTACAAATAGGGTCTCCACATCATGATGCTCTGGAAACACTCGTTTCTATCATCCACAGTCCAATGCCCGGGACACATCCTATTTCTACACCAACCATCACATCCACAATTCCCTCACCAATAAAACCATTGTTGGATGCAATTGATTTGAACCAGGCATTATCCAGTCCTTCTCAATCACCTATTAATGAGAATATACCTCAACAACTGACTGGGTCTGATGTATCAATCTTTGCTAACCCACCAACACAACCTGAGGAGGTTACACCCCTTGAGTTACAAGTAACTCTTGGTGGTATTCCAAGTGAAGCAGCCACTACAACTGTTACACCCACTGGGTTACATTTGGACAGTGGTTACATTCATAAGACTTCCTTGGAGGCAATTCCTTGTATAGCACCTCTGCCAACCACCAGTGGATTTATTTATCCTACTGGCAACATCAAAAGGTTGTCAAGTGTTGAAGGAAGAAGACCCCAGTACCAAGACAAAGGGGCATCAGTGGTTAATGTTTGGAGTATATTCCCTACATCTACCACTGATAAAACCACTGCTAGTGGGAAATCAGATGATCCCATTAACTTGGGTGATGGTTTAAAGTACCAGAAATTGATGGATCGTATTGTAAAGCTTGATAACTCTGTTGCAGAACTCAAAGATATGCTACAACAGGTGTTACAAGTTCAGAAGGTACAATCAACTGCTGTTCCATCTCAAGCACCTGCTCCACAAAGGACACCTGCTACAAATGAGCTCTGGAATCAATTTCAATCTTTTCTCCAACAACAAGCACAATTAGCAGATCAGCAACATGAAAAACATGTCCAACAGCTGAGAAATGCAATGGAGTCAAGGTTCAAGAACACTCAGGCTGATTTAAAGGCTCTCAAAACTCAGATCTTACACACCACTGGCACTGCTCCTCCAAAAGTCCGCTACATTTATCAACTCCCAGAAGATAATGCCAAAAAGGGGGAGAAAATTCAGGAGTGGAAAAGGAAGGGTATAGAGGATGGTCTCTATCTTGAACCAGAAAATTCAAACATGACCAAAAAGATCCCTTTGCCAGATGGTAGCAAGAAAATTGATGTGACAACAAAAGCACTAGCAGAAGCAGCTGCAAGTGTAAAAAGGGATAGAGAGGCCAAAAGGAAAGCCAGGGTGGAAAGAATGGATCATCCAGATCAGGGTACTTCTGGGTCAAGGGATCATGAAAATCCTGTTGAGGAAAAGAAGAGGCCTACTAGAAAAGTAAGGCAACCCAAATCCATTCCTATCAGACGTTCAAAGTCTGCTCAAAAACCACCATACAAAACAGCTGATGCAGCAGGAGTTACAAAAACTACTGCTTGCCAAACAGTTGTTCCATCAACACACACCACTTCAACACACACAACATCCACCGCTTTACCATCATCACCACCAAAAACAACACCTGCTGACATACAGCAGAAGACAGCAGATGTTATAACATCTGTTGTAATGACAACAGTGGTTGAAACACCAGTTGTTTCAACAGCTGTCAGTCAATCACAATCCACTGCCACTACATCTACAACCACTACTCCATTCAAAACATCATCAGTCTCTCCTAAACCAAAAAGGAGAAGGCTAATTTTAAAAGATGATGACACACCTCCATCACCAACATCTTCAAAATCCCTATCACTTGTCACTATTCCTAAACCCATACCTTCCTCTTCAGCTCAAATTGTAAAACCACTACCTCCTGCTGGTGTCTCATTTCCTCTGGAACTCATTGCAGTAAGAGAAGAAATCAAATCATTTTATTATGAAGATGACCCAGCCAAAAGGAGTTTGCCATCAATTGCAAATTATCCCAGGCCTAACAACATTGAAGAATATTTGAAGCTCAAAGTCAAACAAGCAGAGGATATTGCAATCAAAAACAGAAAAGGGAAATCTGATAGAGAATATCAACAAAACTATCAGTTTTTGCTCTCACATGTCAATGCTATGGAGCGTTTTGCTAAAAATGTATGTCAGAAAATTTCATAAAGGGCAGATGAGTCCTTAAGAAAAGACTACATTGAAAACATCATGACCTACAAGAAATACAAGGGGGAGAAACACATGTACAAGAACTGGACCATCCCTGAGCTTGAAAAAGAAGCAGCCAGGATTCAAGACATGATCAAAAATAAGGTCAAGCAGACTCCTCCTGAAAAATTCAAACAATTTGAAGCTGAAAAGATGGTAGAGCTGAGGAGAATGAAAGAGGAGCTGATTATAGTTGATTATGGGTCAAAGAACTCTGTGACAAAGTGGGGAGAAGATAGAGTCAGGGCAACCTATAAAAGATTAGAGGAACTTAGAAAGAAAGATCCAAGAGTTCCACAAAAGCCTGACTATTCCAAAGCAGCGGTTTCAAAAAGACCACCAAAGCTGCAAGTCAAAAGAACCACTGCTCCAGCTGGTGCTGCCATCTACAAAAGAAGGAGCAAAAACCAGTTTAGCATGGAAACAATTCAAGATCTTTTAGCCGGAGATGCCATTGTAAAAGCTGGCACAGAAGTAATGATAAAGGAAGATCTTGAATTGGAACAATCTGCAACCGCTGCTCAGCCAGTCATGAATAGGCCAGCCTCTCCAAATACTTCTGCAAATAAACATCTCCCAAGAAACCCACCAGGCTCAAAAATACAAAAGTGGGAAACTGACAAACAGACCTGCGTATTGACTTTGCTCAGGTCTGGTGGAGGAGTGGAGAAAATATCAAGGGAACAAGCTCTTGGCCTGAGTCTTGAAGATTTGCAGGATCTCCTTGATCTTCCACTCAGCAGGGATGATGAAGATACAGATGCCCTAGACTTTGAATTACAATTTAAAGGTCAGATAAGGGAGCTGTTGTTGAGGCAATAAAGATTTCCACAAATAATGAAGAGTTTTGGCATTATCTGTTCCAGGGGGAGATTGTTGGGATTGAACCCTATCAGAGGAACAGATAATGTAAAGCCAAAACTGGATCAAAGCAGTGGATCCAGAATAAGCAGACGTTTACAGTTGGTTCATGCTAATCTCTCCCCTTGAAAGTGGTCTCATATCTGCTGACCTCCTATCTGCTGATCATACTAAGTGCTGACTTACAACTGCTGCTTTATATCTACTGACCAATGTCAAAGACTGATGGAAGACCAAAGCTCTGTTGACTTAATCTACTGCCTTGGGTCAAGTACTGCTGATCCGGACAAGCACTGCTGGGTTCACAGCAGTGGAAGGATGCAGCAGCAGTTTAAGTGTCTTTTATGTAATGTAATGTAATGTAATAGCAGTAGTTTAGTACATCAGTGTTTATAGATCAGTAGTTAGAGTTTGTTAGGAGGTTAGATGTCACTTTCATGGTGACGTCAGCTAAGATGCTCAGTGGTTTGCAAGTGCCTATAAATAGTTCAGTACTTTGTACTGTTCTATTAGCTCTTTTGATCATATCGTCTTCTTTGCACGAACAAACTACTGAGCTCTGGCTGAGGGGGAGTTTGCATTCTTACATCAATCATTGTAATCGTTGTTGAAACAAATTCAATCATTCGGTTCTTTGTGAAAAGATGTTTGATAAAAGTATTACTCTCGTTTGATTGTATGCAAAGTTTGCTTTCATCTTATTTCCGCTGCACAACTCTTTCATTTCCATCTTAATTACAAACGAAAATACAATCAAAAAGAAACTCAGATCCAACAAAAGTGCATAAAAATGCATTTTTACGAAGAAAGTGTTTTCGAGTACTAAAACTTAAAGTTTTGACACCAAATCAGTTTTATAACATTATTAGACATGTTCTAACATGTCTAAATCATCCTTTCTACTTTAGCGCTTTTTCCTTAGTCGAAAGTCGAGCGGTTTGACTTCCGCTTTGACTTTCACATCTGACAAGTTTGGTCAACTTTAGGATCCGGCCAAGCCCATTTATATGACCATAGTAATATAAGGAATAACCCTCTGAGGTTATACCTTATGGTCATGACGTTTGGTTAGTCAAATGACGAGTCAACTATATATACTTTTAAAATGCCGGAAATGCCCTTTTGGCACAAAAATAGTTTTAAACTTTTGTACGTGTGTTGGTTTTTTTACAAAAATATCGAGTGTCGTACGCGTGTTAGTTTTTTTTTTACAAAAACTAAATAAGTGATATAAATTATATGAAAACGGATGGAAAAAACATATATCGCATGCCTTTTGGACTTGTCACGACTTTATTTTTTTTAAACTTTCCTCTTTCGTTTCTATATCGAGTGCCGGTACCGTAGTGAACGGAACCAATATCGACCGGATTCCCGTCATTAACGTTATTGCCGCGGAGCTCGGGTGTAACCCATATCTTTATATTAAAATCAGGATCTCTGTTAAATGAAAAAAAAATGATTTTTTATATATTATGTGTTTCTGCATAGGAGTTGAATCATATTTTTCTTGGGGTAACTGTGTAGAAATATAATGAAGTTTGACGACTGTTCCATATCAGCGTTGAAAGCAACATCGGATGAGTCAATCAACGAGGTTGGGTCTTCTAACCATCTAGTGGGCCTGGTGGTCCACACTGCCATGCCCCTACCCAACCCAACCCAACCTTCATACCAGCCCACTACCCCTTATCAGCAGCCCTCCGGCCCACCCACAGCCCATTATACAGCCGCCCCAAATTCAGCCTACCCTTCCGCACTTCCTACCTAAGCTGGCTCACCTCAGCATGTTTATTACCAGCCCAATGCAGGCCCAAACACCTATGGTCAGCCTTAGCAGGGTCCACCTGGGTTCAGGCCACCACAGCAGCCGTCCCAGCAGGCGTACAATGCTCTCTGCCCATCCGACATTGGCTCTGCTATGGCCTCCATGAATCTCACTTATGACCCTAATACTATCATGGATTCTGGAGCTGGCGGTCATGCGACAGATGAACAAAGTATGATTGAACACCCTGACTCTTTTCCTGTTTGTAGTAAACTTTTAGTTGGCAATGGCGAGTCTTTACCAATTCAAGGGTCAGGAACAGGCTACATGTACCTTCCCAACCACACTTATGTCCTACCTAACATTTTACATTGTCCACAAATTATTAAAAAGTTAATTTATGTTCGTCGTTTTACTCGTGATAACAATGTTTCAATCGAATTTGACCCTTTTGGTTTCTCTTTGAAGGACCTTCAATCTGGGCGCCTCCTTTCCCGCCACAATATCCCCGGGGACCTCTATCCAATCATAAAACCTGAGTTACCTGCCCAATCAAGCTTTCTCACTACCACATCTCGGCCATGG
Organism: Helianthus tuberosus; assembly: GCA_030545235.1. Classification (NCBI taxonomy): domain Eukaryota; kingdom Viridiplantae; phylum Streptophyta; class Magnoliopsida; order Asterales; family Asteraceae; genus Helianthus; species Helianthus tuberosus. The sequence continues at coordinate 44,653,871 of CM060358.1, read as the reverse complement.
CATGATCGTCTTGGTCACCCTGGCGCTCAAGTTTTAGATATTCTTTTTCGTACTTTCAATTTTCCATGTAATAAGACCAAAAAGTCTACTTTTTGTCATTCGTGTCAATTGTCGAACAGTAAACGTTTACCTTTTTATGCATCTTCATCTTTTACTTTTGCCCCATTTGATATTATTCATTGTGATTTGTGGACATCACCTGTACTCAGCAAATCTGGGTACAAATATTACATGGTTTTAATCGATAATTACACTCATTTTATTTGGGTTTACCCTTTAAAATACAAGTCCGAAACCTTTCCTACCTTTGTCAAGTTTCACCGACTAATTGCCACATAGTTTAACAGAAACATTAAAACTTTTCAATGTGACTTAGGGGGTGAGTTTGACAATAACGCTTTCAAAACCTTTGCTACCCAACACGGCCTTCTATTTTGATTTTCCTACCCACAAACTTCATCACAGAATGATCGTGCGGAACGAATGATCCGTCGCCTTAATGACATCATTCGCTCTCTTTTAATCCATGCCCACCTTCCACCATCTTTTTGGGTCGAAGCATTGCACACGACTGCCTATTTACACAACATCCTTCCAACCAAACGCCTTAACTTTTATACACCCACCTTTGCCCTTTACCTCCGTCATCCTACCTATGACCATTTACGAGTATTTGGGTGCGCTTGTTATCCAAATACTTCAGCTACCCAACCACATAAACTACACCCTCGCTCTATCCGGTGTGTTTTTCTTGGCTATACGCGGGTACCGTTGCTTTGACCCCACTACGGGCAAAGTCACCATCTCTCGCCACGTCACCTTTGATGAGGCCACCTTTACCTTTTCATTACCGACACCTATCCCCTCGTACAACTTCCTTGACAATAACCCACCACCCGGTTTTTCTTTTAACCGCTCCCCCCTTATACACCATCCTCCCACCACGGCCCCTCCACCATCATCTCCACCCATGCCACGTCCTCCGTCCGCCATCTCCCCATACCCGTTCACTTATTCCCGCCGGCCTAAACCACCTTCCAATCCCCCACCACAGCAGCCTCCACCTTCGGCTTCTGCTCAGCCGTCTGCCCCGGCTCAAACCGCAGCATCCTCCCATTCCCGATCACCATCGACTCATCCTATGACCACCCGTTCCAAATCTGGTACCCTTAAAACCATACACCACTCCATCCCTACTGTAACAACCCTCGATAAAACCAACACCCTCATAATATTTTTGACGCCTTAGTAAATTATAAAATGTCCCAATATGTCTTATATTATACCCCGTATGTGAAAACCGAGCCCGATCTATGTTATAGTTTATAAAATAAATCAAAATATGAAATATAGGGCTGAGGCGGGCCGCGTAGAACCACCCCAACATCTCACGCGGGCCGTATCAAGACTGGAGTTGACTTCGCTGACTTCTTTAGTTGAAGCGGGCCGCGTAAGGGTTATGCTTAGTTAACGCGGGCCGCGAGAGATCGTGAAACGCGGATACACCCAGAGGCCAACACGTGTTGTCATCATGGCGGTCTAGAGAATGACTGAGCTAAGCTATTAGGTTGACCGTGCGTTGACGCGGGCCGCGTAAGGCTTAGCCTTACCTTACGCGGGCCGCGACAGGACCAGATTACACAACTATAAATAGCAGGCTTCGGATTTCACTTTCAATCGTTCATTCTTTCTTTCAATCTCGAAATTCTGTAGTAGAGACATAATATTTCGGGTATTATACCCCTAATTAGCAAGGTTCTGCTCCGTTGTAAGTATTATAACCCCGGTTTCATAATAGTTACGCTGCCCGATTGATTTAGGGTTCCGTAACAACTGTCGTGGTTCTGCCCGACGTAGTTGTTGGAATACCGTCTCGGGGAGGGTATCATTTATATTCTTTAAAGGGTTATGATACTAACCAATGTACATTTGTATAAATTATAGATTATATCCAGGAAACCCTTACGAGAAGCCTAAGATAGCAATGTGAGTAATCCTCTTTTTGTGTAAACCTTTTTGTGAGTAATCTCCTTTTTGTGTCAACTGTTTTATAAAACCTCAATTGTTTATATCATATTACCAGTATGTGAGTCGTGTAATTCTTCAATTATCGCCGGTATTATGGGGTTTTGTATACATTACTTGATAACCTTCACAATTGGACGACGAGTAGCCAATGTGCGATATGACCATAGCCATAGATACGGTCGAGTGGCAAGTACTGAATGGGTAATTGTGTAGATATAAACATTGTAATCGCTCTCAATACTGTGGTAATTGATAAAACTCATTTTGATTAAATTGGGATTCACTCACCAGTATTTTCCGCTGACAAATATTTTTAAAACATGTTTCATGTAACACAATGTGAAAGCCAACTGGGAAAAAGCCAGCTCGCGAGCACTGATGGCTTGGAAAATAAGTGGCTATAAAAGTTATCTAAGAAACAATGTTTTAAATTAAATAAAATAGGGTTTGTCCCTATAAAAGTATTGTAATAAGAAACTTGGGTTTTACCCATGTGTTTATTAATATTAAATATGGTGGTTTTACTCTGATAATCATTTCCTAACTACGGTCCTGATGTAAATTCCGCTGCGAGACTAAACAAACTGATACCACCAAACTCTGAGCTCGCGGCCGCCCGTTCCCGGGACAGATAAGGGATCGGGGGCTGTGACAGAAGGTGGTATCAGAGCCTAGCCACTGGTCTAAGCCAAAGAAGTGTTCTGCTGACACTTAAAGTTATATTTTGTGTTAGGAAATAAATTATGGAAATACTTGCATAACTGTAATTATTGTTATGTGTTATTTGACTATTTGTTAGTTTACAGTATGAGTAAGAAAAGAATTTCAGACATCTATCATAAACTAGATAGTTCACCTAAAGAAAAGGGAAGTTCATCCCAAACAAATTCCTCAAGATACTCAACAGATACTGAGGAGGAAATATTTGTCCATAAAGCACAGTTTGAAAATCCACTTACCCCTAGTAAAAGAAGCTGGATTCTTAGAAAAAGTCAAGAGAACATGAAAAAGTCTCAGGAAACCCAGAAAATAGGCAATAACCCACCCTGGGAAGATAAATTAGACGAAAAATGGGCAAATCTCTACATGTTAGCTACTGTAGCAGTAAATGCTAACTTATAAGTTAAATCACAAAACCAGTTCTAGCACCTGCGACACTTACAAACCAGAAACGTTAAACTATTAAATAAACCGTTAGTATAATTCGAAAGTTCAGTTGTAATCTAGCAATAGTTGTTTTAAATAAATTTTAGAAAATTTCTAAATTACCATTTTGTGATTTTGTGAATTACAAAATTTTAACTTAGAATGTTGTGTGTTTCTTCATAAATGCAAAACTTAGGAACTTACCCAAGTTTGGACCCTCTAGATCCCTATTACCATGATATATACCTTATGGAAAATTTTAGAAAATCCTTATCGAATCCAGGCACCTACACCCCATATCAGTAACCTGCACCCTAGATTCCGAACCCAGTCCTAGAACCTGCAACCCCAATAAGTGTAGAAACGTACAAGAACTTAGGACTTTTGGGGAGGAAATTTTACAAAGCAGTGAGAGAATGAGAAAGACGGGAGAGCAACTCGTATGGAAATTACAATGAGCGCAAATATGAATTTCTGAATAAATCCATATTTGTAGATGTGATGGCAGAAATGGTAATAGTAATAATAATAATAAAATAAAATAAATATGTGTACGGATGCCTATTATTATTTATTGCAGTCGGTATTGTAAATTTTAATTTCAGTACTGGTATGTAATAAATGAATAGAGTAAAATCACAATGATCGACGCTTTTGGCTAAATTATGTATCATGTAATTTACTATATTAAATATTATTCTATGATATTAATATTTGGTAGATGTTTAAAAATTCAGATGGCCGACGAAGTAAATCAAGGAAATCTGAATAATGATAACCAGAGTAACATTAACTTGGTTAATGAAAATCCTAGCCTCAATAACAATGGAAACCAAGTGGATAATAGTGCTATCCAACACATAGTAGCACAGGGAATTATAGATGCAATGCTATTTATTCTTCAAACTGTTAAGGATGCTGATAACAAGAGTAAACATAGCAGTAAACGACCAATTGAACCAGAACACAGCATTAACAATGGACCTGTATTTCAAGCACCCATTCCCAAAAGAAGAAGAACCATGCCTTATGGTTGTTCTTACAAAGAATTCTGGTCCTGCAAACCAATGGAATTCTCGGGCAATGAAGAGGCCATTGCAACCCTACGCTGGATAGAAAAGACTGAGACAGTCTTAAGAATAAGCAAATGCGCAGAAGAAGATAAAATATTGTTTGCTTCCAATCTGTTTAAGAACTCAGCCTTAGAATGGTGGAACACTATCCTCCAAACTAAGGGAATTGATAGAACTTACAATATGGAATGGGAGGAGTTTAAGGATAAGGTGGAAAGGAAATTCTACCCACCCAATGAAAAGGAACAGATAGCAAACAAATTCCTAAACCTTAGGATGAGTGGTGTAGATAGTAAGGGATACACTAAAATATTCTTCGAATATGCTAGAATAGTGCCAACTCTTGCTTCACCAGAACCGGTGTTAATCTCCCGTTATATCTGGGGACTAATTGGAGAAATAAGACATGTAGTCAAGGCAACTAGACCTCAAACCATAGAAGAAGCTGTAGAACTAGCAAATACCTTGACTGATGAGTTAGTCCGTACCCGAGAGGAGGATCAGAGAAGGAACCTAACCCAGAAGCTTACACAAGAATTTCACTCTGGAAATTCTAATCATGAGAAAAATATAGGTTCTACCTCTGCACCCTACAGTAGGTATTGCAAAAGAAAGCATTCGGGAAGATGCTCCATATACTGTAACTTCTGCAAAATATCGGGACACCAGGAAGAAGAATGCAGGAAGAAAAACAGCAGGATATGCTATAACTGCGGAGAACCAGGTCACATCAAGCCAAACTGTCCAAAATTAGCTCCAGCTACGAACAACAAGAACATTAAAAATGCAAGAGCATTTGTTCTAACGGCAGAAGAAGCAAAGATGATCCCGGATGTGATCACTGGTATGTTTTAGTTAATGATATTTTTGCTACAGTATTATTTGACTCTGGTGCAAACTAAAGTTTTATTAATACTTCGTTTTGCAAATTTCTAAATCAGTCATTAACTAAAACTACCATGTCTAGTAGAGACAGTCAATGGAGAAACCATTAAGATTTCTGAAATCTTGCAGGGAGCAAGAATAGAAATTTTAAACTATAAGTTTATTACACATCTTTACCCAAATAATCTGGTAGGATTTGATATTGTTTTAAGAATAGATTGGTTAATAGCCAATAAAGCCAGTACTTTATGTGATTAAAAGTCAATTCAAGTAAATTCACCAAAAAGGTCAAACGATCACTTACCTTTCATAAGAATTTTCTTATAATAATTATCACCTAAGTATCAATGCTGCACCATTCGAAGCACTTTATAGACAAAAGTGCCAAACCCCAGTCTATTGGGTAGAAATTGGGGAAAACAACTATCTGGACCTGAGATAGTGTAGGAAATAACTGACAAGATCATTCAAGTCAAAAATCTCAAGCACAAGAGATTAGTTCTAGTCAAAGTAATGTGAGACTCCAAAAGAGGACCTGAATATACATGGGAGCTCGAGTCAGAAATGAAAAGGAAATATCCACACTTGTTCCAGTAGATCTCGAGGACGAGCTCTAAAATAAGGTGGGGAGAATGTAACAACCCTCGATAAAACCAACACCCTCATAATATTTTTGACGCCTTAGTATATTATAAAATGTCCCAATATGTCTTATATTATACCCCGTATGTGAAAACCGAGCCCGATCTATGTTATAGTTTATAAAATAAATCAAAATATGAAATATAGGGCTGAGGCGGGCCGCGTAGAACCACCCCAACATCTCACGCGGGCCGTATCAAGACTGGAGTTGACTTCGCTGACTTCTTTAGTTGAAGCGGGCCGCGTAAGGGTTATGAGAGATCGTGAAACGCGGATACACCCAGAGGCCGACACGTGTTGTCATCGTGGCGGTCTAGAGAATGACTGAGCTAAGCTATTAGGTTGACCGTGCATTGACGCGGGCCGCGTAAGGCTTAGCCTTACCTTACGCGGGCCGCGACAGGACCAGATTACACAACTATAAATAGCAGGCTTCGGATTTCACTTTCAATCGTTCATTCTTTAATTCAATCTCGAAATTCTGTAGTAGAGACATAATATTTCAGGTATTATACCCCTAATTAGCAAGGTTCTGCTCCGTTGTAAGTATTATAACCCCGGTTTCGTAATAGTTACGCTGCCCGATTGATTTAGGGTTCCGTAACAACTGTCGTGGTTCTGTCCGACGTAGTTGTTGGAATATCGTCTCGGGGAGGGTATCATTTATATTCTTTAAAGGGTTATGATACTAACCAATGTACATTTGTATAAATTATAGATTATATCCAGGAAACCCTAACGAGAAGCCTAAGATAGCAATGTGAGTAATCCTCTTTTTGTGTAAACCTTTTTGTGAGTAATCTCCTTTTTGTGTCAACTGTTTTATAAAACCTCAATTGTTTATATCATATTACCAGTATGTGAGTCGTGTAATTCTTCAATTATCGCCGGTATTATGGGGTTTTGTATACATTACTTGATAACCTTCACAATTGGACGACGAGTAGCCAACGTGTGATATGACCATAGCCATAGATACGGTCGAGTGGCAAGTACTGAATGGGTAATTGTGTAGATATAAACATTGTAATCGCTCTCAATACTGTGGTAATTGATAAAACTCGTTTTGATTAAATTGGGATTCACTCACCAGTATTTTCCGCTGACAAATATTTTTAAAACATGTTTCAGGTAACACAATGTGAAAGCCAACTGGGAAAAAGCCAGCTCGCGAGCACTGATGGCTTGGAAAATAAGTGGCTATAAAAGTTATCTAAGAAACAATGTTTTAAATTAAATAAAATAGGGTTTGTCCCTATAAAAGTATTGTAATAAGAAACTTGGGTTTTACCCATGTGTTTATTAATATTAAATATGGTGGTTTTACTCTGATAAACATTTCCTAACTACGGTCCTGATGTAAATTCCGCTGCGAGACTAAACAAACTGATACCACCAAACTCTGAGCTCGCGGCCGCCCGTTCCCGGGACAGATAAGGGATCGGGGGCTGTGATACCTACCCCCTCTCTCTCCCCCATTCCGACCTCCTATACACAGGCCCTAACCGAGCCGAATTGGTCGTTCGCTATGCAAGCTGAGTTTACTTCCTTACAAGAAAATGGGACATGGGAATTAGTTCCACGGCCTACGAATCAGCCGGTTATTAGATGCATGTGGCTGTTTCGACATAAATTTAAGTCTGATGGAACTTTGGAGAGATATAAAGCCCGATTGGTCGTTAATGGGAAATCACAGACTGTGGGTATTGACTGTGAGGAGACTTTTAGTCCGGTTGTCAAACCGGCTACTATCCGGACTGTTTTATCATTGGCAGTCTCGCGATCTTGGCTGATTCATCAGTTAGATGTGAAGAATGCGTTTTTACATGGCCTTTTAAACGAGACTGTATATATGCATCAACCTTCGGGTTTTATTGACATGCGTTATCCAGGTTTTGTATGCAGGTTGAAGAAGTCTCTCTATGGCCTCAAGCAAGCACCACGGGCTTGGTATACCCGGTTTGCTACATATATTCTATCCCAGGGTTTTCGCAGTAGTGTATGCGACAACTCGTTGTTCGTTTATACCCAGGGTCATAATGTTGCGTATCTCCATGTTGATGATATCGTCCTGACTACTTCTTCAGATGCCTTCCTACATGATATCATTCAGAAACTCTCACGGGAGTTTGCTATGACAGATATGGGACAGTTACACCATTTTTTGGGGATCAAGGTTACACGTAGACCCACAGGTTTATTTTTGGATCAATCTCAATATGCCAAAGAGATTATTGCACATGCCTCGATGACAGACTGCAAGCCTTGTGCAACTCCTGTTGATCTTTCATCTAAAATTAAGTGCCACTGACGGGCCTCTCTTTCACGACCCAACTCTTTATCGGAGTCTGGCAGGGGCGCTTCAATACTTAACATTTACCAGGCCAGATATCTCCTACGCAGTGCAGCAGGTTTGTTTATTTATGCATGAACCTCACGACTCCCATTATGTTTTCATGAAACGGATTTTGCGCTACTTACAAGGCACATTGGATTATGGTATTTGGATGGTTCTTTCTGTTACGCACTCCCTAACTGCATATTCTGATGCTGATTGGGGTGGCTGTACTGACTCCAGGCGGTCAACAAGTGGCTATTGCGTTTTCTTAGGGGATAACCTTATTTCATGGTCTTCTAAACGATAGCCCACCGTTTCACGATCCAGTGCAGAAGCTGAATATAAGGGAGTTGCTAATGCGGTCGCAGAAGCCACGTGGATTCGAAACTTGTTACTTGAGTTACACGCTCCACTAAAACAAGCCTCGGTTATTTATTGTGACAACGTCTCTGCTATTTATATGTCAGATAACCCGGTCCAGCATCAAAGAACGAAGCATATTGAGATAGATATCCATTTTGTTCGAGAAAAGGTGCGTATTGGTGACATTCGAGTTATGCACGTTCCCTCATCTTACCAATAAGCTGATATCTTCACTAAAGGCCCTTTCGAGGCAGCTTTTTCAATCTTTCAGGTCCAGGTTGACTGTTTGTCTGATGACCGATCAAACTGCGGGGGGCTATTAGCGCATATACAATATTAGCGCACATGCAATAATTACCGATTATGTATATATTTAGACATAGATATTGTATATGTTCTAGATTTATCTATTTCCTTATTTTGTGATAGGGTTTTTTGTTGTTTTTTTTTATTTTGAAAGGTAACTGTCATTAACACAAAACCGACCCAAGCCGGGCCGGCAAGCTACAACAAAACATTGATTACATGTTTACAAAAGAAGCCCAATCCCTCCACTCTAAACTTTTTGAACGAGTTTATTGTTTTTTGGATCTATAAATATCATCCTCTCCTATGTAATTTCATTCATTCAGTCTAATAAAATTCTCAGCACAATCGATTGGGATGCGGATGTATGAGAAGAAGAAGAAGAAGAAGAAGAAGAAGAAGAGAGGTTCGTACCCGGCGAAGCACCACGTGTCAGCTCAACTACGGCGGCCGAATTTCGTAATCGAAGTGGGTTCCCTGAAGAAGGATCATGAAAGGGTTGTAACTCTGATGGGGAAATTCGAGGATTTTTATCTTGACCAAACAGGTGGTAAGTTTTTCTACCAGAAGTGGTCTAATGCCGAGGCTTGTACAGGTTCCTTCTGAGGAATTAAATTATCGGCTTATGGTTTTGTTTAAGGAACGAATATTAGGGTTTATTGAAGGGGAATTGCTATCAAATAAGAAAGCATTGATTAGAGAGTTCAAGTCTGCTATGGAATGCATACTTGATCATCTGGATGGGAAGGACGATTCTCACTTCAAGGTGTTGACTTTGAAAGGTCCGAAGGCTTGATGACGGACTGCCTATTTATGCTCATCGTACTCACATTCTTCGCCAGATACACCGCCAGCAGGTAACGCTATTGGAGGCGGTGGGTTCAGGGAAAAGCACACAGCTACTTGTTCGGTTCCTTGTTGACTCAGCAATATGTCTAAATATATTGCTTGCACTCAGCCACATATTTTACAGAGGCGGTTCAGAGGAACAAAAACAAGAATCAGATCGTTTAAAGGTGCAATTCTGCCATCCAGCTGGCGATTTATTTACTTTGTTGTCTGTTTACAGAAAATGGGAATGTCCCCCCCCCCCCCTGACAAGAGGACTCAATGGTGCTGGGACAATAGCATTAATCCAAAATCTATGAAAAAATGCCAAGAAGCAGTGCACGATATGGAAACTTGTCTTCAGCACGAGCTCAATGTTACCATCCCGGCTTATTGGCATTGGAATCCCGTGGTGAACACCGAATACGATCAAATTCTTAAAGATGTCATACTCTCGGCTTTAGCAGATAACATAGCAATGTATTCGGGAAACGATAATCTTGGCTATGAAGTGGCATCAACAGGAGCTCATGTTCCATTGCATCCATCGTGTTCTTTACTGATATTCGGGGGGAGAGACCAAGCTGGGTGGTTTTTCAGGAGCTTACTGGTCTTTACTTGGCATGTGTCACTTGTGTTGACTTTGACTCTTTGCACGCTCTTTCCCCTGCTCCATCACAGATGGAGCGTCGAAAACTGCAACTAAAGGTGTTAACTGGCTTCGGAAGGACGCTACTAAAAAGATTCTGTGGGAAGTCAAGCTCTTGTCTGAAAGATCTTGTTTCACACATCAGAGATGTTGTTAAGGATTGCCGGATTCAGCTTGAAGTCTCTGTTGACCACAATAAAGTCAACTTGTTTCCTCCTTCTGAACACATGAGACAGGTGTTTGAGATGGTGGATGCCGCATTGAAGCGTGAAGGAAAGTGGATGCAAAATGAATGCTTTGAAAAATGTCTGTTTCCAGGCGGACACCCTGTAGCTTTATTCGGTTCAGGTACCGAGATAAAGCATCTGGAACTCGAAAAGAGATGTCTCACGGTCGATATATCCGTTCACGGGGCCGTCCTAGAGAAGCCGCTTCTGTCCTATTTGGAGGACAATTCAGCTGGCAGCATTTGCGCGGTCCATAAGCTTAATGGGAAAAAAAAAGTGGGGCCGGGTAACATTTCTTACCCATGAAGCTTCTGAGAAAGCGTCAAAGCTGACTGCAGCTGGGTATTGTAAATTGAAAATTACTCCCTCAAGAAGAAGAAGGGGGGATTTGACTGTCAAAACCAATGTGGTATGGCCACGTAGGCGGAGGACTCTGGGTGTAGCGATTGACAAGTGTGACGACGTGGTAGAGAATCCCGTTCTTGAAGAAGCACTTTTGAAAAAGTGTGGCCTCTGCGACGTGGAAGAGGGTTACCGTTTGGAAAAGTGTGGCCACGAGTTTTGCAGGTCATGTTTGGTAGAACAGTGTGAATCTGCAATCAAGAACCCTGAGAACAGTATCCCAATCCGCTGCACCCGTGAGAGTTGTGGGGCCTTGTTCTTAACCGTGGACCTTAAATCACTCTTGTTAACGGATAAACTAGATGAACTTTTCCGTGCTTCTCTTGGGTCGTTTGTGGCATCTAGTCGTGGGAAATACCGGTTTTGTCCTTTGCCCGACTGCCATTCGGTTTATCAAGTGGCAGAGGACGGGAGACCATTTGCATGCGGGGCGTGTTTTGTGGAGACGTGTACTCGATGCCACCTGGAATACCATCCATTTTCATCATGTGAGAAGTACAAGAGAGATCCGGATATGTCATTGAAGGAATGGATGAAGGGAAAAGAAGACGTGAGGTGTTGCCCTGTTTGTATGTGTACCATAGAGAAGACTGCTGGGTGCAACCGGATCAAGTGTAGGTGTGGGATTAATCTTTGCTGGGTGTGTCTGGAGCATTTCGAGAACGCTATGGAGTGTTATGCGCATATGTCGTCAATACATGGTGACGACTATTTTTTAGTTAACTAGTAATTAAACTCACGTGTGTTATTTCTTCATCTTGAGATGTGATGTGTAACTTGGAAATATTTATCTTATCCCCCTTTGTTTAGTAATTTTTTTCCATCCAACTATATCTATATCTATCTATACTTTATATAAAAGAAGAAATCTCAATGACATAAGAAAAGCTAATGTGTCAGCCAGAGAGGCTGTCCAACAATGTTTTTCTTATGTCAATACTGCATCATAAAGCCTAATATATAAAATCATTTAAAATTCTATTCAAACCTCTGCCCTTCACTTTACAATCAAACCTCTGCTCGTCTTAGCCAGAGTAAACCTCTATCCAGATTCAAAATTCGGGCTCCAGATTCAAATTTCAAAATTCAAACCATATATTCGAATCTATAAATAAGATATATGAATCTGGCTCCACATTCAAATTTCAACTCTATCTCTCTCGCTCATATCTGCGAGCGTATCTCCCTCTCTCAAATGCATATTTCTCGTGATTCAGCCGGCTAATATCCGATTATACTTCTTTGTTCGAATGTTTGTTGATTTTGTTTACATATCATCGTTCCAATATTATGTGTTTGAACTTCTGTTTACATGTTAGCGTTCCAGTATCATTGTTCCATCATCGTCGTTTCAATGAAGCTTCCCTTCACAAATCAACCTTTCAACATCGATATTGCAGTATCATTGTTGCAACATCGTGAAAAGTTGCATGTGCTACCTTCTTTGATGGGAGAGTTGCATTGTTCGATTTTCGTTAAATCGAAAGTCAGCTTTTCTTATGTCAGCGAGATTTTCTTCTTTTATACAATGTATAGATTGGTGCAATATCGTGAAAAGTTATATGTGCTACAACAGTTAAGAGGAGACCTTTGTATTTTAGGTTTGTTTCTTATTTTGATTACCTGTAGTTTAATTTGATTATGAACAAACAAGTGTTGATGATGTTGAGAATTTTTATTGACACTGACATTTTAGAATATGTTAAGATGCATATTAAGATTATTAAATTAAACTATTACATAGAAAAATAGAAATTTACTGAAATATTTATAAACTATTACACGCTAGAGTTAACACTTGCTAGGATTTCGTAGACTCTCGCCTTTCTCCATGTGATTTCATGCTCTCTTTTGTTTTTCAGACCAGTTAGCATGTTTTTTCTGATCCTGTTTTAGTAGTTCTGTTTTAGTAGTTGTGTCATAAATTCTTCTGCATTCTTCTGGAAATCTGATGGAAGAGAATGGAGGACTTCGTCGAGCAATGCTATGCTGTTCCAGGTTTTATTGTAATTAGTGTCATTGATTATGTCGATTTTCCTGTTTAGTTCTTCGTTTGTTCTTTTTTCTTTGAGTGACCACATCGAGAATTGTGTTTTAACATCGCTGGTGTCTGACCAGTAGTAGAAGCTGAAGTTTGCCATGTAGATTTTTTGTTGGATTTTCTGATTTGGAACAATTTTTTACAGACAGTGATTTGTAGGACAATTTGTTGATGTTTTGAATCAAAAGTAATCATCGGTCTTTTATAGAGTTTAAAAACGCGTCTACATGGTAAATGAAGAGATTAATTGTAATTATGATAATCTGCTTTTGTTCTTAGAAGTTCGAAAATTTGTCCCTTGGGTTTCTTAGTTTGCCATTTCTCTCTTAGTTTGACATACACGCTTAAGGAAGTAATTGTGTTGACTTGGATTGCATTCTCATTTTGAAGAATAATTGTTCATTATCTAGAACATGTGTGCTAAGGATGGTGTATAAATGAGTAACATGCTTATTTCCAACTAATTCCATTGGGGTTCATTTATTTTATCAATAAAGAAATGAATATGTCTATTGTTTTCAGGGAATGGTCTTGAATAACATGTGGTGTCATAAGCAAAAACCTCCAGGATGCAGATTTTGTGAACCTATAACAAATCCAGATGCTGGTAAGATGGATTTTGAGCAAAAAGACCAGAACATTACTCAAGCTGAATCATTGAAAACTAGTGAAAAGGGTCAGATAAAGATTCACACATCTTGACAAAGTATCCTCTATTTTTATCCAAGCTTTCTACTCCTGAATGTCTAAAGGTGCACACGTCTAGATAACTATACCTCTAAATTGATAGTGTATCTATGTTGTCAAAAGCGCAAAAAGCGCGCGCCTAGGCGCCCAGGCGCAGCGAGGCGCACCAACAGCGCCTGGTGGTAGGCTAGGTGCAAAAATGGGCTTTTTAGAAAAAAACGGTTCTAAGCGCAAAAAATGCGCGCCTAGGCACAAAAAACGTTGCTGAGGCGCAGGGAAAAAGGTAAAACAGAACAAATGAATTAAAACACGAAACTGACTCACGCGGGCCGGTGATTTTCGGAGCTGCATCCGTGTCCGCAGGTGCGGGCACGCACGAGTTCAACATATTTTTTATATTTTTTTTCTATATGTGCGATTTTCTTAAAAAAGTCCACGCTTTTTTTGCGCCTTGCCCCTAGGCTCCGTGCGAGGCCGATGCGCCTCGCCTGCGCCTTGCGTCTTTGACAACATAGTAGTGTATTATAAAATTTGTGGTTTTCTTTATAGAATGCTACTGAAGATTACTATTTCTTTCTTTTAGTCAATCATCATGATTAATATGCTACACCATATCTCCGTCAACTACCAGATTGGATGTACAAAAGGCTTAATCTTGCAGTATAATCTGCTACACTCTATATCTTGCAGTATAATATGCTACACTCTATATCTTGCAATTCAGACTGGATGTACAAAAGGCTGCAAACAGTAGGAATGGTGTTAAGAAAACGTTAAGGAAATAGATAGGCGGGTCAAAAAGATAATTGCTTCGTATGGGAAGATTGTTACTTACATCATTTGGATATAGGTTGGCGTTGATAACGAGGAGTGAATCGAAAGGCTGATATAAGTCGCTCGGTATGAGAAACGCCAAGTTGAAAATAATACCAAGTGGAAGTTTGGTACGAAAGAATAGGCTTGAAGATGTCTTCACATATAGGGTTGCAGTTGTCCTTCACGCGGAACTGAACATGTCCAGGAAATTTGAACGGTTTTGTTGCTTCAAACACACAATATATCCATTGATTTGGGAAATCCAACAAAAACAGCACCATGCCGCTAGGAAACTGGGACTTCGAGTAGATCTTGAAAGGTGGTAAATCTATTAGAAAAAAAAAGTTCAAAACAAATGAGAAAATCTTACAAAAACTTATATACGCATAGATTAAGATAACTGACCAAGCGTTTGGCTAGCTAGTATACTTGTAAGCGTCTTGTTGTCAAAACTTAAAACAAACGAGCCCCGATCATTTGCTTGAATGTCACATGTTTGCTTACTACTCATCTATAAAATTTTAGCAGCATACAAGTTTACAGTGATCACATTCTAGTCAAATAAGTTGTTTATGCCAAATTCAACAAAAATGAAGAAGAGAGTAATATGCTCGTGAGAAATTGATAATACCGGAATACAGAGAGCATTAGATGACCCAGAATTTAGTTCCGGCACCACTTGTGTTTTTGTATAACCGCCGAACGACCTATAAAAAAGCATATGATCAAATGACCCAGAACCGGTCTCAGTTTCTCTTATAACATTGTCATCAGTAGGCTGAAATGCTGAAATCAGCTCGTTTGTCTTAGACGCTCCAAGTAGCCAATCGGAACCGGCAAGAATAGGTTGATAGGTATCTTCAGATAAAGGGTTATAAGCATGCTTGACTCGGAACTCCACCTATATTAGATAATAAATATTAGTACGAAATAACCAATATCTCAAATATTGGTCCTTGACCGATATCCGATATTTCTCCGCATTAACTGCTTAGATCATTCTAGTTAACCTATTACCTTTCCAGGAAACCCACCCGAACGGATGTATAGCTTCATATATACCATGTAACACTTTATCCGTGAAATTGAACAGGAACAACACCATGCCGCTGGGAAACCGGTGCTTGTGGTAGGGTTCGTAAGGCCATAAATCTGGTATAGAAAAAAAAAGTTAAAAACCAAGGAGAACTTTTTTTAGAAAACATATACAAAAGAGATCAACTGACCAAGCGTTTGGCTAGCAAGGACTAGTGCAATTCCGTCGCTGCCAATCGGTAACACAAGAGAACCACGCTCATCTTGTTGAATGTCATTGGTATATTTGTTGCTACTAGTGACTGGCTTCCATATTTGCTTACTAGGCTTCCAGGTTTGCCTACTAGTTCGCTTACTACTCATCTATGAGCATACAAGTTTACAATGATCGCATTCTAGTTCTAGTCAAATAAATAAAGAGAGCTCAATGAAAGATGTAATAACTATTTATTTAGTTAACATTTTCATTTGTGGAAAAGTAAAACAGATCCAAAGGAATTTATTTCAATTGCTAATTAAGCATTTCATCAAACAACTTGTAGGCACATAATCAACAAAACAGAGAAACCTAAGCAACGTTTTGAAACCCGGACCGGACCGGCCGGTCGGACCGGCGACCGCACTCCAAGACGATCCGGTTCACCATGTTGGACCTGTTTAGCACGTAGCCGGCCGGCCGGAACGGTTGCCGGCGGCTGGACCGGAAGTTCCGTAAAAAGCAGCGGTTCAGCCGGCATGGTGATGTTATTTAACTTGATGACGATGGTGATGATATTGAGGGTAGAAGAACGAAAATAAGACATGTAAATTTTTTTTCCGGCCAACAGTGGAGCTGCGAGGGGACAGAAGGAGCTGAGGAGGTGGGTTGTTATATGAAAGAGAAGAAGATGTGTCTTGGCCACTTAGACCAATGGGTATGGGGATCGGCACAGGGCCGTCCCCCCCCCCCCCCCCCTTTAGCAACGTCGCACACCGGCCCCCTTAGGGGCGTCTCCGCACTTCCGTCCGAATTCGGACGTTGGAGACGGGCCAAGCTTTTTGAATGGGGTGGGCGCTCTAACGGTAACTTGCAACCTTTTAAAAAAAAATTCACCCCACCACTATAAATTAAACCCCTTTTCACCCCACTTTTTTACCAAACTACTCCCACTTTTCTCCCATTTTTATAAAAAAAACCTCTCACAACCTTAAAAAAATTATGGATCCCTACAACCCAAATAATCCCAACTCAAGTTCACACCCGTTTTCGTCATCCGGCTACACACTCATAATGGACAACGCTTTTGCGGGTTACCAGCAAATGCCAAACGCTTTCAACCAATACCCGTTCAACCCAATGCAAATGCAACAACCCAACATGCCGTTCAACCCATATCAAATGCAACAACCCAACATGCCGTTCAACCCATATCAAATGCAACAACCCAACATGCCACAAGCACCTCAAACACAAATCGAGGAACAAGATGATGAGATAGAGGTTGTGCCAGAAACGCAACCTGAACCTTCAAAAAAGAAAAATAAAAAGGGAAAGGGTAAAAAGGAAGACGCATCGGCCAAACAAATGCAACAATGGACAAAAATTGAGGAAGAGGCGTTGGCGAAAGCATATATTAACTCTTCAACGTCTCCTATAATCGGTAAAATATTATTATTGTTATTAAATATTATTTGTACATTATATTATTATTGTTGTTATTAAATATTTATTTGTACACTATATTTTTCTTACAAAATATTATTATTATTGTTACTAACTTGTAGGTAACAATCAACTAAACGATTCGTTTTGGCAAGAAGCCCTTGATATATTCCATGGGCTTATGGAACAAGGGGAGTACAGAACCATTGATTCTATCAGCTCGAAGTGGCGCAAGATGAATACGTTGATCCAACGCTTTTGTGGGTTTTATAACACAACTCTCGCCAACAAACCGAGTGGGTGGAACCACGAAAATGTTTTCAATGAAGCGGTGCGTTTATACGAAAATGAGAGCAAAGCTCCTTTCCCACATGTACGTGCTTAATTTAAATGTAACTCTAGGTTTTTTTTAGGTGTGTTTTTTTTTATTTAAATGTAACTTTAGGTTGTTTTTTTAGGTTTTATTTAAATGTAACTTTTTTATTTTTATTTACTTTGTTTTCATTAATTAATTAAATCAAATAAATAATAATAAAAAAATGAAGGAGGAGCATCCACCACACCCTTGGATAGTCTCCAAGGGGAGGGTCCTCCTCCCATACTTACGTGGCGCTTATGTGGAGGATAGTTGGGGACTATCCTCCCCATATGGTCTTAAGTTAAAATGAGGTTTGAATCTAGAGGTAGGTTCATAATGGTAGCTTCACCAATAAAGCAAATAGCTACAGCAATAGCGCAGAGCAAATTGACTATTTTTCAATAATGTGTAGTTAAAAATTCAATATTAGTTTACATACTTTATTAGACTACTCGGTATGGTGACGGGGGGATGGACGGCGACGGGGGTGGCGGCACGGGGGTGACGGAGCGGCGCGAGAAGAAAGAGGGGGGCCCACATGTTTTGCTCCGTCCTGAACGGCGAAAGTCCGACGGAGAGGACGATGACTGGACGGCTACGGACCGGGCGGCACGGTGTTCAAACCGGCGACGGACCCGGACGGTAGGGGGACGACCCCATACCGTGTAGCCTTATTAATTACTTTCTCACTTTATTTAATAAAAAAATATTTTGTGTCTTTTGAATGTGTATATACTGTTATGGTATGTTGAATTTTATTTATATTTTTTAGCAACAAGCTTTATTTACATTTATATTTTTAATTTTAACATTATATTTATTTTTATCATATTTATGAAATCATCCGGTTCTTTAATCCGGTCCAACCTGTCTGACCGGTTCGAACAGTGAACCGGTAAAGAGACCGGTTCGACGTCCGGTCCGGTTCTGAAAACATTGAACCAAAGAAACATTAGTCTTTATTGTCATCTTGACTGATTACGCCGTTAAACCAAGAAATTTAGCCAGATTACACACAAACGAAGCGAGAGTCAACCCCTAGGGTTCCGATCGACATTGAAGAAACTACGAATTTTTGCAGAAATCTAGGATTAAACAAAAATGTCAGCGGCAGAGAGAGTACCACTACCTTTAGAGAAATTGACAGAGAGAAAACCGAATTTCTACGGAGCGAGAAAACCCTAATTCTTCGGAGCGAGAGAACCCTAATTCTTGACAGAGCAAACGTCTTTCAGTTGTCTAACAAAATAGCCTTTCCCGCTTATATTTGAATGTTAGCTCACACGTCATTTAACTTTTCAATTCTTTTTTTTTAATTATTTTTTAAGCACACACCAATGTATAGATTTAAAAAAAAAAAAAAAAAAAAAAAACTAAGGATTTACCCACCGCGCGTTGCGGCGGGGAATTTGCGTAAGAACTAAACTATAAAGACCGATATGAAGATGCAAAATATAAATGTATAAAAAATTGAAATAAAATGTAACAAATGGAAGAACAATGGTGACATGGTACCTATGACGTGGTGTTGCGACCCGAACAAACGAACGGAAAAAATGGTGGTGGTGACGTGATGTTGAGCCGTTTCCAAAAAAAGCTATATCGTGTATTTAATTATTTGTAAAAAAAACAAATGAAGAAATCCTGGAAACACTATGCACATAATTCAAAGCCGAGCTCCCGCCGTTCGACACGGTAATCTTTGATGGTTAATTTTCTTTTACAAAGTTCTTTATATTAGGGTAAAGTTATTATTTATAGTATGATTATTTTGCATATCTGGAATGCATGATTAGGTTGCTAGAGTTTAAGATGTTATGTGCCTTCAAAGATCAAACTCAAGTTGCAATAATTAGAATACTGTAAACAAATGATTGTGATAGATGTTGGACCGAACAATGTTGTAAAGTAACAAAATAATTTCATACAATTATGTAACCTGGTGGTACGTGGCTATATAACCCGGTAGTGCGCGATTATTTAACTCTGATACTTGATTATGCTACTCTTCTACTTGTAAGCGAGGTCACCGATTATTGAACAACCACCTTCTCTTTGCCTACATTTTTTTTTTTTTTTTAACGGCAAATTTGGATCACTGACGGACCACTGGAGTATCATCGTGCCACCAGCAGAACCACCCGATCATATCCATCTCCACTAGGCAATAATGCCTATACACCAATTCAGGAGGAAACCCAATAAATCTGGGAAAAACCCCCTTTGTAGGAATCGAACCCATGACCTAATGGTCATAAGTCTTATCCCACCACCAAGATACCACTAGGCTATAATGCCATGGGTCTCTTTGCCTACATACTAATTGCCGTAATTTTCATGATAAATATTAGTTGAGAATAATGTTGTAATTAATATTTTTATCTTCATTTCGCCCCCTGGGGTATGGCCAGTTTTGCAACTTTCGTCCAAAGGTTTGTTTTTTTGTATCTGGATCCACATGGTTTGAAATCTTGCCATTTTCATCCGGCTCATTAACTCCATTCATTTTTCTCTGTTAAGAGGTATTTCTGTCATTTTTGCTAAGGGCAATTCAGTCTTTTTCACAGTATGTAAAAAGACCAAATACCCTTGAAAAAACCGAATTGCCCTTTAAGTTAGCAAAAAAGATGGAAATACCCCTGAGTTAACGGAGAAAAATGGATGGAGTTAACGAGCTGGATGGAAATGGCAAGATTTCAAACCTTTTGGATCTAGATGTGAAAAACCAAACCTTTGGACGTAAGTCGCAAAATTGGTGAAACCTCACGGAGGAAAATTGCATTTTACTCTTTGTTATTTCTCACAAAAGTCACTCCACATTTTTTGCATATAAAAAACACTACACTTTTTGTTTTTTCTCGCAAAGTCACTAAACCTTTTTCTTTATTTATTTATTTGGGGATCAAGTTAGTTTAGATGATGCAAATGGGTTTTTTTTGTTTGATGAGAAATTGAAAAGGTCGGGAACTTTATCAAGAAAGAAAGATGGTGGTATATCCAAATGAAGAAATCATAGAATGATAATAGCCTTCAAACTAATATCGACAATCGACATACGCTTAATCTTTAACGGGCTGATTTGGATTATGTTATTGCTAATGGGTAAAATGCTTGAAGTTATATTTTTTAAAGGTAATCATTAAGTCGCTATCTTATATGAATGTTGTAATGTGATGCAGAGGAAGCAAAAACAGTAACGAGAGACGAAAAGAGAGAACATAACTTGTAGCTCGTGGCCGATATGATCCATGTGTCGTCCTTAGAGGTTTGCACCCAGATCCATACATTTTTTTGTTCTATATGTATATATTTCACATTCGGAATTAGCTTTGGTTGATGGTTGGGGGTGCTGCAGCCTCGCACATGGTAGAAGCATTAGTACCCGTTACCTTTTATTATTAGCGGAGACTATTTTAGAAGATATAATTTCCCTCTCTTTTGTGAAATGGTATCTGCAACAAAATGTGTATCTTGGGGGTGTATGTGACGTTGCTGGGAATTCAAGGTTAGTGGCTTCATGATTCAGTTTTTTCCTTATCATTCAGTGGATTTAGTTCTTACTCAGTTGTTTAGATAGTAAATAATCAAACATCTTATATGTTTATACATAAACACATGACTCTTTTCTGTTTTCATAATTTGAAAACCTGCAAAATAGTTTGACATGTATTTTCACTACTACAAATACAAGATGATTACGTAAGAATTCAATAGTGCCTCTCTTTAATTCGCCAAAAAGGGTGGCAGACTCAACAGTGCCAGGCAGCTGCCTGGCTCTGCCCTATTGGCCCAACAAAATTACGATTTTGTCCTTATTTAAATTTACCCTTTTGTCATCGGTTCAAATTTATGTTTTCGCCCCTGGTTAAAAATAAATTTACGCTTTTGCTCCCAGCTAAATATTTCGATTTTGCCCTCGGTTAAAAAATTACGATTTTTACCCGTTTTAATTTACAGTTTCGCTATTAGTTTTTTCCCCTTAAAAATACGATTTTGCCATCAGGTGTAAGTTATGTTTTTGCCCCCACTTAAAAATAAATTTACGTTTTTGCTCCCGGCTAAAAATTCTAATTTTTCCCTCGGTTCAAATTTACGATTTTGCCCCGTATAAATTTATAGTTTTGCCGTTAGTTTTTTTTCTCATAGTCAGGTTACGATTTTGCCCTCAACTTAACTTTACATTTTCCCCATCGTTTTTGTTTGTTTTCTTGGTGACATTACAATTTTGCCCCCAGTGTAAAACTACAGTCGTGCCGCCAACTTCCTGGCACTCCCCCGTTGGTCCATTTAGCTTACGATTTATCCATGAATTAAATTTATGATTTCGCCCTCAGTTAAAAATTACGTTTTTCCCATCGTTTTAGTTTTTTTTACTAAAACTATACAGGTTTTTTGTTTTAATTGGTTTACTACGGTCTTATCATCGTTTTTGTTTTTTTTTCCCTAGCAAAATTATAGTAGTGTTTTTTTAATTGGTTGAGAATTATTCGGCTATCGCCCCGCAACGCGGGCGGGGCATCTACTAGTTTATTATATGGTGCAGGTGGATGTAAATAGGAGTGTAGTTGACATGTATTTATTCTATGGGTTGAATTAGTTGCTTCAGTTAGGATGACCCACATAGTCAATATGTGCAGGTTATTCAATTGGTTTAATTCGTTCAGTAGGTCTTCGGTCAAAGAACCATCACTCCTCAAACTTCGATTATAATAAAAGTGCCTCTAGAACGTGTCACAGCCTTCTAATACCACTCTTGTCACTGTGTTGACTCTAGGTCACGGGTCCTCGATCTTAATCCTCATCACCTACTGTTCAAGGAAGTTTACGGTGAAGAACATTCACTTACACTTTTGTTTTGAATAAGCTGTGTATTTGATATTAAATGTTGAGTGTGTGGTACTTTAGAATGTAATCAATATATCTGGTATGGATGCATATTTTAGTCTACATCTAATTGCTGGATAACAACTCTACTGTTTTGTGCTATTTTAATAAAAGTTGGTTTTTGTTAAAAAAATTTAGTTGTTTATTGTTTCGCGATATGGATGCAGGTTGTGTATCTTGATAAAGATAAGAGGAAAGCTATTGTCCATGTGTAATAAACTTACCTATATGTACTGATGCCCTGTAATACAAACATCCGACCTGTCCTTGGTTTTACCCTAATGAACTTACCTGTTAATTCTTTTTTTTTTTTTTGTAATAAACTTACCTTTTTTCATAAATGTTAGTACTCAATCCCATGTAATAATTGAACTGATTATTCAGTTATGATTTTTTCATAATAATTTATTAAATAGTACAACCCGTGTATCACACGGGTAAATAACCTAGAAGTGTTCACGGTTCGGTTTTTAATGGTTTTTAGGTCAAACCGTAACCAAACAGTTAGTAACGGTTTTTTATTATTGAAAACTGAAGAAGACCAATAATGGAGTTGTAGTGTTTATTTTATATGAATAAAGTTGGATGATCCGAACAAAAAAAAAACCAATCCAAATTCATTTGGATCCCGTGTGAAATTATGTGTTTATGGTATGGTACATTTTTTTTGTTGGTAATGTTTGCCAAACATAAATGGTTATCCACTTATAAGAAATCATATAAAAAAATTTCTTTTGTAAATATAATTTTTTTAACA
Organism: Helianthus tuberosus; assembly: GCA_030545235.1. Classification (NCBI taxonomy): domain Eukaryota; kingdom Viridiplantae; phylum Streptophyta; class Magnoliopsida; order Asterales; family Asteraceae; genus Helianthus; species Helianthus tuberosus. Next base: position 44,630,764 of record CM060358.1, on the reverse strand, counting down.
CAACCCATAACCCGTGAAGCTTACGGGTATATAACCTAGTAATATATACGTGACATACGTGTTAATATGTTTATAACCAAAAAAACCCAATTTCCTTGGTAGAGAAGGTATCTTGAAGGTGTTTTGTCTCTAAACTAAATTAGATAGAGAAATGATTAAACAACCTGTGACTTCCAACCGATTATATATATTTATAATATATTTTAGTTTAATACTATTACTTTAGGACTATGCGGGAGGTGTGGGATGGGCGTGATCCGACATGGCCAAAAGCCATGCTATGAAACACCGTGCCAGCCTAGCATGGTCATGGCAGTGGACTTCGGGCGTTGAGATCGAAGTCCACCAGCGTGGTGTGATGTTGCTCATAAACCAAGGGTTTTGCACTTAAACTATTTGAATGTAAATGTTTATGGTATATGCTAATAAAATAGCAGCAATAATATATAGGTAACTCGATTGCAAGAAGTTGAATAATTAGAGACATGCACAAATTATTTACAAACGTTGCCATTTGTTTATTACAAATCAAGTTCTGTTTGGTAATGTTTAAAATTTATCTTCTTATTTATGTTTCAAGCAGAATTAAACATAGCTTCCAAGGTGTAGATTTGTGGATTATTTCTTTGAACAACAAATGCTACCCTGTTATAATTTACACCAAAATCCTATATTACTCAACCTTGGTTTGAACCTCAAACTCCTCCTTCTAAAAGGCATGTGCCTTTACGAACTGGGCTAGCCCCATAATGAATATTTAATAAATTATCATAGATTACATAAGAATTTGATGAAGCTGTTCATGGAGTTTAGAGAGAAACTACAATGTTGAAGACTACGAAAGAAGAAGATACAGGGAAAAAATGACACTTTAGGATGAGTGGTAATCAATGCTCAAAATTAAACAACATAAGAAGCTAAAGTGACTGTAAAAGTGAGTTTCATAAAGTATATTGTAATTGTAGGATACATAATGAGACTATTATGCCTTTTCAGATGGCATGTTCGATGCATCTTTTACACATAGTGCTTTGTAATGGACTTCATCTTCATCTATTATGTAAACATGATAAACAGATGTGTCTTTTAATATAATAATCAGAGTTTGTAAAGAAAAAACCAATCATATAACATCTTTACCCGCTCAAAAAATAAATAAGATAGTTTGTTTAGGGGGAGGGGGTGGTTATTACTTGCAAAATTTCATCACTCACAACATCCAATCAAGTTCCGCCATGTCATCAACCATTATTCTATCACTCACAACATTTTTTAGTGGCAATGGTCATCACTCACAACACCCAACAATAAACCCTCACACCCCTCACATCCAATTATCACGGAATAGCCATAACGCATGAATTTTATCACGGAATCCAAGTTTCACGCGTTAAAGTGTTTGAGTGGCGGTGGTATGTTTGTAACATTCATGCGTGGAAGAAAAGTTTCACGGGAACTTTTGTTCCCACCCCGCCTCCCCTTAAACATATATGTGGAAACTATATTTTTTTAGCTTGTAGGGACATGTCGTCTCTATAAGTTAGGTTATCTAGGCTTGTAGGGACGATATGTGGTTTCCATAACTTTTGTCCCTAGAAGACCGTCCCTACAATTGTGCAAAAAACCGTGTACGTTCAGACCGTCCGTAATGGGCGTTCTTTTTTCAAAACAAGCCCCCAATAACGCCGCTAAACGTCGAACAGCCGCCCCCCATGGCGTGTATGGGCGTGTTTGATCGATTTTTTTGGTTTTGGCGTGTTTTAAATCAAGCTGTTGGGGCATGTTGTTGGCCAATCAGATAAGACCATGTGGGTTTAAAGAGATAGAGATGGAAATTTTGGGTTTGGGTTTGCCGGAATTTTTGGGTTTGGGTTTTATGGTTAGCCGGAGATGTTGCAGGTCAAACGAAGAAGAAGAAGGGATGGAGGCGGGTGGTTTGATTTAAAAGTTTGCTCAGTTGTCACATTAGGCCCATGTGGTTTTAAACTTCAATATCTTTAATATTTCAAGTTTCAAAAATGCTATATCAGTCCCTAAAGTTTTGTTTATTAAATGTATCATTTGGATCTTTTATAAAACCTAAAAATTTGCCATGTAATTTTTTAGTATTGTAAGTTTTTTTTTATTTAATGAAGTATTATTAGTTTTTAATTTAAAAAAATTAATAATTGTGTAATGATTAGTTGGGGCATTATTCCACTACGCCCCTTTTGTAAAAACGCCCAATAATGTCCCCTTGTTGACTGGACTGTCACATGGCGGAAAACGCCCAAGGATGGGGGCATTATTCACTAAACCACTACACATGGTCCTAGGTCGTGTCATAGGGGTCGTCTCAATAGGCAAACTTTTAGGGACGACGTGTTATCCCTATAGATTTAAAATGGAAAAATTGTTGTAATACCTAGGGACAATACGCGGTTCTAATAGATCTAAAATCATTTTTTTTCAGTTTTTTTAGAGTTAATTGCCATTTTAGTCCCTGTGGTTTGGCCTATTTTGCCAGTTTAGTCCAAAGGTTTCATTTTTAACATCTGGATCCAAAAAGGTTTCATCGTTGCCATTTTGGTCCAACTGACTTAACTCCATCCATATTTGTTAAAGCTGCCAAGGGCATTTTTGTCATTTCATTTTTCTTTTTATTAACCCTTTTTTTCTTAATTGCTTTTTCTTTTAATTAAAGCTTTTTTGTTTTATTATAAGCTCTATAAATAACATAACTGCTTCATTACATCGATCACAACACACACAGTTCCCCAATTTTCAAACCCTAACAACGAAACGAAGACGATCGATCAAAGGCGACTGAGCTGTGAACGAGCATTGTGCGGTGGTTTCTGAATACGCACATAGTACAACATCAATAAACCCCAAGTAACACACAATAGCCACTTCAGTCTCCTGTTCTCTTCTTCAAGCCTGCGGATGAAGTTCAACTGCCCTCTTATGATTCCTGCACATCTTTGACACAACTCAGTCTCAGCCCAAGCAACGAATCCACAGCCCCCCCCCCTGTTAACAAAAAATGACAAAAACATGAACAAATCGCAGGTGATTATGAAGATGATGAAAGAAACCCAAATACCTGTATATTGCAACAATAAAAACGTCTGCTGGGGTTCAAAGAGGTCCACGAAGTTCGAATTACAGTATGGGCACCACATGGACATTGCACCATTGTTGAAGATTGAAGGTAGGTAGGAGAGATGGTTTGCTTTGCTCAAGTTAATTAGGATTTTAGGGTTTCAGTCGATCTGTTTATATACAGGGTGAAAAGGCCGCCAAAATGAGAGGGAAAAGCAATTAAGAAAAATGGGGTTAATAAAAGGAAAACTGAAATGACAAAAATGCCCTTGGCAGCTTTAACAGATATGGATGGAGTTAAGTCAGTTGGACCAAAATGGCAACGATGAAACCTTTTTGGATCCAGATGTTAAAAATGAAACCTTTGGACTAAACTGGCAAAATGAGCCAAACCACAGGGGCTAAAATGGCAATTTACTCTTTTTTTTAGTTCTATGTTCCGGAGGAACGACATATTGTTCCAATAGATCTAATTTTTTTTTCCAGTTAATGTTTCTAAGAAAAACCTAAAGAAATGAATTTAGATCTACCGGAGATGGCAGAGGTGGTGGGCGATGTATATGGAGGATGAGGTGGTTGTGGTGGTTATGAAGTGGGAGGTGGGTAGTTGTGGTGGGGTTGTAGAGAGAGAGTGGTTTGGTGGTGGTGGAGGTAGAGGGAGAAAAGGGTAAGAGAGAGACATATTCACATTATCATCCACGTCATTGTATATCTATGTCAACAAAAACTAACTGGGTTATAACCCAGTTAGAAAAGGATCGATTGGGGTTAAATTCTTACAAGTTGGGATTGTTGGAGGAATTTTTTTTTAAGTTGTGATTATTATCGGCTAACAGGTGAAACTTATGCTTATTAAAATCCAATAACTCTTTTACATGAGAAAAAAAAAACATCTAATACGGGAAATTTATGAAGAAAAGAAAATCAAATTTATGTTTTGAATGTTAAGTCATCATAATATGTGAGCTTATACCTCACACATTACACGTAATATGTGAGCATATAGCTCACTCTAGCACATAGCCGTTCCTGAGAAATCGAAGGTTCCATGCGATCAGGTCAAATGGACCCCTAAAATATAAACCTGTACATAAAATATTAATTATACGTCGATAATTGTGATAACAATAAACAAAACAAAACTTCAAAATTATTGACTCTTTTCATCTCACACTTGTTATTTCCAAGCTAAACCTATATAGACTCTTCTCACCTCAAAAAATGTCATATTATATAGCAATGTTTTCAATAACTATTCTTGTATTAGACTATGGGGTGTGGAGGGGCTTGGGTTGGGGCATTGCTAGACACGTACTGAAGATGAGATCCACAAACTAATTCTAAAAAAATAGGGATGTGGTGAGGCGTCCCTTAGCTGGGCGTGGCCAACCATGTGGAATTTTTTTCCTTTTTTGTTTAAACTATTTAAAATTTCATTTAACAAAATTACACACTAATTAAATTAAAAGAATACATAGAATATTAAAAAAATACAAAGAAAATAAAAAAACCTACAAAAACATAAAATTAAAAACTAGATAAAAGTTACTTCATGTTATATTTTTTTCATTATTTCTTCTTTCATTTCCAACATCATTGCCAATTGTGGGCCGGTAAGGTGATCGACGAGCATGGCGAGAAATTTCATATCTTCGTGTTTTTCTTTTAGATATATCTTTTTATCGAACGACGCTTAGATATCTTTTTTCTGGATTTGGGTTGGGATAGGGTAACTGGAATAGACGAGTCGTCGTATGGAAAGTTTGTGTATACACAGTTTCCTATATACGATGTGATTCCAGCTAGATGACACGGTGAGTATACTAAACCGTGTGGCGGTTGTTGTGGATGACCGTGTGTAATGGGTATTTGTTGATGAGGCGGTGGACGATTTGGTGGCGGGCTAGGGTTCGGGTTTTCTTGGTATCCAAAGGGATTGTTTGGGTCGTAGCCGCGGTTAAAAGAATGCATTGTAGGATGTTGTGGGTTGATTTTATAAAAAATAAAGAGATGTGGTAGAAGAAGTAGAGAAGTGGTAAAAATTGTAAAAATTTGGTGGGTATTTATATATTGGTTTAATATGTAAATAATTTTTTTAAACTAGCTGTTTGGCAACGGTTACCCCTAACGGCTATTTTGAACCAACCAACCAAAGTTAGCCATATCACTCTGCCCCACACCAGGCACAATCTCCACGCCAAGCCAGCAACGCCATGCCCAACGCTTAGTCGGTGTGGTGTAGCCAGCGTTATACCCAATTCACCGCCCCAACCCACGCCCCACACCCCATAGTCTTAGCACGTAAGTTACAATAATATAGCTAGTGTTGTGTGTACATATATATAGAGAGAGAAAGAGATGGGGGTTAATTATATAGACATGCATACATATGTGTAATTAACCTTATATAATAAAAATATAACACAGCTAAATTGAAAAAAAAAACAAACAGTAATTGACTTTTTGTGATGTTTGTTTGTAGAGAACAAAGGCAAAATCACAACACATAATCATAATCAGATTTTACAAATTTTCTAGAATCAAATCCAACGTAGAATGGTACAAAAAAGAAGCAAAATAAGTTACCATTGATTGGACATGAAAATCCATATGAACAAATTTGACCACTTTATTTCCGTGTGGAAGATCCCACATTGTAGTCTCGTCTCACCCATATTACTTTTTTTTTTCTTAGAAAATCATTACAATGGTTTTTTTTTACCTTATTACTTTTTTTCTTAGAAAATCATTACAATGGTTTTCTTTTACCTAATCTAGTGTAGCTATATGGTAAGAAAAAAATAATGTTTATAGCTATTAGATGTGCAAACATCAAAATTCTCAGTTGTCCGGAGAATTTGGTTCATCAGTTAATTATTTTATCATTTCTAGTGTTGATGTAGGTTTGGTTCCCGCGTGGCCATTTTCGATGGACATCTGGATGAATAGATGAATCGAGACTTTAATCTTAGGTTCAAAGCTGACAAGGGGGCGAGGGTTTACGGATTCCATCTGCCTCCCGCACGTCAGGGGGACACAGTCTCATGGCGGTCGAGTAGTTGATCTTAGACATAACCCCGAACAGTATGATTTTACACATGACATTCTTTTTCGTTCAAAAAAATATTTATTTCAGTCAATCATATGACGTGCATGATTCACCACTTGTTTGCTCTCCTATTATCAACAAATATACAATGAGAATATTTGATAATATGTTCAACCTAAAATGCTGATAGTATTTGTTAAAAACTTAGTTAATCATATAAATATAGTTACACTAATGCTAGTTTACGATGAAAAATGTAATGTAGTATTCGGTGCTTTCCATATCCCTAACATTGTATAACCAAAAAATAATAATCAAACACTATTTCTTTTTATTTATATAGTTTTCTACGACTTGCATGTCCACTTGTTCATCAACTTTTCACTTTCCTATTATCAACAAATATACAATGAGAATGTTAGATCATTAGCAATATTGGTAGTATTTATTTAAAAAAGTAGTTAAATCAATAATATTATTACAATAAAAACTAGTTTACGCCTTTACGACAGGGCTGGACCTATAATATAAGTAACACAGGCTTGGACCTAGGACCTCCAAAAATTAGGGCTTCCAATTAAAAGATAATTAATATGCTAACTATTAATATTAGTGCAAACTTGTTTTTTATTTGGTTAATTTCCTATACAAGCAAACCAATGTGTTATATAGTTGTGTTAGATTTTTGCTTTGTTCTAAACACATATAAAGAAGTATTGTTTATAATAATAAAAAAAGAAAAAACGGCCCGAAAATTTCATTTCGCCTTGGCCTCTAAAAAGATTGGAACAACCCTGGTTTATGGTGGCAAATGTAATGTAATATTCTGTGTTTTCATATCCCTAACATTAATTTGTATTACCAAAGATAATTATCAAACACTATTTCTTTTTATTTATATAGTTTTCTAGAAACATAAATAAGAGATGATCGTGGTTGTACAAAAATGTAATGATCAAAAATCTTAAATTGATTAGAATACTTATAAAAAGAAAGGGATGAGACAGAAAGAAAAAATTAAAATAAAATGTCACAAAGTTCAAACTAATGATGGAAAATTCACAAGCATGCTACTATCATTTTGAAAGGATAAAAGTAAACCAAAATAATGAGAAATGGCCTATTTATCGTTATGGGGAACAAAATCAATTCCCCAAACAGGGAAACATCATTGCCTAAGTTATTTGAGCAAAAATAGAACATTGATTTCATATAATCTCTGACTACGGGCCTCTACCGAACAACATCATTACCATACAACTTTTTTAGTTGATTTTCTTTCGGTTATTTTTTAGTGTTTTTTTCTACATTTTCTTTTTATTCTTGTCAGCGATTCCGTGTGCAACGCGCTCGTAGTGATTTCAAACACATATAAGCACAGACTAAATAACAAAAGAAGTTCGCCGCAACGCGGCGACGGTTTTTATAACTAGTTATTATAATAAGGAATAATTTATGTATATTTTATTCACTATTTAAATTTCTTTACGCCAATATGAAATAGCCCGATTGGCAAAAAGATTTTCCATTAAGTGGTTTCTTTTTTGAAAGGTTTTAAGTTCAATCCCTACTAAGAGCAAATTTTGTAAATATGAATGAGTAGCATTGGGAAGGATTCGAACTTGAGGAAAGGGTTTTAAGAGCTTGTCTCGTCCTTTGGAGTAAGCAGGATGCCAACTGATGTGCCGTTAAAAAAAATTAAATGTCTATAAGGGTCATCAATTTTATTTTTATATAATAGGTATTATACTTTTAGTAGGGATAATTTATGTGAATTGCATATAAGTATTTAATTTTAAATTAGGGTTTAATAAAAGTATCACAAATTGTGTCATTTATATGATTTTTTTATAACTATAAAAAAAAACTTGTAATATAATGAAAATACATTTTTAAACGACAAATTTTATTCGAAAATCACAACCAACAAGGTGCTAAATACAAGAACAAAGAAGATCAGAAATTAAAATTGCATCATACATGCTATTCTAATCTATACAACCTTGCCCTATGTTTTATCCAAATGCATGTGTGCGATTCAAGACTAGCCACAATCTCCTCCCAAGCCTTGATTTTTCCATTAAAAATCTTGTCTTTTCTTGCCACCCAAAGAAACCATAAGGACGTTGTATGAACCAAGCGAATAATCTTTTAAGCGCCATCGGGTGTGTTTTGTTTTCCGGCACCTACAAAGTCTCCCGAATGGGATTCGTCTGGGTTGCGAAATATGAACTGTTTTAAAAAACAAAACAATTCTAATATCCATTTTGTCGATAACTCATCAAATATAGTTTTAATTTTTAGAAAACTTAAGGTCATATGTAGAATATAACATATTTTAGTTGAAACTGATATAAATAAGACAAAAATGACATTTTAGTGGTCAATATAACTGTTTTAAGGGTGAGAGGGGCACTCCCCTCTTAGGGGAGTCCCCTCTCTTACGCACACCTAATCAGTTTATGCCACGTCAACTCCCCTCTTAAACTCCTCTCGCACCCCAATTTGATGGCGGCACTCCCCTCTTAGGGGAATTGTTTTTTTATTCAAAAAAAAAATGTTGATTGGTTGAAAATGAGTGTGGCCCACCATCTTCCCCTCTCCTTCATTGGTGAACAAGCCCCGAACCAACTCGCCAATTTCGGTCCCCGCCTTGATGGCGCCGGTGTTCCCGAGCGGGGACGTAGGTCACCGCACCCACTCCCCGCGAGTGCCCCGATCACCCTAATATACTAGTAGTGTTGATAGAAAAACTTAAATACTTGGCTGTCTTCCAAATATACTCTCTTATAATAATGATGCAATTGGGCGATTGAATTGTCTTTAAGGGTAAAATGATCTTTTTAAATGCTATTCTAAAAAAAAAGAGGTGGTAGACTCATGGTAAAAAAATGCAAAACAAGTAAAAGTGAAGCTGTAATCCCAACAAAATTATTAGAAGAAAAGGACAATCTGACTTAAATATTCACCGTGTGTTTGACCAACTGAAGTTTGGTCATACTTTTATATAACACTAGGTTAGAACCCCGTGTAATACACGGGTTGAATAAATGTAATTTTATATACTAAATAATAAAACAATATATCTTTACAAACCTCTTTTATTGCACGGGTTGAATAAATATAATTTTATATATTAAATAATAAAAAAGTTATATTTATAAGAACCATATTGTACGGGCTGAATAAATATAATTTTATATACCAAATAAAAAAGTTATATCTTTAAAACCACTTGAATAAATCTAATATTGTTTACCAAATAATAAAATAATACATCTTTAAGAAACTTCATTTATACGGGTTGAATAAATGTAATTTTATATACCAAATAATAAAAAAAGTTACATCTTTAAAAATATGTGTATTACGCGGGTTGAATAAATGTAATTTCCTATACTAAATAATAAAGTAGGATGGTATTCAAAATTTAAAATAGAAGAATGGTATTCAAAACTTTAAAGTAGGATCAAATTTAATATTAGCTCACTATTCATTTATTTATTTAATTAATATAAGATAAGTTTGGAAGTGAGGCGATAAAATCATAAAATAAATGCTTACAATGAATGACAGGTGTCACACATTAATTAATGTTTTATTATATAGTATAGTATAAATATATATTTATATTGATATAAATAGATTATTATATTGTAGTAAAATTTGTTAACAAAGTCTCAATAATTTAACCCTTTATTTATAACTTGTAAATGTAACGAAGTCTCAATAAATTTAACCATTTATTTAAAATTTGTAAATGTAGAAATGATAAATAATATTAGTTAATTTTATTTTAAGTTTCGTAAAATCTATTTGGTGCCAAACTAAACAGAACATTCAAATATATAGTTAATATCAAGAGTAAATTACGATTTTGGCTCCTGTGGTGAAATCACTTTTACCATTTTAGCCAAAAAACGAATCTTTTAACATCTGAGCCCCCAACGTCTTTTTTTCTAACCCTTTTGGCCCCTAATACTAACTCTATCCATTTATTTTTAGGGGCCAAAAGGGATAGAAAAAAAGACGTTGGGGTCCAAAGGGGTTAAAAAAAGACGTTATTATTAAACTTTTATGCATGATAAAATTAGTATATAATAATTTACGTATTTACCTTATTTTTTGCCAGTGTTATTATTTTATTAAGTTATTATTTTATTAATTATCTAATATCTTTATTATTAATATATATTTTAAATTTTGAATCAAACGGATTATATAAATTGAATCAAACGGATTATATAAATATTGAATAATTGGAATCCTTATATTAATTAATAATATAATATTATAATTAATTAAAAAAGATTAAACAAAAATTATAATTATCCATAAGAAAGGGTCTAATATGATGACAAGTGTCCCTAAAGTGGTTTCTTTTATTATATAGTATAGATTTACATCACATATATTTTATTATTAATATTTACCGATAGTCTTTCAATATATTAAAGACAAAAGGGTAAAAATGTTTAATTACTAAATTTCTTTTTATTTTATTTTTTGTCTTTTAAGAAATGCGATTAATTTAGGAAATGGGTCGGGTTTGGGACGGGTTTAGGTAATCCCAAACCCAAACCCGGTTAGATATGCTCGTCCCAAACCCGTCCCAAAACCCGTCGGGTTTCTAGCGGGTAAATACCCATCGGGTATCGGGTATACCCGCGGGTTTCGGGTAAACCCGTTAATTTAAAAAGATTACTCGTTGGGTATACTCATCTCAAAACACATTGGGTATCTATCTGGTAACTATTAACCGGTTACATTTTGTATTGGTATTATAAAAATATATATCAAATAACTACAATGTATACGGAATAGAATACTTATATGTGTAAAAAATGGATGTATCATATATATACATATTTAATAATATAAAAGAAAATTATATCGGGTATACAGTCGGGTAAACGGGTACAGTTTATCGGGTAATTGGGTCGGGTAAACGGGTATAACACTAAATCCCAAACCCGTCCCAAACCCGCGAAAAAAATAAAAAACTATTCCCAAACCCGTCCCAAACCCGATTAACCGACCCCAAATCCGTCCCAAATGTGTCGGGTTTCGGGTTTACCCAGCGGGTTCGGGTTTGATTGCCATCCCTAGGAAATGCTCACATGTTGGCCAAGGATCATGTCATTTTTACGGATGATCCGCCTTGTTTAGGCCATGGGGTATGGGGTGTGGGTTGGGGGAAAACGCCCAAAGCACCACCCCGGGTGGGCTTGGGTTGGGGCGTGGCCCTTGGGGCTTGGGTTTCAAGCCGGGCGTGGGGCGGGGGAAGCGAGCTGACATGGCGGGCTGTGTATGGCCAAAAGGAAATAGCCGTTGGGCTAGCCGTTGGCCAACGACTATGTTAAAAAAAATTTCACTATAAAAACTCACATTTTTCTTCCATTTTTTACCACATTCAACCACATCTTCTATAATCATCTTCAATTCTCCTTCTACAAAACGAAAAAATGCATCCTTATAACCGTCCTTTTGACCCGAACAACCCGTATGCATTACAAGAAAATAATCCTAGCCCACCACCCAATCGTCCAATGCCTCGTCCATTTTTCATACACTCTTCTTTGCCCCATGAAGCGAGTTACGCATCGCTTCTTGGGAATCGTTTGTTTACTAACTTCCCACACTCCGATGATTCGATACCTACCCCGTTTACACAATCGCCCATCAACCTTTCACCTACCTCCATCGACCTTTCACAAAACGAAACCGTTCCCGAAACTCAACCACCCAATGATGGTCCTTCCGCATCGAAACTCATCAAAAAGAGAAATTATAAGAAAAAAACCGAGGCGGATAAAGTAGTTGAAACCGTCAAACGAAAACAACAAAAATGGGTCGTTGCTGAAGAAGTTGCATTGGCGATGGCTTGGTGTGAACAATCTCAACATTCAACTTTAGGTATTCTTAACCTTTGTTTTTATTAATGGTTATTTTTTATATAACTTTGTAATATATTAAATTTTGGTTTATTAAAATAGGAAATTCGCAACATCGAACCGCCCTGTGGGAATCGGTTAGTAGACTATTCCATGAAGAAATGGGAAGGGAGGCTTATCGTGAAAACGACAGCTTATCCTCAAAGTGGAGCGAGATAAGCACCCAACTTACAAAATATAGTGGTTTTTTAAATAAAGCAAAGCAAAACCCAAAAAGTGGTGAAACCGAAGCCGACATTTTGACAAATGCAGCGTGCACATTCAAATCAAATGTGGGGACCGACTTCCGTTTCATGCATTGTTGGGAGATTTGCAAGTTCCATCCAAAGTGGGCAAATATCCCCATTGGTAGCGAAACTAACTCGTCTTCCAAAAGGTCAAGAGCCTCGTCCCAAGCCCATTCTGATGCACGTGATCAAGAGTTTGAGGACCTTTTGGATGATTCGCCAAGCCCAAACCGGCCTGAGTATGGGAGAAATGCCTCAAGAAGGCGTGCTCAAAAATCAAGATCTGGTACGGCATCGCCTTCAGCTGGGAGTTCGGGCTCGAGTAGGAGAATATACAGCGAGCAGCTGGATAACATTTCATGCAAGTTGGATACATTCAACGTATTCCAACAACAAAGGGCCGAAATACGAAGGAGCAAAGAAGCTAGAGATGCCGCTAGAGATGCCCAGAAACAAAAACGGGATGATTTGAAATTTCTATCCCAGCTCATTGATCACCTACAGGGTGACGAGTTACAACTAGTCTTGGCGTTGAGAGAAGAGATAAAAAACAAATATAAAAGTTAGGATTTTTTTTTAATTTTCTTTATTTAAAAATATTAAAAAATTAAATTTGTTGTTTTAAATAATATTCAAATAGCCCAGCGGGTCAGCCAGCGAAGCCCACCAAACCCACGCCCCAAACCCCCGCCTCACTATACCGTGTTGAATGTGTGCTTAGCCCATGTCTGCCACCCAAGCCACGTGTCAACTAATGCCCCAACCCAAGACCAACCCCCGCCCCACCATACCCCACGCCTCCTCTCTTTCCTCACACATTCTCTTACTCTCATTCCTCGTCATCCATAGTAATAGACTTCTTTTGTTGTCACGTATGTGTTTTCTATAAACCTCGATGTCACTAGCAGGGGTGTAGCTTAGTGTGAAGTGGGGTTGCATCTGCCCCCAATGTTTCGGTTAAAGTGTAAAATTTTCTATTTTTCGACCGAAAATTTTAAAATTATATAAGATTGTCCCCCCATTATTTTACCTAAATATTTATACAATATATAAATTGGGTCCCATGACTTTCCGTCCCCTCAAACTTTTGGTCAACCTCCGCCACTAGTCACTAGGGATGAGCGTGGTGCCGGTACGGAAATTCATCAAAACTGGGTACCGGTACCGAAATATTCGATACGGTATGAGACCGGTATGGGACCGGTACGGTACCGTTATTTGAAGGTAAAATTCGGTATTTTACCGGTACCGTACTAAAATAAGTCAGGTCAAATGTAATACGTCTTCATGCTTATTTTTATGTGTGTTTTCAGTTGGTTTACGTATTGACGTAAATTTTGTTCGGAAACAAGTCGGGTCATGTATAATATGTTTTCATTATCATCATCATCATCATCATCATCATCATCATCATCATCATACTCATTAAATCCCACCAATAGCAAAGCTAAGATAGGGTCTTATGAGGAAGGTAAGATGTAGACATCCTTACCTCTATCCCTCACGCAGTAACTATACACCGAATGTAAACCACACGTGGCAAAGGTGACCGGCGGCGGCGTTCCCCGCGCGATAAAGGGGTTCACCGCTGCCTTTACCGCACCCACCCCGTTCACCCTTAAACATTGATTTGTATCTAAAAACAATAAAAATGGTAATTCTAACATTCACATAACCACATGATTTATATTTTTCATATATTAAGATTTGGGTTGCAGCTCATAAATATTAACATTTTGTCTTTAACTTAAACTAGCAACTTCGTGTAACAATTTCAAATCAGTCATTTTTGCTACAATAGTTTTTTATTTTGTTTTGTTTATTATTATGATGTTATCACAATTATTATCATATTTACTGATTTTTTTAATATAAAAGTTTATACTAAGGGACTTATTTTTCTACTCGCACAAGACCCTTGAGGAATGAGGAACCCCTTGAATTCTTATGGGCACCCTCCTTTTACACTTTTCTTTTCAATTTATACTCTTTCTTAAGGATTCTACAACATAGGTTTAAAACATTCATTTATAGATGTTAGTTAATTAATCATTTTGAAGACCGAATTTCCTTTGTCTCAAACTTAGCTTTTTTTTTTTTACAAGTCACCTTATTCAATCTATAAACAAACATCTCCATCTTGTTTCTGGTTATGTCAATTCGAAATAAGCATTGTCAAGTCACGTCTTCGAAATCTAAGCGTTATAGAAATTTACAAAGAATTACAAAGTCTATTGTCACGACATCACCACCCTTTTTAAATTCAACACGTTAAAATGATCACATGCTAAAGAATGTCGGAACATAGATCTTCTTTGGATCTTGCCTACGTTTCACACGTGTTGTAATCGTAACAATCATAATGTCCACTAAATCTTGAAGTCCAATATCAAGATTCAACAGATGTGCATCATGTTTCATAAATCATGAAAAAAGTAATCAAGTTCAACAGGGTATGGAATAAAGATGGATGTTCAATAAAGATTTGAGTAATGCCACATGATGATGGTGAATCATTGACACTTATAACAATTACCGATATGTGATCATAAATTACACGAGTGCATAACACTTGAATCGTCAATTATGTTTGTTAATAATGTATTCTAACACTTGAATCATCAATTATGTTTGTTTATAATGTCTTCTAACACTTGAATCATCAATTATGTTTGTTTATAATGTATTCGACACTCAACAGCACACGAACAAAACATACATATAAATATAATGATATAAATCAACAAATTGGAAATAATAGTTGAAAAAACTGAAAAAGAGGAGTAATTGTTTAAAATTGGTGAAATGTGTTTTTTCATCAAGTGGAAAAGGATTAATTTCAGTAACTTTGGCCTCAAATAATCATATGTAATTGGGTTTGATGTAATTATTAATTATTGGGTTTGTGTTATGCTATGTGTGAGCTTCACAATGAACTAAACTATGTCAAATTTGAGCCATGATAAATAAGATATTGCTACTCGAAGTTGTGTGATTGAAGTTGTTAAAACTG
This sequence comes from Helianthus tuberosus, assembly GCA_030545235.1. Classification (NCBI taxonomy): domain Eukaryota; kingdom Viridiplantae; phylum Streptophyta; class Magnoliopsida; order Asterales; family Asteraceae; genus Helianthus; species Helianthus tuberosus. The sequence continues at coordinate 44,615,437 of CM060358.1, read as the reverse complement.
CAAAAAATACGGAAGAGAAATAAGTCCCACACATGAGGTGAGACAAACCTTGAAGTGGCATATCAGGCGGGTTGAGTACTCATAGATGTTTTCTTAGACAAAGTAATTAGTAGGCACCCTATATGTGAAAAACACCATGACTCACATCCGTTCATGTGACGTGGGCGATGGGGCAATGCAGCACTATAATGAAGAACTTTCCCTTTTGCACTCTCGCATCACCAAGAGCTGCCTTTATGTTTTTGAAGGTGCGTTCAAGCCTTAGAGACCTATGAATTGGTCTAGTGCTTAGACAGGGTCCTCTAGTTTTGCGTCAAAGGCAACCAAAGACCTTTGAACTCGTTCGTTCATAGTCTTCTGGATTACGGTTCAAAATTTGGATTAAAAACCCCTCTGATCAAAGGTTGGTCCAGAGATAAATTAGAACCTACTCGCATGTTCAAAGACTGGTCCAGATATTGGATCATAACCTACTCGATTACGAGGTAGTCTTTACTACTACTTTACTACCACCAATACACCCATTTGTGACAAATTTTTATTCCATCGATGAAAAATAAAAAATTGTCACAAATGGTGGGGTGTAGTGGTGGTAGTAAAGTAGGAGTAAAGACTACCTCGTAATCGAAATGGTGAGAGTTTAAACCTGGAGAGTGCCCTTAGAAAAACAAACAATTAGATTATACTTTTTTGTAACTCCGCCGACGATTGATAATTTCGTTTTATTGTTGTTTCCGAGTAAAAGAGGTTGTTACAAAAAAAAAAAAAAAATTATCAGGTAAACAGAATCTGTAGAAGAATGGGTTAAAATTTTAAGGGAAATTGGATTTAAATAATCCGAACTTTCACCTGTTGGCCAATAACACTCCGAACTTTCAGTTTGGCCAGCAGCACTCTCAACTTTCATCCTATTTTCCCAAAACACTCCCAAACTAACATATCACTAACCAAGTTAGTTTTTAAGTTTTATTTATTACACAAACAGTCCCTGTAGTTATAATTTACTAGTTTTAAGTTTTATTTATTACACAAACAGTCCCTGTAGTTATAAAAAAAAATCATAAAAATAAAAAAAAAATCTAAAAATTCAAAAAAATTCAAAAAAATCATAAAAATTCAAAAAAAATCAAAAAAATTCTAAAAAAATCAAAAAAATTCTAAAAAAATAAAAAAAAATCATAAAAATTCTAAAAAATATCAAAAAAATTCTAAAAAAATCATAAAAAACCGTTTCGACCCGTACCGTTTCGACCCGTACCGTTTCGACCCGTACCGTTTCGACGCGAACCGTTTCGACCCGGACCGTTTCGACCCGTACCGTTTCCACCCGGACCGTTTCGAACCGTACCGTTTCGACCCGGACCGTTTCGACCCGTACCGTTTTCGACCCGTACCGTTTCGACGCGAACCGTTTCGACGCGTACCGTTTCGACCCGTACCGTTTTCGACCCGTACCGTTTCAACGGTACGCGTCGAAACGGTCCGGTCGAAACGGTAGGGTTCGAAACGGTCCGGGTCGAAACGGTACGGTTCGAAACGGTCCGGGTCGAAACGGTCCGGGTCGAAACGGTACGCGTCGAAACAGTTCGCGTCGAAACGGTTTTTTATGATTTTTTTAGAATTTTTTTGATATTTTTTTGATATTTTTTAGAATTTTTATGATTTTTTATGATTTTTTTTTATTTTTTTTGATTTTTTTTTATTTTTTTAGAAATTTTTTGATTTTTTTTGAATTTTTATGATTTTTTTGAATTTTTTTGAATTTTTAGATTTTTTTTTTATTTTTATGATTTTTTTTATAACTACAGGGACTGTTTGTGTAATAAATAAAACTTAAAAACTAACTTCAGTCACCCAAAATGTCCACATCAGCAATGGAAACTAACTTGGTTAGTGATATGTTAGTTTGGGAGTGTTTTGGGAAAATAGGATGAAAGTTGAGAGTGCTGCTGGCCAAACTGAAAGTTCGGAGTGTTATTGGCCAACAGGTGAAAGTTCGGATTATTTAAATCCAATTTCCCAAATTTTAAACATTGTTATCCGCTATATATACATAAAATCTGATTATCAGTTGTTAAACTTGTTTTCTAAAACATTGATAAGCATGTTTTAAAAACATAATTTAAACAAATTTTATACAAACACAGCTTCAAGACTGTTGATCAAGTGATTGACTGATACAACAAAGTTCAATTGATCCATAATAAAGCAACTCTTCAATCATTTGTTCAATGTGATGATCTTCAAGCTTCGCGAAAAACTGATTTTGATAATCCATATTACCGTTACTGTTATTGTTACCGTTACTATTATTGTCTGCCTGGTGTAGTATCGCTACATTGGGCTTCGTTTCTAGGGAAGATTCGCTAAGATGGACCGAACGCGTTCGTTTGGGGTATTGGATTGATGGTTTGGTCATATGAAGAGAAGCCATGTAGCATCTATGCAACTTTGCAGTCAAAGTTGATGAAAGTAGCTTTGAAGAAGAAGTTGAAGAAGATTGTGATGAATTTGGGTTGTGTGGGAAGTTGGCTCTTGCACGTGGGCCGCACATGAGCCTGGCCGCCTCGTCATAGGCGCGGGCCGCATCCTCAGCCGTCTCAAATGTGCCTAGCCAAATTCTTGTCTTCCTGGTTTGGAAAAAAAAAGGAGTTTGGTGAATACATTGTGATGTACAATTTATTATGCATAAAGTACAAGAAATGAAATCGGGTCCACGGTTGGAGGAAAGTAGACTTACAACAATGGATGTCGAATTTCGGAAACCCATGAGCCCCAATGCCGTTGCCGAACGCCGCGGTACCGTTGTTGTGTTCTAGCCATGTGTGCACAAGGTGTATTTGAAAATGTCACAGTGAAGTGAAAAAGATAGAAGATTTGGTTATGTTAGATAGGGGGTTTATAAACTTATAGGAGGGGAGTAAAGTGGATTTTTTTTTCTTCCAAAATAAAGTATCATATCTCTTTATTCCAATTATTCCACATCATGTACAGGAACAAATGTTTAATGAATGGTTCATCAATAATATTTTTTTTAAACTAAATATTCAAGGTCTAATAGGGAGTGTTTGATTTGGAGAGTATTTTTTATTCGACTGTTAAATTTTCCTATTTATGGTTTTTGAATAGAAATAGAAAGTCTAACTTAGTTGAGTCGAGTGGCTACAAAATCCTCTATTGTTCACGTAAGAGTTTTTTTATCAGCCCGTTTAGTTTCCTGCTAGTCGGGTCTTCAATACAATCAGTAGTTAAAAAATAGAGAATAGCGTTTGGAAAAAAAGATCTAGGAAGTACAAAATTATCAGCTTTTAAGCGGTTGCGAATTAATGCAGTGAGACGATTGTTCACAAACCTTGCTTTTAGAGTTTATTATTCAAGAAATTTAAATTGAGAGCGTGATCTTGGCTCGAATTTGATTTGATCATGAAAAAATTGTAAGTTATGGTTGAAATAACATGATAAGATAAGGACTTAGCAGTGAACAATGATGTAGAATTAGAACTAGATAATATTGTTGTTTATAAAAATTTGATTTCTATTAAATTTTAATAATCACAATAAAAGTACTTGGGTGTGTAGGATAATTAGCGTAGTCTTGAGGCTTTTAGTCATGATACGAAACTCAGGCTTCAGCAAGTCTATATGATTTAGTTGGCCGTTAAAAAAAAAGTCTATATATTTTTCACCCATTTTAACATTATTTATATATATAAAAACACAAGTTCTTAGCGCCGGCCACTTTTGTGAGTTTTGATTCTGAGCAACAAAGTTAAGGTTCTTTAGTTTTAGCCAATTACTCTTTTTCTAATTAATTAAAATTAAAATTAAAAATATTATATATAAAAAAAAACACAAGTTCTTAGCGACAACACTTTAATGGGTTTTGATTTTGAGCAACAAGGTGTTTAGGTTCTTTTGTTTGGCCAATTACTATTTCTCGTAATTAATTAAAAAATTGTTTTATTTCAAATTAGCAATAAGAAGTGGGTTGTGTTTATGAGTTGCGCTGGTTTGGTTTTTAATGTTTTGCATATAATTTATTGAGTAAATTGCCATTTTAGTCCCTGAGTTTTGTCCAAATTTACCATTTTAGTCCAAATAGTTTTTTTGCCTCTGGGTCCCTGACTTTTACATTTTGTTGCCATTTTGATCATTTTGTCTAACTACATCCAAAAACCCAGTTTGTACTTAATCACTAATGTTTTTAGTTGCCATTTTGATCCAATTCCAAAATATCAAAAAAATTCCAAAAATTCCAAAAAATTCAAAAAAATCTAAAAATCATAAAAATTCTAAAAAATCATAAAAATTCTAAAAAATTCAAAAAAATCTAAAAATCATAAAAATTCTAAAAAATCAAAAAATTCTAAAATCATTAAATGTTTCGGCACGAACCGTTTCGACCCGTACCGTTTCGACCCGAACCGTTTCGAGCCGAACCGTTTCGAGCCGAACCGTTTCGAGCCGAACCGTTTCGAGCCGAACCGTTTCGAGCCGAACCGTTTCGAGCCGTACCGTTTCGAGCCGTACCGTTTCGAGCCGTACCGTTTCGACCCGAACCGTTTCGACCCGAACCGTTTCGACCCGTACCGTTTCGACCCGTACCGTTTCGACCCGTACCGTTTCGATCCGAACCGTTTCGATCCGAACCGTTTCGAGCCGAACCGTTCCGAACCGTTTCGACGCGAACCGTTTCGACCCGTACCGATTCGAACCGTACCGTTTCGACGCGAACCGTTTCGAGCCGAACCGTTGACGCGAACCGTTTCAATACGGTACGGGTCGATACGGTACGGTTCGGGTTCGATACGGTACGGGCGTCGAAACGGTTCGCGTCGAAACGGTTCGGCTTGAAACGGTTCGGGTTCGATACGGTACGGGTCGAAACGGTTCGGTTCGAAACGGTTCGGTTCGATACGGTACGGGCCGAAACGGTTCGGTTCGAAACGGTTCGCGTCGAAACGGTACGGTTCGAAACGGTACGGGTCGAAACGCTTCGCGTCGAAACGGTACGGTTCGAAACGGTACGGGTCGAAACGGTTCGGCTCGAAACGGTTCCGCTCGAAACGGTACGGGTCGAAACGGTTCGGCTCGAAACGGTTCGCGTCGAAACGGTTCGGTTTGATACGGTACGGGTCGAAACGGTTCGGTTCGAAACGATTCGCGTCGAAACGGTTCGGTTCGAAACGGTACGGGTCGAAACGGTTCGTGCCGAAACATTTAATGATTTTTGGATTTTTTAGAATTTTTTTGATTTTTTAGAATTTTTATGATTTTTTAGAATTTTTTTGATTTTTAGATTTTTTTGAATTTTTTAGAATTTTTTTTTTATTTTTAGATTTTTTTGGAATTTTTTTTATTTTTTGGAATTTTTTTGATTTTTTGGAATTGGATCAAAATGGCAACTGAAAACATTTTTTAAGGAAATCCCCAAAATACCCATGTTACAAACTGGGTTTTTGGATGGAGTTAGACAAAATGATCAAAATGGCAACAAAATGTAAAAGTCAGGGACCCAGAGGCAAAAAAAAAAAACTATTTGGACTAAAATGGCAAATTTGGACAAAATTCAGGGACTAAAATGGCAATTTACTCTAATTTATTTTCTGGATATCTTTATTTAACATCACATCTACATTTTCATTCACATTTTGTCCGTTGGCCACCGCCGCGTAGCACGGGCGTAAAACTCTAGCTAATAAAAAAATTGTAATTTTGGCTTTGAGAAATACCCGTTTCACTAAAAACTTGTCAGGCATATCTATACACTTCATTTTAGTACATCTTTGATCTTTGGACTTAACAGCTAGTTGTTGGAATAAAACCAGTGATGGGAGTATGTGACAAGCCAAATATTTAAGGAAACGATTTTACTCAAAATTGTGCTAAACATGCGAATTCCTGGTCAACCTGGTGATTTTGTGCTAAACATGCGAATTCCTGGTCAACCTGATGTATCTTTATAGAGGGTCCTAACGCCTAATGCTTAACAAAAAGTGTGTGCTACAAGCGTTTACACTTGTTGGCACTACACCGATCAGAGTCTAGATGAATCTAGATGAGTCCGACTCCGAGGCATGATGAAACCAGTCAAAATATTTTTGAGTTTAAAAGTAATGGGCCTAAATGTTTTTGTTAGTTAACGATTAACTTATTATACAAATTTGGGCCTAATTTTATTGGGCTACAATATACACTATTTGTTAATATTCTTTTACTTAACAATCAAAAATAAATATTATAATCCATAAATTCAATAACAAACAGTTTTTTTACCAAACAAAAACCGTATCGTAAATTTTGTTTTTTCAGAAAATTCAAAGCCGAACCGTTAGTTTTTTTGTATGGTTTGGTTATTTCGGTCCATGTTTATCGATCAATATGGTTTCGTTTTGGTTACCTGGTTTTTTGCTCAACCCTGCTTATAACTAGATAATTGGTTAGGTCCATACGAGTGGAAACATTTTATTCACTCCTAACTTTTACAGTATGTTATGATATTTAGTTCTTATAAAATTTGTTTTTAAAAGAGTTTAGAATAAATAAAAAGTGCTAGATTTTTTTCTAAAAGATTTGATTCATATAATTTCTTAGACCATGTGTAGTGGTGAACAAACATAACGCCCCCACCATGGGGCATTATCCGACACGTGGCATCCTAGTCAGCGTTAGGACATTATAGCAAAAGTGGCGTAGTGGGGCATTATGCCAATAACCACCATTCAATCATTTCACAATTTTTTTTTAACTTTAAATTAGAAATAAAAAAAAAATATCCGATTAAATTAAAAAAAAACAAAAAAAAAACACTAGTTTTCGTCTTCGCTTTCTTCACCCTCGCCAACTTCGTCTTCCTCGTCCTCCGTATCTTCCTCTCCCTCAGGTGGTACATACCGAACCGACCATGCGTGGTGTACCAAATCAACCATTAACTGGGAATGGTACGGTTCGTAACGCAACTCTCGCGCATTTTTCACTATTTCTTCCATTGTCGCCTGTGGATGCTCCTCTTCAACGGCTTCTGGCACATAATTCTGGCATATCGCCTTTCCTTCGTCTTCCAAAATCATGTTGTTCATGATTATACAAGCGTACATAGCATCTCTCATTTTTTGCTTGCTCTATGCACGACAAGGATTTCTCAAATATTGTCAGCGTTGTTTAAGAACCCCAAAGCATCTCTCAATGTCTTTTCGTGAAGACTCTTGAATCTTTTTAAAGTATGCTCTTTTTTCATCAATAGGATCACTATACGTCTTCACGAAAATCGAATACCTAGGATAAATTCCGTCGCTCAAATAATATCCATAAGGGTAGTAGTTTCCATTTGCGTAAAACGACGCTTTTGGAGCTTTGCCAGAAATCCACTCCTCTAACAACGGAGATTGTTCAAAAACATTGATATCATTGCATGACCCGACCACGCCAAAGTAAGCCGACCAAACCCAAAGGTCCTGTGAAGCAACCGCCTGAAGAATAATAGTGGGTCCTTTTTGGTCACCACGTGTGTGTTAGCCTCGCCATGCAGTCGGGCAGTTATCCCTACGCCAATGCATGCAATCTATGCTCCCGATCATACCAGGCAAACCATGCTCAGCATTATGTACCTCGTAGATCTTTTGAAGGTCGTCCCATGTGGGCGTTCTAAGATAACGCGCACCGTACACATCAATTATACCTTTATAAAAAAATATAGACAAACATAAGCTTCAAAAAAAAAAATTGTAAACATACTCCTCATCGGTCGAACCATCGCCATCCACAAAATACTCGTTGTAGTAAAAATTTACCATGGATGAAGAACTAGGAGAATCCATCAAGTTTTTTATAAAATGGTTGTATTTTTTTAGAGAGTTTTTGAGAGTTTTGGTTGAAAATAAATGAGTTTTGGTTGTGTTTATATATATATATATATAGGTAAAAGGTTTAAAAAAAAAAATCAACTAGCCGTTACATAGCCGTTGATGTGTTGTGATTGGTTGGTCAAACATGTGCAAGCGTTTTAATTAAAACGCCGGAGACAATTTTTTTCGAAAAAACGCCCCATAACGCCTACCGTAATGGTAGGCGGGGCGTTATCGGGCGTTATTTTTGAATTTAAAAAAAAAAAACGCCCCACTACAGACGGTCTTATGGCCTCCTGGCAGCGAAAGAGTGGGGCCATTTAGTAGTCTTGACAAGAAATTGGTACATGACTTAACTTACTTTATCTATTGTTTACCAGTTGGCTTATTGATATGAATAGTCGAATATTTATATTACAACAAAAAGAAAACAAAACTAAAGTGGCTAAATTCAATTCACAACACTTCCTTGTTTGTATAGCTATGCTACAAGACGATACTCTGTGTCAAAATATTTAATTATATTATTGTTTAAAAGACGTAGGCCACTTGGTCTAGCGACACCAATTGTTTATCCCTATCAAAATGGTGCACGTTCGAGTGTTACAAAGTAGGCAGTACGTGAATTTCAGAAGTAGATTTTCGAGGTTGTGTGTGTTTGCCGTTAAATATATAAAATTTAATTAATACATTTTGAAAATGAAATTAAAACTTTCAGAAAATAAATTCTTACAACCATCTATTTAAAACTAGAAACAACGATTGACGTAGAAAAACTCGGATCATCATCATCATCATACTCAGTAAATCTCACCAATAGCAAAGGTAAGGTAGGGTCTGAGGAGGGTAAGATATAGATAGCCTTACCTCTATCCCGTAGGAATAGAGAGACTGCTTCCAGTGAGACTCACGGCTCAAAATAATCTTCTCGAATGTTTTCAGTTTTTGTTTTGCAAATAAAACAAGATTACATAATTGGGTGACTTAGAAGACAACTTTAATAATGACTTTAATTCAAGAAATTGGGTACTTGAGTGACACATTTTTACATAATCCCAAATTATTAATCAACAAAAACATCCTTCAAAAAATAGCAAGAGTTTATTAATAAATTGCATATATAAAGACCACCCATATATCTAAATCTTTTATCAAACTGCTAGTATATTGAAACATTGTTAAGCTACTCAAACATTTTATGTTTTGTTTATATCAAGGTGTAATTTAAGTACCTGTGTACTACACGGGTTACGTAAAGTAAATTATATTATCTATCGTGAAAATTTTATTGAAGTGCTAGTATATTGAACTGCTAGTATATTGAAACATATATCTAAATTTTTTATCAAACTGCTAGTATATTGAAACATTGTTAAGCTACTCAAACATTTTATGTTTTGTTTATATCAAGCTGTAATTTAAACACATGTGTACTACACGGGTTACTTAAAGTAAATTATATTATCTATCGTGAAAAATATGTCGGTGTACATGGTTAAGTAACAAAAATATCCTTTCTTTATATTTTTACTAACAAGTGGTTTCTTGATAGATCAAATACAAAAGTATTAAAACTTTAGGACAAGCCGATGATCAAATACAAGAGTATTAAAACTTTAGGACAATCCGAAATGGAGACCTTTGTAACTTTGTGGGACGTCCGTATGGTATAGCATACTACTGATAGTTTGTAAAACAAAAGGTATTCACCATAACAAATGTTACGAAATATGCTAGAAAATGTTTGTAGGTTTATAAGAGGAAAAAAGCAAGAAAATTACTAGGGTGTGACATACCCTTATAATCATGTTAGAGAATAATTATGTCTACATGCATAATACACGTAAATCTATTGTTGTTTATCCGTTTAGTTGGTGTATTAGCCTTTATTCTAGTCATTTTAGGCTAAAAATTATGTCGTATGCAAAGCCTCATTGACGTACATATAATCAACAAATGTACATCCATCTATAAAATTTAATCTTTACGTCACATAGACTCTGGTGCTAATTCATTTTCTTCACGTATTTGAAACCGAAATGACAACACAAGAGTTGAGTTTGCCATTGAAAGTGCAAAATTTAGAAAATGAATATCACTAATTCATAATTTATTTAAACATATACAAAGAAAGATTGATATACATTGGTGGTTTTATCAATGATGGTGATCCAAATATATTGGATTTCCTTAGAACCACAAGATCAATCATTATTGGTGTTTGGTTTGTAATGTATGGATCAACTACTCGCATGAGTGGTTTTATGAAACCTTTTTAACTTATCAACATGAGACAACATAACTTGTGTTGAGTCATAGATGCAAGTGTTCATGAAACCCGTTAATAAAATGGCGAGGTCTAAGGCTTTAGTGCCTATTTTTAGTGGGGCTCTTTCATCTTGTCCTCTTGATGAATTGAAAACCACTTTATCTTCGTCTTTTGAGGTTCGTGACTAAAAAATTGTGAAAACCACGTTATCTTTGTATTTCAAGGTTTGACTTAAAAATTGTATGTCATTGGTAGATGTTTCCATCATACATTTGTAAATGGCTTAGCCCTTGTAAATGTCATAACGGCTCCATCATTTGGAGAGAGAAAATATAATTTTTCTTTTAAACGGAAAGGAACGATGTGTCAACCACCGTAACATCAGGGGTTGTGGTCAAAGTCGACTGCTCGACCGCCGCCAACCCCTTGGCTCTCCTAGATGCGCGGAAACACGATCTCCACCCGCCCGAAGGCACGGCAGTGGAATAATCGGTAAAACATCGCCTCCCATCCAAGATGAACCGATGCCACCCGTACTCGTCATTCACCTGGATGCCGTAGAAAATAATGGAGAGAGTGGAAGTCGAACCTGAGTCACAAGGAACACCAAGTCTTTTCCCAACCACTCCATCACTACCTCATTGGCGAGAGAGAAAATATAATAGATAGTTGTGGACAAACGTTGCCCGTAAATTGCACTTTGTCATAATAATATCTTATGCGCTACGACGCTGAAGTAACCCATGCCATACTCTCAGAAAAAGCTCGAACGGCCTTCAACAAAAGGTTACATGTACCCGAAATCCAACCATTGTGAATTTCTAATGGTTTGTACCTTTTTACCATTTTACGTTGAACATGTTGCTAGGGGCCACACAATCCTGCCTTCTAGTAAGTTGAGAATGTCTTGAAACTGTTTCATCTCAATAATTTTTTGACTGATATTAACAAATATAATACAAGATGTTCAGATTGCTTATTTGCAATATATATTTTCTTGATAAACGTAAACCTAAAGGCCGCAAATAGATTAGGCTAGAGGGTATGGTGATGGTCCTCCAAGGGAGGATGATCCGCCACGTAGACGCCACGTCATAGTCCTCCCAAAGATGGTCCATCCCACAAAACTAGAGGGTATGGGAGGATGGTCCATCTCTATGCACTATGTACAAGTAGTAATGCCTAATGTACAAATCAAACACAAGCACAAACAAAGGGGGGCCCACCAAATTGGATCGTCTTGAACGTCCAAACCTCGACGCTGAAGACATGAAGGAAAACATGAAAACATATCTTTGATTGCATCAGCACAGGCTAGCAGAGAATCCAGATGGAGACGCAGCAATAAGGTTTGACATGATTGTCATCTTGGTCTGGTTCCTCCTTAGGGTGCAATCTAATGATGGGGACTTAGAAAACCGAAAGGGTATCGACTGTAGGAGATGGAGGTCGAATTATGATGTTATGATCTTATGGGGTGTGTCTGATTGTGTAACTGAGTAACCCTTTAACCTCCACATAATTCTCCTTATATAAGCACCCAGGAGGAAACCTAATTAGTTAATAAGGGTAATATGGCCCATCAACAATTACCAACTAATTATTTAATAGGTTATTATATATTTTGATCTATATAATGTAAATGATTATAATGGCTACTAGATTAAATATTATACCATAATATATTTAATCTTACATTCTCCCACTTAGCCGAGTAATCATTTACTATGAGTATTAGATAAGCCTGATCAGGAGTTAACACTCATTTTAGCCTTAAACAAGTACTATAGTAGAGATATACAGCCGTTGAATCATTATGCGACTCAGGACCCCCATTAATCATACTATAGCCTTAATTTAAAACCTAATCGTCATGATCAAAATATGCATAAGCCCTTTGTTTGATTTGTAACTATATTTGTCTATATGCCATTATGCTAGCTTGACATATTCTTAGAGACATACAAAATCAAACTGATGAGGAAAATTAACTAATACTTATTCATTCATAGTACGATATGCGGTTGCGCACGGCCATCAATTAATACCCGTCTCTGAGCTCTCTTAATAAGACTTATGGGTAATAGCCATTAAGTTATAGGATCCTTAAGCATATCATGAATGTATTCGATACAAAACTTAGTTTCCTCAATTCGTTCATAAACGAATAATTAATTGTGTATCGAAACTTAATGCAGCACCTCTTGAACTGTTACTGTTCAAGGAGTTATGGTAACTGACTTTATCACACTAAGTCTTCAAAACATTAATTATATGAAGTTAATATACTTATGAGTCCACTGATAAATTTCCAACAACATTTAGTGACTATATTATGTCGTTATAACTTAGGTTATTGATATCAGTCCATTATGACTCCTCCATGAGATAGGTTTTGTCTGCTGACATAAAGATATGGTTGTAAAAATCCCGACTAGTCTCCGATTAGTCGCCGATTAATCACTAATCGGGGGTTCACCGATTAATGGCCGATTAATAGCTAGGCAGTCAATGGCGGTCCTATTCTGGCTAAATTTTGGCTAGATGCCGGCCAAATTTTGACCAAACCATATAAATTCCTTCCAATTACTTAAAAAAATGGGTTAATGAGGGGTTAAAACATGTCTACTTTAAAAAACTACACATAAAAATGTTTATGTACATATGTAACTAAAAATCACATATAAAAATCTCAATCCGATTAATTCCGATTAATCCCTATTAATCCCGATTAGTCGCTAGTCGGTACCCCACCGCCCGACTAGCGCCTAGCGATTCTTACAACACTGGATATACCCGACATTACATTTTGTCATCTTTGAACATTACAAAGTTAAAGTAATAAACCGGTTTTAATTCTCACTTCTTCTTCAAATCATAGCCTCTCGTTTCTTTAAAGATATTGTAATACTCTATTAGATGCTTCACATTAATCTAGACATATCTAGTGTGTTGCAATGTGAGTAATATCTAAACGAGTATAGACTTAAACTTACATAAGGCTTCTAATTAATGAAGCGTAAATAAATAATCTCATTTATCCTATTATCCTGTAAAAGAGAGCATTAATGTTTGTTACATATGTAAGGACCCATTTAATGTTAAACTTATGGAACGAAACTAATATCCCATTGGGTCTATCTCAGTATGTTATGATATCAATCACGTAAGAGATATCTCTGAGATTTATTATATCAAAGTTTGTGTTAACAATGCTTTGACTTATGTAACATATACTTGCCAAAAGAATATCATCTATATAGACAAGTTTATCTTAGTTGCTCCCACTCATTTTGAGGTAGGCACATTAATCCACTTGGTTGTTGATGAAAATAATTACGTTAGCTTTTCATCACATTATGATGTTTGCATTAACCCATACATGGATATTATTGGCTTACAAATAAAGTGTTCTTTAACCTTCAGTTTGAAACTTTAGGTTGTTATCTAATGAACATGTAAATGTGTCAGCCATTTGTTATGGAAAATTGTTTATAATGTTCATCTAATGTAGCTTTAAACTATTATAAGCTACTAGAACAATGATGATCCTCAAAGAAATCTTTTGTTAAATATGTAATAAAGATTCTTTAATAATTTATCTCTTCCTGAGTACAACCTTTGACAATCAATCAAGCTTCTTCGTGTCTTAACGCTTATATTAGGATTTGGTTTAGTTATGAACACTCTTAGGTAATTCTATCAAATCCCAAACGTTATACGAACACATAAAATCAGTTTTACTAGAAAACTGTTTTATTCCATTTAGAAGATTGATTGACACTAATGGCTTAATTTGAAGAGATAGGATCAGTAAACATTTCCAAAATCCATTTCAACTTCAGTTAGGGAGGTTATGTAATCATCAAAGTTAGTAGGCTTTTAAACCTAGATGACCTCCTAAGTTGATTATTTGGTTCATTAGAAGTTTCAGTTTTATGGATTAGCTCTTGGTTAGGTTGCTATCATTTTCAGGATTCTAAGTTTTTAAGAGTTGGTGCAGTATGGTGTACAAGAGGTGTAATCGGAGTTAAATTCGGAGTGAAATTTAATGACACTCTTCCCCCCGCCTCTTGTATTCCTTGCAAGTCATGATAAGGACTTTGACTGCTCCCACTGACCTTAGAAATCTTTAGGAACTCACCATGCTTAGGGTCAAAATGTAACGACCAACAAATTCTAATAGAGAAACGAGTTAATGACGTTAGTCGTTGTAGTTTCTCTTGTTGAGGATTATGTTAGTTTAGGTATGAAATCTAAGTGCGCCCACAATTAGGCAACAATGAAACTTTTGTAAGAGTAGCATTAGATTTAAGGAGATAAGTTATGATAGAACAGTGTCATAATGGAGCAGTGTCTTGTACAAGAGGTGTAAATTGAAGTAATATAAAGTTTTCACTCCCTCACCTCTTGCAACTATTGCAAGTTATTATTAAGACACTTAATGCTCCCACTGATCTTTGATATCTCTAGAAATGCTACAAGAGAAGTTTCAATGAGGTACGTGACGTGGGAACCTATCATATATATGTTAGACTTTAATTGATTTCCTTAACGTCCAAATGTCATAAGAAACTTAAGGACATATTTAATAGAAATCTTAATAAGTAAACATATGAATAGATTTCTTCTAAGACCGTGGGCCATATGCGACAAAACTTAGATACAAGTTGATAGTCTTTTAAATGATAAATGAATTATGTCTGAATATTCCATTTGGAATAAGTTCCACGAATGTCAATGAATGACTTATGACGGACCCATACTTATTCCTTAAGCCAAGTTATATTTTAGGGCTTTAATGTCATGATTTAAAATCACTTAGAATGAGATTAGTTGAATAATCATCCTCATTAACCATGTCATGATTTCTCATGAATTTCGGTTATAATGGATGAAATTTATAAGTCTCATTTTCCTTTTGTCAAATTCTCATTTGCATGATGACAAAAGTTGTGAAAGTGTAAGGTGTCATCTATTTCCATCTTAGTAATGTTTCTATCCAGATATTTAGAACAAATAAAATGAGAGTTTAAGGTAAGTGTGACTTTATGTTGACTATGTAAACCTCACAAACTTCATAACATTGCTTAATTATGATACTATATTCTGACTAAACTTCAGAATATATATATATAAGGTATCGAAAAGCGTTGTTAGAAGACTGCTTATTATGGTTCTTATAGCCTTACCATTTAATTTTGTCACTAACTCTCGTGTTAGTTATTTGTCAAGTTCTGGTTAGGAAACGTATGAAACTAGAGTCAACTAATCATGTGTTAATTGGAATATTAAAATTAGCAGACTTAAATATCATTAGTAAGTGACTACCTAATTAACTTATCCAACTGTTCTTTGGAATAATGGATAGTCTCGTTGCTTATGCCTAGTCTAATGACATAATTATGCATTGAGATTTTCCCTTGAAGAACCTTAAAGTTGGCATTAGCACTTGTAATTTGTCTATGGACCTTAGAACAATCCTCTTTTAAACTATTAGTGGTTGTAAGGTGAATAACATCTTATATTCCAGTTTCAAACATTTATTTCTTTGTACATATGTTGCTTATCAACACACTCGTTATACTTTGGTACTTTTGAGTGTTATAGTTGATCTATAAGGCATCACATTGTACAAGTGAAAATCTTAGTATGTAATGTACTGGAAAATGTACTTATTTCCATGCGTAAGCCCTTAACTTTATGGGTCATGGTATTGTACATTATAATGTATTCACATATACCACTTAGCTTATAGTTTAGAAATTTAAATGAAGGCATGTATCTTAGGAGTTCTAGTGATTATTCCACAATTATAGATTAGTCTTAGGAAAGACTTAATCTGGAATAACCTTTTAGTGACAGCACTTATGTTAGAGAGTTCTTGATTATCATAAGAGACATCATGTTCGATTTATCCTAATCATCATGCTCTACTTTTCTTCTGTAGTACTTATATCAGAAGAGAGCAATAGGATTATCATGTCTTAAGAGATAATCAAGGATTTCATTTAAGAGCTAATCTTATAGAAACTTTAAATAAAGCAAAACATTTTAGGTTTAAAAAATTAGAGTGGATGAGATATAGACTTATCGAAGAAAATTATAGTGAGTAAAATTATGGGTACTAAGAATAAGGCAGACGAAATGATCATAAAAAAAATTAATTAAGGATCATTAATATAAGGATCATTGTGTGAAGAGATTGTGATATGTCTATTACTAACATCAAAATAATAGACTTAGCTAAAATTCTACTTAAACGAAGACAAAACAGCTTTGGCCAGAAGTGTAATCATTTAAGCATATGTGCAAAGTGGTTGTAACAAATCAGCTTTGGCCAGAAATTGAGACAATCACTTTAGTTATGCACTTGTTGAGTATGCCCTCTATGAATGAATTAAATCAGCTTTGGCCAGAAATTAAGACATTCATGCTTATGATGCACACGACAACTGATTTGGGATAGTTTGGAGCGTCGAGGGCTACCGGGGAAATATATAGACATAATTAAGGATACATACGATAGAACGGAAACTAGTGTCCGCGCGCCTGTAGGAGATACAAACTTCTTTCCTGTCGAGGTAGGACTCCACCAAGGGTCTGCGTTGAGCCCTTTTCTTTTTGTGGTTGTCTTGGATGAGTTGTCCAAGTTGATTCAGAAGACTGTTCCGTGGTGCATGCTTTTTGCAGACGATATTGTGTTGATTGCAGAGACTAAACAGTGCCTGAATGCGAGGGTAGAGGAGTGGAGAGTAGCCTTAGAGAGCAAGGGCCTAAGGATTAGTCGATCAAAGACTGAGTATCTACACTGTGATTTCAGTGGTGTAGCCGATGACGATGACACCCAAATCACCATTGAGGATCAATTGGTCCCGCAGGTAACTAGGTTTAAGTATCTGGGGTCGTTTGTACAAAGAGATGGTGACATAGATAGTGATGTAACCCATCGCATACAGGCTGGCTGGTGTAGATGGAGGGCAGCCAGTGGGGTATTGTGCGATAGGAGGTTCCCAACTAAATTAAAGGGGAAATTTTACAGGGTAGCAGTCAGACCCGCTATGCTATATGGAACAGACTGTTGGGCTATCAAGAAGACACAAGTGCGCAAGATGGAGGTAGCAGAGATGAGGATGCTGAGGTGGATGTGTGGACAAACGAGGTTAGACCGGATAAGAAATGAGGTTTTTAGGGTAAGATTAGGAGTGGTATATCGGAGAAGATTAAGGAGGGGAGATTGAGATGGTTTGGGCATGTGAAGCGGAGGGAAACGACGGCACCAGTTAGAGTAGTGGAAACTCTTACTGTCGAGGGGAGGAGAGGAAGAGGCAGACCCAAACTGACATGGGATGAGCAGATTAGGCATGATTTAGTAGAGTTGCATCTTTCTGAGGACATGGTCCAAGATAGGACTGCGTGGAGGCATAGGATTAGGGTTAAGGACTTCTAGAAGATACTACAGTAAGGTCTTAGGTGTATTTTAAGGAGGTAGGTTTTTCCTAGTCTTTAAGGGACTTTTTCGGTGATTACCTTCTTGTGTTTATGCCCAAATGATGTTGTATGCATGCTATTATACATGATTTACATTATATTGTGCCAACTCGGATCAATTTCTTGGTATGGGGGACTTCTTATTTGTATATTCTTTGACTTGGTGTGTTGGTTTGTTGTCCGTTTTCGAGCCGAGGGTCTCTCTGGAAGCAGCCTCTCTATCCCTATGGATAGAGGCAAGGTCTGCCTACATCCCACCCTCCCCAGACCCTATAAGTAGCTTTGCTATTTGTGGGATTTACTGGGTATGGTTGTTGTTGTTGTTGTTATGCTTATGATGCACACACAACATAGCTTTCGTAACACTTGAACAATAAGTAGACGCATCAAATCAGCTTTGGCCAGAATTGATACATCAGAAGCTCATTCAAGTTAAGCCATTTTGGTTTTGTAAAACATTATTTGATCCTTATTAATTAACTAAATATTTACAAAAACCAGTTATTTTAGTTCACATTAAACAGCTTAAAATAATGAGGTTTCGAGTCACAACCTTGTTGTCTCGAGTTATGACCTTATGGTCTCGAGTCGAGACCTTTGTCTCGAGTTATGATCTTATGGTCTCGAGTCGAGACCTTTGTCTCGAGTTATGATCTTATGAGCCCTTATGATTTCGAGTCGAGACCTTATGGTCTCGAGTCGAGATCTGTTAGTCTCGAGTTGTGAAGGTTTAAGGATAAGGTCTCGAGTCGAGACTGATGGTCTCGAGCCCACTGTTGATAGCTGTTTATTGTGATCACATAACTGAAAATTCGAAAATTAGGAATTGTGATAGAGTTTCCTATTTTAATATTGATCTATTTTTATCATAAAATTTCGAAAATCATAATCTGTTTATCCTATTAACAGATTTCGAAAATCCTTATTAGAAAAAATAGATCAAAATCAGGAAAACATACAACAATTCAAAACTTATTCCAAAACATAAAGGAAATTTCGAATTTTAACTAAGAACATGATGAACCCTAAATAAAAAATCAAACATAATTCATCCGAAATCTGGAATTATTTTACACATTTAAACATGTTTCTCAAACTAATGATTTCGGAACAATTATAACGAATCAATATATGATCCGAGATGAATTGAACAGATCCGAGATGGCATCCCGAATGATAAAACCGAATTTTAATATGGTTTTTCAAATCCCGTTTTCCAGTTTTAATCCAGATTTACAGATTCAAAACAGAACTGGCTAATCAACATATGCTCTGATACCACATGATGGTTCAGTTCTGTTTATACATGAAGGAAAACATGAAAACATATCTTTGATTGCATCAGCACAGGCTAGCAGAGAATCCAGATGAAGACGCAACAATAAGGTTTGACATGATTGTCATCTTGGTCTGGTTCCTCCTTAGGGTGCAATCTAATGATGGGGACTTAGAAAACCGAAAGGGTATCGACTGTAGGAGATGGAGGTCGAATTATAATGTTATGATCTTATGGGGTGTGTCTGATTGTGTAACTGAGTAACCCTTTAACCTCCACATAATTCTCCTTATATAAGCACCCAGGAGGAAACCTAATTAGTTAATAAGGGTAATATGGTCCATCAACAATTACCAACTAATTATTTAATAGGTTATTATATATTTTGATCTATATAATGTAAATGATTATAATGGCTACTAGATTAAATATTATACCATAATATATTTAATCTTACACACATTGCTTATTTGCAGTATATATTTTCTTAATAAACGTAAACCTAAAGGCCGCAAATAGATTAGGCTAGAGGGTATGGTGATGGTCCTCCAAGGGAGGATGATCCGCCACGTAGGCGCCACGTCATAGTCCTCCCAAAGATGGTCCATCCCACAAAACTAGAGGGTATGGGAGGATGGTCCATCTCTATGCACTATGTACAAGTAGTAATGCCTAATGTACAAATCAAACACAAACACAAACAAAGGGGGGCCCACCAAATTGGATCGTCTTGAACGTCCAAACCTCGACGCTGAAGACGGGGACGTTGGGGGGGCGGGATGGTGTGCTGCCGGCGCTGAGGCTCGACGGGGATGGAGACAGACCCCATACCCACCAGCCTTAAAGGTAACATCATATGTATATTGGTCCGTGTGAAGGTTAACAAATACAACTAGCCCATTCCTTGAAACTAATCAAGATTTTTTTTTTTTTTTTGTCACGGGAAACATTTATCTAAGTTGTAGATCATTGTTATATTGTCTCACTAATATATAAGTGATCTCATCTCATTATAATAGTAGTCAACTAACAAGTCTTACATGATCACACACTTGGCACATAATGTATAATGAATCTACACACTTGGCACATAATGTATAATGGATCTAGATCGATAGAATCGGCCATTCCTGCTTTTATTCATATGGGATCAATATTGAAGTTTTCGTAATTGAAATAAGAATTGTTGTGAAAACATCTTTTGTGTTGAAAGTAATGGGAGCTATAAGAAGTTCTTTGGAAATGATATGAGTTATGAATGTTGTTTTTTCTAAGTATAAACCTTATAAAATTGTTTAACATGGATTATTAATTAAACTTGTGTGATCTCTTTGTTAAGTAGTATGTGAAAAATGTTGTATCTTGAGATGGTTGAGATTCGTGCATTATTAGAGAACAAAGTAATTATGGGTAGTTAGAGGTTAATTATGTAAATATTAGAGGTAGCTTTGTGTAAATGTTGGGTCTATAAATACTCCTCCTTTTGTAATCTATCATTTACAACATTTCAAAACAATTACAATTTCACACCTAAAGAGGTGTTCTACTTGGTATCAGCCAAGCATCATCTCAGCACCGCCGCCGCCGTGCCACCGTCGTCCGACCAACAGGCGACACTCACAACAAGTGTGTCGGCGTCACTAACAAACACTCACAACAAGGGTGTTGGTGGCACACTCCAGAGACACTTAAATCTCAAGTTCAAGTGCTTTAAAAGCCATATATTGCTTGGCATCGTAGATCAGAAACAAAATGGTATGCTGCCGACACTCTCTGGCGACACTCAGCTAACACAAGTTAGCAACTTGACAGTTGATCAAAGTTTTCCTGGCGACACTCGCTGGTGTCACTTTTGACGACACTCAAGCTTAAGTCATAAATTGCTTGACATCTCTTATCAAAAAACATTCACCTTGATTAGGCGACACTCTCATTAAACCGACGATACTCAAAATTTTTAACTAGATTCTTTAACAATGACAATATCTCCTTGTAAAAACTATGGTGGATATATTATTAAGTAAATTGCTAATTTATAACATTTAACTTATGTGCTGTAACACCCCAAAAAAATGGGTTTGGTAATTTAAACCCGGTTAATATAAAGGAACGGGTAAAATACCGTTAGGGGATAAAAGTGAACCCGTAAATGAATATTAACTAGGACTAATTAACCTAGTTGATTGTTAATATCGTTAGTATTAAACGAAGGGTTGTAGCCTTATTTAATTAAAACGAAACATGAGGGACCAAAGTAGGACAAGAAGAAAGATGTTTAATTAAAAGAAAACACACACACAAACACACACACTCGTGTGTGTTCTGGATCGATGTCCAGGAGAAAGAACCAAGGGTTCAAACCCTAGTTTTTGATAAATCTTCAAATTAAAGGATGGAATGAAGTCTAAATTCACAACCGAACGTGAATTAATGATCACCCAAGCAAGGGGATCATAAGGTATGTCTTAAAACTTAGATTTGATGATCTTGTATGAAGTGGGTTATGATCAATCCACGAGTTTGTATGAAATTAAACATGAATATGTGTTAACATCATCATAGGGAACATGTGTTATGCATAATTTTGACTAATTTGATGTTTAAGGATGTAAACCCACTAGTTGGATGATTAAGATGACATGGGTGTTCATCATGTCCAATCCTTGTTCAATATTCATGAATTATGTTGTGTTATGATGAACTATTGTTAAATGAATCGAAAGAAATATGGTGTTGATATGTTTGATGTTTATGCGTTAATGATACTTGTTGATTAGTAAGAAGATTTGATGAAATATGAATGAACTAGGAAGATTATGCATAAACTAGTTGTACATGGTGCCTAGGAAGTAGTACGCACACCACGTGTTTGATGAAATGTCTAAATGACAATAATATGTGAAGGTTGTGTTATGATGATGTTGAGTATGCTATATGCTTGTTTGAATCGGCTAATGAAATACATATGTGAGATATGAACTTGATATGATCGTTCATATGAATAATCATGTATGCTAATAAGGATGTAAATGTAACGACATGAAAGTATAGGAATCATGTCAAGATGGATGGGAGCGTGGAAGGCTAACGGGACAAGAAGACTCAAGTAAGCGAATGCAAATACGGACGCGTAAGGTAAGTAAATCCCGGACTTACACTTTAGATGTAAAATATATTGTAGTATGATGATTATTGTGATTCATGTGAGAAAGTATTAACAATGGCAGTAAATAGGTAAGTTTACGGAAAAAGGAGTCGAAAGTGATAGGAAAGTATAATGATGCTAATTGTTTTCTGTTAAAAATGAAATGGAAGTGCAGGTATACTAATAATGGAGAATGAAGGTTAAGTATGGAAGTCAGACGAGAGTGTCCGAATGGATGGACGAATGGACTTATATGAACGAGAATAAGAGATGTTGATGCTTGATTATGCACGTTTTAAAGTATATATATATTATGTCACCGGTTGCTAATGAAGTAATTGGTTGTGGTGACTGCAGGTTGTTCAGGTTTATAAATGTTTGCGCAAGATGTGTACGCGGTTGAAGATCGAGTCAAGACATGGATTGTACGTGGGTGTGTATGTGGTCATTTAATTCGATATACATATGATATTTTTAATTAATTTATAAAAAGGGATTAATGTATTTAAGTGAAAGAAAGTATATCATGAAAGAAATTTTTAGTATGTATTTTCCGCTGCGTTAAAATTGGTTAAATTTGGTTTCAACGTGTTAGGGCGTTACATGTGCACCTTGTAACTTGTAATTGGTGATTATGGTGGATATATGGTTACAGGAGATATGGGTTTTTTTGATTGAAGGAGGGTGGGATTGGGTATTGTAACACCCCGAAAATATAAATCTTTATATTATTGATGTCGGATATAAACAAGACCGAGTAACTAGGAATAAATAACCTAGTTAATCACAAGTCTTTTAGTAATATGAAATTTGATTAAAAACACCCAAAATAAAACTTGAGAATAGTAGAGGGGCCAAAAGTGATAAGATTGAAAATAGTTTTATTAAATAAAAATTAAAAAACCCAAAACACATACTTGGCGTGTGTTCTGGTCGAAGAAAACACAGGGGGCGACAAAGACTCCTTCATTTAACCCTAGTTCTTGCAATTCCATCAAATTGATAGGGCAAATCAGTTCCAAATCGAAATCCAAACTCAGATTAGTGATCACCTTCGTGAAAGAATCATAAAGTATGCCTAATTTTGTTATTTAGTTTCATCTTGAGTTCTAGATGAATATGAGAAATCGAAAATTAGGGCCTAAATGTTTGATGTTTGGAGGAGATTAGGAATGATATGATGTCTAGGAGTAAACCCTAGTCAATAATTTGTTAAACTAGTGTTCAAAGTTATGAAATTATGATCATCCGTTTGTGTGTTTAATGGGTTTTGTAGAAACATAATGAACCCTAGAATCATAATTGTCAAACTTGTGTTAATAGTGTCACACCCTGACTTTTGCGGAAGCGTGATTATGTGTGACTTGCTAAATATCATTGCATTCAACCATAACAAACAACTATATGATAAAACTAAAGATGTTCATCCATAGGTAGTTTTAAAAACATTACATGCAACATTGTTTTAAATCCCAAAACACAGACTTTGCGTTCAGAACACAACACCAACAAGTTTTAATTTCCATAAGGACTTCACAAAAGACACTAATGAAAACTAGGCTTTGAAATATGTATCCTATCTAGGATAGGATACACACTCCAAACCATTCGACACCGGATGACATCTCTTATTCCAAACAACACTTGGAAACTTCAACGCCCGCCAGATCCATACTCAGTTTCCTGAAATACATGTAGTTTGAAAACATCAACAAAAGTTGAGCGAGTTCATGTGTTTAGTGTGTGAGCTCGAATAAACTTTGTAATCATTGTAAGTAAGTATGTATTCGTAAACCCTGGTATGAAAGCAAACAAAGAAGACAGATCATTAATGGTTTGCAAGGCCACTAATGTAACAACCCTCGGTAAAACCAACACTCTCATAATATTCTGACACCTTAGTATACTGTAAAATGTCCCATTATGTCATATAATACAACCCGTATGTGAAAACCGAGCCCGAAATACGTTATAGTTTATAAAATAAATTAAAAACATAAAATATTAAGCTGAGGCGGGCCGTGTAGACCCACCCCATGCTTTTACGCGGGCGGTATCAAGGTTGGAAACGGACTCCGCTGGTTTCTTTAGTTCAAGCGGGCCGCGTAAGCTTAAGCTTACATTGACGCGGGCCGCGAGAGATCATTAAACGCGGAGACATCCTAGGCTGACACGTGACGACATCGTGGCGGACCTACACATCAACTCAGCCAAGCTATTCTGTTGACCAGGGTTGACGCGGGCCGCGTAACCCTGACCTGTGCTTTACGCGGGCCGCGTGAGTGTCGGGTTTTGCAACTATAAATAGAACGCATCAGTTTTCGTTTTCCGTCGCTCATTCTCAATTCTCAAATCATAATTTCTGAAGTAGTAGAAATTATAGTCGGGTATTATACCCCTAATTAGCGAGGTTCTACTCCGTTTTAAGTATTATAACCCCAGTTTCGTAATAGTTACGCTGCCCGATTGATTTAGGATTCCGTAACAACTGTCGTGGTTCTGCCCGACGTAGTTGTTGGAATGCCGTCTCGGGGAGAGTATCATTAATATTTTCAAAGGGTTATGATACTAACCAATGTACATTTGTATAAATTATAGATTATATCCAGGAAACCCTTACGAGAAGCCTAAGATAGCAATGTGAGTTTATCCTCTTTTTGTTAACCTTTTTGTAAAATTTTACAAAACCTTAAATGTTTTACAATGCGATTAAGCAGTGATTGAGTCTTTGTAGTTCTTCAATTACTGTTGGTATGTTGGGGTTTTGTATACAAAATTTACTACACTGTGAGTAGTAAGTCAAGGTTGACAGTACGTTACCATTGGACAATGAGTTAGCCAATGTGTAATATGACCCACAAGTCAGTGGATTGATAGTACCAAATGGAGTAATTATGTAGACATAAACAATGTGATCGCTCTCAATACTGTTTTAATTGATAAAATGTTACTTGATTAAACTGGGATTCACTCACCAGTATTTCCGACTGACAAATGTTTTTAAAACGCGTTTCAGGTAACCCAATGTGACAGCCAATTAGTAATAAGCCAGCTGGAGAGCACTGAAGGCTTGGAAAAAATGTGGCTATAAAAGTTACCTAATAAACGATGTTTTAAATTAAATAAAATAGGGTTTATCCCTATAAATGTATTGTAATAAGAAACTTGGATTTTGCCCATGTTATTATTAATATCAAATATGGTGGTTTTACTCTGATAAACATTTCCTAACTACGGTCCTGATGAAAAATTCCGCTGCCAAATTAGACAAACATTGCGATACCACCGAAACTGACTCGCGTGTAACACCCCGAAAACGGGTTTGGTAATTAAACCCCGTTAATACTAAAGACGGCTAAAGAACCGTTAGTGGTAAAAGTTAAGCCAGAAAATATTAGAATTTATATAACTAAATCTAATATTTAATAAAAAGAGAAAAAGAATATGTTTGGGAAATAAAATTTGTAGAAGGCCCGAGTTAACGGGACTTAAACTAAACTTGGTCATAGATTCCCAAAAACTCACTAATTTAATTAGTAATGTTTAACCTAGTTAATAAGCGGTGAATAATGTTGGAAATAAGTAGGTTGTGTCCTACTTAATTAACTAATCAAATTAGAGGGGCCAATGTTGTTAAAATTGAAACTTATATTATCAATTTTAATTAAAAACAAAACCCAACACCTCATTTGTGAGGCCAGGTCGAACAAGAACACAGGGGGCGACATATGCTCCCCACCAAACTCTAGAGCATGTCAAAATTGATCAGATTGAGGGTTCAAATCAGCTCCAAATCGATTTCCAAGCACGAATTAGTGATCACCTTGTTGAGGGGATCACAAGGTATGCAAAATTCATGTATTTTGATTCATCTCAAGTTCTAGGTTAATTGTGAAAAACTGAAATTTAGCTTGATTTCTTCATGCATGAATCAAATTAGAAGGGATATGGTGTCTAGGGATGAACCCTAGGTGAAATCTTGTTAAAAGATTTCATGTGAATTATAGAGTTCATAATCACCATTGTAGGTGATTAATGAACTTGAAGAAAACTTGATAAACCCTAGAAATTATGATCTTGCTCTAGCATAATCTGAATTTAAGAGTAAATTTGAGAAATATGGATGTTAAGACTTGTGTAGAATTGTCTAATCGAAGTTAATTTAGATGATAATTACAAGTCATAAACTTGGTTTTGATGATATAAAAATCTGACCCGCTAGGTGTTTGATGAAACGCCTAAGTGAGGATTAAAATGCTAAAATTTGAGTAAAAACGCAGATTTGATTATTATAAATAATTATGCGTTAAAACTTATGAAAAATGGGTTTTAGATGATTAAATGAAATTGATGTTGTATTGGTGTTTATAAACACCATACTAACTTGTATAAATGAACTACTTGAACAAAAAGGGGAAATTGTTAAGAGTTCATACTTGATTTGAAGTGGGTCTTGACATAAGAATTAAACTCATGATTTATGATTTAGTTCAACAAGAAAGTAGTCAAAGATTCATAAGGTGTGAAAGTCATGATTTAGAATGACTAATCTAACAACCTTGTGAATGATGGATGATAGTAGGCGCTTAAACAAGCTAGGTGAAGCTTGGAGTGAAAGCGGGTCAAACAAATCAAGAATGAAGGAAAAAGAGCATAACCGGATGCAAGGTAAGTGACGCTTACATCCTTTTTGTAGAATATGCATTATTTTGTAAATTACTAATGCGATTAGTGTAATATCCGAATTAAGGGTTCCGACGCTATTAACATGAGTCGGAACAAACAAAAATGATAAAAACCATGTATTATGGTGAAAAGAGGCGAAACGGTAATTTAGTCATGTAATGACTAATAACTAAGAAGTTTTCGTTAAGATTATTTTAAATGCAACTAATAACGAGAAAATGAGTAAAAATGGAAATTTAGTCAAGTATTGGCTAAAGTAAATTAGAGTTCAAAGGGGGCACCCGTGGCGTAAGCCGAATGGGTGAAAACATAAGAAAGGAGTTTAAGAGAAAAAGGGGTTTAGTAGCAAAAATCCGAAATGGGTCGGATGAACAAATTGGCAATTAATAACCATGTTTTGCTACTTATGAAAATGCCTAGTCTTATAGGCCAAACGGGTCAAATGGTGTGATAACACCATTTGACAATATCGACTAATATGGTTGTCAAGTCTTATGCTAACAGGACCGATTAGCAAATCGGATAATTTCGTCACTATTGATAGTGTGATAATGAAAACAAGGTATAAATCGGGTCTACTTGTTGATCCGGGCCAGGTATGCATATTCATGTTGTAGTTTAAAATGCTATTTTGGTCGAATAAATGGGAAAGAGAGTTTTTCGTAGTAAAAAGAACAAAATCGACCAAAACGCCCTTGTTGGCTAATTCGAACAAACAACCTTTAAAAGTTGTTTGGAAATGAGTTCTATGATTAGGTAAATACTT
The DNA here is from genome assembly GCA_030545235.1 of Helianthus tuberosus. Classification (NCBI taxonomy): domain Eukaryota; kingdom Viridiplantae; phylum Streptophyta; class Magnoliopsida; order Asterales; family Asteraceae; genus Helianthus; species Helianthus tuberosus. The sequence goes on along the minus strand of CM060358.1, from coordinate 44,587,960 downwards.
AGAATAAGTATAGAAGCTGAAAAAGGTATTATTTTTTTTAGTCAAATGGCACTATTTGAGTTTTGCCGTAAAATATGGATTCTAGAGGTAAAATTTGGGTTATATAAGATCACCACAATAAACCCACCTTAATACAGTCGAGGTGGGATATTATAGGGTAAGAAATGTGGTGATGGAATGCTAGAAGCAATCGAAAGCGTTTTTAGGCTCGAAAGTGCTTAAATACCCTTAACGGGTCAAAATAAACATTTGAGTAAAAACGGGTTCAAGAATGTATGTAAACCGGGATTTTGAACCTCTTATGATAAACAACAATGAATTTATGGAATTTATAAGAAATCGGAGTCAAATAAATATGATTGTTTGACAAATACAAGAATGGGTCAAAATTGGGTAAAAGGGCGATAAGCCGAAGACTTAAAAGTCTGAATTTTTGTTAAACCGGATGTTGGATTTTAACCTCTTAAGGTGAGGAATCATATTACAATCACGTAGGAAGAAACGGTAGGTCAAACGGACAAGCGGTTTGAAAGATACGAAAGTTTTCGTGTCAAAAAGCGGCAAAATGGAAAGGTTGGATGCAGGGGCCACCGTAACTTACGGTGCCACCGTAAGTTACGGTGAAGCCAAAAATGCTACGGTAGGATACCCCTGATTTATGGTAAGGGAAATGAACATTCAGGGGCCACCGTAACTTACGGTGCCACCGTAAGTTACGGTGGAGGCCAGAAATCAATTGTTTATTTGTGGATCAAGATTTAAATGTTGGATTTTCTTAATTTCCTTGTTATATTAGTTATTTAACTATCAAAACTGACATTTAAGTTAGTTTTGATCACAGGTGAAGGTCGAGAGTCCCGGATGAAGATCAAGCATCGAGCAAGAACCGAACACACGTTAAACAAAGCTTCCGCAACGTTGTTTTGTCGTTATTCTAAACGGCGAATTAAATCACATTATGTATATCACTTAAATTGTAAAAGTTTTGACAAACCCGTATTTCCGATGTATATGTAATCATTAATTACATGATCATTTTCGCAAAATATGCGTTAAACCTTGATTTATAAGAACGGGTGTTACATCGCGGCCGCCCGTTCCCGGGAGTAAGGGATCGGGGGTGGCGACAGGAGGTGGTATCAGAGCCTAGCCACTGATCTGAGCCAAGGAAGTGTTCTGCTGACACTTAAATTCTATATTTTGTGTTAGGAAATAAATTACAGAAATACGTGCATAACTGTAATTATTTGTTATGTGTTATTTGATTATTTGATAGTTTACAGTATGAGTGATCAAGGACCCTCAGACATGAGTCGTCAGTTGTCTGAATCACCTAGGAGTGAAGGTACCTCTTCACAGCCTGCCCTCTCTGGGTATACTGTTGATCAGGAAGAAGGAGTGTTTGCCTTTAGAGCTCAATCTGAAGAGCCATTTCCTAATAAGAAACGAGGATGGTTCAGTAAGGAAGCTTTTGCTCGAAGGAAGAGAATGCGAAAGTTGCAACAGCAAAGAGTTTTAGCAGCTGCTAAGCGAGAGACAGATGCCCATACATAGGATATGCTTAATAGAAGCCTAGCTAATTTCCATATCCTAGCTACAACTGCTGCTAACCCGAGTCTGGAACAACTAGTAGCCCCACAACCACAAAACCCAGAACAACCCATGGAGATAGAAAATTTTGACAACCAAGTGGAGATGCATGACTTCAACCCAGAAGAAATCCCTAGGGTACCTGCACCAAACCCCCTAGATCCGAATTACGACCCCTAGTGGGACGACACTAGGGACTTTGTGCAACGTTACCCTATCCAGGAATATCCACCCATACAAAACATAGAAGCCTACCCAGGTATGGACCCTTAAGATCCCTATTACCAAGATGATTATATTAGGGAGATATTAGAAGATCCTTACCAAATTCATGAACTGTCACCCCCATATCAGGAACCCGCACCCCAGATTCCAAACCCAGTCCGAGAACCTGCACCCCCAATGAGTGCAGAAAACGTCTAAGAACTTAGGACTTTTGGGGAGGAAATTTTAGAAAGCAGTGAGAGAATGCGTCAAGTGGGAGAGCGTCTCGTATGGAAATACGATGAACGCAATATGGATTTTTGGATAAATCCATATCCGTGAATGTGAGAATGGAGGAAATGGTAGTAATAATAATAATAATATAATAAAATAAAAATAAAATAAAATATGTGTGTACGGATGCATAGTACTATTAGTGTAATTTTCTTTCTGTTGGTATTGTAATCTTTATTTCAGTACTAGTGTGTAATAGACGCATAGTATATGAAAATAGAGTACAAGTCGCAATGATCGACGTTTTTGGCTAGATTGCGTGTCATGTGATTTACTATCTTAATTATTATTTGTGATATTAATATGGGGTAAATGTTTAAAATTCAGATGGTCGATGAAGAAAATCAAGGAAATCTGAATAACGATAATCAGAGTAACATTAACGTGGTTAATGAAAATCCAAGCATCAATAACAATGGAAATCAAGTGGATAATAGTGCTATCCAACACATAGTGGCACAAGGAATTATAGATGCAATGCCATTCATTCTTCAAACGGTTCAAGAAGCGAATAATAAAAGTAAACATAGCAGTAAGCGACCAATTGAACCAGAACACAGCGTGAACAATGGACCAATACTTCAATTGCCCATTCCCAAAAGAAGAAGAACCGTGCCTTACGGTTGTTCATATAAAGAATTCTGGTCTTGTAAACCAATAGAATTCTCGGGCAATGAAGAACCTATTGCAGCTCTACGCTGGATAGAAAAGACTGAGGCTGTTCTGAAAATAAGTAAATGTGCGGAAGAGGACAAGATAATGTTTGCTTCCAATCTATTTAAGAATGCAGCCTTAGAATGGTGGAACACTATCCTTCAGTCTAGAGGAAGTGATAGGGTTTATAGTATGGATTGGGAAGAATTTAGGAATATGGTAGAAAGGAAATTCTGCCCTCCAAATGAAAATGAGCAGATAGCAAACAAATTCCTAAACCTTAGGATGACTGGTGTGGATAGTAAGGGGTACACGAAGTTATTCTTTGAATATGCTAGAATAGTGCCAACCCTTGCTTCACCAGAACCAGTATTAATCTCCCGTTATATCTGGGGATTAATTGGAGAGATTAGACATGTAGTCAAGGCAGCTAGACCTCAAACTATAGAAGAAACTGTAGAACTAGCAAATACCTTGACAGATGAGTTAATCCGTACTAGAGAAGAAGACCAGAGGAGAAACCTAACCCAAAGGCTTACTCAAGAATTTCGTTCTGGAAATTTTAATCGTAGGAATATGGGTTCTACCTCTGCACCATACTGCAAGGTCTGCAAGAAAAAGCATTCGGGAAAATGCTCCACTCTCTGCAATTATTGCAAGATGCCAGGACACAAGGAAGAAAATTGCAAGAGGAAATCCAGTAATGGATTATGCTACAACTGTGGAGAAAAAGGTCATATCAGGCCAAACTGTCTGAAATTGGCCCCAGCTGCAAACAACAAGAATACTAAAAATGCTAGAGCATTTGTTCTGACTATAGAAGAAGCCAAGATGATCCCAGACGTTATAGCTGGTACGTTTTTAGTTAATGATATATTTGCTAAAGTATTATTTGACTGTGGTGCGAACCAAAGTTTTATCAATGCTTCGTTTTGCAAAATTCTAAATCAGCCATTAACTAAACTACCACAAGAATGCCTAGTAGAGATAGCCAATGGAGAAACCGCTAGGATTTCTGAAATCTTGCAGGGAGCAAGAATAGAAATTTTAAATCAGAAATTTATAGCAAATCTATATCCCATGAATCTGGCAGGATTTGATGTTGTTTTAGGAATGGATTGGTTAATAGCCAATAAAGCCAGTATTTTATGTGATCAAAAGTTAATACAAGTAAATTCACCAAAAGGTAAAACGATCACAATTAAAGGAGATAAGCCCTCTAGATCCACAAAATTCATATCTGTGATGAAAACTGCAAGTTGTATAAGGAAAGGTTCTATAGTGTATTTGATTTCCATAATCACTAACACTAAAGGAAAAGATTTAAAAGATATTCCAGTAGTATCTCAGTTTTCAGATGTCTTTCCAGAAGAATTACCAGGACTACCTCCAGACAGAGAAGTTGAATTCAGAATCCATTTAATACCAGGAACATCACCGATTTCCAAATCACCTTATCGTTTGGCACCTGCAGAAATGCAAGAATTGAAGAAACAATTAGATGAATTGTTAGAAAAAGGATTTATACAGCCAAGTTCGTCGCCATGGGGAGCGCCGATACTGTTTGTTAAAAAGAAGGACGGATCAATGCGTATGTGCATTGACTACCGTGAATTAAACAAGGTCACGATTAAGAATCGGTACCCGTTACCGAGAATCGATGATCTGTTTGATCAACTACAAGGAGCTCGATTTTTCTCTAAAATTGATTTAAGGTCAGGATATCATCAATTAAAGGTACAGGAAGAGGACATTCCTAAAACCGCTTTCAGAACAAGGTATGGCCATTATGAATTTAATGTCATGCCATTTGGTTTAACCAATGCCCCAGCTGCATTTATGGACATGATGAATCGAATATGTAAGCCATATTTGGATAAATTCATAATTGTCTTCATAGATGATATTCTAATTTACTCTAAGAGTAAAGAAGATCATGCAAAACATTTGCACGCACTTTTAAGTCTATTAAGAAAGGAAAAGCTTTACGCTAAGTTCTCTAAGTGCGAGTTTTGGTTAGAACAGGTACAATTCCTTGGACACCTAGTAAATCATGAAGGAATTCATGTAGATCCAACAAAAATCAAGGCAATTACTAAATGGAAAACCCCTGAGTCACCAACTGAGGTTAGAAGTTTCTTAGGATTGGCCGGTTATTATAGAAGGTTTATTCAATATTTTTCTAGAATAGCCATTCCTTTAACTAAGTTAACCTGTAAATCTGTTAAGTTTGAATGGGGATTAAAACAAGAAGAAGCCTTTAGAATCCTTAAGCAAAGATTACCCATACACCCATATTAGCATTACCAGAAGGAACTGAAGACTTTGTAGTCTACTGTGATGCTTCTAAATTAGGTTATGGATGTGTGTTAATGCAACGCCAAAAGGTTATAGCCTACGCATCTAGACAACTTAAAAATCATGAAGAGAATTATTCAACCCATGATTTAGAGTTAGGAGCCATAATTTTTGCTCTTAAGATTTGGAGACATTACCTTTATGGTAGTAAGTTTACCATATTCACTGATCATAAGAGTTTAAGGTATATCTTCAAGCAAAAAGAGTTAAATATGAGACAAAGACACTGGATGGAGATGCTTAGTGATTATGATTGTGATATCCAGTATCATGAAGGAAAAGCAAATGTAGTGGCAGATGCTTTAAGCCGAAAATATCATGAAAAAACAAAAAGGGTACGTTCTCTTAAATTAAATCTGCAAGTAGATTTAAATGATCAAATAAGAGAAGCACAAGAATCAGTAATCAAGGATGATTCTGAAAAATTAAAAGGTATGTTGAAAGAATTAAAACAAGGAACAGATGGAATTTGGAGATTCCATGAAAAGAGAATGTGGATACCTAAATTAGGAAATCTACGTCATCGTATACTAGAAGAGGCCCATAAATCTAAATATACGATGCATCCAGGAAGTGATAAAATGTACCAGGATTTAAGGAAAAAAAATTTGTGGATAGGAATGAAGAAAGACATAGCAGCCTATGTTTCTAAATGTTTAACTTGTTCACAAGTTAAAGCTGAACACCAGAAACCCTCAGGTTTGTTACAGCAATTAGAAATGCCAGTTTGGAAATGGGAATTGATAACAATGGATTTTGTTACTAAATTACCCAAAACCAAGAAAGGAAATGATACAATCTGGGTGATTGTAGATAGGCTAACCAAGTTCGCTCATTTCCTACCAATGAAGGAAACAATTAGTATGGAACAATTAGCTAAATGATATGTAAATGAAATTGTTTCTTTACATGGTATTCCTTTATCAATTGTTTCTAATAGAGATAGTCGATTTACCTCTCATTTTTGGTCAAGTTTCCAAAAGGCAATGGGAACTAAGTTAAAATTGAGCACAACTTATCATCCTCAAACGGACGGACAAAGCGAAAGAACAATCCAGACAATGGAAGACATGCTTAGAGCTTGTGTAATTGATTTTGGAGGTAATTGGGACAATCACTTACCTTTAATAGAATTTTCTTATAATAATAGTTATCACACAAGTATCAATGTTGCACCATTCGAAGCACTTTATGGACGAAAGTGCCGAACCCCAGTCTGTTGGGCAGAAATTGGGGAAAAGCAACTATCTGGACCTGAGATAGTGCAAGAAACAACTGACAAGATTATTCAAGTCAAGGAACGACTAAAAGCAGCACGTGATCGACAGAAAAGCTATGCTGATAACCGACGCAAGCCATTAGAATTTCGAGTAGGAGATAAAGTCTTGTTAAAAGTCTCTCCTTGGAAAGGAATAGTAAGATTCATCAAACGGGGAAAGCTAAGTCCCAGGTATATTGGACCTTTTGAGATTATTAGAAGAATAGGACCTGTAGCCTATCAGCTACAACTGCCAGAGGAAATGGCAGGAATACATGATGTGTTTCATGTTTCTAATCTCAAAAAGTGTTTAGCTGATAAATCAATGATAGTGCCTCTTAAGAGTATAGAGGTAAATGAACAACTCAAGTTTGTAGATAAGCCTCTACAGATTGAAGACAGAAAAGTCAAGAATCTCAAACATAAAAGACTAGTTCTAGTCAAAGTGAAGTGGGACTCCAAAAGAGGACCTGAGTACACATGGGAGCTTGAATCAGAAATGCAAAAGAAATATCCGCATTTGTTTCAATAGATCTCGAGGACGAGCTCTAAAACAAGGTGGGGAGAATGTAACAACCCTCGGTAAAACCAACACTCTCATAATATTCTGACACCTTAGTATACTGTAAAATGTCCCATTATGTCTTATAATACAACTCGTATGTGAAAACCGAGCCCGAAATACGTTATAGTTTATAACATAAATTAAAAACATAAAATATTAAGCTGAGGCGGGCCGCGTAGACCCACCCCATGCTTTTACGCGGGCGGTATCAAGGTTGGAAACGGACTCCGCTGGTTTCTTTAGTTCAAGCGGGCCGCATAAGCTTAAGCTTACATTGACGCGGGCCGCGAGAGATCATTAAACGCGGAGACATCCTAGGCCGACACGTGTCGACATCGTGGCGGACCTACACATCGACTCAGCCAAACTATTCTGTTGAGCAGGGTTGACGCCAATGTTGTAGAAGGCGCTAGTCGGGCGGTGAGGTACAGCCTAGGGATTAATCGGGATTAATCAGGATTAATCGGAATGGGATTTTTATATGTATTGTTTTCAAAATTATATATATATACCCAATAATATAAAAATAATACTTCAAAATTCACATAAATACTTCAAGTTTCAGATAGTATGGTTCGATTTTGACCGATTTTGACCGCCTAGGACCGATTTTGATCGATATTGACCGACTAATATTGTCCGATTAATCCGATTTTTGATCGCCTAGGACCGATTTTGACCGCCTAGGACAGATTTTGACCGATTTTTGACCATGACCGATTAATTGACCGCCTAGCTCAAAATTAGGCAGTAGATGACCGCCTAGCGCCTAGGCACCGATTAATCGGCCGCCTAGGCCGATTTCTGCAACCATGGTTGACGCGAGCCGCGTAACCCTGGCCTGTGCTTTACGCGGGCCGCGTGAGAGTCGGGTTTTGCAACTATAAATAGAACGCATCAGTTTTCGTTTTCCGTCGCTCATTCTCAATTCTCAAATCACAATTTCTGAAGTAGTAGAAATTATAGTCGGGTATTATACCCCTAATTAGCAAGGTTCTGCTCCGTTGTAAGTATTATAACCTCATTTTGGTAATAGTTACGCTGCCCGATTGATTTAGGGTTCCGTAACAACTGTCGTGGTTCTGCCCGACGTAGTTGTTGGAATGCCGTCTCGGGGAGAGTATCATTAATATTTTCAAAGGGTTATGATACTAACCAATGTACATTTGTATAAATTATAGATTATATCCAGGAAACCCTTACGAGAAGCCTAAGATAGCAATGTGAGTTTATCCTCTTTTTGTTAACCTTTTTGTAATATTTTACAAAACCTTAAATGTTTTACAATGCGATTAAGCAGTGATTGAGTCTTTGTAGTTCTTCAATTACTGTCGGTATGTTGGGGTTTTGTATACAAAATTTACTACATTACAGTACGTTACCATTGGACAATGAGTTAGCCAATGTGTAATATGACACACAAGTCAGTGGATTGATAGTACCAAATGGAGTAATTGTGTAGACATAAACAATGTGATCGCTCTCAATACTGTTTTAATTGATAAAATGTTTCTTGATTAAACTGGGATTCACTTACCAGTATTTCCGACTGACAAATGTTTTTAAAAACGCGTTTCAGGTAACCCAATGTGACAGCCAATTAGTAAAAAGCCAGCTGGAGAGCACTGAAGGCTTGGGAAAAATGTGGCTATAAAAGTTACCTAATAAACGATGTTTTAAATTAAATAAAATAGGGTTTATCCCTATAAATGTATTGTAATAAGAAACTTGGGTTTTGCCCATGTTATTATTAATATCAAATATGGTGGTTTTACTCTAATAAGTATTTCCTAACTACGGTCCTGATGAAAAATTCCGCTGCCAAATTAGACAAACATTGCGATACCACCGAAACTGGCTCGCGGCCGCCCGTTCCCGGGAGTAAGGGATCGGGGGTGGCGACAACTAATATGTGTGACGTGATGCAGGAAGGCTCAAACCTAGCAGATTTTGCACCGGGCTTCAGTTTGAAGACATAATCACCTCATGGGCCAAACCCCGGTCCACATGGGTGTGGGCTCGCTACACCCAAATAGATCTATCACTCAGCTTGCAAAAGATCTAACGAAAACTCACGCTCCCCAAGCTCTATAAAATATCCTCTAATCACTTCATTGGCTTCCACTAGCTTCCCAGTAGCTAGCTCTATCGAGTACAGGATATCTAACTTACTTGCTACTAAACCAAGGACATTCTTAAACTCTAGAGATACGAAGCTATAGTCGGCACTGGTATCAAATAGCACAGATGCAAAGTGTTGATTAATAGGGAACGTACCAGTAATCACGTCTGGATCCTGGAGTGCATCCCTAGCTCCGATGTTGAGCACTCTTCCGTGGGCTTGGTTGTTCTTTGGGCAATCTTTCCTAAATGCCCCACGTCCCCACATTTGAAGCAACCTGGAACTCTACCACTATAGTTTCCGTCTTGGTTGTCATCATCATTTCCTCCTTGTTTGGGATATTTCACCCAACAGGCATCCTTGCTGTGTCCTTCCTTTCCGCACCTATCGCACCAAGGCCTCAGACATCGACCTTCATGGTGAAACTTGCACTCATCACATCTTGGCTTAGTCCCCATGTAAATCTTCCTGAAATGCCCTTTGCCACCACAATTAAAGCAAACTTGACCCTGTTCTCGATCATTACTGTTTCCGCCCTGGTGGACGTTGTTGTTGTTTCCTTCGCGATTTCCGCTACCATCTTGACCTTCATTTCCATGTCCAGAACCGTACCAACACGTCTCCTTGGCATGCCCCACTTTGCCACAGTCATCACTTCTTCCATATGTGCATAGTCCAGCATGATGAAGTAGACAGCTGTCGCACTTAGGCAGGGTACCCATATATCGTTTTCTCTTTTTGGCATTGTTGTTGTTATTCACCCGAGCTCCTTTTTGGAAATCAGTGAGCTTCCTTTTGTTCTTCCCAGATGACTCCACATGAGTCTCCTTCTTCTCGTCAGGGGTTGAAAATTTTTCCAACCTAATCGCTTCTTCAGTGAGTGCCACACTTAAGTCAGTCGCATCGATGGTTGTTGGAGGCGTTGATGCCGTCATCAAGCTCAGAACCTGAGGCGCCAATCCCCAGATGAATCGTTCTATCCTCTTAAACTCTGGTTCCACCAGATATGGAACAACTCGCGACAAATCATGAAGTCTCTGCACGTATTCCGCCACCTTTGGACCTTCCATCTTCAGGGTCCAGAATTCAATTTCCAGCTTCTGGATTTCCGCTTGAGAACAATACTCCCTACGCATCAACTCTTTCAACTCATCCCATGTCAAAGCATACGCAGTAGCCTCGCCCAACGTCTGAACCTGAAGGTTCCACCATGACAGAGCCCCATCTTGAAACAGTACAAAAATATACGTGACTTGTTGCTCTGGAGTACATTTGCTCATTTGCAAAACAGAATCTGTATTCTCGACCCATTTCACAAAAGCTACGGCACCTCCAGTGCCGTCGAAGTTCAGAGGCTTGCAATCCAAAAACTGCTTGTAAGTACAGCCTGTACAAGAAACATCATTCACATAAAGGTATTAACAAAGCACACTCGGAAATGTCCAAACGTATTGTAATGTGTCCTAGATGACTTACACATTACCGTTAGGTGGATTATTCCCTGAGGTACCTCCGCTGTGTCTGTAGCGAAGAACCTCGTGCTGTGCGATGGCTTGTGTGATGTGCGCTTGTAATTCTACCTCGGTCATGGGCAGCTGAATGATCCTCCGTGGATACATCTTCTAAGAAGAAGATCGGGTAGGTCAGGTCTTATTTGTTACGTAAATAAGTAATTGTCTAGAGGTCGCATGTGTGTATATATATATATATACACACGATCGTCATATCAAACAATCATGCAACGACACAACCATAACATAAACAAGTAATCCAACAATGTGTTTAGTGAGAACATGACGATTGAGCTTTCATTAACTACCAACCATAGTTACATTGTTTACAAGGTGTATCACATCAAAAGAGACACAAGGTCACACTACCCTTGTCCAATAAGTCTGTTAATGTACAAAGATCACATAGTCAAAAGGTGGTCTTCAAAAGTCTTCACAATATCGGCTCAATAGTGGTGCTCTCACCCAAAAGTAACGTATCTGCATAAGACCAAAAACCTACTGAACTGATGGCGGAGGAGGAGGAGGGAGGAAAAGCAAACTGAGAACATGTGCGAGCTCCTCCTCGAGCTTGTACACATAACGAAGCAAGTAACGGATCTGCTGCTCGACCGTAAGAAATCGACCATCAAACTCTGGAAAAGGAGTAAGAGGAGCAGGTGGACGTGAAAATGGGGACGGTGATGAACGAGGGGGAACAAAAGCAGGCTGACAAGGACACGGTAGGGGATGCGGAGTCAGCTCAAGCTCCAAGACTCTGCGACTCATAACCTCAAGTCGAAGCTGAAGCGAATAAAGTAACTCATCCTGTGTATAGCCAACAAAATGCGAGGGATGGTAGGGGTATGAAGTCGGCATGGAATACGGTGGGGACCATCGGAATGGATCATCAAGTGGTGAAGAAGTAAATGGAGCAAATGGTGCAGACTGAGGGATCTGTTGAAAAGCTACTGAAACAGAAGGATCATCACGCGGGTGCTGTCCAGAAGTACCTTCTCCTGGACGGGGTGCAGAGATGTCCTGTAGGAAAGCGATAGGCAAGTCAGTGCGATGGACATCGGACTCCACAGGAGGAAAAGGAGCAACATCAGCGGGTGGAGGAACAAATGGCTCAACAACAGGAGGATCAACAGGTGCAGGAACTAGGTCAGGTATACGGGGTGCAATGTCTGGTAAACCAAAAGGAATAGGGTCAGGGTCAGGTAGCGGCTCAGGGTCAGCAGGTGCAACATCAGGCTGATCAACAGGATCAAAATCTAGCTCAAGACCAGGCTCGGGGTCTTGTGGAGGAGATGGTGTAGCTGACATCGCAGTATCATAATCAGAATCAGTGGCATAGCGCTGTAATCCGACCGTCTGCAAAACTGAATACGTCACAGACTCAAAGGAGTATGAGACAGAGTGCAAACTAGCATCAGAGGATATCTCGATAACAGGGATCTTAGGGAGTGGAATAGCAACAACGTCCTCATCTATCTCTCCATCATCATGGGCATCATCAGGAGGACCATCAACAAACAGATCAATGTCATCATCAAACAGAACATCAAAAGGCCAATCCTCAGGAGGGATGACCACTAGAGGAACAGGAGCGAGGATCGGTGCCACAATATGCTCACCATCGGGATGCCCGATGATAAGATGATCATGGACTGGAATGGGAACAGCAAAAGGATCCTCGTCTTGAATACCATCAATAAGCGGTAAGTCATCTCCAAAATCAGGCAACGCGAACGGATGGAAGTCGTCGTCATCGTCAGATATCATATCTGGGTCGCTCTCAGTATCGGATGTAAGATCTCCGGCTCTGGTGCGATCTCGTCATCAGAGACAATAGCCATAGGGTCATCGGTGTCGGACAATCCGCTCTCGGATGAAGGCATGATGTCTGTAACAGAACATTCGTAACATATGCACATATATTAACCATTATAATTTAATATGCAGTCAAAGACAATGTATCATGAAATCATGTATCCTCATTATTCCTCACGAATCCTTTCTATCATCCCTAGTCTATCCCAGACTAGACCACAAATGTAAAACTTGCAATCGTGTTCCTTGTCTTTCCGTTTGTAAAAATGTTTGTTTCCCTGGATCTATGCGTTTCGTGTATGCAATGAAAACATGTTGTAAAAATATTTTCGTGAGAGCCCTAATGATTGTAGTCTAGACTCGAGAAGGAATCCTAGTTCGCTACAATCGAAGCTCTGATACCAAACTGTCACACCCTGCCTTTTGCGGAAGCGTGATTATGTGTGACTTGCTAAATATCATTGCTTTCAACCATAACAAACAACTATATGATAAAACTAAAGATGTTCATCCATAGGTAGTTTTAAAAACATTACATGCAACATTGTTTTAAATCCCAAAACACGAACTTTGCGTTCAGAACATAACATCAACAAGTTTTAAGTTCCATAAGGACTTCACAAAAGACAATAATGAAAACTAGGCTTTGAAATATGTATCCTATCCAGGATAGGATACACATTCCAAACCATTCGACACCGGATGACATCTCTTATTCCAAACAATACTTGGAAACTTCAACGCCCGCCAGATCCATACTCAGGTTCCTGAAATACATGTAGTTTGAAAACATCAACAAAAGTTGAGCGAGTTCATGTGTTTATGTGTGAGCTCGAATAAACTTTGTAATCATTGTAAGTAAGTATGTATTCGTAAACCCTGGTATGAAAGCAAACAAGGAAGACAGATCATTAATGGTTTGCAAGGCCACTAATATGTGTGACGTGATGCAGGAAGGCTCAAACCTAGCAGATTTTGCACCGGGCTTCAGTTTGAAGACATAGTCACCTCATTGGCCAAACCCCGGTCCACATGGGTGTGGGCTCGCTACACCCAAATAGTTCTATCACTCATGTCCCTCGGTCCTACTATGAGGATTAATGGTCTTAAGCGTTGTACCCACCACTCACATGATCTAGCAGTACCTTTCCTTAGCTAACCATACCAAATGTAATCGTATGTAAACAATTTGTAACATGTACTTCACCCCCAAAGTTATAAAAACCAAAAACAGTTAAAAGAAAAGGGGGTCATAAACTCACAGTTTTGCGTTCTTCAAATCAATCCAACGTAACTCACAACTGTTACTTGTTCACACGACTTCCTACAAACGTACTACAGTCTATTAGACGAGCGGGTCGTGTCTTGACTTAGTCTTATTTAGTGCCATTGAGTTACGCTTCGTTGTGTCTTTAATATTATTCCAGGTTATATAATTATTTGTTAAAATAATAAATATTTTAACTTAAATCATATTTATTGAATTTTGGAATAATAGTTAAAATAATATATTTTAACTTGTTACTTTTTATGTATTTATACATGTATATCCTTCCCAATGATGGGTGTATTTGTATTCGTATTCTTATACTTGTATATTTTTGCCAAGTATCAGTAGCGTATTCCGGTGTGTATTTATACGTACGAGAATACGTATTTTTATTGTGTTTATTAAGGATCCTTATACGTAATTTTTGTATCAACTTTGTGCGGAATAATATCTTTAATAAAAATACATCAATATATATTTCCAAAATATATATTTTAGGAAATATTACTTAGAAAGATTATTTATAACTTTTCCCTTGGCAAAGATATTTATAAATCTCATACAAGTCTCAAAATAATATATTTCCAAGTCTAACTTAGAAAATATATATAAATCCATTTTTCATTCAAAAATAATATATTTCAAGTTTATTTAAGAAATACATTTTCTCCCAAAAATAATGTATTTCATGTTTATTCAAGAAAATATATTTTCACTCCAAAAAATATTGTATTTCCTTTTTGTTTAAGAAAATATATGTTTTCTTCCAAAAATAATACATCTTCTAAAAATTTCAAGAAAAATATATATTTTTACTTGCCAAAAATAATATATTTTCTCCTTGTCAAAATATGATATATTTTGTAAAAATTGTAAAAATTATATTTTTGTTCTTTTAGTGTACAAAATATTAATTACCAAAATATTCTTATGAATAAAATTTCCGGAATATTTTACAAGTTATATTCCTTGTTTGGTTTCCTCCAATATTTTGGGTATAATTTTATATATTCATTCTCTTGGAATTTTGGTAATATTTTGGATTGTAATCTTTGGTATTTTGATGAGTTATATTATTTCAAGTCCTAAAATAATATAACTAATACACATAATATACAAATAATCACACACATGGTGACTTCTAAATATATATTCCCTAAATACATATTTAGTCACTTTTATTTGCAAAAACCAACCTCCAATATTTATACTTTTTGTAACAAAAATTATGGCAAACTTTATATAAAATTCATGGTTTAAAATATACTTGTAAATATTTGTTTAAAAATATTTTTCTAAGTGTTTAATTTTTAGAAATTTTTTGCCATAGTTTCCCCTAAAAATGGAGGTTTCCATGCCTTCAAGGCATATCATTTTCTTTTGTAAATCAACACACTCAACAACAAATCAATCTACACTTACCAATTTGCCAAAATCAAGCATAAACTACTACCTCATGAACTTGAAAATTTATAAAAATGTGTAGTAACTTACTAGTGTATTTAGTAAGTCTAGTTACCCTTTAAAGTGTGGTTGTTTATTTAAAAACTTCATTTTTGAAAGAATTAGTTCTTTACAACTTGTAATTAATTTTTCTAAAAATGTTTCTTCTTGGATTTTTCTTGTTAAATACATGATTCTTCACTTGGTTAACCACTAAAAATATGGTTAATTTCTTTAAGAACCAAGATTAAATAAACTTTGTATTTTTAGCTAAGTTTCTTGAAAAATCATTCTTATAATCATAGATTTACAAGACTTATACCTTACTTTGATTATCACTTAACAAGAAAACAACTTATACTTTCAAGTTCATGATTCACATGAGGATGATCTATTGATCTTTAACATAATCTTCCTCTTATCTTGCTAGATTATGTATTTAATCACTATCTAGCAAGATCACATGGTGATCTACATCAATAACATGAGTAAACAACAATCAACAAGCATAACAACACATAAACATCATGATTTCTTATGATTTTAAGCTTATGTTCAAGTTTCAAGTTCAAGATTCTTAGTGTTCTTTAAGATTAACTTCTTGTATCTTCTTTTAACCACCCAAATAAGATGTAAAATGAAGTGTAGAGTGTTCTTACTACTAGCTCAAGGCTAGGGATGATCACTAGATGAAATGGAGTGGATAAAAGCACAAGAGAAAGGTCTTTCAACTTCCACAAGCTCCAAGCTTCTTTGTATGGCTTCTAGCACCTTTATGTATATATGGATTGTATGAGGTGTGAATGATGAATATGGATGTATGGTGGGGTGTGTTCGGCCGAAGGTAGGGGAAGAAGGAAGGAGAAGATGGAGTGTTGGTGTTGTGAAGGAAATGAAGTGGTTATGTTCAAGGGTTACACTTATAATTTTTCCACCACTTAATTACCAATGTATAATGTGTTTTAAAAAGAACAAACATGATCCAATATAAAATGTAAAAAAAAAATCTTGATGTGGGGCCCTTGTTGGCCGTGAACAGGTGGGGGGGGGGGGGGGGGTCTTAGGCTAGGTTTCAACTATAAGTTAGTTTATGTAGTTAGAAATCAAGTGTTAGTTATGTTATTTAGTTACTAGTTGTCACATAGTGTGTTATGATGTTCGGGGACCATAACTAGCTTGGTAATATTAAAACAATGCTTCTAGTGAAAATTTGGTGTTTCGGGTAGTGTCCGGTTGTTCGGTTGGTTACCGGTTCGTTAAGGTTCCAAACTACGCAGTTTAGTGTGTTTTATGTTACCTTTTGTGACAGTTTCGATTCCCGACACTTAGGAAGGTATTATGGACCATTTAACCATATTTCTGCATGATATTAAGTTGTTTAAATGCTGAATTTTGCTGAATTCTGCAGAATTCTGCAGTTTATGTAAGTTTTAGGCACTTTCCGACACTTAAACTATCACTAGAAAGGCAGTTTTGTGATCCTTACTTTCCTACACACTATACTAGTGTAACTCTTGGTTTCTGGCTCATTCTGCGTCTCAATACAACGTTTGTCTACGCACTGAACTCTGTCAGCATTATTCTGATTTGTCTGATAACTGTGCTATCTTTGTTTCATGCGTCATTTGAATCAACAAAGTTTGCATGCAATAATGACATGTCATTTGCAATATATGATGCACATGTATGTATATGGCAATAATCAGAAAGCAATTCAAGTCATTAATTGTAATTCAGCACAGTCATTAAGCACTAATCATTGTTTAATAATTGTACGGATACCTGGAATTTTGACAGTTGTCACAAATAGAACTCCATGAAGTTAGTTTTGATATTTAAGTGTTGATTAGGCACTAAATTGGAAAAAAAGGTGTTAAATTGGTGAAATAACTAGTTATAAAACTTGATTTTCAGATTTTATAAAAATCATGCTCATTAGGTGTTTTATATAATGCCTAAGAGAAAGTAAAATGTTGAAAATCGGACAAAAACGCATGTTTGATTAATACGACAAATATTGCGTAATGAGTTATGAAAGGAGTTCTAAACGTTTGTGGTTAAACTCTATAGGCAAGGAAACCGAGACGTCAAGCGGACAGGCCGGTGGCGATACGCGTTTGAAAGGAAAGCTTTGAAGGTATGTAACCTTGGTTCCGTTACATTATGTTTTGATTTTGAATGTAGTTACTTGAATTAGTGTTGTGAAGAAAACGTAGTATGTTGTAGAAGTGACGAAGTTCACTAAATAACTAAAACGGGTCAAAAGATTGGTTAAGGTATGCTTGGTTTGTCATTGAAATGGTGGATTCAATTAGACAACCAAACAGGTCAAAAAAGGTTAAATTTGTAGTATAGAAGTGATTTGAAAGTCACTCGATGATTGTGGATTATGAAAACGTAAAACCATGGAATGGTGATGATACGCCGAAGTTCACAAGCCCGGGGAATGGGTAAGTACGTCTAGAAGTCATAAATTATAAGTAGTGAAAAGTATAACACAAAACTAAACAGGTCAAATAAATAGAAAGGGAACTTATAGGCTTTCAGTCCATAAACCGAACTTTTTAGCATATAAAGATGATAAACGTGTTTGTATTTAAATTACTTACGCGTAGGAAAAAGAATCACGAAAAACGGATTAATAGAATGAAAGTTATGAACGTTTAAAGTTGGTTTTTGGTTAAAGTTTGGAGTTGGGAATATGCAGCAACAAACCAAGCAACTTGCTGTCGAAAATAGTGGGTCGCGTCGCGCGACACCAAATCAGAAGCATCGTCGCGTTACGCGATGATTGTTGCGGCCCGCGACGGATATAAGCGACGATTGTCACGGCCCGCGAGGGCCCTATCCGCTGCAATTCTTATGAATTTTGTTTGTTTTGTTCAAGGGATTTGTTTAATTATGTTTTTAACTCATCAAAACTAACTTATATGTTGGTTTTGAATTAGGTACTCATTGTATGCTTTCGGATGATGATCAAGCATGGAATAAGAACCGAACACACAACTTTTGAAGCTTCCGCCATGATCTATTTTGTTTTTAGACTATGTGAATCTTGTAAACACTTAACACTTAACACTTTATTATCTTAACTAAGTTTTTGAAATGATGCATTTTTGTTTAAAATGTGTTGTTTAATATTAAAATCTTAATTTAATGAGACGGGTCCTACTGGTTGGTAATCAGAGCTCAAGGTTGTTAACAAAGTGTGTTCGATTCGAAGCTTGATCAAACATCCGATAAGAATTAGTCATTTAGTAGATTTTATTAGAATATTAGAAAAAAGGAATTCGATTTGATGTGCACGGGAAGAGAGATTGAACTGAAGAAGCAAATAGAGAGGGGCGAAAGAAGGGCGCAGGATGTTAACGCAAGTCCTACAAAGAAGGCAAGAACAACCGAATCGGCAAGGAAGTCTGATGTGAAAGGCGGATCGCCAAGCTGTAAAGTGTGCGGGAAAGGGCATAAGGGCGAGTGTCGCTTCAAGGACAAACCATGCCCTATATGCGGAAAGACGGGGCATACGGCTTCACTATACCAGGGAAAAGTTTCGGTTTGCTACAAATGCTACCAACCGGACCACAAGAAATCTGAATGCCCGGACTTGATCGGAAAGAAAGAAAGTAAAGAATCGATACCCGCTTCCGAGAATTGACGATTTATTTGACCAACTACAAGGCGCAAGTTGGTTTTCGAAAATTGACCTTAGATCTGGATGCCATCAACTATGGGTCAAGGAAGAAGATGTACCGAAAATGGCCTTTCGTACACGGTACGGGCATTACGAGTTCCTCGTAATGTCCTTTGGGTTGACAAATGCACCCGCGGCTTTCATGGACCTCATGAACTGGGTTTGCAAACCGATGTTGGATAAGTCGGTAATAGTGTTTATCGACGACATTTTGATATACTCGAAGAGTGAAGCTGATCACGCGCATCATCTACGCGAAGTATTAGAGACGCTTAGAAGAGAAAAGCTATATGCAAAGTTTTCAAAGTGTGCTTTTTGGTTACGGGAGGTGCAATCACTCGGGCACATTATCAGTGCCGACGGTGTATTGGTCGATCCGTCGAAAATAGAAGCTGTGACTAGATGGAATCCTCTGAAAAATCCCTCGGAAATCAGAAGCTTCTTAGGGCTTGCGGGTTATTATAGGAGATTCATACAAGATTTCTCCAATATTGTTATGCCATTGACCAAGTTAACTTGTAAGGAGGAGAAATTTTTATGGGGCGTTGAACAAGAGAAAGCATTCCAAACGCTCAAGGAGAAGTTAACTCACGCTCTGGTGTTAACATTGCCGGACGGGGTTGATGATATGGTGGTTTACTCGGCAGTGTTGTAAAAGTCGCTAGGCGGTCCCTAGTCGGCCGACTGGGGAGTTGGGAGTAATCGGAGTACTCGGAGAGTACTCGGGGAGTACGCGGACATGGTAACTATAAAGAAAATTAATTGTTATATATTATATATATGTTAAAATAAGCATAATTCATGTCAACTGAGTATAGTTTAAAATGAAACATGTTTAAACTTCAAATATTCTGAATACAAGTCCGACTAGTCTGAGTACAAGGTCGAGTAGTCCGAGTACAAGGTCGAGTAGTCCGAGTACAAGGCCGAGTAGGCCGATGTTGACCGATTTTGACTAATTAAAAGTCAACAAACCACGTTAACCGCCTAGACCGACTAGGCCGACTCTTTCCGACTACGTCCGACTAGGCGCCGACTAGGCCGACTAGGCGCCGAGTTTGACCGAGTTTGACCGAGGCCGACTAATTGAGTCCGCCTAGGAGGAAGTCGCCTCGGAGGGGTTCCGAGGACCGAGTACTCGGCCTTGGAATCCGACTTTTACAACACTGTTACTCGGATGCGTCACATTCGGGGCTCGGATGCGTTTTAATGCAAAGAGGCAAGATTATAGCCTATTCTTCAAGGCAGCTGAAGATTCACGAAAACAAATACCCTACGCACGAACTTGAATTAGCAGCAGTGGTATTTGCTCTAAAACTATGGAGGCACTATTTATACGGAGTGAAGTGCACTATATTCACCGACCAGAAGAGTTTAAAGTACTTCTTCGATCAGAAGGAGTTGAACATGAGGCAAAGGCGGTGGTTGGAAACGGTGAAGGATTACGATTGCGAAATACATTACCATCCCAGGAAATCCAATGTAGTGGCGGATGCTTTGAGTAGGAAGACAGACTATGCTCCAATACGAGTACGATCGATGCAGCTTATTGTGACATCGGGTTTACTAGAACGAATCCGAGAAGCACAAGTTGAAGCAATGAAAGAAGAGAATTGGAAGAAAGAAAGAATAGTTGGCCAACTGAAAGGTTTAATAGATGGTAACAACGGGTTGAAAACTCGATTCGGAAGAACATGGGTTCCTAACTCGTGCGGAGTTAAAAAGCTTCTACTTGATGAAGCTCACAAAACCCGTTATTCCATTCATCCGGGGGCGACCAAGATGTACAACTACTTGAAACAAAATTACTGGTGGCCCGGAATGAAAAGAGATGTAGTTAAGTATGTGGAGAAATGCTTGACATGTCTACAAGTCAAGGCGGAACACCAAAGACCCTACGGTAAACTTCAGCCGTTGGATATTCCAGTTTGGAAATGGGAACATATCACCATGGACCTATTGACCAAACTACCGAAGACGAACCGAGGATTTGATGCTATATGGGTAGTTGTGGATAGACTGACGAAAAGTGCTCACTTTATTCCGATACGTGAGACTTATACGTCAGAAAAGATGTCAGAAGTGTATACTAATGAGATAGTGGCACGCCACGGGGTACCGGTATCCATTGTGTCCGATAGGGATACCCGGTTTACTTCAAACTTCTGGCAAGATTTCCAAGAGCAAATGGGGACGAAACTGTTCATTAGCACTGCGTACCTGTCACACCCCAACCGATGGCGGAAACATCGGGGTGAGGCACTAAGCGAAACAGATTGTCCAAGAGTTTCCATAACAACTATAAATTACCAAATATTTAAGCATTACGTCCCATGCCGTAACATATCAAGTAACACAGTTATTACAGACGAATTGTTCTCAAAGACAAATAAAACTGTTCCGACAACTCATAAATTAATTGTTTTGTTTCTAGACTCCCCTAAGCTCGATTCCAAAACATCCAGCAATCCTAGCATCTTAAACACCTGTCGCATACGTTAAAATAGAGGTCAATACACATAGTGTAAAGGTGAGCATGCAAGTTTAATAGTATAATAGGTAGCGAAAACGGTTTACGCATAACCAACATGTAACATGTTGAAAAGTGAAGCTAGCAGGTTATCGACAATGAAATATGCACAGACATGACTGCGAGTTGTAGAATGCGCAACACATATCACCATTGTGACACGTGAAGTAAAACCCTTAACAACCACTGTCCACGACAGGTGTTGAGTCTAAACTATAGTACTATCGTTGCGAAGGTGTCAGGCAACAATCACTGTGTAAACATAACATACAAGCATTCATCGAGTAACACGTATAACATGCAGTAAAGGTCAGTGTATAAAAGTGTTTGCGTTGTGTGTCGATTGTGATTTGAAATAGGTAACGTATGTAACACCCAAAAGTGCGTAGAGCAAAAAGGGTTCGACTATACTCACAGTTTGTGTTTAAATGAATAAACACAAGCTTGGATTGAAGGGAGCGCTGGAGAGTTAGCCTGATCATAGTACGATAGTATAAGCGATGAACAGTGCATTAAACGGTGTCGAGTGAACTGTGTGACGGATAGTGATCCGATCGGATGACAATCCGGACGGATGACCATTCAGTCGGATGGTCATTCGTTCAGGATGAATGTGTCGCGGCCCGGCCCGCGAGGGCCCTATCTGCTGCAATTCTTTTGAATATTGTTTGTTTTGTTCAAGGGATTTGTTTAATTAGTTTTTAACTCATCAAAACTAACTTATATGTTGGTTTTGAATTAGGTACTCATTGTATGCATTCAGATGATGATCAAGCATGGAATAAGAACCGAACACACAACTTTTGAAGCTTCCGCCGTGATCTATTTTGTTTTTAGACTATGTGAATCTTGTAAACACTTAACACTTCGTTTTGAATGTTTTAAACTAGTTGGGAAGTTAACTAGAATACTATAATCATGTAGGTTTATTATCTTAACTAAGTTTTTGAAATGATGTATTTTTGTTTAAAATGTGTTGTTTAACATTAAAATCTTAATTTAATGAGACGGGTCTTACAGGTATACAAGACTTTCTTTTTAATTAATTTTTTTATTCATGTGCTAATTGTTTTTTCATTGTAAGCTGGGTCCTATCTATTATAAATTATTAAATTTTAATTTTTCATTTACAAAATAAAGGGTATTTTTGTCAATTCATGTAGATTTAACTGAAAAACTAACCTCCATCCAGATGGGGGACTATCCGAGTAACAACCGTGCAAACCATAGGGAGCAAACATGCTATTTTAAAAAGGTGAGGACTAAAGGTGAAAAATGTCAAACCACAGGGACCATTCGGGCAATTAACTCTTAGTATTATAAATTCTAATACAAAATTGGATTTTATAAACATATAATCAATAACTCTTATTAAATTTTATGGATGTACATAAATTGGATTGAAGGAGGGTGGGATTGCTAATTTTTTTAATTAAAGTTACAAGTCCTAATAAAAACTTTGAAAAAACATAAAAATAGTTTAGAAAGTTAGGTTTGTGTAAACATTTTTAGTTACAAAGATTAAGTATAATAACTTAAATGTAATCATATAAGAAAGATTCTTAAATTTTGAATTATATTCTTTTTTATTTTTGAATCTTACTTTTGTTTCAAAAACCAAAATAACCGAAAACCAAACCGAACCGGTGTAAAAACTGAAAAAACCGAAACCGAAAAAAACCAAAACCGAAAACCGACATTTCGGTTTCGGTTTTGATTTTGCCCAAAAACCGAACCGAACCGAACCGTGCACACCCACCATGCTATGTTGGTGTCTTATGCATGCAATAGTTGTACAAAAGCATATAGTTTAAATATTTGCATTAGAGGTTGAACACCATGCTATATTTGTGTTTTGTGCATGCAATGGTTGTACAAAAGCATTTAATTTAAATGTTATAAATTAGCAATTTACTTGTGCTTAGTGGTGTTGTACCTAATGCTTGGAGAGTTTTAAAAAAATGATTTTTTTTTTTTTTACTTTTAGTCCAAAAGTATTTTATAAATTACTTTAAACAAAAAACT
Source organism: Helianthus tuberosus (assembly GCA_030545235.1). Lineage (NCBI taxonomy): Eukaryota > Viridiplantae > Streptophyta > Magnoliopsida > Asterales > Asteraceae > Helianthus > Helianthus tuberosus. Next base: position 44,564,630 of record CM060358.1, on the reverse strand, counting down.
ATTTGAATTTTTACTTTAATCCAAAACTTTTCATCTTTTACAATTTAACCTCACAATTTTTTACTTTCAAATTTGGTCCCTTATACTTTTCATCTTTCGTAAATTTTTTGTTTTACGCTTCGTTCTAAATTTTGCGAGTTAACACGGCGCAACGTGTGTGTGGCGTTCAAGGTTTTTACGCCTCGTTTTAAGTTTTCGACTTAACACAACGCTACATGACTGTGTGATTCGACATTTTAACGTCGCCTATTTACCCGTTTGACAGGTTCGTCATAGCGTGTGAATCCTAGATCGATTTAGTTATTATTTTCTATGTTTTACGTTTCGGTATAATTTCTTCGCATTAACACGCCGCAAATTAAGTGTTAGTCGTCGCTAGCGATGGTGTGACATTGATACTATTTGACACAGTTTTACGCCCCTGCCACAACGCGGGGGTGCTTATTACTAGTATATATTAATTCATAATATACCAATGAATTGTGTCTATTTTATCTTTTATTATTTTTTTTCCTTTTGGGGTTTTGTTAATTTTACCTTAACTTTTAACATTGACACTTATATCTCTCAAATTTTCAAAAACTTTGTAAAATGTCATTTTTACTCCCTAGAGTTTTACATGCTTTTTTTTATGTACCCGTCGGATTAAATACAAATTGGTTTACATTTTGACGTAGATTTTTTCCAGAGTTCCGTTGGGTAATTTTTGGAATCCATGTGAAATCCCCGGTGGTTTTCCACCTAGTTAAGGGGCTATTTGGGAACTTCTGAATGGTTAAGTGCTGAACCAGTAAGAGGTCCGAACCGTTAAGTGGTGAACCAGTAAGAGGTCTGAACCATTAAGTGTTGAACCAGTAAGAGGTCTGAACCATTAAGAGGCAGTATAATGCTTAACTGTTCAGAGGCAAATGTCTGACCAATTTAGATTAGAGGTCTTAACCATTCAGACTCAGTATAATGCTTAACCATTCAGAGGCAAATGTTTGAACCATTCTCGCGAAACAAACAGTCTGAACCATTACCATTAAGTGTTGAACTAGTAAGATGTTTGAACCATTAAAAGCCCCATTAAGAGGTAAACAAACAACCCCTAACTTTTTCAATAAATTACAATCTAGCTCTTCTGGCTTCCTTTTATTTATTTAGTAAATAAACTAAACTAAAATTACAATCGAGTTTTCAATAAATTACAATCTAGTTATTCACATTTTGCACACCAAAGTTTACATCTTTATAAACTTTAGGATTTTCCTCACATATCAGTTGTACGATAAAACATGTAATATACATCTCAATGTCACGTTCATTTTTCTATAAATAAAATCACAAAACTTGGGATGTTACAAGTAAATAGGTTACCATGTCATGTTCTCCATGAGTTAACATATCGACATGTATAGTTAAACAGGTTGATAGGTCCTCATTTTTAATTAAACAGGTTAAACAAATCAATCAACAAAACTAATTTGATTAAACGATTTACACATACCAACCTGGACATAATAGTTTATTAGTAAGATATGAAAACCTTGACTAGATTATATTTATGTGGTGGCGATTCCTGACATGAAACAAAACATGACACGAAATGAACAGGGTTATGAGTTGACTAATATAACTCGTTAATCGAACAGGTCATCTGGAACAAGATCCTTTTAATAAGCAAGTTAAGCCAAATGAAACCTATTTAATATTTGGTTAACCGTTAACCCTTTTAACTTTATAATTTTTAAAAGATCTTATTCAGATTTTATTAGAGTTTTTTTAGAAAGTGTTTAACATTTAAGTTTAATTTTATCTCTTACAAAGTTCAATTTTATCTTTTATTGAAGTGAAAATTAAACTTTTAGTAACTATTCCTTTCTGTAACTTTATTTGTTACTCCCAACTACTTATTCTCATTTCTTTATTCTCTAAGGGTCTGTTTGGTATGAGGTAATGGAATAGATGAGAGAATGAAATGGATGAGGAAATAAAATGGACGAGGTAATGAAATGGACAATGGAATGAAATGAATCATTCCATTCAATTGTAATGTTTTGTTAATCATATGTAAATATAATTAATTATTACTTTGTACAATTTGATAAACAAAAAAAGAAGAAGTAACGAAACACAATTCTATTAAAAACGACAAAATATAATTGCCTCAATAATAATAATAATAATAATAATATATTAATGGTAAAATAATTAATAATAAAATTTTTGATATATATTAATATTATTATTAATATTAATAATATAAATATAAATATATAATACTAATAATAATAATAATCATAATAATATATTTCTTTCCATTCCTTAAAGGAATGAAAAAAACACCCCTTATCAAGGAATGAAAATTGTTATATTTGGAAGAAGTTACATTCCTTTGGAATACTCCATTTCATTACCCTATAACCAAACATGTTTCTTTTCATTCCATCAAAATGATTCATTCCATTCCACCTTCTATTTCCGTCATACCAAAGGCTACCTAACACTAACAATTTTCATTAGCAATCTCAATCTAAATACATAAAACCAAATTTGTGGATTTGGACACTAATTACAAAAAATAAAGTTATAACTTATAATTTAAGCTTAATTCATTTGTTATTTAAATAATTATTAAGTCACAAGGTATCATATCTCCAAATGAAAATATTAAACAATTTGACTCGAAACACGACACGATTGTAAATGTGTGCGTTTAAAAGTTGATACTTTTAACATGAATAAATGCATAATGCATTCAATTAGCCAATCCTAAATCCCCTAATCCACCAACCTTACAAGATTAACCTTAGGTAACATTTCCAAATAATGGCTAGTATGGGTTATTGGCCAAAATCAAACTTAGGCTCCACGGTATGGGCCACGTCCCAGTTTCGTCCCGGAGCGGCGCTGCTGGGAACACCATTCCCCCCCCCCCCCCCCGGGTTCGGCGGCTTCGTCGTCCTCTTCCGGACGTTGGCGACGATCACAAAAAGACAAAAAAAGGGGGCAACGGCTAGTTGAGGGTTTTTTTTAAACCCAAAATTTCATTAATTTTTTTTATAAATACAACCCCAATACCTCATTTTTTACCCACTTCAACCTCATCTCTCTCTCTCTCTCTCTCAAGTTTAATACTTTTATAAAAATTAGCCATGTCTTCACCTTCTTCATCTTCTTCTTCAACGTGGTATTCGTCATCTTCGGGTGAGAACGAAGCATTTTTCGCAAACATCGTTATGCACGCGGATCAGATGTTCATGGAGGCGGATGAAGAGTCTGAAACATTGTCGCAACGACAAACTAGGACAGCCAATTAAACCGAGACAAAGAAGGTAATTTAATTTTTTAGAGTATGTTTATTTTAATTTAATAATGAATTTAATTTATTTTTCGTATTTAATATATAGCCGTCCATGATAAACTAGTGGCCGATTATTTTGCCGACGAACCTGTTTACACGGTCGAGATGTTTCGACGTCGGTTCCGAATGAGTCGTCGACTTTTTTTATGTATCGCAGACGACTTGGCCCAGTCTGATCCGTTTTTCACACTTCGATACGACGCTAGAGGGCAAATGGGATTCACTACTTTACAAAAATGTACGTCGGCCATTCGCCAACTAGCATATGGGTACGCACCCGATGCGTTGGACAAGTATTTAAGGATGCCCGAAAGAACCGCACGTGAATGTTTGCACAGGTTTTGCGAATGGGTCGTCAAATTATATAGCAAGAAATACCTGCGAAAACCAAACGCTAACGACGTTCAAAAATTATATCAAGCACACGAACAAAGACATGGTTTTCCAGGAATGCTTGGGAGCATTGATTGCATGCACTGGCCGTGGCAGAACTGCCTACTGCTTGGCAAGGTCAGTATACTCGGGGAGATCATGGTCATCCCACTATAATTATAGAGACTGTTGCGTCATAGGATCTCTGGATCTGGCATGCTTTTTTTGGTCAACCGGGTTCACTTAATGACCTTAACATCATATACCAGTCACAAATATTTGACGATGTAGTGGCGAGAACAGGTCCAGAAACCAGTTTTACGGTTTCGGGGGTGGAATACAGGCGGGGTTACTACCTTACGGATGGAATATACCCAACGTACTCTACAATCGTTAAAACTATTCCGCACCCGACATACGATAAAAGAAAGAAATTTGTGAAGTTTCAAGAGGGTGTGAGAAAAGATATTGAACGGTGTTTTGGGGTTCTAAAAAAATGGCATATCATTGAACATCCAACACGTTCTACTACACCAAAGAGGTTACGACACATTATGTACGCTTGTATCTTGCTTCATAACATGATCATTGAAGACGAAGGTAGAGCGGTATGTGAGTACGACGAAAACGCGCCTAACGGCATTCTGTTCTAGCTAGTTTGGAACAACAAGATTTAAACGGATTCTCTCTACGTAACGAGTACACACATCAAAACCCACAAGCGGACTTGGTGGAGTACATTTGGAACAACGCACAAAACGAACCTGACGACCACATGCCAGATGAAGACTAGTAGTTTTTTTTAATATTTTTTAAGTTCTTAGGATTTTTTTTTAAGTTTATGTTTTTTTAAACTTATGTAATGTTTTTTTAATATTAATGAATTTATTTTTCTATCTTATTTAATAAAAAACAGATGAATTAAAAAAAAAGTAAACTTGGTGGGGTAGGATTATCCTCCCATTTCCAGTGTTTTAGTGTGTTGGATCATCCTCTATGGGACTATGATGTAGCGCCTACATGGCGGATCATCCTCCAAGGGAGGATAGTCACCATACCGCATAACCTTATAACCGATGCTTTAACTTTTGGATTTATCACAACTCATAGATCTATTAGATTATTATGAAGGTGGTTTGGACAATTTGGTTAAATATAGTCCTAGGCGGTATGTCCTTTCAAACTTATTTTAGTTAATAAAATAAAATTTTAGGCTACATGAAAAGCTACTTGTCTGTTATGAGAAAGAAGAAACAAGTGATATATCATTAAAAATTGTAATGAAACTTCTTCAATATACTGATTATAAAATTATAAAAGGTATTATCTATAAATAATTAAACCTAGGGTGTAAATGAGCCGAGACGAATCCGACCAAGCTCAAGGTCGAGCTTTGCCTCTAAAGCTCGTACACGATTCGTTTATTATTTTGTAATAAATTTATATTAATTATGTCTACTTAATTTTTAATAAATTTATATACAACATAAGAACTATATACTTCCTAAGGGGATAGATTGATGGTAAAGTGAAGTATTACTCAAACAAATGGTTATGGATTCAAATCCTTCAAAGAACATATGCGATGAGATCTTAGCCGTTAAAAACATAATATATACTTACATAATTTAGTTATTTTCTCATAATATTATAAATAACTATTATTATGTGATATATATTTAACTAGTATTACCCCCCCCCCCCCGCGTTGCGATGGGGTCGTAAAACCGTGACAAATGGCACCAATGCTACACCACCGTCAACGACCACCAACACTGAACAATAGACGACATAACAACGTTGAACCACATACGAACGTCGTGTTGTGTTAACTCGCAAAATTTAGAATAAAACGTAAAACGGAAATTTTGCGAAATACGCAAAGTATAGGGGCCAAAGTTGAAAACAAAAACTTGTGACGTTAAATTCGAAAAGATGAAAACTTTTTTGTTAAAAGTAAAAAATTAAAGTAGTTTTGCGCTAAATGTGTAATATCAATTTTTTTAAACCTCTCTATACACTAAAATGTTACTAATTTATAGTAGAAACATATATTAAATAATTAGTACACTGGTTTAGACTCACAAGTAGGCTCGAGCTCGATAAGTGAAGATCATGTTTAGGTTTGAGCTTTTTTTTAACCAATCTCAGTTAATTTGATGATTATTATTAGACCCACAGTTATGGGGCGGTATAAGCCAAACACGGCACCCTATGGCGCCGGGAACACCGAAACAGAAGGCGCCATCGGGGGAAAGAAGCATGGCAGCGCCATGCATATAGCGGCGCTATGAGGTGTTTGGTTTGATTATTTGACCGTTGAACGGTCATATACATTAAAAAAAAATTCAATTTCCAATCTATAAATAACTTCCAAATCTCCCATATTGTTTTTTACAATTCATCGTATTAGTATATCATTCCATTCTTCTCTACATATTTTTTAAAAAGTGTTGAAACTACTCCCACTCTATTAAAAAACACGGGTTCCCCATCGGAAGACTCGTTCACCCATATTTATCGAAGATTTTTTTCAATTGAAGAAAACGTGGAGGAGTAAGAAGCGGTTACGAGTGCATGTACTCTTGTGATACAAGCAATAGAGCACGTTCGGCCTACTCCACCTCCACAGCCCATTTTGCGGCGCACCTATATCTTGCGAGATCGTGAAGCCGCGAATGAGCGTTTGATGAAAGACTATTTTAATCCCACACCGGTTCACGGACCCAATGTTTTTAGACGGCGGTTTCGGATGAGCCAAAGGTTATTTTTGCGCATTAATAATGATTTGGAGGATAAGTATGATTTCTTTAAGCAAAGAATGGACGCGCGAGAATATTTAGGCTCCACCTCAATTCCAAAGGTCACTTCCGCTTTACGCATATTAGCCTACGGAAACACGTACGACATCAACGACGAGTTCTTGAAGATGGGGGAGAAAACAACACGAGATTGTGTGGAACATTTTTGCTATGGTATTTTTTAATCACTTTTATTTATTTACTTTTATATATTTAATTTTATTTTTAGTAGCTTACTTGTAACATCTGTGCTTGTAATCATAGTGAACAGTTCTATTATCAATAAAACAATGTTATTTGATCCCAATGTTTGTTTGGTTGTGTTTTACATTTTTCATGTTTTGACTTTTATGTAATTTCAAACTCTATATCACTTTCTGGAGAGTTATACGCAAACTGGTGCGTAAACGTAATCAGTTTAATGCGAAAAATACTCCGGAACATCAACATATACTCAACATACCTTAAATAACCTTTAGATAACTTAGAAATAAGTTTTAAAATCTTTGGTATGGCAAAACAAGTTAATTCGTTTACAGGGACTAAACTTGACAAACTGCGAAAGTATGCCAATTTGAACTGTAACAGACATTCCGGAACATGACCATAAGTTAAGCATACCATAAATATCCTTTACATAGCTTAGAAATAGGCTTTGAGGGGTTCGGTATGCTAAAACAAACTTTTGGGTCATTCAGGGACTAAAAGTGTCAAAAAGTGCACAAGTTTGCACTTTCGCGCATAACTTACGTTCTGAATACATCCGGACATCCAAAAATTTATATAAGCATGACTATATTATGCTTTAGTGTTTGGCTTAAGAAAAATCCATTCGTTGCGTCATTTGGATCGTTTTTCGCGCTTATGCGCATTCCGTCGTAATTAAGCGAACATCGCGTTCGTACGACCAAACGAACCAACACCCGGCATATTTTTGAACATGTTTCATGTCCACAATGTTTAGGCATCATTTTAGGGCCTTAAAGTTGGCTTTACGGGCCTTAGAAGTGTCGGAAATAGCCTTAAACACGTGCAGGGACTGAAACTGTCATTTTTCAAACATGTTTCTGATCTGACATGCTCAGGCAGCCCGCATTATATTCTGTGCATCCTGAAGCGGGCCGCGTGGCCCCTTCTGACCAGGTTAAATGTTTCTAACAGCAGATTGCAGCTGTTTGATCCACCACCACACATTCTCATTTGTCTAGTCAGCTGATAAGGATCAACTTTTAGCCACCATAAGGTTCTGACACTTGTACGGTTGCGATTAAAGCACGGTTTCCATGAAACGATCTTAACGGTGGACCGAAAACTATATATACCCCATGCCCCCCATTGCTCAAATCACTAGAATTTTGATTTGAGAAACTCTAAGTTGAAACTATTGTTTCATACCTGAGATTTTTGAATCGAAATTAGCTTTCGGGGACCCTTCGTAAGTATTCTTTCGTTCTTTTATTGCTTTTCGAGTCTTTCGAGTCTGAAAGTCAAACTTTGTTTGACTTTCTACATTGACCAGTTATGGTCAATGCGAAGTTCGTTTGAACTTCGCAACGTGAGTGTAATCACGTTGGTTATAGTCCCTTGGGACTATGCCTACTGATTACCACGTTGTCTAGGGTCGTAGGGTAAGCGATCTGATAAATCGCTTATACCTCGAACCCGACCCATTTGGTCGATCATTAGGATCCGACCAAATACATTAGGTGACCATAGTAGGTAGGGAATAACCTTCCGAGGTTACACCCTATGGTCACATCGTTTAAGTAGTTGTATGATAGGTAGTTTATATGCCTTAGGTAAATTACCAGAATACCCTTTTCATGTATAATTGGTAATTAAGCATATGTAACCTAAACCTTTGTCACATAACTGATTATGTAACATGTTTAGGCATATAACACTTGTCATAGGGCTAGTTAGGCGGTCCGAACGCGTTTCACGCGAACGACGCGTTAAAGTAGCATAATCTACCTAAACGGGTCGTAATGGGTCATAAACAATTATGTTAGGTTTCATTTAGTATGTAGGCTTTGTTAAACAAAATGACACGAGTCTCTACACTCGTTTGGTTTACGAACCCTCATTCTATCCGATCTTCCGGTTTAGGTCCGGTTTATTAACATAGTTACCTATATTAGGTGTCGTTTGATTCCGAGATCTCTAGCATTACTTGGTGATTTTCTTAAGACATCTGAGCAATATCAAGTGAGTACATAGACCCCTCTTTTACTGTTTTCCAAACTGTTTTGGGGTGGAACACATGTGCCTACTTGTTACTTTCATGCTTTCCTGTTTTCACATCATATACCGACTATGTTTGTTAGTACATTATAGTACATGATTTCATTACATTTCATGCTATGTATGTCCATTGTGTGCATACTTAGTACATTGTTTTACATTACATTTCTGCTATGTATGTTGACTGATAGCATGCTAGCACATTGATTTACAAGACTTTTCTGCTTTGTATGTTAACTTAGCATACTTAGTACATTGTTTTCATATAACATGTTCACTTTTGCTATGACATTTGGTTTGCACAAACGAGACTATTATACGTTCATTAACATTAGCTACGCCGCTCGGTAGTAAGTACTGGTACCATAGGACTTGACAAATCCCATTCCTGACATCCCGGGTTTGTTTGGATGTAAGGAATGACTGAATCCGAATACAATTCTTTTGATAACCTTGACTGAAAGGGTTATCCGACTGTCTCAAGGCTTGAATGTATGCGTTAATTTACCACATAAATGTTTGTATCAATGTAACATGCATTACTTTGCAAAACATAACTTTTTGATATATTCAAAATACTTTGTTTTGTACATTTCTACATTTGGACTATGTGACAATACTTTACTTACAATACATAACATTTGATACACATTACTTGACTACTTTTGGACTTATAAACATTTGATATGGTTTATACAAGGACTTTTGACTATTGGTTTAAACATAGACTTTATACATTGGTGGTTTGTTTAAGTGACATAAATGACGATATGTGAGTAATATGATACAAGCATGGTGGATACGCCGCTGGTACTTCCTATATATAAATGTTTGTATTATATTACATATCATAGCGTTATTTAAATCATTCATGTTGGGCTTATACATTTTATACAAGCAACATGTTTTCACAAGACTTTGGTTTACAATACAGTTTATTTTATACAACTCATTTTACATGGTTATTCATTTAACCATACTTTATTATCTTATTTATACATATCAACTGAACTTATTGTTTTTCAAGCAATTTACAAAACAAATCAAATTACAAGGTTCATGACTAAACATTTTCTCAAACATAAGTCATGAATCTTATTTTCACAAACCTATACATCTCACAGGCATTTTTATGCTGACGTACCTATTTTCACATGTGTTTTCAGGAGCTTTTCCATAGGATGTTGATCAGGAAACTAGGGCGGACCTGTGCCTTAGAGACTAAAAACGATGATAGACTTTGTTTAATTATGTTATAAACTCTGTATTTCCTAAGTTAAGACAATGTAACTCTTGTTTAATAAATAAAATACAACTTTGTTTGCCATGGATTTGAAACAATTAATTCTGTTACAACACTCCCCGATGTTTCCGCCACGTTTTGTATGTTATACGTGGTCGGGGTGTGACAGAAGAGTTGGTATCAGAGCCAATGGTTATAGGGAATTAGGTTATTAGTAATGCTTTGACCTAGACTATAACCTTTCTAGGACCCTAACACGAGTTATCTTGTGTTTAGATCTTAAAACATGTACATCACCTATCCTTAGGTGATTATCAAAACAAGAACCAAAATTTTCCGAAACGATTTTTGAAAAACAATCATCTGTTTTTGAATGATTTATTACATGGTTTTGAACCCTCTTTTGTAAGGTTTTGAACCCTTCCTGTTTAACTAAATTTTGGCCTTGTGCCTTCAAATTTTCAAAATCTCGTCAACGTTTTGGGTTTTAAATAATGTGAACACGTGCAAACTGGAAGAGTGAATGCCTGTATTCTGGGTTTTCTGTCTAGGCAAGCACTTCGTATACATCTCATCAGACGCGAGACCAGTTGTGCTTACCTGGGAATTCTTGGGATGAGTGTTCACTTATAGGCGAGCATGTCTTCGTGATACATTATTTTTGATCCATTTACTTTGATTAGTCACTGTGTGTCGTTTGTTTGCTGGGGTAATGCGGACGAATGACCACCATCTTTGCTTTTGTTGATTTTGTTTCATCTCATTCTTTTCATCAAATCATCTCACTCGTTTCTTTTCATGTTTTCCTCTCTTAGAATGCCTCCTCGACGCGAGAACCAGATAGCGACTGCCGAGCTGGCAGAAATCATTGCGCAGCAGATGGCTGCTCAATTCCCAAATCTCTTTGCTCAATGGCAACAAGCCAACAACAACAACAATGGTCCGTGCAAATACAAGGATTTTAACTCGGCTAAACCACTCAAGTTTAGTGGTTCTGAGGGAGCGACTGGGCTTCTTCAGTGGTTTGAGAGCATTGAGAATACTTTCCGCCACGTGCAGTGTCTTGAAAATCGCAAAGTCGAGTTTGCTTCGAGCGTATTTCAGAAGAGGGCTTTGACATGGTGGAACGGGGTTATAAGGGACCAAGGTGCAGAAGTTGCTCTCGCGCAGACATGGGCTGAACTTAGAGCCCTTATGATGAGGGAATTTTGTCCTCGTCATGAGCAGCAAGCTTTGGAGAAAGAGTTTGATATTTTGAAGCAAGATTGTGGTGAGCACAGGGCATATACTGACAGGTTTGAGGAGTTGAGTCTGCTTTGCCCGACTATGGTTACCCCACTCGACAAGGCTATCGAAAGGTACATCGACGGCCTACCTGACTCAGTGCAAGACATCCTTACTGGTAGTAACCCTGCCACACTCCGTCAGGCGATCGAGTTATCAGCGACACTGACTGAGTCGCAGGTTCGTAAGGGAAAGCTGCATAAGAAGGGTGACAAGGGTAAGAAGCAGGCATCTGACAAAAGGGATGGTAAGAAAGGTGAAAACAAGAAGGGAAAGAATTCGGGTTCCGCAAGAGGGTCTAGGAAGCGAAAGGCTTCCCAAAACTATGCTGTTACTGCACAGGCTCAAGCTGCACCAAATCAGCCTGCGCAGCCAATAGCCAAGAAGCCTTATTTTGGCAATGCACCTTTGTGCAACAGGTGTAACGGCCATCATCAACCACATCTCCAGTGTCGTCAGTGCACCAACTGCGGAAGATCTGGTCATCTTGCTGTCAACTGCCGCATTCCTGTTAACCAGAACCATGCAGTTCAGAACCAAGCTCAACAAGTTGCTCAGCCTCTTGCTCAGCAACAAGGTCAAGCTGCACGACCTCATTTCCCTCCTGGTTCGTGCTACAATTGTGGGGATCTGACCCACTACAGGAACCAGTGCCCAAGGCTAGCCAACCAGAATCCGAATCAGGCTCGAGGCCGAGCCTTTAACATGAATGCCCAAGAGGCGCATACAGACGATAATGTGGTGAACGGTACGTTCTTTATTAATAATCAGCCTGCATCTGTTCTTTTCGATTCTGGTGCCGACAAGAGTTTTGTGTCATTGTCTTTTGAGCCAATGCTTCGCGTGTCTAGAACGAAACTAAGTAAATCTTTGACAGTAGAGGTTGCTAGTGGTGAACCCATTATTCTTGATTCTGTTCTTCGCAACTGCCAGTTGAACCTTAACGACCATCTTTTTCCGATTGACCTCGCGCCTATGCAACTTGGAAGCTTCGACGTCATTGTGGGTATGGATTGGTTATCTAAGCATCACGCAGAGATAGTTTGTTCTGAGAAGATTGTTCGTGTGCCGCTTTCGACAGGCGAGATTCTACAGGTTCAAGGTGAGAAACCGTCTGGTGGCCTTAAGCTCATGTCTTGTTTTAAAGCTCGGAAGTATCTGCGGAAGAACTATGTGGCTTTCTTAGCACATGTTACAGAAGATAAAGGCAAGGGTAAGTCTATTTCAGATATTCCTGTCGTTCGGGATTATTCTGAAGTTTTCCCTGAAGATTTACCTGATCTACCTCCAGCACGCCAAGTCGAGTTCCGCATCGATCTCGTGCCTGGTGCAAATCCCATTGCCAGAGCTCCATATCGTCTTGCGCCATCTGAGATGCAAGAGTTGTCTAAGCAGCTTCAGGAGCTCTCTGACAAAGGTTTTATCCGTCCTAGCTTTTCACCTTGGGGTGCTCCCGTTCTTTTTGTCAAGAAGAAGGATGGATCCTTTAGGATGTGTATCGATTATCGTGAGCTTAACAAGCTTACCATCAAGAATCGATATCCCCTACCTCGCATCGATGATCTCTTTGATCAGTTACAAGGCGCTTCTTATTTTTCGAAGATTGATCTGCGATCTGGATATCATCAACTTCAGGTTCATGAAGAAGACATTCCGAAGACAGCGTTCCGTACTCGGTATGGGCATTACGAGTTCACAGTCATGCCATTCGGTTTGACTAATGCTCCGGCTGTTTTTATGGACTTAATGAATAGGGTCTGCAAACCTTATTTGGATCAGTTCGTCATTGTTTTTATTGACGACATCTTGATTTACTCTAAGACGCGAGCTGATCACGAGCAACATCTTCGTCTTACTTTGGAACTCCTAAAGAAAGAGCAACTTTTCGCCAAATTCTCCAAGTGTGAATTCTGGCTTAAAGAAGTTCAATTCTTAGGACACATTATCAACGAACAAGGTATTCATGTAGATCCCTCCAAGATCAGTGCGATTAAGGATTGGGATACGCCTACTACTCCTACTGAAGTTCGTTCTTTTCTTGTTCTAGCGGGTTATTATCGCCGCTTCATTGAAAACTTCTCAAAGATTGCAGTTCCTCTAACTGCTCTGACTCAGAAGAACAAGGCCTTTGATTGGGGATTCAAACAAGAGGAAGCTTTTCAACACTTGAAGCGGAAACTGTGTGACGCGCCTGTTCTGACTTTGCCTGAGGGCAATGATGATTTCGTCGTTTATTGTGATGCATCTAAATTGGGTCTTGGCTGTGTTCTGATGCAAAGGAACAAAGTCATAGCTTATGCATCGAGGCAGTTGAAGATACATGAGAAGAACTACACCACTCATGATCTTGAGTTGGGTGCAGTTGTTTTCGCTCTAAAGATCTGGAGACACTATTTGTACGGTACAAAATGTGTGGTTTTCACTGACCACAGAAGTCTTCAGCATATCTTCAATCAGAAAGAACTCAACATGAGGCAACGACGTTGGGTTGAGCTTCTAAACGACTATGACTGCGAAATTCGCTACCATCCTGGTAAGGCGAATGTCGTAGCTGATGCATTGAGTCATAAGGAACGTACTAAGCTTCATTGTGTACGTATTCAATCTGTTATTCAAGCTCGATCCGATATCCAAGCACGCATTTCTCAGGCTCAACAATCTTGTGTTTCACAAGGTTTGATGGATAAGGAATTTCCTTATCACATAACACCTGCTCTGGAACTGAAGGACAATGGATCGTATTACTTCATGGACCGTTTGTGGGTCCCAAGCCTAGATAATCTTCGTACCTTGCTTATGGATGAAGCCCATAAGTCTCGTTATTCTATTCATCCGGGCTCAGATAAGATGTATAAGGATCTTCGTATTCAGTATTGGTGGCCTGGTATGAAGAAAGACATTGCCTTATACGTATCAAAATGCCTTACTTGTCTTAAGGTTAAGGCTGAACATCAACGTCCTTCGGGTTTATTGGTGCAACCAGAGATCCCAGTTTGGAAATGGGAAAACATTACTATGGATCTTGTTACCAAACTTCCACGCACTAAGAAAGGTCATGATGCCATCTGGGTAGTTGTTGATCGTCTTACTAAGTCAGCACATTTCTTGCCAATCCGCGAGGATTTTCCTGCTGACAGACTTGCTCAAATCTATGTAGATGAAATTGTGGCTCGACATGGTGTTCCTTTGAACATCATTTCTGACAGAGATGCTCGTTTCACTTCTCATTTTTGGAGAACCATGCAATCTGCTATGGGGACCCAACTTAATCTGAGCACAGCTTATCATCCGCAAACGGATGGTCAATCTGAGAGAACAATCCAGACTCTGGAGGATATGCTTAGAGCTTGTGTGATCGATTTTGGTGGTAGTTGGGATTCACATCTTAAGTTGATTGAATTCTCCTACAACAACAGTTATCACACCAGCATCAAAATGGCTCCTTTCGAGGCTCTCTATGGTCGAAAATGTCGTTCACCAGTCTGCTGGAATGAGATCGGCGAGGCTCAACTTACTAGACCTGCCCTCATTTTAGAGACAACTGACAAGGTCAAGAAAGTTCGCGATAACCTTCAGACAGCTATGAGCCGTCAAAAGAGTTACGCGGATCCAAAACGCAAACCCTTGGAATTTCAAGTCGGTGATCGAGTATTACTTAAGGTCTTACCTTGGAAAGGTGTGATCAGATTTGGAAAGAAAGGAAAACTTGCACCTAGATATGTTGGACCATTCAAGATCGTCGAAAGAATCGGTAAGATCATGTTTAGGTTTGAGCTTTTTTTTAACCAATCTCAGTTAATTTGATGATTATTATTAGACCCACAGTTATGGGGCGGTATAAGCCAAACACGGCACCCTATGGCGCCGGGAACACCGAAACAGAAGGCGCCATCGGGGGAAAGAAGCATGGCAGCGCCATGCATATAGCGGCGCTATGAGGTGTTTGGTTTGATTATTTGACCGTTGAACGGTCATATACATTAAAAAAATTCAATTTCCAATCTATAAATAACTTCCAAATCTCCCATATTGTTTTTTACAATTCATCGTATTAGTATATCATTCCATTCTTCTCTACATATTTTTTAAAAGTGTTGAAACTACTCCCACTCTATTAAAAAACACGGGTTCCCCATCGGAAGACTCGTTCACCCATATTTATCGAAGATTTTTTTCAATTGAAGAAAACGTGGAGGAGTAAGAAGCGGTTACGAGTGCATGTACTCTTGTGATACAAGCAATAGAGCACGTTCGGCCTACTCCACCTCCACAGCCCATTTTGCGGCGCACCTATATCTTGCGAGATCGTGAAGCCGCGAATGAGCGTTTGATGAAAGACTATTTTAATCCCACACCGGTTCACGGACCCAATGTTTTTAGACGGCGGTTTCGGATGAGCCAAAGGTTATTTTTGCGCATTAATAATGATTTGGAGGATAAGTATGATTTCTTTAAGCAAAGAATGGACGCGCGAGAATATTTAGGCTTCACCTCAATTCCAAAGGTCACTTCCGATTTATGCATATTAGCCTACGGAAACACGTACGACATCAACGACGAGTTCTTGAAGATGGGGGAGAAAACAACACGAGATTGTGTGGAACATTTTTGCTATGGTATTTTTTAATCACTTTTATTTATTTACTTTTATATATTTTATTTTATTTTTAGTAGCTTACTTGTAACATCTGTGCTTGTAATCATAGTGAACAGTTCTATTATCAATAAAACAATGTTATTTGATCCCAATGTTTGTTTGGTTGTGTTTTACATTTTTCATGTTTTGACTTTTATGTAATTTCAAACTTTATATCACTTTCTAGAGAGTTATACGCAAAATGGTGCGTAAACGTAATCAGTTTAATGCGACAAATACTCCGGAACATCAACATATACTCAACATACCTTAAATAACCTTTACATAACTTAGAAATAAGTTTTAAAGGCTTTGGTATGGCAAAAACAAGTTAATTCGTTTACAGGGACTAAACTTGACAAACTGCGAAAGTATGCCAATTTGAACTGTAACAGACATTCCGGAACATGACCATAAGTTAAACATACCATAAATATCCTTTACATAGCTTAGAAATAGGCTTTGAGGGGTTCGGTATGCTAAAACAAACTTTTGGGTCATTCAGGGACTAAAAGTGTCAAAAAGTGCACAAGTTTGCACTTTCGCGCATAACTTACGTTCTGAATACATCCGGACATCCAAAAATTTATGTAAGCATGACTATATTATGCTTTAGTGTTTGGCTTAAGAAAAATCCATTCGTTGCGTCATTTGGATCGTTTTTCGCGCTTATGCGCATTCCGTCGTAATTAAGCGAACATCGCGTTCGTACGACCAAACGAACCAACACCCGGCATATTTTTGAACATGTTTCATGTCCACAATGTTTAGGCATCATTTTAGGGCCTTAAAGTTGGCTTTACGGGCCTTAGAAGTGTCGGAAATAGCCTTAAACACGTGCAGGGACTGAAACTGTCATTTTTCAAACATGTTTCTGATCTGACATGCTCAGGCGGCCCGCATTATATTCTGTGCATCCTGAAGCGGGCCGCGTGGCCCCTTCTGACCAGGTTAAATGTTTCTAACAGCAGATTGCAGCTGTTTGATCCACCACCACACATTCTCATTTGTCTAGTCAGCTGATAAGGATCAACTTTTAGCCACCATAAGGTTCCGACACTTGTACGGTTGCGATTAAAGCATGGTTTCCATGAAACGATCTTAACGGTGGACCGAAAACTATATATACCCCATGCCCCCCATTGCTCAAATCACTAGAATTTTGATTGAGAATCTCTAAGTTGAAACTATTGTTTCATACCTGAGATTTTTGAATCGAAATTAGCTTTCGGGGACCCTTCGTAAGTATTCTTTCGTTCTTTTATTGCTTTTTGAGTCTTTCGAGTCTGAAAGTCAAACTTTGTTTGACTTTCTACATTGACCAGTTATGGTCAATGCGAAGTTCGTTTGAACTTCGCAACGTGAGTGTAATCACGTTGGTTATAGTCCCTTGGGACTATGCCTACTGATTACCACGTTGTCTAGGGTCGTAGGGTAAGCGATCTGATAAATCGCTTATACCTCAAACCCGACCCATTTGGTCGATCATTAGGATCCGACCAAATACATTAGGTGACCATAGTAGGTAGGGAATAACCTTCCGAGGTTACACCCTATGGTCACATCGTTTAAGTAGTTGTATGATAGGTAGTTTATATGCCTTAGGTAAATTACCA
This sequence comes from Helianthus tuberosus, assembly GCA_030545235.1. Classification (NCBI taxonomy): domain Eukaryota; kingdom Viridiplantae; phylum Streptophyta; class Magnoliopsida; order Asterales; family Asteraceae; genus Helianthus; species Helianthus tuberosus. The sequence continues at coordinate 44,547,088 of CM060358.1, read as the reverse complement.
GAATACCCTTTTCATGTATAATTGGTAATTAAGCATATGTAACCTAAACCTTTGTCACATAACTGATTATGTAACATGTTTAGGCATATAACACTTGTCATAGGGCTAGTTAGGCGGTCCGAACGCGTTTCACGCGAACGACGCGTTAAAGTAGCATAATCTACCTAAACGGGTCGTAATGGGTCATAAACAATTATGTTAGGTTTCATTTAGTATGTAGGCTTTGTTAAACAAAATGACACGAGTCTCTACACTCGTTTGGTTTACGAACCCTCATTCTATCCGATCTTCCGGTTTAGGTCCGGTTTATTAACATAGTTACCTATATTAGGTGTCGTTTGATTCCGAGATCTCTAGCATTACTTGGTGATTTTCTTAAGACATCTGAGCAATATCAAGTGAGTACATAGACCCCTCTTTTACTGTTTTCCAAACTGTTTTGGGGTGGAACACATGTGCCTACTTGTTACTTTCATGCTTTCCTGTTTTCACATCATATACCGACTATGTTTGTTAGTACATTATAGTACATGATTTCATTACATTACATTTCATGCTATGTATGTCCATTGTGTGCATACTTAGTACATTGTTTTACATTACATTTATGCTATGTATGTTGACTGATAGCATGCTAGCACATTGATTTACAAGACTTTTCTGCTTTGTATGTTAACTTAGCATACTTAGTACATTGTTTTCATATAACATGTTCACTTTTGCTATGACATTTGGTTTGCACAAACGAGACTATTATACGTTCATTAACATTAGCTACGCCGCTCGGTAGTAAGTACTGGTACCATAGGACTTGACAAATCCCATTCCTGACATCCCGGGTTTGTTTGGATGTAAGGAATGACTGAATCCGAATACAATTCTTTTGATGACCTTGACTGAAAGGGTTATCCGACTGTCTCAAGGCTTGAATGTATGCGTTAACTTACCACATAAATGTTTGTATTAATGTAACATGCATTACTTTGCAAAACATAACTTTTTGATATATTCAAAATACTTTGTTTTGTAGATTTCTACATTTGGACTATGTGACAATACTTTACTTACAATACATAACATTTGATACACATTACTTGACTACTTTTGGACTTATAAACATTTGATATGGTTTATACAAGGACTTTTGACTATTGGTTTAAACATAGACTTTATACATTGGTGGTTTGTTTAAGTGACATAAATGACGATATGTGAGTAATATGATACAAGCATGGTGGATACGCCGCTGGTACTTCCTATATATAAATGTTTGTATTATATTACATATCATAGCGTTATTTAAATCATTCATGTTGGGCTTATACATTTTATACAAGCAACATGTTTTCACAAGACTTTGGTTTACAATACAGTTTATTTTATACAACTCATTTTACATGGTTATTCATTTAGCCATACTTTATTCTCTTATTTATACATATCAACTGAACTTATTGTTTTTCAAGCAATTTACAAAACAAATCAAATTACAAGGTTCATGACTAAACATTTTCTCAAACATAAGTCATGAATCTTATTTTCACAAACCTATGCATCTCACAGGCATTTTTATGCTGACGTACCTATTTTCACATGTGTTTTCAGGAGCTTTTCCATAGGATGTTGATCAGGAAACTAGGGCGGACCTGTGCCTTAGAGACTAAAAACGATGATAGACTTTGTTTAATTATGTTATAAACTCTGTATTTCCTATGTTAAGACAATGTAACTCTTGTTTAATAAATAAAATACAACTTTGTTTGCCATGGATTTGAAACAATTAATTCTGTTACAACACTCCCCGATGTTTCCGCCACGTTTTGTATGTTATACGTGGTCGGGGTGTGACATTACTGAGTAAAACTTTTATATATTAAATTAAATTTTAGGTATACGCCAGTTATATGGAAAACGTTATTTGAGAAATCCCACTTGAAACGACCTTCAGCAAATATATAAGGTGCATCTAGAAAAGCATGGAATACCCGGCATGATTGGTAGCTTGGATTGTCGTCAATGGCGTTTGTATAATTGTCTAACCGCATGGCGAGGTAAACATACAGGGGGTGACCAAAAAGGCCAACTTTGTTGTTACAAGTTGTTGCGTCATACGACCTTTGGATTTGGTCGGCTTTCTTTGGTGTAGCCGGGTATATGAACGACATTAATACCTTAGAGGCTTCACCACTATTAGAGAGCTACATTTCTGGAACGATACCAAAGGCAGGTTTTCATACGAACGGGAACGACTACGAGCATGGCTACTATTTGGGCGATGGTATATACCCAGAGTATTCGATTATTGTTAAAACGTTTTCTGAAACGTTCGATGAGAAAAGAAAGTATTTTAAAAAACAACAAGAGTCTTCAAGAAAGGACATCGAGAGGTATTTTGGGGTTCTACAGCAACGATGGCATTTTATCAGAAATCCTTATCGTATGTGGCATAAGGATAGAATACGAATGACCATGTATGCTTGCATCATTTTGCATAATATGATCATAGAGGATGATGGAAAAACGATATGCCAAAACTATATTCCGAAAGATTTAGTTGAAGGAACCCAAGGAACAATGGAAGAGAGACTTGCAAATGCTCAACTATTGCGATCTAAGGAAATACATAACACGTTGAAGGCGGATTTGGTCGAGCATGCTTGGGGGATTCGCCCAATGCGACACAGTGGTGACAGCGAAGAAGATTCCGAGGAAGAAGAAGTTGAGGAATTCGAAGACGGGAACTTGAAGACGTAGGTTTGGATGCTGGAGAAATCGAAGAGGAAGAAAGAGAGAACGACGATGAAGACGAAGAATAAATGTATTTTTTTTAGTGTAATGTTTTTTTAAACGTTTTTTTATTTTATTTTATTGTTTTTTATTTAATGAAATGATTTTTAATTTTAAAAAACTTAGAAATTAATTAAAAAAATGAAAATTAAATAACAGAGCAATGATGACAAAGAGAATTTAAGACTACGGCCTCAAGTGGTATAACGTTCCTGTGTGACGTGCCACGACACGTGTCGCATAACGCCTACAAAGGGTTTATGACTACGGGATGACCTTATTGTTATTTGCTTAGTAAATCGAGGATGGCAATCCGGATATAAAAGAGTCCAATTGGCATCAGAATTTCACGCTCTCGACTGCATCGCTACGCTCACTCAATCTTCTTCTTCTTCATCGCCACCCCCAAAAATCACTCTAAACTCACAGGCAACCTCTCTCTCTCTCTCTCTTTCTCGTATTCACATTTATTTTGTATCTAATTGTCACACTGCTTATATATTTGCTTTATCTAATCGCTAACTGTTTCAACAGTTGTTGTTCGTTCTAATTGCATGATCATGATCGTTTCATGCTCGATTGTGTCGTTCATGCTCCTTTGATTTAATGTGATTATCAACTATATAGTTTGTGTGGTTGGAATTTTCAAGATCACCTCCAATAATTGATTCCTTCCGACTGTATGATTGATTTCACGAGATCGCTGACGTCATCATTTCATTTGTTATCTGATTTAGATGATAAGTTGATAGATATATTTGTTTCATCATTTCTGTTTGTTAGGTATGCTGCTGCTGTTCAATAGTTTAGAAGATTAATAATAGTGTGCTAGTACTAGAATTGTGCCCTAATTCAGATTTTTATGTTTCCTTATTTAGGAATTAGGGTTAGAATTTGAACCTGATTATAATATAAACAGTTTTTTTTGGGAAGGATGTCTGGGTGATGCTTCAGAACTAAGACATCGGTAATCACGTAACATGTTAATTTTTTAAATAAAAAAAAGAACTAAAACAATACCATACTCAAATCAAAGATAATTACTTAAATTCATAAAGTTATGTAAAATTGAGAAATGCGAGAAATGCATAATACACTTATACGTAGTGCTTTGAATGTATAAGACGGTTACTTCAAGAATATATACATATAATGTGTAGATGAGGCTTACATGATTGTGGTCAGTTTTGTTGTGCCCGTTTAAGTGATACTAATAAAGTTATGAACTTGACAACTTGTTACTTGTTATTTGATTCAGATGGCTTCTATTTCCCTATCATCAATCTGTCCTTCAGCTGCTTTGTCATTCCAAGAGAAGTGCAAGGTATTATTAGTTAGTTTATTTTATATTTGTCGGTGTAAATACTTGAAAAATAAACATTAGAGGATCAAATAACAGTTTAAAGATTTTGAACGGCAATGAGTAAATTATAAAAATGGTCGTTTTGTTGATTGATCAGGACAAAACGAAGTCAAGTGTTTTCTTCGGTAAGGAAAAGCCACCTCTGTACATGAAAACAAAGGTATGTTATTAAATATTTAAATTTCATATGGTTAAATATGCTTATGATTTAATTTTCGGAAATTGTATATTAATTAAGTTGTATACATTATTTGCAGTCTCGTGGTCGAATAACCATGGCTGTAGCTGTCAACACTTCACGATTTGATAATATAACAATGGCTCCTCCCGACCCTATTCTCGGAGTTTCTGAAGCATTCAAAGCTGACACAAGTGACATGAAGCTCAACCTTGGGGTTGGAGCGTATCGTACAGAAGAACTTCAGCCGTATGTGCTTAAAGTTGTCAAAAAGGTAATAATTCATTTATTTGAAATTTTAAGTGTGCAGAGTATTATTTTCGCATATGAAAACTACATAATAGTGCTGGAATGTTATGTTATAGGCTGAGAATCTTATGCTCGAAAGGGGAGAAAACAAGGAGGTAATTTTCAATTCTCAAATAATTGTTGGTGGATAATTTATTCAAATTATTGATTTTTTTATTGAGTTTATTTCACCTGATTTGTCAAATGCAGTATCTTCCGATCGAAGGTTTAGCTGCATTCAACAAAGCCACAGTTGAGTTGTTGTTTGGAGCCGATAATCCAGTTCTACATCAACAGAGAGTATGATTTAGGAGTTTCTTTTTTTTTTAGTAAAAGAATTTACGTTTCATGTTTTCGATTTTAATTTCTTTTACCTTACAATGTAGGTTGCCACCATTCAAGGTCTCTCAGGCACCGGGTCCCTTCGAGTTGCTGCAGCACTGATTGAACGATACTTTCCAGGAGCAAAAGTTCTAATATCATCTCCAACTTGGGGTACAGATTCTACCTTTAATTTGCGTTATGTTTTTTTTTTTTTATAAATCTTGTAGATGATTGAAAAAACTGAGATAGAGACAGAGTAAAATGTCATTTTCGTCCTTGAGGTTTGGTCAGTTTTGCGACTTTCATCCAAAGGTTTGTTTTCCCGCATCTGGATCCAAAAGGTTTGAAATCTTGCCATTTTCATCCGGCTCGTTAACTCCATCCATTTTTTTCCGTTAAGTCAGGGGTATTTTCGTCTTTTTTGTTAACTTAAAGAGCAATTCGGTCATGTACATTATGCTAGATGCTTGTAAATAAAGTGAAAAAGACCGAATTGCCCTTTAAGTTAACAAAAAGACGAAAATACCCCTGACTTAAAGGAGAAAAATGGACGAAGTTAACGAGCCGGATGAAAATGGCAAGATTTCAAACCCTTTGGATCCAGATGTAGAAAAACAAACCTTTGGATGAAAGTCGCAAAACTAGCCAAACCTCAGGGACGAAAATCGGAAAACGGTATTTTACTCAAACTGATAGTTTGGTGTTAAAAATCATGTCTGTAGGTAATCACAAGAACATTTTTAACGATGCTAGAGTTCCGTGGTCAGAGTATCGATATTATGATCCGAAAACAGTTGGCCTTGATTTTGATGGGATGATTGCCGACATAAAAGTAACTTCTGTTTCTCCATAACTATATGTCAATTATTATCATTTTGGTTATTAAACTTTGAAAACAATTATTATGTATACAGGCTGCTCCAGACGGATCATTTGTGCTTCTTCATGGATGTGCGCACAACCCAACAGGTATTGATCCGACTCTGGAACAGTGGGAAAAAATCGCTGATGTCATTCAAGAAAAGAACCATATTCCATTCTTTGATGTTGCTTATCAGGTTTTTTCACTTTTTAAGTGTTACGTTATTTTCATTATTTGCATCAAAGTTAACAAAATATATGTGTATGTTTGTGTGTGTGTATGATCTAGTGGTTATTATTTATATAGGGATTTGCTAGTGGAAGCCTGGATGAAGATGCATCTTCTGTGAGGTTGTTTGCTGCACGTGGAATGGAGCTTCTCGTTGCACAGTCATACAGTAAAAATCTCGGTCTTTATGCCGAGAGGGTTGGTGCAATTAATGTCCTATGCTCATCAGCTGATGCAGCTGTCAGGTATTCAACTGACCATATATAATAACAGATTAATATAATATATGTAGGGACGGGTAATATGAGAACCACCTTGCGTTGTGAGAACTATGAGAACTTGGCCTTACAAAACGTTTTTCAAAAAAATCAACTATTTTTAGGTATTTTTGGGTATTTTTGGTTGTGTTCACATTGGTTCTCGCTATTTTTAGGTATTTTTGGCTATTTTTCAGAAAAAAAAAAATTTGGTTCACATTGGTTTTTCAGAAAAAAAAATTGTGTGTTTTTTAGCTATTTTTAGGTATTTTTGGTTGTGTTCACATTGGTTCTCGCGGTTCTATTAATATACAGGGTGGTTCCTAACGGATCTTTGTCCTATATATATATATATATCATTTCAGAACTCTAAGAATTGCAGAACTTCTAATAAACAATCTTAATATTTATGTATTTTTATATTTAGGATTTTTTACTTATATTATATGTGTTTTTATAACTACATACATGTTAAAGAGTGTTTTATCATTTTTTATATGTAACTAGTTTTTGCTCCACCCGCGTTGCGGGGCACTAAGCCGAATAGTTCTCTCTCATAAGATGTACGTCTATGTTTCAGTTACTTGTACATACTACTCATAACACGATCTCAAAAAAAAAAAAATTACATCTAGTCAACCAATTAAAACAAAACACTACCATACTTTTGCTAAAAAAAATAAAACGATGGAAAGACTATAAAATATAAATTGGGAGCAAAATTGTAATTTTTCAGGTCAAATGAGCGTGCACGAATAAAAATTACCACCGAGTCAACCAATTAAAACAAAACATTACCATAGTTTTGTCAAAAAAAATATTAAAACCATGGCATGACTATAATTTTACACTGGGGCAAAATCGTAATTTGACAGGAGGAAAAAAACAAAAAAATGACAAAAATGTAAATGTGAACTGAGGGCAAAATTGTAATCTGGCTGGGAGAAAAAAAAAAACAAAACCAATGGCAAAACTATAAATTAAACGGGGGAAAATCATAATTTGGCTGGACCAATGGGGAAGTGCCAGGCGCTATCCCCTCATAGTATTTGTAGTGTATATAAATTTTATGATTACACATATGTAAACTAGTTTTTTTACATATATGTAATTAGTTATTACACATATATATAATTTGATTATTACACATATGTAAACTACTCTTAACATATAAGTAATCATAAAAATACATATAATAAATGATAAAAGTACCCTAAATATAAAAATATATAAAAAAATGCTTGTTTATTAGGAGTTCCGAAAGTTCTATAATTATTCAGAGTTCTGAAATGAACCCAACCCTAACCCGGTATACATAATATATACATATATAATATTTGTCCAAATGAATAACGCTTAGTTTGATCTTGCGTACAGGGTAAAGAGCCAGTTGAAAAGAATCGCAAGGCCAATGTACTCCAACCCGCCTGTTCATGGGGCTCGCATTGTCGCAAACGTTGTAGGAAATCCTGACTTTTTTAACGAGTGGAAAGAGGAAATGGAAATGATGGCGGGAAGGATCAAAAGCGTGAGACAAAAGCTGTACAATAATCTATCTGCAAAGGATAAGAGCGGGAAAGATTGGTCTTTCATACTTAAGCAGATTGGCATGTTTTCTTTTACTGGTCTTAATAAGGCCCAGGTAAATTTTGTTTTGCCTCTTAACCGTTGAAATATGGGATGGTTTGGTAACCTGGTTGTGTTTTGTGTGGGAGTTGGGTTGACCTGCAAACACTTTTTTGGTTCAGCTGGGAAACTCTTTTATAAATAGCTAATGGAGTAAAATGCCATTTTTGTCCCTGAGGTTTGGCAAAGTTTGTGACTTTCGTCCAAATGTTTATTTTTCTTTATCTGGATCCAAAAGGTTTGAAATCTTGCCATTTTCATCCGGTTTGTTAACTCCATCCACTTTTCTCCGTTAAGTCAGGGGTATTTTCGTCTTTTTTGTTAACTTAAAGTGCAATTTAGTCTTTTTCAGGGGTATTCGGTCTTTTTACATAAAGTAAAAAATACCGAATTTCCCTTTAAGTTAACAAAAAAGACGGAATTAATCGGCCAACACCCAACACCCTTTGTGGGTTCTAGGTTAGCGAGCAGTTTGGCACCGTAACCCGGCTTCCAGTTCATCCCGCATCGCCAGTTCTGTTCCTTGACTTAACAGATGAAAATGGATGGAGTTAACGAGCCGGATGAAAATGGCAAGATTTCAGACTTTTTGGATCCAAAAACAAACCTTTGGACAAAAGTCGCAAAACTGGCCAAACCTTAGGAACAAATATGAAATTTTACTTAATAGTTAATGTGTTAAACTATGTTTTGTGTAAACAATAATATTATCGGTAATCTAACAAGAGACTCCGGTCAACTTTCAGCCAGTTTGAACCGTTTCCCTTTTAACTAAACCCAAATCTTTTTACCGACTTAATTTAAAAAAATGTCCATATTACCCTTTTACTTTAAATGACAAACCAAAATAATAGATTTGTAAACACTCTTTTGGATCTTAACTAATATCAATAATTCATTGTGGCAATTTTCAAGTTCTAGGTTAGAAATTAGACATCTTGTTTTTTGGGAACCACTAATCTTTTTTGGTTTTCCTTGTATGGCAGAGCGATAACATGACCGATAAATGGCACGTTTACATGACAAAAGACGGAAGAATATCACTGGCTGGTTTATCTGCTGCAAAATGCGAGTATCTTGCGGATGCTATCATCGATTCATATCACAACGTCAGTTAATAACAGTCGCTGCAAATTCAAAAAACGCCATCAATAATTAGACAGGGTAGCCTTGTTTATTCAGTCTTGATATAAGTTTGCAGAAGTGTTGAAATAAAGTGAACTTTTTGTGAGAAAACCCTTTCAGTTGAAGTTATATACAAGTTCTGTTTCTTCCCGTTGGGTTGGGGAAGGCTTGTGTTTAAGAAATTGTTTAAGTACCGAATTACCTACCGATGCTTAAGTATTTAGAGTGGTTATGAATGTTTTAGTTATTTGTCAAGTAACAGACGGTTGTGAGTTTGGGTCAAATAAAAAGTATATAATTTGTTAATTTATGAAAGAAAACAATGTGAAAATTGACATGTTATTTGTAACACCCAAATCACTGGTTTAGGGTAGGGTTGTAAACGATCCGGGCTGAACCCGACTAGCCTCGAGCTCGGCTCGTCATGTTTTTATGAAGGTTGAACTTGAGCTTGGCTCGGTGAGTCTGCTTATTTTAGCTCGAGCTCGGCTCGTGAGTAAAACCCAAAACTCGAGCTCGGCTCGGATCGAGCTATTTTGAGAACAATCTCAAACGAGCTAAACTCTCAGCTCGAGCTCGCTTGGATATCGTTGTCAAAGCTCGGCTCACCAATGTTATTAGTTTAAAGTTTTAAATAATATGGGCCTAAGTTGAAATCGAATTGGGCTTTCTAGGATTTGGTTATAATCATCATTATAATTATAAAAGATACAAAAAACTAAAAAGATTTCTTGGGCTCGTTTAGGCTCGCGAGTCTACATAGGCTTTGTATTTCAGGCTCGAGCTCGGACTCTATAACCAGTGGCGGACCCAGGAATTTTTTCACGGGGGTGTGAAACATTTTAAAAAATTTTAGGCCCCTAGGTATATAAGTAAAAAAATCGGTTCGTATCGGGTTGGTTCGGGTCGTGTCGGGTCGGGTCATGTAAAACAAAAGAAATCGCGCCATAACGTCCCTACTCATGGTTCCTATCACAAACAAATTGATCCATAAGTTCATTGCTCCATAACATAATGTTCAATTTTAATTTTCAACCCTAGAAATCGTGTGTAATCACCCTAAAAATTATCTAAACAACATAATCACCCTAAAAATCATCTAAACAACCATGAACAACGTCAAAACACGTGAAATTTCAAACCTATTTAAGAATTTTGTTACCCTTTGGTGTCGGACGACGGTGGTTCGCGGCTGCTGATGACGTGCTGTTGTGGGTGCTGTTGTGTTCGATGATCGTTGGCAGGAGACGACCCAAGAGAGGGAGGGCAGGAGGAATTCTAAGGGACTATTGGGCTTATTTTAATTATTATAGTTTGAACTTAGGTTGAGTTATGTTAATGGGCTAGTAATTAGTGGGCTAATTATGTTTAATGAAATAGTGGGTTAAGGTATTGGGTATTTGGGTTAAGTTGGGTAGTGTAAGTTTATATAATTTAGGTAGTTTTTTTTAATTAGAGTTTACTAAAAAAATTTAAAATATAAATCGATAACATTTTTTACCTAAGGTGTGTGGACGAAAAATTCCAAAGGGTGCGGATGAAAAAAATCAAGGGGTGCGGACAAAAAAATCCAAGGGGTGCGGACGGGATTTTCAACGGAAAATAGCACTAAATTTGTAAGTCCGCCCTTGTCTATAACTAAACAAGCTGTATTCCAGGCTCGTTAAGGTTCGGCTCTTTCGAGTATTTAACCAAGCTGATCCCGAGTAGCTCTCAAGAGCCTCTATGCTTGTTTACACCCCTAGTTTAGGGGTGCTAATTTTTGTTGACTAAACAAGAATTAGGAAATGAACTAGTGAAATATACCGCACGTTGTGACGGTTCTGTTTTGAATATCGAAATGTAGATAGAAAAAGCAAGTCACTAATGAGATAACAAAAAAAATTCAAAAATCGAGAAAAATGTCACGTATAAAAAGTAAAAGCGTATTTAAAAATTAGTAAAATTATATCATATATAACCCTACCTAGTTTTGATTAAAATTTACATCGAAATGTAGATGATCATCGTAATGTAAATAGAAAAAGCAAGTTGTTTCTTAAATAACGTAAAAGTTCAAAAATCAAGAAAAATCTCATGTCCTAAAAATGAAAGTGTATTTTAAAAAAGTAAAAATATAACATATATGACGCGACTCAACTTTGATTAAAATATACATAGAAACATAGACACCTCGAAAATGAAAGCGATTGAAACTTAGATACAAAAAGTACTTTGAAGATCAAGAAAAATATCACGTCATAAAAATAAACGTCAAAAAATGGAAGTGTATTTAAAAAATGAAGTAAAAATATACCAACAACTCAGTTATGATTATAATTTACGTCGAAACGTAGATGGGCTCACTTCCCGAGACGTAGATATCAGTAAGTACATCGTAGTATTTGAAGTGTGCAAATCTTTAAAGTCATAATGGAAAGACGACATATGTGCAATATTAAAGATTGAAATAATAATATAAATAGTTAAAAAAACTAAGTGTTTGTGTGTGTGTGCGAGTGAAGGAATTAATAAAATAAAACCACAAACTGAAACTCAAAAATCAAGTAGCGTCTGTGATAATGAACTATGAAGTAACTAAGAAAAAAAGGAAAAGTTATTTGAGAAACAAACAAAAATTCTTCTGAGTTCTACCCGAATGGAATCATGGCAATAATGTAAATAAGCTATAAAATTTGGGCAATTCTTGCACTGTTCACAAGCTTCAACGTCAATTGTTATATATAAAACTAGTAGGTTCCTCCCGCGCTTCGCAGCGGGGCAAACCGAATTTTAACAAAATTGAAACGGAAATGTACACACAATTATTTACCAACCGGGAATTTTACTAACCCACTTATTAAACACACATAACACATATTTTATAACTATTTAATCAAAGATAGACTTGCGTTTTTACAATTTCAGTCCAACTAGTAAAAAGGCCCGCGCGCGTTGCGGCGCGGGTACAACGCAAAAATCGAATGAATTAGTCCAAGCGTTATGTGATGCGTTAACCATACGAACGTGCATTTCAACGTATCCGATTGAACTCAATGTAACCTATATAAGCATTCAGATTGAATCAAAACGTAAAGTAAATTGAATTTATAATGTACAATCGTAACGTATTATATGGTATTAATTATGGTTTTTTTAAAAATGAGAAAAACCACAATTTGACTCCGCTCATTTCGGAACAAAATTTACGAAAGGTACATAAAATAAGCACGAAAATGTATTATATTTGACCTCACTCGTTTCCCAAAAAACTTTACGTCGAAACGTAGAACAACTCGAATTAATAAAAACACATATAATAAAATATGCACGTAAAAATGGTTTTTCTAAACGAACACCTATTATATTTGACCCGACTCGTTTCCGAAAACAATTTACGTCGAAACATAGACACACTCAAATTTATACCGACACGTACATAAAAATATGAATGTAAAAGAGTAATTAACAAAAGAGATTAACGAACGAAATTTATTTAGAGAAAATTAATTTAGTAAAAAGCTAGGGGTTAAAAATGCCAATTGCTAAAGTAGAGGATATTAAAATGAGGAAAGGACTAAAATTGCCAAGTCCAAAAGTTGAAGGAACAACCAAAGCCAGTTGCTAAATTAGAGGATATTAAAAATGAGGAAAGGACTAAAATTGCCAAGTCCAAAAGTTGAAGGGCCAACCAAAGCCGGTGGGAAATTCCACCGACTATGGTCGTCGAAACATAAACACACTCAAATTTATACCGACACGTACATAAAAATATGAATGTAAAAAAGTAATTAACAAAAGAGATCAACGAACCAAAGTTATTTGGAGAAAATTAATTTAGTAAAAAGCTAGGGGCTAAAAATGCCAATTGCTAAAGTAAAGGATATTAAAAATGAGAAAAAGACTAAAATTGCCAAGTTCAAAAGTTGAAATGCCAACCAAAGCCGGTGGAAATTTCCACCGACTTTGATTTTTAAGATAGAAGTAGTTATTACGCTCGCGCGCGTTGCGGCGCGGGTATATTGTAAATATCGAATGGACCAGTTTAAGCGTTATGTAATGCGTCAACAATATGAAAACGTTTGTTTTGTCGTATCCGATATAACTTAATATAACCTATATAAGCATTGCGTTGGATGAAAATTTAAAGTAAATCGAATTTATACCGTATAAAATAAAAGAAATCGAAACCGTGTTGTTAGTTCAATGGGGTTCCACCTAACCACTACATCACCATTGCATTTGCATCAAGACTTAACAACGTCAAAACGTATACTATGTCAAAACGCAGACCAAGTGGAAATGTATATAAAAATAAATGTTGCTACGCGGTGGGAATTCGCTCTTGGTATAGTTATGTTTGGTTTCATTATAGTATCACTACGGTCTTGCCATGCGGTATTGCAACCGTTTGTTTGGCTTTATTACAGTATCGCTACGGTCCTGCCACTTCGTATTGCAACCGAAATAGAAAAAAGAAAAAGTCATGATATACACAAAAAGTTGTAGACACATGATAGTCAATTCCATATGTTTTAGTAAAAAAAAAGAGGGTTTACCTAGTGAAGGTGAATATGATTGGGTGGTTCTGTAGATGGTATAATGATACTTCAAGTCCGTTAGTGATTTAAATTTTTCGTTTAAATAAAAAAAATTGTTGTTTTAAATACCATCGAAATGACAATGATTTTATTTTAATAACCTACACATTCGGACTATGGTAGTATTATATATGACTTTACTGTTTTATAGATATGACTTTTACTGTTTTATGGATATTTTAAAACTAAAAAGAAGTCCTTAAAATTTTATAAATATAATCCAATGTAAGGAGTAAATATTTTCAATAATTTGGATAAGCAGGTCATAAACTTTATCTTTTTCACTTTGCTACTTCCCTATTTCTCTTAGGGCTGTTCATAAAGCTCGCGACTCGTAGCTCGGCTCGTAGCTCGTTCGAAAGAAGCTCGAGAAAAATGTCATCCACAGCCCATAATTTATTTCTATTAAATCTAGCCTAATAAAACCAAAGGGCCCACAATCATTTGACCAGCAACAACAATGTTTAAACAAATTGCCCTTTTCAAAGGCCCATCACAGCTTTGACTTTTTGTTATCTTTTGAAATTATTTTCTAAAAAACCCACAGAGTTACATTCCAAATCCCCAATGCCATTTCAACGACATTATCGAAGCTGAAAAGCCTTGGGTTTTTATCCATAAGTCGGAACTTTATATCCGGTAAAATAGCGACCATGTTAGGTGAGTTAATTGGATTTCAAACTCTTGATCTTAGCTGCAATCAGCTCACCAAAAATGTTCCGTGTACAGTGGGAAATTCGAAAGTCGTTCCACGCGGCTACAATCCAGCCACCATCACCATTTTGGTGTTCGTCACCAACGTTTCTTGGTTTCAGATCTGAAATCTGAGGTGGGGGAAGTGGAGACGGAGTCATCTTCTCAGCCGATTGTGGTGCTTTTATGAGAACCAAAGCAGTGGCGGACCCAGGAATTTTTTTCCTGGGGGTGCGAAAATTTTTTAAAGATTTTAGACCTCTAGCTATATAAACAAATCGGTTCATAGCGGGTCGGATCGGGTCATGTAAAACAAGTAAAAAAATGTTTCATAGCGGGTCGAATCAGATCGGGTCGGGTCCATTTCAATTCTCAAACAATCAAACCCTAGTTCCTAATTTCCTATCACATTAACAAACAAAAAAACATCAAAGTTCAAACCATCCCTACTTTTATTTCTCTTAATCATTCAATAAAAGAACAAAAAAACTTATCTATAACATACCTTAGTCTTTAATTAGAATAATCCGGCGAAAAAAAGTGGTTCAACCCCTTTCCTCTTGAGAAATCGCGGCATAATTTCCCTACTCATTGTTCATTCCTAATTCTATCACATACAAAATAAGCAACGATCTTCAAGTGTTCAACCATACCCCATGTTCCTTAATTTTCAATTTAAAATTTTGAATTTCAAGCCCTAGTAATTATTATTTGCCAATCAACAATCATATAATCAACAAACATGTTTGCCAACCAAAATTTTGAATTTCTAGCCCTAGTAAAAAACATGTACCTGTCAGGGGCGGCCTGAATTAACCAGTTTGCAGCCAAAATTTTGCAGTCGCCGGCCGGAATTATGCTGTCGATGGGCGCTGAAGTGAGGCAGAGGTAGGGATAAGCTCGGTACCGAACCGGTACCGGTACCGAAAATCCTCAAAAGTGGGTACCGGTACCGAATATACCCGGTTCGGTACGGTTCGGTACCGGTACCGGTATTTGAGGGTAAAAACCAGTAAATACCGGTACCGAACCGGTACCGAAAATGTCAAAATTGGGTACCGAATCGGTACCGAAAAGGTACCCGGTTCGGTAAATTCGGTACCGGTACCGGTTCGGTACCGGTACCGGGTCCATTTTGATCATCCCTAGGCAGAGGGAGGGTGGGAGTCGCTGGCAAGTGGCATCGATTTGGGTTTTTTTTATTATGTGGACTGGTTTGTTTAACAAAACTAGTAGTTGGGTTGGGCTTGAATGTGTATTAAGTTATTGGGCTTGATGGATTGAATTTAAGTTTTATTAAAGGGGTTAGTAGGCTAACTTGTTTACATAATTTGATCGGGCTACAATCCGTGTTCACATTTTTTTTACATAAATTCCTAACATTTTTTTCTAAGGGGTGCGGACGAAAATCTCCAAGGGGTGTGGTCGGAATTTTTCAAGGGGTGCGGACGAAAATTTCCAAGGGGTGCGGTCTGGATTTTTCGCGAAAAATACCACTAATTTTTTTTTTCAAGGGGTGCGGCCGCCCACCCACCCCATAACTTGGGTCCGCCCCTGAATCAAAGAGCGGGGCGGAGATTTAGACGACATGCAATGATGTATCTATTTTCCGGTTAAGGTATTCCGGCGATTACTGCCGTTTTCTGACGGGGTAGCAAGATGTATATGAAGCGATTTCAGATCCGGTTTCACGAAAGCGTCTCAGATTCAGTTTCCGGTGGTGGTGAAGCCGGACGGAATCATATTACAAGTTTTCCGGTAGCAACACAATTCATCTCTCCAGCTTTCTCTTTCCCATGGTTTACCTTGTAAACTCATCTTATTGTACTACCTCAGTTGTCCGCCGTGTACATATCATATTATGTTGTGCATCCCCACGTTGTACCTTATGCTATATTAACTGTGCACCAGTTATAAACTGACACGCCGACGCCACTGTATCTAAGATCCTACCTGAAATTTTATATATAGTAATGTGTATGTGTGGATGTAAGAGGTGGACTCCGTTGCAAAGTGTGTTGAATCTAAGAAGCCCAAGAATAAATTTGGGGAGTCCAATAATTAAATTTAGGGTTGTTTTTTGATGACCTTAGGGCTTAGGGATGGCAAAGATACCCGAAACCCGGAGCAAAAGATGGTGTCAAAAATCCCTACGATGGAGGCTTTATCTAAATTATGTGTTATGGGTTATGGTTTGTGCCTTCGACCTCTAGCTTCTTGCTATAAGCCATATAACAAATGAGATCGTTAATTTGTCAATCCAATTATTTTTAATAATATTTTATTTAACATTCACTATAATTTTTTTAATAACTTGCGTTTAGTAAATATGTTTAAAAAATCTAAATACACGTTTATTATCAAACTTTTTGTCAACATTACGATATAAATTTGATTAAAAACGGAGTTATATTACTATAAAATATATTCGACTACTAGTATGTGCCGGCAATGTTTTAAAAACCGGTTTTTAAATCATATCGGTATGGGCTAAAAAATGGTTCAACCGGTAGAACCGGATTATAACGGATGGTTCAACCGGGTGAACTAGTTAACTCTAAAATTTCATAGAGATACATACATGAATTATAATGACAAACTCACGGATTTTAATTTTTTTTCACACTGACAGAAATTATAACATAACCATTATAATGTCCTCTTTCGCTTTCAAGTTTCAAAATACAATCTCTCAGAGGATATTGCTTTATCCACATAGACATACCTATATACATATGGAGGGAGAGAGATACATACATCAAGTTGCTTCAAGTCTGTCACTTTTTGACCCACTTGTGGATCTATTACACCTAATTTTTTTTATTGAAATAAGTAAACTGCCGATGAAGATGGAACTGGAAGCATGATGAAGATGGAGTGATGAACCGATGAAGATGAAGTTGAATCTTGTGGATGAAGTGATGATGGTTTAGAATGTTGATTGATGGTATATGTATGCGATGGAACTCCAGAAAACTAAAAACCCAAATTAAAATAACCATGGGCTGGTACCGGTATTACGGTTTAAACCGGTATACCAGATTTTACCGCCGGTACGAATCTTATGCCGTTTCACTTATTTACCGGGATGTTTCGTACCGGATTTGCATGCGGCACCGGTAATACCGGTATAACCGGCCAGTATTTACCGGTTTTTAAAACATTGTGTGTCGGTACCATACCAAACAGAACCAATACCTGCCGAACAACATCGGTAGCGTTACTGAATAACTTTTTTTATTAACACTCGTATATAAATTCTATTGAAATCATAGTTATATTTAAAATAAAGTATTTTTGGTATCGTAAACTATATGGAGTACTAGTATCGTACTACTGGAATGAACCGCTACCAGCCGAAAATATTGGTACCGGTATTCATTTTCATAGTTTTTTATTGATATAAGACACGTATCGATATCCTTCCAAGCGTTTCACAACTTTATATGCTTTGTTATATCAGACAGTTTTTGTGTAATTAAACCAAATTCAGAGTATAAATAGGGTTTTTATTTTATGATACATTCATGATTTCTCCTATATGAGAAGATTCTTCACTAGCTATGACGATAATGCCTTCTACACCATTTTCATAGGTGATTTTTCTCATTTTAACTTAAATAAAGTGGATCGACTTTTTAGATGTTTCCATGCGTGTTCCGGGTTGAAAATCAATATGTTAAAGCCGAAGATACTTGGAGTCGGGGTGGAGGAAACGGAGGTCAACCGGCTGGCTTCTGTCTTAGGGTGTCAAACGGGTCAAATCCCTTTTGATTATCTTGGAATTGTGGTGGGAGCTATAATATGAATTGCGTTAATAATTGGCGAATCTTTTTCGATATAGTGGAAAATCGTTTAGCTACTTGGAAGGCGTGTACGATGTCGATGGGTGGTAGGGTGACCTTAATCAAGTCGGTTTTGGAAAGCCTTCCCACCTACCATTTCTAAGGCTCCCGTTGCGGTCATCAGTGGGTTAGAAAAAATATGTAAAAAATTGTTATAATTCACGAGAGAAGCGATAAGTGGGAGTGGCAAGGGAGCGGATCAAGTGGTTTTTCGGTCAAGGCAATAAAAAATATTTTTCAAGACAGACACCGTGGATTATAGGGACAGATACGTTATGGAGTGGAGCAGGTGAATTCCTAAAAAGTGTAATATCTTCGCCTGGAGAGCGGAAATGGATAGGATCCCCACGGTCGAAGCTTTAAAAAAGAGGAATATATGTATTAGTTCGGACGGGTGCGTTTTTTTGTGGATGTCCCCAGGAATCCTCAAAACATATCTTCACTGGCTGCATGGTCGCGAGTATAGTTTTGGCAATGGGTCAGTTGCTGGTGCAAAATCCCAAATATTTACGGTTTTTCGGTACGGGATTTGCTGGAGTTCCATAACTATATAGGTGCCGATGATAAAAAAAAATAAAAAAAAAAGTTCACAGTATAATTATCTTAGCTTGTTGGAGTATTTGGCAAGCTAGAAATGAGAAGTTTATATTTCGAAAAAAGAAAAAGAACAATGAAGAATCATTTTAGAAAGTGGAACATATTTTTTTGAAATGAATTAACGGGATGAAAGCATAATTAATGCTTATCGGCGTGCCTTTACAACCCACGTAGTCCGTGACCTGTCAATACAATGAATTAAGATCCGATCCAACGTGTGATTTTTATTTACTCGGACCAATTCATTTAAATTTTAAGTATTTAATATTTGTTTTATATTATTAGTAGCACGTGTCACACGCATAGGTGACAATTATTACTTATTATTCAAACTAGCGGTAAGACCCGTATGCAAACACGGGTCGTTTCTTAGAAAACCATGCATACACACATATTGACAGAGAGTAAAATAATAATTAGTGCATACTTACAAAATTGATATAAATTAATGATCAATATGTTTATTCAACAGCAATTCCATTATGTTGATAGCAAACCACTGTTGTCTATTAAATGTTAAAAATTTCTGTTGCTTTCCAACAGACTTTAATAAGAACTGTCATCCATTATCTCCAACAGAGCTTGCCATATGGATAGATAGTAACTATCAGATGTTAGTCAACCCATGTTAAAAAGGTCAGTCAACAGAAACTACAAAGGTTAATAAACATATATTAAGAGAATAATGTTATTAACAACATGTGTTAGAAAGCCATGCATAACACATATTGATAGAACATATACATATGTGTATAGATATTGTACCAAAACGTGTTATCTATTATAGCTAAAAGACAACTATAGACATGCATCATCAGTTAATATATAAGATACATATGAGTATTTCCATTGTGCTATCGACAAAAAAAAGTAGCACTCACCCATTGACAATGAAACTTGTTTATAGACATAACTATATATAGAACATGTCTAAGAAGCAAAATTAGTACCAGCAACGAACCAAATGTACAACCACAAACAATCATGACATGAAACTAAGAGGACTTTATCTTTGTCACGATATGTACAACCTTTTTAACTTCAGCAATTGAGTAGACTTGTGAAACTCTAACGAAAGTTCATCACCAAAAGCAATATTGCAAGATCTCAGATAAGAAGACCATCCAATAACAGCATAGTTGAATCCAGTATTGGTTTTTTGAGATGTTGTAAACAGTTCCTGGACTTCACATTTGAGATTCTGGATCTTGATAGGCTTAGGATTATCAGTATGCAGATCCAACGCAGAAGATACATCTGATGGCAGTTGGTAAAAAACAGAAAATTGAATAGTGAATTTTATAAAATATTGATATATAACTGAAATTGTTGAAATAACGAACTAAAGCAACGACTGCAAAAGCTTACAAGTCTGTCTTCAGCATGTGTGGTGAAGTGTAAGACTGATTCTGAAGTGGATGATACTAAACGAACCTTTCGAACTTTACATGGTCTATCAACAGCTTTATTATCCTCTACAATTGTCTTGCCACGAAGTTTGCGCATCTTTTCCACCTAAGTAAATTAATTTAGAATATAACAACTCTAAATTCTTGAAATTTTATAACTTTCTTTATCAACACAAACTGTCTTCTCAACTCAGCTTTGAAGTTTAAGACTCAATCATACAGAAGAATATCAATACATTGAGACAATAATAAAATAGACAGTATAAAACTAATAAACACTTACATTAGATACAACACTTGAAGAGGCAGAAATGTCACGAACAGGAAAATCTTTAGACTGTAGTTGACGATCGTTAACATCATCAGCTATTTTTACAGAATGATCTTCAGGCTACAACAAAATTTAAAAAAAAAAACCTTCTTATACTTATAATACAATAAAATATATGCGTAGAAAATTATAAATTTACAACATTTTTAACATCTGACTCATCAACCAGACACGCAATCTTTGAATCAAATAACCCATCATCAGCAAACTATATTTATAAGAAGGATCATATATAAGAAACCATATTTTAAATCATAATAATATATAAATATTACATGTTTATATATACATTAAAAATATCCTCAAAACTCGTAAGCTGCTTAGAATTACCAACCGAAGCTCCAGCATCCTCATCATCCAAAGCAACTTCCCTGGAATCAAGAAGCTGTTTGTGTTTAGCCTACAAAATGAGATTTCAAAAGTTATTAGCATAATATAATAAAAGTTACTTATCACCGTCATGTTATAAAACAATGTATTATATCATCAAAATTTTATACCGCAGCCAATAAATCAAACCCATCATCTCCATAAACTGAATCATCCAAAACAACTACATCAGCTTTCGTGAAAGAAACCTCAGTTCCAGTCTCGGAATGGAAAACGGAAAGCTCAAATGTTTTAGATGCAATCATGGTGAAAACCAACCAAGATTCAACTGGTATGGGAATTTCTTCAATCAACTTTGACCATCCATCAGTAAATCCGCATCCATCAGTCCATCCTTTCATCATCACATTCCAAAACCTTTTGCCAACATAGATAGTTGCCATCCCATACTCGTAATTTTTACCATAGAATTGTTTCCAAAATTTGTCAGCAATTAGCTATAGAAGAAGCAAAGGAATATTTAGCGCAGACTTGCAAATTTGATATGAACTAATGGGCAACAGAAGTTACAACGGATTAGTCAACAAAAGTTAAAATGAGAATTACTCAACAGGGTTAGTCAACAGTAGTTACAGTATTTACACACAACCTAACCACTGTTTGGCTATCAACTATTACATACCTCTGTTGCTATCCAACAGAGGTTTCGTAACAACTGTCATCCATTATGTCCAGCAGAGGTTGCAACGTGGACGGATCTTAAATATCAGATGTTAGTCAACCGAGGTTAAAAGACTTAGTCAACAGAAGTTAAAAAGGTTAGTCAACAGATGTTAAGATTATAAGGAAATAGACGTTAAAAGGGCAAATAGATGTTAGCAAGCTGTTGAGATAGCATAAAATATTTAGAGTAAGTAACGAAATAATATATTGTTACTTACAGTCATGCCAACTTCAGGGCTAATATTTGCTGAAATGTAAGAGTTCTCGTACACTTTTTCTTTAAAACATGAGACAACGAACGACAAACGTCCAATAGCTTTCACCAATACAGCATCTTTCGTTTTCAAACAACAATCTCTAACAAACTTTGTCCATCCATCCGTAAATATACTATGATCATCTCTCTTCCTTACTCGTACTAACCATGATTTGTCACCATCAAGTAACTCTACAATTCGCCCATACGGGACCTCCTTGCCCCACAACAGAGTCTGAAAATCAAGTGGTATATTCTGCAACAGTAGTTAACAAACATCTTACATCAAAAATTAACGTAGAATCCTAATAGTAGCAAGAAAGTTAAAAAAAACATACCAAAAATATAAAATCATCTTCATTAAGGAATTGTAAAAAGGATGGTGTTTGATTGGATAGATTCATATCTGCAATAAACAATTTAAACTTACAAGTTATTATAAAAATCAAGTGGTATATTCACACACTTAAGGTATTATAAAAACAAAGCACAAAACGAAAATCATCATCTCTCACAACAATTAAGCAAATGAGCATCAACCAAAAATTATATGGTTGATTTATCAATCGTAATGTAGAAGACAACATCACGAAGATACATGCACAAATTGTGACAGAGAATGCTATCAGTAACTTCATTTAAGTTAATGCAGTACTTAATCAATAAAAATACACCGGATTACAGCAACTATTATTTGCTTCAAGAGAGAATATGAAACGCCGTCAGTGACAAACACATACTCATAACATCAAATAATGATTAATCTAACATATATAATACAAACAATAAATTCAAAGAAACAATACTTGATTTTATAGCGTGTAATCTATATTATGCAATAGAACCTTACCGATTTTGATAAGAAAGTTATTTGAGAAAACTTCCGCATATATTTTCTGGAGCTTATATTCAATAATGGAGATGAAAAGTATATTAAATGGAGTTAATACAGATGTTACATTTACATTGGTTGGTTGAAATTAAATTTTGTAAAATTTATACTTTACCCCCTTTTACATTAAAACATCGCAATTTTTGCACATCAATAACCACTGTTTGAATATAAATTTAAAATGTTAAATACGAAAAACTTATATATTAATTTAGAGTTAATTGCCAGTTTAGTCCCTGAGGTTTGTTCAAATTTGCCATTTAAGTAAAATAGTTTTTTTTGCCTCTGGGTCCCTGACTTTTCCCTTTTATTGCCATTTTGATCACATACCCTAACTCCATCCAAAAACCCCATTTTTAACCAGGGGTATTTTGGGGATTTTCATTTTAAATCTTCTCGATTGCTATTTTGATCAAATTCTAAAAAATTAAAAAAATTCTAAAAAATCCAAATAATTCTAAAAAATAAAAAAAAATTTAAAAATTTAAAAAAAAATCATAAAAAAAATAAAAAATTCTAAAATAAAAAAAAATTCTGAAAAATCAAGAAAATTCTAAAAATCAAGAAAATTCTAAAAATATCCAAAAAATTCTAAAAATCATAAAAATTCTAAAAAAATCATAAAAATTAAAAAATTCTAAAAATCAAAAAAATTCTAAAAATAAAAAAATTTCCAAAAATTAAAAAAAAATCTAAAAAATCAAAAAAAGTACAAAAAGTAAAAAAAATCATAAAATTCTAAAAAATCCAAAAAATAAAAAAAAATCCAAAAAACAAAAAAAAATCCTAAAAATTCCAAAAATTTCTAAAAAATGTAAAAACTCAAACAAACATATTTAAAAGTTTCAAATTCAAAAAATGACGATATATTGCTCGTCCAGACGAATATATTTTTCAAGTTTTATGTATTTTGTTGAATGAATGAGTGGTTATGATAAGATAGAACCATTTATCCATTTAAAAAAACAAATTTCATTTTAAGCTGACATCTTACACAAACGTTCTTACATTTCCACATTAATTATCACCCTTTTGGCCTTTTAATATATGTTTTCATAGCAAAACTATTTATTACAATAATATTTTCATCTTTAGTTTTGTATCAATTAATATAATTTACTAAATATAAATATCATGAAATATAAATTTTATAAACGAAAACATAACATGCATGTTCGTTAGTTAGTTGTTCTATCTCATCATGACCACTCATTCATTCAACAAAATAGATAAAACTTGAAATTATATTCGTTTGGACGAGGAATATATCGTCATTTTTTGAAGTTAAAACTTTAAAATATGTTTGTTTGAGTTTTTAGATTTTTTTTAGATTTTTTATAATTTTTTAGATATTTAGAATTTTTTTTTGATTTTTTTATAATTTTTATGGTTTTTTTTATTTTTTAAAATTTTTTTGATTTTTTTATTTTTATGATTTTTTTATTTTTTAGATTTTTTTTTGAATTTTTAGATTTTTTGAATTTTTTAGAATTTTTTTTATTTTTATGATTTTTTTTATTTTTTAGATTTTTTTTTAATTTTTTAGAATTTTTTTTTATTTTTAGAAACCTTTTTTTTATTTTTTAGAATTGGATCAAAATGGCAATTGAAAAGATTTAAAATAAAAATCCCCAAAATACCCCTGGTTAAAAATGGGGTTTTTGGATGAAGTTAGGGTATGTGATCAAAATGACAACAAAAGGGAAAAGTCAGGGACTTATAGGTGAAAAAAATTATTTGGACTAAAATGGCAAATTTGGACAAACCTCAGGGACTAAAATAGCAATTAACTCTTTAATTTAATATATTTAAATTTATATTTTTAAAAATAGTTTTTAAATCCCGATATTAAAGATTATTATAAGTTAAATAAATAAACAATTACAAGTTAATAGATAAATATCTTATTTTCAACAATCCCAATACAATCTCACCTCTTCTTCTCCGGCGAAAAAACTCTACAGTTTCTTCTTTCTCAGACTTGACGATCAGAAGTTTAAAGTTTTAGCTCAGGTATTTTTTTTGTTCTCTTGTGTATTTTATAGGTATGCTTTGACATGTTCCTTTCAGTTTCCTCATTTCAAATTATATAAACATCAAAATCATAATCTACTGATGTTAAAATAGATAAACTTATATGAACTTATTTTCTTTATTTTATAATAAGATTTATATCAACCTATTTAGTTACATTTTAATTCATTCCATTTAAATAACAATCTGAAATATTATTGTTTCATAAATATTTGGTTGTAAATTTTACGAATGGTTTTAGAATTATTGTATGAACTGACATGTAGTGTTGATACATTTGTTCTATCAATATTAATTTTCATAAAATATTCTGCAATCAGTTTATAGTACTCATATGTCTGATTTGTAAGTGAATATAGCATTGTCTGCTGAAAAAAACTGAAGTTTGAAGTTGACACAAACATGGATATTTGAAAACTTTATTGCCATATAATACTTTTTTATTATACAAGAATAAAAATTTGATCTTACACAGTGTTAGATTCATATTGTTGGTTGTAGGGACCATATTGAAGTACACAACATATAAGTTTGGTCCTACAGAGTGTTGGATATTTTTTTATACCTTAAATATAATGCTTTTCAGATACAATTGATTTTATATTTTAGTATTTAACTGTTATTGTATTTTTTACTTTCAGATGGAGTTTATGATAATTATCAACGTCTCTCAATTGGCAGACCTAAATGAGGGATTGGTAAGCTATATTCTTAGAACAAATTAGCTCAAATCACAATTGTATGCTAAAAAATGTATTTATAAAATTAAAGATATATTAAATGTTGTGTATTTTATATACATAGGTACTTCCAAAGATAATGCCTAACCAATTACCAAGAAAGTGTGAAGTGATAAAGTTGGTTGATTATACGGGTTTTAAGTATAAGATTGCAGTACAGAGCATCGATCATAAAAGTAAGAGGATAAACGGGCCAGAATGGACCCGGTTTGTTGAAACTTATAGAAATAACAACATAGACAAGCTGTGCTTAAAAAAATTGAAGGAAGCAAAATTTGAGATAAATGTTTTGAACAATGAGGGATTGGAGATTAGAAAATATGGCTCGAACAGAGATTATGTTCATGGATGCTTGATACAGGCTGAAGAAGAAACATACTGCAAGCAGGTTAAAAACTGCTACTTATTTTTATATTTGACCAGTGTATCTTTTGGACTGTTAGAAAAACTTCTAATTTATATTTTGTATCCTATATAAAATCTAATTTGACATTTCTAAAATATATGAAAATTATAGCATTTACCACACGATTTGCTGAAGTTGTTCCCGCAAAGGAGATTAAAAATCGATAACTTGGTTGCCAAAGTACATGGACCAAAGCAGAGTAGTAAAGTTGATGTGCATTATGTTTTCTCTCCTGAAAACAAAAAGGGATTAGCTGCTGGTTTTATGAGACAAGGATGGACAACTTTTTGCTTCGAAAATGACATTGAGGAAAGCTGCCAACTGCTGTTTCAATGGATGGGAAGTACCCCTGAAGACGACTTTAACTTCACTGTGAAGGTTTTTAACAAAGACGGGATTGCACTTCACGGGGAGACAAAACATCACTGCAGTCGTACCAATCAACAACACCGCAAAAGGCGTCCACTTTATAAAAAGGAGTTTGAATACCATGTTTTATAGACACACAGCTTGGTATTTACATATCTACTTTTAATATGGTTGATTTTACTTATAATCTTGGATCTATCTGTTATTACTTAAAGTATATGCTGTTTTGAATGAATAACTAAAGAAAGAATTTTCCTTTACAGGCAATACCGAGGAACTTTGTTCGAGAACACCAGCTAAATGATTACCGTAGAGCTGTGCTGTCATTTGGTCATGTGAAATTTTTGGTACAGCTGGTTGTTAGGAGAGATCCTAGAAGACCTGACGACAACAACCATCTAGTGATGCATACATGTAACACCCCAAAAACGGGTTTGGTAACCAAACCACGTTAATGTTAATGATGGGTAAAATACCGTTAGTGGTGAAAATTTACCCGGTAAATATTAGGATTTAAGTAAACAAATCTAATATTAATTAAAAAGAGGACAGATACTTTGAGAAAACAAAGTATATAAAAGGACCGAGTTAACGGGACTTAAAATATAACGAGTTATAACTTCCCGAACCTATTAGGTTAACTAGGAATAATTAACCTAGTTAGTAGTATGTGGTTAAATGATAAATGGTGAGTAGTAGCTTCAATTTATCAAGATAAAAACATGAGGGACTAATGTTGTCAAGTGGGGAACTTATATTGATTAAAAATAAAAAAATAAAACACAACACACACTGGATATGTGTGTGTGCGTGCGTGAAATCGCCTAGGAGAAGAAGAAAGGGTTAAAAACCTAACTTCAGCAAAATCAACAAATTGAAGCTTGATTCAAGCCCCAAATCGATGCATGAATACATAGAAACGATCACCTAGTCGTGAGGATCGTAAGGTATGTCGAATTTATGATATTTATGAAGTTGAGAATTCTTGATGTACATAAGAAATTCGAAATTGATGTTGCATGATTGTGGTATTGATGATATTGAAGTGAAATAGTGTTTAGGAGTAAACCCTAGACAAGAATATATTGAAATCATGCCTAGCTCAAGTAAATTCAGATTTTGTTGATGCTAAATTCATGTATGAGATGTTTTTAGGGTTTTGATTGCTAAAAATTAGTGTTATGATGTCAAGAACATGCTTAAATTGAAAGCTGAATTCAAGCAGCTCCTGATCAGAATTTACAGCCGACTTGTATTGGCTGTAACCTGAACAAAACGTGACAAAAACATGTGTTTCTTTAGTCTAAAAGGTAATTCCAGGAAATATATTTAAAACCCCACTGGAATCGCATTTTTTCGACGAAAATTGAGCGTTTTATGAATTTTTCCGTATCAAAGGTTCAAGCT
Organism: Helianthus tuberosus; assembly: GCA_030545235.1. NCBI lineage: Eukaryota > Viridiplantae > Streptophyta > Magnoliopsida > Asterales > Asteraceae > Helianthus > Helianthus tuberosus. The sequence goes on along the minus strand of CM060358.1, from coordinate 44,519,438 downwards.
GCGTTTTCTGGCAGAATTTGCAGCCCATTACGAATGTAATAACTCAATTTAGGAATTTAGTTATGATCTCAAATTTTTACTGTAGATATTTTTAAGCGATTAAAAGAATCTCCAATTGGAATTTCATCAATCGGATAAACGAGGAATTTTTAATGAATTTTTCCGTAAGCTGCAGTCAGAAGTGACGAATCTGATTGTAGCTTAGTAAATGAATTTTTATAAATTTTTGCTAGAGAGTTAGACTCTAAAAATTTAACACAAGGATAACCCCTCCGAGGGGCACGTCTCATAAAAAGATTGTAATTTTTGCAAGCTCATAAGTACAGTAAATGGACGTCCCCAAACAGCCTATTTTCAGTGAAATAAGCTATACGTGTTAGTGAATGAATGATTAATGCAAGTTGAATATGCAATTATGCAAATGTATGCTCGTTATCAAGTACAATGATGTATGCTAACAAGAATGTGTTGATGATAACCTGAAAGCGTTGGAGCCATGTCAACATGGACACGAGCATGGAAGGGCAATGGGTCAAAGGTAAATACGGAAGCTATGCATGAACTCGGACGCATGAGGTAAGTGATTTCCGTAATCACTTCTTATTTTGTTTAAGTAAGGTAGCGTTAGTTAATTGAGCATGGTGATGATTGAAGTTTGATATGGTTTTGGTTGTATGAAATCGGTAATTTTAGCTAAGTAGACCGAACGGGACTATATAAAGTTGTAATGATATGACGGATTGATGTCTAAGTAATGCTACGGTATTGTAACCGGGTAATGGGTAGAATTGCACATAAGTGCACCAACCGAGAATGGGGACTTAGGTTAATGGTCAAAAGACTTAGCATTTGACCTTAAATAAAAGAATGGTTTAACAAAATACGAACGGGTCGAATAAATGTGCATAAACCTCATAATGCTAATGAAACGCGTAAAGAATAAGGACCCGGGTAAGGACGTTTAGCCCATAATCTAAGGACAAGTCTTACGGACAACTAGAAATAATTGTGAGCAATTTGATTGAGGAATGTACGAGATACGCAAGTTTTAATAATAAAAATATGAATGGGTTGAATAGTCGAAACGAGTATGTAGAGCCGAAGGCTTTAAGTTAAGGTTTTTCCTTGTTTGGATGTTATATTACAAGCTCATATGTTAGAAAATCGATTTACCAACGCATAGGAAAAAGAATCATGTTAATCGGATTCGTAGATCAAAAGTTATGCAAATTGTAAGTCGAAAATACCCTTGGAATTCATAGCTAGGAATTTACAGCAGCAAATTGAAAGTTTCTGTCGAAATAGGGCTGTCGCGCCCCGCGGTCGCCCAGGGTTGGGGCTGTCGCGCCCCACGAGCGCCAGTCAGCTGGAAAATTTTGGTTTTCTTGTTTGATTTCGCACCCGGACTCGATGTTTTAATGATTGTCGATGTCCCTTAACTTATATTAAAGCCAGTTTGAAACACAAGTGATGTTATGAGCCTCCGGATAGTGAAAGTATGTATTTTCTTTCGTGTAAGAGAAGAAAGATTATAAGTAATCGAGACTAGAAATGAGTGAGCATGCAGTATGGTAAATATAAAACTTATATCACGGAATTTGTGATTATGATAAGAAATGCGAGATTAAGTGAATAAAAGTAGTAAGCGAGGGCTCGCGTCTATGTGTGTGTATGTGAATGTGTGCGTATGTATGTAGGTGTATATGTTGTATGCATGTAGGAATTAGGAACGTATACGTTTGTGGATGCGAGATGTTATAAGTATATGAAGGAATGGTTTGGACTGGTTTCATTATGTTCTAGCATTAATGATTGCTAATCGTGTGTTTAAGATTGGAATGAAATGCAGGTACATGAACACCGAGTTCATGAAGTATCGAAGTCGAATTCGGAACAAGAAAATACGAAAGGATAGTTGAATGAATTAAAGTTCCTACTGTTAAATGTTATTCAATATTGGACTATATGAGAATCATGTCGTATGATGTTGTTAATGACTAATGGTTATGATGTATGTGATGTCCACAGGTATTGCACGAATTACCGCTACTACTACCGAAGATAAGCAAGCGTTGATCGAGTCATGGAGCAAGGGTTGTACGGAAATATGTATCGTCTTGAAGCGTTAATTTAATATGGTTATTGTAAATCCCTTTTGTAAATGTTTATCATTTGTATTTGAGCCTTTAAGTAAGTAATGTGTCTAAATAAGAAAGAAATTTTTGGGCTCGTATTTTCCGCTGTGTCATATTTAAGTTTTTACAAGTTGGTCTTACAGGGAATCGTTATTTATACGAACGGGTCATGCCCGAATTTTTTAAATAAAAATACTTATTTTGGAGTAAGAAATATGGGCGTTACAAGTTGGTATCAGAGCCCTGGTTTGAGGGAAATCAAGTAGAAGGAGGTAAATACTTGAACTCAAACCTGTGTGCTCTTGTGTCAAGGAACCCGTACAATCCAAGACTCGATCAAGGCCTGAGGTTAAAAGCGAATGTAAGGATGTATTAAATAATGTATTTGAAGGAAACTAATAGTATGTTATGTGAAGGGTAAGCGCGATTGCTTGGAAGGGATGATCTGTGAATGTGGTCTAGGACCGACACCAAGGCATGTAATAAGACATATTGACCCAGGTACGTAAATTTAGCATATGGGTGCATGTAATGGTAAAATCTATCAAGTGAAGGGAAATTTTAAATGAAATATAATAATAGAATGGTAATGAAATTTTGAAAATATTACACGTGCCGAAACCTAACTCTTCGGACATAAGGTGACGATTACACGAAAACACGAAACTAGTATGTGGATTTGTGTACCTGGCCAGTACACAAGAAACATATGACGTTTGTGAGACCGTGATAATAGTTACAGGTGTGTCCGTTAGAATTGGGTAGTAGGTGGGCGTGAGGGAGAAGGAAATGTAAGACTTTCAGGAATATGAAAGTATCAAATACGCATGAAAGATATGAATGATATGTTCGGATCCGCGAGACGGATTCGAAACATAGAAAGAAGGAAGGATATGAATGATATGTCAGAATCCACGAGACGGATTCAAATCATAGAATGGAAGGAATGATATAATGAAAGATTTGAATTTGTAAGTAATTACAGACCAAACGAGTAAATATTCTTTAAAAAGCGGGTATTATGCAAGTTATGATTTAAACTTCTACCCATATAAATATGTTATGTAAACATGTTGTATGAAAGATGGTTGAGATATATAAATGAGTCATACGGGTCAAATGGGGATTGCCATTGAACCCGATATTTAATGTTTTAAATTGTCAAGTCTTATAATTGTAGGCGAGCATAATGTATGATCATCCAATGCCACAGATTGGAAAGAAATATCCATCGTAAGTTATGGATAACGAGTCAAAGGTTTTGATTCGCACAAGGTATGTACAAGGTTATGTTTTCTTTTGAGTAGGGGCTTATAGCTCGACTAGAGAGGGATGTGCCCGAAATGGGTAGTTGGTAGACATATGGTCAGAATGTAGTTTACAATTGGATTTCCGAACAAGTTAAACAAAGTAAGTGATAGTTGCTAAGCAGGTATTAGTAAGGTTAGCGCGAAGTAATTGATTCGCCAAGTAAATAAAACCAAGGAAAGCTATTGTAGTGGCAAGAAACCTTAGTAGAAAGAGGTAAGCTTTGAAATGAGTTACATGCTAGACATGTTATTAAATTGGCTTGTGGGAGTTAGAATGAATGACGGTTATGACCCAAGTGAATGGCTCGGGTATGGACGAGGATGAAGGGTTTTTGCAAGAAAACGTTAAAATAACGAAATAATTTTTGTAAGAATGTTCGAACGGAAAGTGAGTACAACGCGTACTATGATACTTGTATACACTAGGTACTGAGTGGCAGTTGACCTTGAAGAGTCAAATTGCAGATGTCGGTAAATAATTATTTACGAAAGTTGAAAAGTATTACGTCAGAAACGCAATGTGTAAAGTGAAATACTAGTAGTAAGGGTTTCGAAATGACATAGGTGATTCAACACTGAATATCATGAAGGGCCGAGTAGAAATAGTATGCCAAGGAATGAATATGTATCGGCCTGTTATGAATGAGGAGAATAAAGAAATTAAAATGTTAGAGAATGGTCATGTATTGACCCACTATGAATAAGTCAAAAGAATCTAGAAATGACTAGTATGTAAACAAGAGGATTTAATTAATGCCATACTCGAAATAATGAGAATGAAAGGTGCTAATCACCCATTTTATAGGAAAGAACGGTAGAACTCTTGGTGAGTAAAACGTCCTACTCATGAATCATAAGCGTGAATTGGTAGATTGAATACGAACTAAGGAAATGAATGGATAAGTTGAGAGCATATGAACTAAATGAATCGGAAATTTAACCTAAGGGTATATGTAGTTCCATGTAGCGGAAGAGTTAAAATAATAATCGGAAGGTGAAGGGGGTATTATCTAGTAGGAATGAACAAGGTTTCGAGGACGAAACCTTCTTTAAGGGGGGTAGACTTGTAACACCCCAAAAACAGGTTTGGTAACCAAACCACGTTAATGTTAATGATGGGTAAAATACCGTTAGTGGTGAAAATTTACCCGGTAAATATTAGGATTTAAGTAAACAAATCTAATATTAATTAAAAAGAGGACATATACTTTGAGAAAACAAAGTATATAAAAGGCCCGAGTTAACGGGACTTAAAATATAACGAGTTATAACTTCCCGAACCTATTAAGTTAACTAGGAATAATTAACCTAGTTAGTAGTATGTGGTTAAATGATAAATGGTGAGTAGTAGCTTCAATTTATCAAGATAAAAACATGAGGGACTAATGTTGTCAAGTGGGGAACTTATATTGATTAAAAATAAAAAAATAAAACACAACACACACTGGATATGTGTGTGTGCGTGCGTGAAATCGCCCAGGAGAAGAAGAAATGGTTAAAAACCCTAACTTCAGCAAAATCAACAAATTGAAGCTTGATTCAAGCCCCAAATCGATGCATGAATACATAGAAACGATCACCTAGTCGTGAGGATCGTAAGGTATGTCGAATTTATGATATTTATGAAGTTGAGAATTCTTGATGTACATAAGAAATTCGAAATTGATGTTGCATGATTGTGGTATGGATGATATTGAAGTGAAATAGTGTTTAGGAGTAAACCCTAGACAAGAATATATTGAAATCATGCCTAGCTCAAGTAAATTCAGATTTTGTTGATGCTAAATTCATGTATGAGATGTTTTTAGGGTTTTGATTGCTAAAAATTAGTGTTATGATGTCAAGAACATGCTTAAATTGAAAGCTGAATTCAAGCAGCTCCTGATCAGAATTTACAGCCGACTTGTATTGGCTGTAACCTGAACAAAACGTGACAAAAACATGTGTTTCTTGAGTCTAAAAGGTAATTCCAGGAAATATCTTTAAAACCCCACTGGAATCGCATTTTTTCGACGAAAATTGTGCGTTTTTTGAATTTTTCCGTATCAAAGGTTCAAGCTGCATTTTTTGGCAGAATTTGCAGCACATTACGAATGTCATAACTCAATTTAGAAATTTAGTTATGATCTCAAATTTTTACTGTATATATTTTTAAGCGATTAAAAGAATCCCCAATTGGAATTTCGTCAATCGGGTAAACGAGGAATTTTTAATGAATTTTTCCGTAAGCTGCAGTCAGAAGTGACGAATCTGATTGCAGCTTAGTAAATGAATTTTTATAAATTTTTGGTAGAGAGTTAGACTCTAAAAATTTAACACAAGGATAACCCCTCCGAGGGGCACGTCTCATAAAAAGATTGTAATTTTTGCAAGCTCATAAGTACAGTAAACGGACGTCCCCAAACAGCCTATTTTCAGTGAAATAAGCTATACATGTTAGTGAATGAATGATTAATGCAAGTTGAATATGAAATTATGCAAATGTATGTTCGTTATCAAGTACAATGATGTATGCTAACAAGAATGTGTTGATGATAACCTGAAAGCGTAGGAGCCATGTCAACATGGACACGAGCATGGAAGGGCAATGGGTCAAAGGTAAATACAGAAGCTATGCATGAGCTCGGACGCACGAGGTAAGTGATTTCCGTAATCACTTCTTATTTTGTTTAAGTAAGGTAGCGTTAGTTAATTGAGCATGGTCATGATTGAAGTTTGATATGGTTTTGGTTGTATGAAATCGGTAATTTTAGCTAAGTAGACCGAACGGGACAATATAAAGTTGTAATGATATGACGGATTGATGTCTAAGTAATGCTACGGTATTGTAACCGGGTAATGGGTAGAATTGCACATAAGTGCACGAACCGAGAATGGGGACTTAGGTTAATGGTCAAAAGACTTAGCATTTGACCTTAAATAAAAGAATGGTTTAACAAAATACGAACGGGTCGAATAAATGCGCATAAACCTCATAATGCTAATGAAACGCGTAAAGATTAAGGACCCGGGTAAGGACGTTTAGCCCATAATGTAAGGACAAGTCTTACGGACAACTAGAAATAATTGTGAGCAATTTGATTGAGGAATGTACGAGATACGCAAGTTTTAATAATAAAAATATGAATGGGTTGAATAGTCGAAAAGAGTATGTAGAGCCGAAGGCTTTAAGTTAAGGTTTTTCCTTGTTTGGATGTTATATTACAAGCTCATATGTTAGAAAATCGATTTACCAACGCATAGGAAAAAGAATCATGTTAATCGGATTCGTAGATCTAAAGTTATGCAAATTGTAAGTCGAAAATACCCTTGGAATTCATAGCTAGGAATTTACAGCAGCAAATTGAAAGTTTCTGTCGAAATAGGGTTGTCGCGCCCCGCGGTCGCCCTGGGTAGGGGCTGTCGCGCCCCGCGAGCGCCAGTCAGCTGGCAATTTTTTTTTCTTGTTTGATTTCGCATCCGGACTCGATGTTTTAATGATTGTCGATGTCCCTTAACTTATATTAAAGCCGGTTTGAAACATAAGTGATGTTATGAGCCTCCGGATAGTGAAAGTATGTATTTTCTTTCGTGTTAGAGAAGAAAGATTATAAGTAATCGAGACTAGAAATGAGTGAGCATGCAGTATGGTAAGTATAAAACTTATATCATGGCAGTTGTGATTATGATAAGAAATGCGAGATTAAGTGAATAAAAGTAGTAAGCGAGGGCTCGCGTCTATGTGTGTGTATGTGAATGTGTGCGTATGTATGTAGGTGTATATGTTGTATGCATGTAGGAATTAGGAACGTATACGTTTGTGGATGCGAGATGTTATAAGTATATGAAGGAATGGTTTGGACTGGTTTCATTATGTTCTAGCATTAATGATTGCTAATCGTGTGTTTAAGATTGGAATGAAATGCAGGTACATGAACACCGAGTTCATGAAGTATCGAAGTCGAATTCGGAACAAGAAAATACGAAAGGATAGTTGAATGAATTAAAGTTCCTACTGTTAAATGTTATTCAATATTGGACTATATGAGAATCATGTCGTATGATGTTGTTAATGACTAATGGTTATGATGTATGTGATGTCCACAGGTATTGCACGAATTACCGCTACTACTACCGAAGATAAGCAAGCGTTGATCGAGTCATGGAGCAAGGGTTGTACGGAAATATGTATCGTCTTGAAGCGTTAATTTAATATGGTTATTGTAAATCCCTTTTGTAAATGTTTATCATTTGTATTTGAGCCTTTAAGTAAGTAATGTGTCTAAATAAGAAAGAAATTTTTGGGCTCGTATTTTCCGCTGTGTCATATTTAAGTTTTTACAAGTTGGTCTTACAGGGAATCGTTATTTATACGAACGGGTCATGCCCGAATTTTTTAAATAAAAATACTTATTTTGGAGTAAGAAATATGGGCGTTACAATACAGACTGGCAGCGTATCATGGATGAAATGGGAATATCTGTGGGGAAAAAGCTGAGGTTGAGATAGTCGAAGAAAAAAGTGTAAGAGGAGAAAAAAATACACTTTGAAGTTTGTTGACATGATCTTTGAACACCTTTTCAGCCTTGTATAATTTATGTTTTAGTTGACATGTTTGATGGACAAATTTCTTGTTTGGAAACTAACTTAAGAATGAAGTTATATAGTCTTAGTATATACTTTCAAAACTTTGTGGTTTTACCTTTGCTGATGAAGCAAAATGTATGATGAACCTAAGTTCTGTTGTGCACTAACAGATATTACACAATTCAACAGAAGATCTATAATATAAGATCTTTAACAGATGATGATCAGCAGCTCATAAGGTCTATTGAAGCACGCTATAACAGTGCTTAGCCTTTAACAGATCTTTAACAGTGCTTAGGGGTTAACAGATGTTAGCACGCTAACAGTGCTTAGCCTCTAACAGATTTTAATGTATCTCAAACCCCAACAATTTTCCGACTAACCAATTGATTAAATTTTCATTCATCAATCTAACAATAATATACAACCCTACTACTTATCCAGTCCATAAATAGCCAAATAAACTCTGCTAATGAACCAAAAGGTCTGTTAAGACAAAGACTGCTGAAGCAAAGGTCTGCTAAAGAGAACCTCCGCTGATGAAGTAAAATGTATTTTGATCCTAAGTCCTGCTGTTCACCAACAGATATTACACAATTCAACAGAAGATCTATAATATAAGATCTTTAACAGATGATGATCAATAGCTCATAAGGTCTGTTGAAGCACGCTATAACAGTGCTTAGCATTTAACAGATCTTTAACAGTGCTTAGGGGTTAACAGATGTTAGCACGCTATAACAGGGCTTAGCCTCTAACAGATGTTAATGTATCTCAGACCCCAACAGTTTTCCGACTAACCAATTGAGTAAATTTTCATTCATCAATCTAACAATAATATAAAACCTTACTACTTATCCAGTACATCAATAGCCAAACAAACTCTGCTGATGAACCAAAATGTCTGTTAAGACAAAGACTGATGAAGCAAAGGTCTGCTAAAGAGAACCTCTGCTGATGAAGTAAAATGTATGATGAACCTAAGTCCTGTTGTTCACCAATAGATATTACACAATTCAACAGAAGATCTATAATATAAGATCTTTAACAGATGATGATCAATAGCTCATAAGGTCTATTGAAGCACGCTATAACAGTGCTTAGCCTTTAACAGATCTTTAACAGTGCTTAGGAGTTAACAGATGTTAGCACGCTATAACAGTGCTTAGCCTCTAACAGATGTTAATGTATCTCTGATCCCTACAGTTTTCCGACTAACCTTATTCATCAATCTAACAATAATATACAACCTTACTACTTATCCAGTCCATCAATAGCCAAACAAACTCTGCTGATGAACCAAAAGGTCTGTTAAGACAAAGACTGCTGAAGCAAAGGTCTGCTAAAGAGAACCTCTGCTGATGAAGTAAAATGTATGATGAACCTAAGTCCTGCTGTTCACCAACAGATATTACACAATTCAACAAAAGATCTATAATATGAGATCTTTAACAGATGATGATCAACAGCTCATAAGGTCTGTTGAAGCACGATATAACAATGCTTAGCCTTTAACAGATCTTTTAACAATGCTTAGGGGTTAACAGATGTTTGCACGCTATAGCAGTGCTTAGCCTCTTACAGATGTTAATGTATCTCAGACCCCAACAGTTTTCCGACTAACCAATTGATTAAATTTTCATTCATCAATCTAACAATAATATACAACCCTACTGCTTATTCAGTCCATCAATATCACCAAAAATGTATATAATGTATAATAACAATATTATATTATATAACAAACAAAAGGTTAACCTTACTTGATATTCAAACCATAGACATTACTTATCATTTTCATCATCGTAGCCCTTACAAACCAAACTTTTAACCACAGTTTGTTAAAACAACAGTTAACAGACATAAATAAAAACCACAATGATTCTTCAAAAATAAGTGGTTTCTACTTATCTCTCATAAGAATTGTTTTTTCATAAGCATCTAATTGTTAACCTTAGTCATCTTCTGTGACAACCCGTGATTTACGGCTCTTAATTACGTAATTAACAGACGATTAACGTGATAATAAATGGTGTTTACAGCGCGAATTAACTTAATTAGGCCTTTGGAGTGCCTGGGAACGTCTATCCGTCTTTACAGTGCGCGAATGGTGGTTTACAGAGAAACCGGTGAAACGTTAAACGGCAACGGATTGAAACCAAACAGAATACTGACAACGCCGACAAATATTAAATTTTTACGATATATTTTAGCTTCGTAATTTAATTTTCGTAACTACAGTCGAAACCGGATCGCAAAACGGAAGAAAGACGACAACGATGTACTTTTTCGCGATCATTATCGTTATCAACGCGCGAACGCGACTACGACGGATACCGACCGTATTTTTGTGACGTTAAACGGAGTTCTGGATTTGACAACGGGTCTCGTAGGATTTACAGGCCACTTACACACGGGGATTGAACTTGTGGGCCCTGGGCCCAAGCCTAAACCTACGCATAATGTATAGATCCCTACAAAAACTTATCAGGATCTACTAAATCCCTACAAAATCCTACAAAATCTATTAAAGATTTACAAATCTATAACGAATCTCAGCAAAATATTTGCCTTAGAGATCTGTTGAAGATATCTACAAAATCTTTATATAATCTTTACAAAGGATTTTTAACTCTTAAGATAAAACAAATGACCTGCATGAAATGTAAATACCCAATAGACATAAAAGATGATGTGTTCTATAAATAAACACACAAAGCCCTCATCTTCTTCACTATCATATGCAGACAATCAAAACCACTTCATCTTCTCTAACCCTAGCCAACCTACACAAACAACAAGCAGACAACACTTGATCCCCCACACTCTCCCTCTCGTTCTCATTTCCGGCGAAGCCGGCTGGAGCACGGCGGAGCCGCCGCTGATGGCGGAGCTCCGGCGACCCTCTTTTCTCCGGCCACCCCCCCTCCGACACCCTCTGTCTCCTTGGTTCAACACTCACCCGACAAACTGCAACCCCCCCTTCCTTCTTCCTTATCTTTGACCCAGAAACAACCACCACCACAGTCCGGTGGTGGTGCGGTGGTGCGACAGATCGAGAGAGAGAGAAAGATCGGGAGGCGAGAAAGAAAGAACCGGCGGTCGGAGACTCGGACCGCCGGTCAGTTAATTTGTCCGGTGGCTAGGTCCGGTCGGGTTGTTTATCCGCCGGTCGACTCATTATTCCGGTGGTCAGCCGGTTTATCCGACGTGGTTTCACGTCGAAGAGAGAGAGAGGGCTGCGGACAGGACTGAGGCGACGGAAACGAAGCGGCGCCGCCACTCCCGGCGGCGACGGTGGCGGTCGGAGGTACCAGCGGCAGTGGTGGAGGTTGTACCGGTGGCTCGGTTCACCTTCAGGCAAGTGGTTCAGGTTCGAGGTATGTTTGGTTCAAGATTCAAGACTGTTAGATTTGATTTTTGGATTTTGGCTTGGGTTTCGATTCGGGTTACGCAGGAAGCAGGCAAGTCAACCCGGCGCACCCGAGTCAACTCGGGTCAACAGCAGTTCAAGCACGGTCAGCGTGGGCCAGACGGTTCGGGTCGAACGGTTAGGGTCAGCCGGTTCGAGTCGGTTAAGAAAGCAGTTTGGTTGACTCGGTTAAACCGAGTCAACTCGGTCAACACAGTCATACCGAGTCAACTCAGTTGATGTTCAACGCGCGAGATGGTAAAGGTTTAATGACGATATTAATTTGTTATAGTTTTTATCGTACGTGACAAACGAGCTTGAACCGAACAAAAAGATGAGTTTTTAGTTGATATTTACTTAGATTTATTTATCATCTCGTTCATATAAATTGGCTACACATAAAAGTCATTGAATTGTTGGTTGAATTTTGATAAAATTGCAACAACTTGTGTTGTCGGGTCGTCCAAAAATAGAGGAAACTCTGCCCGTTTTTCGAGAAAATCCGTAAAATAATTACGTTTTATGATAAAACGAAGCATAACCGATCGACTGCAAATGATTTTTATAAAGTGAAATACAAGTGTATAACATTTCGGATAACACTTTACAACATCACGACAACGACGATTTGGATGTCATTTTCGACGATTCTTTTACTAAAATAAATATAATTTATATATTTATTTCAAATGTCGAACAAAACGAAATCATTTCATAAAAATAAATATAGATTATATTTATTTTTCAAACGACAAACAAGACGACTTCTCTATATGAAAATAAATATAGATCGTATTTACTTTCAAAAGCAACTCGACGATTCTTTTATAAAATAAATACAACTTTTCATATTTATTTTATACGCCTAAACGGCATATACGTATATTTTGACAAAGATCATACGAAACGCGATATATAATACGAGTTGGTTATATGATATTTTCATACAAATAATCTTGTTGTACACGTACGACTACTCGAGACGGCTAACACACTTACGACGATATATTTATATTTTTATATAAATATTTATTCATTTTAAGTCTATCGGAAACTAAGCCTCTTTTTCAAGACTTAGTAAATTGCTAATGACACTAAACGAGACTTAACTCGTATAACTTAATCGTTTCTATTAAGTTAACAACTTATCGTTGAATCGTTCGATTAACGATTCGGTAGAGCTCGATGACACGTAGTTTAGATACTGCGTTTATTTAGAAACTTATTAGATATTCCGTGTTAGGAATATTGTAGAATGCACGCTAGCAAGTCAACTCTTGGAAACGACATCACGAAGTCGTAAATTAGCTAGCTTTGCACAGGAATATTCAGGTGAGTTCATAACCCCACTTTTACGGCTTTACATTTTTATAAATGTTTTCGGGGTGGAAAGACATGCACGTTTTGCAAAAACATACAAAGTTTTGAACTAACGCAAAACTCGTATTTCTAAATCATATTACGAAGGGATTTCGAGGAACACAAATGATTTACGAAAGGTTTATACTAAACATACCGGTTTTTACAAAAACAAATGCTTGTTCGAAATGTGAATGATATTCGGCCAGGGTGACCGGGGATTGGGTTAGGGTAACCAGGAAATCTGGTCAGGGTGACCAGAGATTTATTTTATACACGGTATGGTTAGCGTAAGGAGGTTTATTATTCCGATCATGTGAGTGGGTAGGAGCAATATGAGGCCATTAGTCCTCATGTCGGGACCGAGGGACAGGAGCGGTAGATCTATCTGGGTGTAGCGAGCCCAGCCCCAGGCCAAACTAGAAACGGACCTTGGGGTGACTTTGTCCACATACAAATGCCGTGGCGAAATCTGCTAGGTTTGAGTCTCCCTATTTGCACTTCACATATATCAGTGGCCTTGCAAACCATTGGTGATCACAAGTCCTCTTACACTGCTACATACCAGGAACTTTATATTTGCGAAACATACTTGTTCATACAAATTAAATACCATGTTTTATACAAAATTTAAGGCATAGGATTATGCGGGTCAAAGTCAGGGTGGGCATTGATGATTATACGAACATTACAAAAACATGGTTTTATGAACATAACGTGTTACAAACACAACGTTTCCATATAACTTTGCAAGAAAATGGTTTTTAAATTCATTTTCTCAATACTACTTCAAAAACCGGTTATTCCAAAGACTTATTTCAAACCTTTCACAACTCAAAAGATTTATTTCAAATCTTTTACAAACAAACTATGAACTCGCTCAACTTTTTGTTGATTTTTCTCGCATGTTCTTTCTCAGGTTACAATTATAAGACAAGGCACGGTTGGAATAGGAGAACCATGAAGAGTCGAGTACTTAGCAGGCGTTCAGTTTCTAGAAGTCTTTGCTATTTGCTTCCGCTGTGCAATGACGATACCAGTCCAGTCACGCCGATGCTCTGATAATTTCGGGGTGTGACAGATTGGTATCAGAGCTATAGGTTACAGCGAATTAGGTTTCTGTTGTAATACCTAGGCTCTAACCTCACTTTTCTCTGGGACTTAGACTATTAAGACGTTGAATACACACAGAACGCCTAGTACTCGAATATGGTCTCCAACCGTTGCCGAAAAACAAACAGTCGAAATTTTGTTTTCAAACATACGCTGTTGTGATGTTTTATACACGGTACACAAAACAACTACATACAGTACCCAACACTCTGAGAGTTTAGGAAACATGCATTTAAGACCTTCGGAAAAAGGAAGTCAGTCTGAGAGGCTGGGAGGATAATCTAGTGGGACTAGGAGATTCAGTCTGAGAGGCTGGAAGGATAATCTAGTGGGACTAGGAAGTCAGTCTGAGAGGCTGGGAGGATAATCTAGTGGGACTAGGAGATTCAGTCTGAGAGGCTGGGAGGATAATCTAGTGGGACTAGGAGATTCAGTCTGAGAGGCTGGAAGGATAATCTAGTGGGACTAGGAAGTCAGTCTGAGAGGCTGGGAGGATAATCTAGTGGGACTAGGAGATTCAGTCTGAGAGGCTGGGAGGATAATCTAGTGGGACTAGGAAGTCAGTCTGAGAGGCTGGGAGGATAGTCTAGTGGGACTAGGAAGTCAGTCTGAGAGGCTGGGAGGATAGTCTAGTGGGACTAGGAAGTTCAGTCTGAGAGGCTGGGAGGATAGACTAGTGGGACTAGGGGAATTACTTGGTTGCTTATTGGTGACTAACATGTTCATTTGATTATATGATGGATTATTTGCGCATGTGTGTGTTTATTAAAGGTCGTCACGTAGGAATCGCGAATATTAACTCGGGCACACATTATCCATATTGTCTGTGGTATTTTAACTTCCCGAGCAGGCAGCCTACGCATAACAAAACGAGTTCACAAGAATACATGCAACTCAATCTTTACGTTAATGGATGTCGGGGCACATCACGATCTAAGCGGAATGAAACGCTAGTGCACGGGTATACGCGAAACTCAATATATACGTCAATTGAGGATGAAGCACGTCACATACGACTGTCGAGGCGAGGCCTTTGAGAAGGAACGATGACGCAATTTAACGACGACGCTAGATTCCTGACAGCAGGAGAACTAACGATCAGGAAACGACAACTTGTCACGCGATCCTGCAACGACACGAATCACGTCAGGGAGAAGACGATTGTCTCCGCATTTCCCCCCCCCCCCCCCCCCTTACCTAACTTACAACGAATACGCTATGTTCGACATTCCATGGTAATGTCACCTAACAATTGGTCGTCACACGAAACCCCAGGTAAAGTCCTCAAATTTCTTTATTTGAAATTTCGAATTTCACACTTACTGAGTAGGTTTTCGTATCTCTACTCCTCTTAATGGTCATTGTATCACGATCATTTCTTTACAAGTTACATACATGGTTTTTCGTTGTAACCATGCCTAAAGCTTCCTTGTCAATACATGTATCTATTGTCGGATTGCGCTAAAACCAAGTTCAATTGTTTGAACTTGCTCATTACACTTATTCGATTCGAGACACCATGTGATGCATTGGGAGCATCATATTCAAATCAATTTTTAACGAACACTTCATTTGTTCCGAGTCGTGGTAAACTTGTTTGGTATTCGACTCCATTAAATTGTTGATTTCGACACCTTGTGGTGGTGTTTTCACTTATTTGAACCTTGCGCTAAACTCGTTTACGTACCTTATGCACGGATTTAATTATTCATGTATTGATTCAGATTAAATCCGCTTTGAATTATCACATTACAACAGTCTTAACACAATTGTGTGTTAAGACAATGGTACACAAATTCATTTCATATTCCGGTGTACCTCATAACGGTTCTTTCAACATCGATCGAATGCTTTGCGACATTCATTGCTTCTTCACCCTCGATCGAAAACATTATTTCTTTGATGTTCAAATTTCAATGGAAAATTCTATGATGTCATTTGAAACAAACTTTCGGATTCACCTTATTACGCCTTCATTTGACTTCAAACACGGTGGATTTGTTTGATCACCGCTATTATTGAATTATTTCAATCACTACGACACCTTGTGGTGTCAGTACAAACCTGTAGCTTGGGCTAATCAAGATTGAGCGTTTTATGCAAAACACAGGTGATACTTGTTCGATCACCTCTATTATTGAATTGTTTCATTCGTTGCGACACCTTGTGGCGTCGGTATAACTTGCAGCTTGTGCTGATCACGATTGAGCGTTTCGTACAAACCAGTACATTTGAGATTGTTGGTTCTAAATTCACCAGTGGATGTTGTTGCTTCTAGAACTCATTTACATATTGTGAACGTTCATATGGAATTCGATTGGTCGAAGTCCCTGTTCATTGTTGGATCCTTGTTAACTTAGTCGCACTGGTAACTGTATCATTAAGCCTTGTATCGATTACGCGGTCATTCACTTTGTTATTATTCGGACTTACCTGCGAACAATACAATTCTGAGGGGATAACATAGTCTAAATTTCGAGGACGAAATTTCTGTAACAGGGGGAGAATGTGACAACCCGTGATTTACGGCTCTTAATTACGTAATTAACAGACGATTAACGTGATAATAAATGGTGTTTACAGCGCGAATTAACTTAATTAGGCCTTTGGAGTGCCTGGGAACGTCTATCCGTCTTTACAGTGCGCGAATGGTGGTTTACAGAGAAACCGGTGAAACGTTAAACGGCAACGGATTGAAACCAAACAGAATACTGACAACGCCGACAAATATTAAATTTTTACGATATATTTTAGCTTCGTAATTTAATTTTCGTAACTACAGTCGAAACCGGATCGCAAAACGGAAGAAAGACGACAACGATGTACTTTTTCGCGATCATTATCGTTATCAACGCGCGAACGCGACTACGACGGATACCGACCGTATTTTTGTGACGTTAAACGGAGTTCTGGATTTGACAACGGGTCTCGTAGGATTTACAGGCCACTTACACACGGGGATTGAACTTGTGGGCCCTGGGCCCAAGCCTAAACCTACGCATAATGTATAGATCCCTACAAAAACTTATCAGGATCTACTAAATCCCTACAAAATCCTACAAAATCTATTAAAGATTTACAAATCTATAACGAATCTCAGCAAAATATTTGCCTTAGAGATCTGTTGAAGATATCTACAAAATCTTTATATAATCTTTACAAAGGATTTTTAACTCTTAAGATAAAACAAATGACCTGCATGAAATGTAAATACCCAATAGACATAAAAGATGATGTGTTCTATAAATAAACACACAAAGCCCTCATCTTCTTCACTATCATATGCAGACAATCAAAACCACTTCATCTTCTCTAACCCTAGCCAACCTACACAAACAACAAGCAGACAACACTTGATCCCCCACACTCTCCCTCTCGTTCTCATTTCCGGCGAAGCCGGCTGGAGCACGGCGGAGCCGCCGCTGATGGCGGAGCTCCGGCGACCCTCTTTTCTCCGGCCACCCCCCCTCCGACACCCTCTGTCTCCTTGGTTCAACACTCACCCGACAAACTGCAACCCCCCCTTCCTTCTTCCTTATCTTTGACCCAGAAACAACCACCACCACAGTCCGGTGGTGGTGCGGTGGTGCGACAGATCGAGAGAGAGAGAAAGATCGGGAGGCGAGAAAGAAAGAACCGGCGGTCGGAGACTCGGACCGCCGGTCAGTTAATTTGTCCGGTGGCTAGGTCCGGTCGGGTTGTTTATCCGCCGGTCGACTCATTATTCCGGTGGTCAGCCGGTTTATCCGACGTGGTTTCACGTCGAAGAGAGAGAGAGGGCTGCGGACAGGACTGAGGCGACGGAAACGAAGCGGCGCCGCCACTCCCGGCGGCGACGGTGGCGGTCGGAGGTACCAGCGGCAGTGGTGGAGGTTGTACCGGTGGCTCGGTTCACCTTCAGGCAAGTGGTTCAGGTTCGAGGTATGTTTGGTTCAAGATTCAAGACTGTTAGATTTGATTTTTGGATTTTGGCTTGGGTTTCGATTCGGGTTACGCAGGAAGCAGGCAAGTCAACCCGGCGCACCCGAGTCAACTCGGGTCAACAGCAGTTCAAGCACGGTCAGCGTGGGCCAGACGGTTCGGGTCGAACGGTTAGGGTCAGCCGGTTCGAGTCGGTTAAGAAAGCAGTTTGGTTGACTCGGTTAAACCGAGTCAACTCGGTCAACACAGTCATACCGAGTCAACTCAGTTGATGTTCAACGCGCGAGATGGTAAAGGTTTAATGACGATATTAATTTGTTATAGTTTTTATCGTACGTGACAAACGAGCTTGAACCGAACAAAAAGATGAGTTTTTAGTTGATATTTACTTAGATTTATTTATCATCTCGTTCATATAAATTGGCTACACATAAAAGTCATTGAATTGTTGGTTGAATTTTGATAAAATTGCAACAACTTGTGTTGTCGGGTCGTCCAAAAATAGAGGAAACTCTGCCCGTTTTTCGAGAAAATCCGTAAAATAATTACGTTTTATGATAAAACGAAGCATAACCGATCGACTGCAAATGATTTTTATAAAGTGAAATACAAGTGTATAACATTTCGGATAACACTTTACAACATCACGACAACGACGATTTGGATGTCATTTTCGACGATTCTTTTACTAAAATAAATATAATTTATATATTTATTTCAAATGTCGAACAAAACGAAATCATTTCATAAAAATAAATATAGATTATATTTATTTTTCAAACGACAAACAAGACGACTTCTCTATATGAAAATAAATATAGATCGTATTTACTTTCAAAAGCAACTCGACGATTCTTTTATAAAATAAATACAACTTTTCATATTTATTTTATACGCCTAAACGGCATATACGTATATTTTGACAAAGATCATACGAAACGCGATATATAATACGAGTTGGTTATATGATATTTTCATACAAATAATCTTGTTGTACACGTACGACTACTCGAGACGGCTAACACACTTACGACGATATATTTATATTTTTATATAAATATTTATTCATTTTAAGTCTATCGGAAACTAAGCCTCTTTTTCAAGACTTAGTAAATTGCTAATGACACTAAACGAGACTTAACTCGTATAACTTAATCGTTTCTATTAAGTTAACAACTTATCGTTGAATCGTTCGATTAACGATTCGGTAGAGCTCGATGACACGTAGTTTAGATACTGCGTTTATTTAGAAACTTATTAGATATTCCGTGTTAGGAATATTGTAGAATGCACGCTAGCAAGTCAACTCTTGGAAACGACATCACGAAGTCGTAAATTAGCTAGCTTTGCACAGGAATATTCAGGTGAGTTCATAACCCCACTTTTACGGCTTTACATTTTTATAAATGTTTTCGGGGTGGAAAGACATGCACGTTTTGCAAAAACATACAAAGTTTTGAACTAACGCAAAACTCGTATTTCTAAATCATATTACGAAGGGATTTCGAGGAACACAAATGATTTACGAAAGGTTTATACTAAACATACCGGTTTTTACAAAAACAAATGCTTGTTCGAAATGTGAATGATATTCGGCCAGGGTGACCGGGGATTGGGTTAGGGTAACCAGGAAATCTGGTCAGGGTGACCAGAGATTTATTTTATACACGGTATGGTTAGCGTAAGGAGGTTTATTATTCCGATCATGTGAGTGGGTAGGAGCAATATGAGGCCATTAGTCCTCATGTCGGGACCGAGGGACAGGAGCGGTAGATCTATCTGGGTGTAGCGAGCCCAGCCCCAGGCCAAACTAGAAACGGACCTTGGGGTGACTTTGTCCACATACAAATGCCGTGGCGAAATCTGCTAGGTTTGAGTCTCCCTATTTGCACTTCACATATATCAGTGGCCTTGCAAACCATTGGTGATCACAAGTCCTCTTACACTGCTACATACCAGGAACTTTATATTTGCGAAACATACTTGTTCATACAAATTAAATACCATGTTTTATACAAAATTTAAGGCATAGGATTATGCGGGTCAAAGTCAGGGTGGGCATTGATGATTATACGAACATTACAAAAACATGGTTTTATGAACATAACGTGTTACAAACACAACGTTTCCATATAACTTTGCAAGAAAATGGTTTTTAAATTCATTTTCTCAATACTACTTCAAAAACCGGTTATTCCAAAGACTTATTTCAAACCTTTCACAACTCAAAAGATTTATTTCAAATCTTTTACAAACAAACTATGAACTCGCTCAACTTTTTGTTGATTTTTCTCGCATGTTCTTTCTCAGGTTACAATTATAAGACAAGGCACGGTTGGAATAGGAGAACCATGAAGAGTCGAGTACTTAGCAGGCGTTCAGTTTCTAGAAGTCTTTGCTATTTGCTTCCGCTGTGCAATGACGATACCAGTCCAGTCACGCCGATGCTCTGATAATTTCGGGGTGTGACATCTTCTTCCGGGTTCTTCTCACATTAGTGGATAGCTCACCAACGTTGACAACATCAGCATCTCGAGCCATCCGCTTTCCATTGGGACTTGATCCAGAACCCTTTCCAACTTTAACGGCTGAAGAGTCGGCCGTAATAGAGACAGCATCCTTGCAACAGATCACAAAACAACTATTGATCTCATTTAATAAAATAATGAACTCTTTTTAAACGTACTAAACATACTTTAAAAATAAATACTCACCCTTGAAGTTCGTTCAGCAGACACCTGGGAAGAGTCTGAAAGGTTAACGTCTTTAACGTCAGCTACCTCTTGAGTAACCTAAAGGATCATAATATATGATATCATATAAAAAAGTACATAATCCAGTGTTTAAAACTCAAAAGAAAAATAAATAGATTGAAAGAGTAATTTTATATGCTACCTCATCAGTATTTTCATCACCATTACCATCTCCACCAACCAACTCAGCAATTATTACTGGATCATCACATGTTTTTTGTACAGTATAAACACGATAGTCATTTTTAAGATTGAACTCTGAAACATCAATCTTAAAAGCAGCCTTCTTATCAACCAATCGAAATATCTCATGAGTGAATCCAGTATCATTGGCCTTAACATGCCTCTCTCTTATGTCACTCGCCGCTAATCCAAGAAGCTTCTGAACATCTCTATCAAACATAACAAAAGAAACACTACCACTCTCATCCTGCATCCGCACTTGCACCTTGAACCTGAAATATACACAACTAACTAAGTAAACTGCAAAACTATATTCAAATATCAGTCTTAGAATGTTACTTATATAAATATAACACTAAATAATCATCATTGCTTACTTTGTGGTGATCGATGTACATTCAGTATGACATCTGATACAAACCAAAGAAGTCGCAGGCAATCGAAGAATATCATCTGAAACATTTTCAACATTCTGCAAGTATTCACTTTTACCCATCACCTTCTTGAAACACTTACGACAGCCAGCATAAAACCAACCATACTCTTCTTGCACAATCTTAATTGTCGCAACCACAACACAAGACATTTCCTGTAAAAACACAAGACACTTCCTGTAAAAACACGCAGGTGACAAACCAAACAAATAACCAAACTGTATACAAAGATGTGAAACCTTTTCTATCTCGCAAATCTCATCAACATGTTTCTTCACACCTTCAGTTACAAATTCATTATGTAATGGAAAAACACTCTGAGACGATAGTATCGTTTGAGAAGTAGAACCACTCCCTTGTCCAAACTTCTGTATATGCCTTTTGAATACCCCAAATGATTAGAATTAGTATACAAATGAGATGAAACCAAGTATTTGACTTGAACATCTATATACAATAGAAATTACATTGAGAAATTACCTCCTCCTTAGCTCATCAACTTCATCAATTTCTTCATTCAGAAAAATTCGTGTTGCAAACTTATCACTTTGAACAGTATATTCACCTACATGGAAAAGTATATAGATATTTAATGTATACCTGTCTTTATATTGCCGGAAATAAACAGTATAGTTATGATTTGCAGAAAGTAACAAAAATACCTTTCCATTCCTTACATTTTCCATGCTGTATAACAACCATCACATGCTCATGAGGTGGGATTTTAGAAATGAAGTCCTTAATCTGCAGAGCATAGTCATTCCACACAGTACACCGCAAAACCTTACCCCTACATGAAAAGAATATTCATATCAAAACAACATTGAATGAATAAAAACAGAAAATCAATCAGGAAAGCTATAACATTTATTAAAGTAGCAAATGAGCCATAAATTAACTACCATATTCACAAAGAATAAACTGTAGACCTCATTTATTACCATGATTCAGCATTACATACAAACACTATAAATCTCATTTATTACCATTACCATGATCCCACATTAAATACAAACATTCTTCATCTTATTTATTAACATCATTAAATACATTTAATGATCTGTACATGACTGAACATATAAACAACAACTTACTCCAAATCTTCAATCTCGAAATTCATCTTCTTAGTCTCCTTTGGAGGTCGATCAAAGATTTCAAGATCTCCACAAGAAAACACAGATCCAGCAACATCTATATGATCACATTATACAAGAATATAAGTAAAACTCTCTAATATTATACAAGCAAGACATGATTACAAAAATATACACTACCAACACTCAAAACGTTTAACGCCTCTCCTTGAAGAATATCTTCATAAGCTCTGAAATTGAAACCATACTCAACACCTTGCCAATCTCTCACAGGAGTAACAGTCGTACATCTATAAAAGTTGTTTTTATAAGGCTGCACTACTACTTTATATAAATCTTTATTCTCACCAACACCAAATTTCGACAGAATCACAACAGCATCTTCTTGCAGCTGTCCATCAAAAACAGGTATCAGATGACTCTTAATACCTGCTTGAATCTTAGCACCCTGAAGAACATTTAAAGAAAGTATCTTCTTAGCATACAACACTACATTTTCTAAAATAATAATAAAACGGAAAAGCAGAGATACAAATTACCTTCTCATCAATGAAGATGATCTCCATCTTGTAACCCTGATTCCATTTTCGAAGAATTCTCGCCTTCATGTTCCACATATCCTTCCCAGGATTCAAATAGTTAACAAAACTAAGATTATTACTGTCAACTGATATTGACATGCTTCTAATTTGGAATTCGGATTGTGATTAAATTTCAAATTTCAAAATCAGAGAAGATGAAAGCGTGATGAAATATGAAGAGGGAAATGAGAAGAAAAGCCTTATAAGAAGGATGATTGACATGAGTTTCTGAGTGACATGCATTAATTGCTAATTACTTATTCCCATGCATATTTGAATTTGAATTTCCCGGTAATTAGCGTTAAACATCTGTTGATCTAAAAGCATTATGGAAGATAACAACAACTGCTGCTGCTAAGTATACGTTTGCCAAATGAACCGGCTGCTATTTTCTCGTAGATGGGCAGTGGTTTGCCCTTTGGAATGTGGGACAGACCTTTAACATTTGAAAATACACAAGGCAGTGGTTTGATAGAACATTAAATGTATTTTAAAGTGATTTATATATTAGGCTTTATGATGTAATAATGACATAAGAAAAGCCTTGTTGGACACCCTCTCCTGCTGACACATCAGCTTTTCTTATATCATTGGGATTTCTCCTTTTATAGAAAGTATAGATGCTTAGGGATTGACTTGCAGAATAGTTAGATGATGTTACGAAAAAACGGCTGCTCATTTCATATCTTGCTTAATTTGAAGAAAATAACATTTGTGTATGGTTTATTTGGATCACCACAAATTAGCCGATTAATCAATTTAGATCTAAAAAGACAAAAGTCAAAACAGACCGATGTTATAAAACTAATTACTTTAGAAAAGGTTTAAATGGGTAAGCATCAACCATGACGGTTGTATCCATCACTTACTCGTTGTCACCCGCACTATTGTTGCCGCCACCCTCACTGTTGCCACCGCAACCATCACCACCATCGTCTCCACCGCCATGAACCTCGCATCCACCGCTGACACTACCACCCTCAACGCCTTGTAGTTGTTGTCGCATCCACATCCATCACCACTTGTCACCATAAAAGAATATTGCGGGTAAACTTATTTTTATAGTTTTTTCTCTAAAAAGACTCATTTCAACTTTGACTCCATTTTGGTCAAAATGGGTTTTACTCGGTAGCCGTATTAACTCGGATCTATTTTGAACCTTCACCCAAACCCGCCTAGTTTGCGAGGATTAGGCTCAGTTCCACCACCACACGTCACCAACACAACCATTTATCACTGCCCACCACAATCACTACGTCAATCCATATGACGACGTAGGTGGCACTAAGAGTTTCCACTTATCTATACCCTTTTACAAGTGTTGCCCCTTTCACAAGCAGAAAGGACTCCAAAAAATGCTTCTCTTCTCCCCCATTTCTTAGCAAAAACGTCTCTCATATCTACATATCCTCCCTCTCTTCTCCACATAACTGCGCTAGGACTACTCAAATAACAAAATAACGGCAACAACCGGATGTTGCGGATGTCCAGCAATGGCAACTGTTGATGGTGGGTTTGGGTGTGGGTGTGGGGAGAGTAGTGGAAAGGTTAAAATGGATTAGTTTTCATTGCCTAAGATGTAGATTTGTCATCCCTTATTGGGTTGATTTATAGTTTTTAGTCCACTAGGTTGTAAATGGAAATGGATGAGATCAATTTTAGGTAAGAGATTCTACATAGAATAACTAAAATAATAAAATGATGCACGTAAATTATAGTGTTGGCAACTAACCATAAACTATAATACTTTAATTGTGTTTTGTTTGTTAATTCTTTTGTTCAATGAAGGATTAATATAATCTTACAACATTATGGTAGATTAAAATAAATAAAGTGCCGGCGGGTGAGGAGGTAGAGTTTCAAAAACCGATCAAGGAAATAAATAATCCAAAATCTGAACTACTTCTAGCTTATTTATAAGAATGTTAACAGAAAGTTTAAAAAGAAACTTTTTTCTTGAATAAGTTCCAACCACCGGTCCAGTTGGTCACAATTCAACCGGTCCAACTCCTAACCACCCAACCAACACAACCCAAATAACTCGCTAATACCCAATCAACACGACCCATATAAAGCAGGTTAAGAGTACTCAATCGAACTAGTTATGTAATTTGTTTCCAATCCGACCGAGTTGTCCCAGTTTTATAGCGCATGCCACTAATTCCTCAAACAGGTAACAGGCAAACACCAAAATTAACAAAATCCATTAAAGAATAAAACCAAAACCTGCAAAAGTTATCAAAATCCTTTACATTCTTCATCTAATTTCATACCAACTCCTATTCCTTCCTATACTAACCCCCTTCTTCTTCTTCTTCTTCACGGCTGTCATTCCTTACCACCCTTGCGGGTAACACAACCGACATATGTATTATAATATACCAATTCAAGATCAAGAAACATAAGAAATCTTTCTTCATCTTCTCAAATCATCACCATCACCGACATATCCTCCTCATTCGGTGTCATGTTCAGATCAGGCAACACAAACCCCCTTCTCGGACCCTCCGTTTCCACGTTTACGCTACACAATTCTATCTTCCTCAACTTGTTTCTATGCTTTTGCTCCAAATTGTTGTAGCTAGATATAGATGCACCTTCATTTGCCTGCATATTTGAAAAAAAAAAACAAAAATTAGTAAAATAATTGATAAAGAAAGTCAAAAAGATATAGCCGACAAAGTCTCACGCGCCTAAAAGATCATAAATTTTGTGATTATTCCACTGAATATTTATAGAAATTATACAAAATAGAAAAAGACAGACCCGAAAAAAGATCCTTGGAGGATCCGGATTCATAACCCGGTTATAAATAAGGGAATTTCGAAATTTTAGAAAATATTTTTTAAGAAAAAGTATAAAGACAAAAGATAAAAAGACAAAAATACCCTTCTCGAATGGGGCCAACTACTAAAGATACAAATTTTGTGATCTATTTCATTGAATGTTTATTATCATCAGAAATTATAAAGAAAAAAAAAATAGAAAAAGACAAGCTTCGAAAAAAGACCCACGGAGGATCCGGATTGACAACCCGGTAAAAAGAAGAAATAAATAAAGTTCGACATATTTTATAAAAGATTTTAAAAGTAAGGGGTGGCGGCGCAGCTTGTTGCCCGTCTACCTTCTGTTTTGATGTAACTTGATAAGTATAAATGAAAAACTCTAATTTAAATAAAAAAAAAAAGTAAGTGAAAAGAGGAAAGGTTAAAAAGACAAAAATACCCTCAAATTGATATTGATCAACGGAAATTACTACACAAATGAAATTGAGAACTCAGAAGATGGCAGATCCGAAATAAGATCCATGGAGGATCCGATATGATGGCCCATAAAAAGAAAAAGTAAATGAATTTCGAAATTTAATTAAAAGTTATAAAAAACTGAAAAAAAAAATGTAAAAAAAAAATAAAAGGGCAAAAATACCCTCTCACGCGCCTAGAGGTAACAAATTGTGTGATTATTCCATTGAATATTTATTACCATCAGATCAGAAATTATTACAGCAGAGGACAGATCCGAAAAAAGATCCATGGAGGATCCGGTAAAAATTAAAAAAAGAATAAAAAGATTTACAAAAGCAAGTAAAAAGGAGAAAAGAGAAAAAGACAAAAATACCCTCCGCGTACGGGGCTGACCACCAACTCCAACTTAACTTCTAATCAAACACGGATAGGATAAATTTGTCCAGAAAAAATAATAAACTTGTTTCTTGGATCTTGATGCGTTATAGTCGACGTCATAAACTCACATTTACAAAACTACCCTTGAAAATCAACTCACGAGAAACAGGGAAAATAGCTTTTAGCTTTTTGGTACCTTTTCCTGATAACATTTGGGGTACTTTTGTAATTTACTGCCTACCGGAGCAAACAACTTAACCGACAAGCCATCGGTAAGCCACCAGCAAAAGAATATTCCGGCGAGTCAAACAAAAACAAAAACGGAAGTCAAACTTCACCAAACAAATAAAAAGTTTTTATAAACAGAAACCAGTAGGAAAAAATTAGTCTGCCGTAAAAGTCTGACGTGGCAGAGATCAGATTCGTAACTGAAATTTGTTTCGAAAAATTCGGTCATTCTGACGTCATTTTCCGGCTACAAATAGAGATTAAATCACGCTTTCGAACTGAAATTTGTTTTCCGATATGAAGATGACGTCAGATTTGTAACTATGATTTTCCGGCGAGATAAATCAGGTTTGAAACTGAAATTTGTTTTTTGTATGAATCAGTGATTCCGATATAATTTTAAGCTAAAAACTGTGAGGAAAACAGATTTGTAACTGAAATTCCAATAAAATAAGGTTTTCAGCTAAATCAATCATTCCGATATGATTTTCCGGTAACAAATAGACATAAAATCGAATATATAACTGAAATTTGCAACTGAAATTCGTTTTTGCACGAATCGGTGATGCTGATATGATTTTCCGGCAACAGATGAAGAAAAGTAGACGATGTACACACACACACACACAGACACACACACATATATATATATATAGAGAGAGAGTCAGATTTGTGACTGAAAATTGTTTTTGAATAAATCGTGATGCAGATATGATTTTCCGGCGAGAGATGAAGAAGAAAGGTAGAAGAAACAGATACATAATATATATAGAGAGGGAGAATACAAACCTTGAGAGATCTGGAAGCAGATGAGAGATCTGACGGACGACTACAATCTTCATAACCATCGCTACTGGAACCAGCACCACCGCTCCAGGACAGATGTGTGGTAGGACTACGACGGTGTTCTTTGTCTTTAACGAATCCGTTGGCAACGGCCGCAGATTTCGATCGAGTCTTCCGATTTCCCCAGCGAGGAGGAAGAATCGCGGCAACTGTAACCGGTTTGTTCGGCGGCGTTCGTAAGGAATATGAATCTGATGAATGTTTGAGTCGTAAGAGAAGGTCAGCGACTAGGACGTCGTTGGTCAACGCTGATTGCAGCCAGTGGTCCTTCGTCATCTGTGTGTCTGAATCTGAAGAAGATGAATTGGAGATTGAGTGTAGAGAGAGAGAGAGAGGGGAAGAAGATGAGATGGGGAATTGGGGAATGGGAGTGACGCAGAGATGTGAAAAAGGGTTATATAGGAGATGTGGAATGAGTGAATTCTTGATATATAATATTATTATGTGATTTGATTTGTTTTGTGTAATTAAGTTAGGTTTAAACGTAAATTTTCTGAATATAAATATTTGTTGTGTGTTTGAACTAAATGAAGTTTTTTTCTTTTTCTTATAACACTAAGTTCTTAGAATTTAGAGTAAAATGTCAAAACCGTCTCTCAGAAACTTGAAGATTTTTGCTGTTATATCTAAAATAAGAATTTTTTACAACTGGATCACTGACATTTCATTTTTGTTGTTATTTTCATACAAATTACTAACTCGGTTAAAATGTATCGTTACTCAAGGACGATTTTGGCAATTTCATTAACTCAGGGATGATTTTAGCATTTTAACCACTCGTTCTTTTGTTTTTAAATATAAAAACAGGGTGGAGATACAATATGAAGTTTATTTGGCTAGGAAGGCTAGGAAGTGATCTTGACCATCCATTTAGTTAATCAATGGCTAAGATTAAATCAGGGAAATTGAAGGTAAGAAAAGAGGCGCGTGAGTTTGTTTAGGGGCATTCTAGTCAATCCAAGCCAATAGTTTCTCTCTCCTCCAATTCTCCCCCCCCCCCCATTTTTTAAACGTTAATAACTATTTCATACGACATTATTTTTTTATAAAAATTGCACCAAAAAAACGAGTGTTTTTTTATCTTTAAAACGAGTATACTATTGCTATATTTTCAAAAAAAAAATTAAAAACCCAGTTGCGTAAAACGCAATAGAAAAACCCCCAGTTACGTAAAACGCAATGAAAAAAAAACCTAAATATGACATTTTTCTAAAACGCAATGCACAAAAAACACAAAGAAATGACTTATTTGTAAAACGCAATGGCCAGAAAACACAAAGAAATGTCTTATTTCTAAAACGCAATAGCCTAAAAACTCAAAAGAAAATGTACTTTCTAAAACGCAATGGACTAAAAACACATAAAAATGTGTTTTTACCTAAAACGCAATGCACCAAAAACACAAACAAATGTCTTATTTCTAAAACGCAATGGCCAGAAAACACTTAAAATGTCTGTTTTCTAAAACGCAATGGACTGAAAACACATAAAAAAATGTTTTACCTAAAACCCAATGCACCAAAAACACAAAGAAATGTCTTATTTGTAAAACGCAATGGCCAGAAAACACTTAAAATGTCTGTTTTCTAAAACGCAATGGACTGAAAACATATAAAAAGATGTTTTACCTAAAACGCAATGCACCAAAAACACAAAGAAATGTCTTATTTGTAAAACGCAATGGCCAGAAAACACTTAAAAATGACTCATTCTAAAACGCAATTGCCTAAAAAAACAAAAGAAAGTGTTCTCTGTAAAACGCAATGGACTGAAAACACCTAAAAAGTGTTTTACCTAAAACGCAATGCCTCAAAAACACTTCAAGAATGTGTTTTTCTAAAACGCAATGGCCAGAAAACACATAAAAATGTTTTAGTTCTAAAACGCAATTGCCTAAAAACACCAAAGAAAGTGTTCTCTCTAAAACACATTGAACCATGACAATAGTTTTGTCTGTGCTGTGAATTGTCTGTGCTGTGAACTGTCTGAACCAATGCAGTTTCCAGAGGCAATTTACAGAAAATTAATTTTTCTGATGCATTTTTATTACAGCAATTTAATCGACCCCAGCCAGGGGCTGCCGCCCCTGGGACCCCGCTACCAGGGGCGCTGCCCCCGGACCCCCGCCAAGATCGTAAAACGCAATAACTAAATCAAAAACCCAGATCGTAAAAATGAAATTAAAGAATTTCTTACCTGGATCGAAGTGATTTTTCAACAATTTACGATTTTTGAATGATTGAAACACTTATCAGCGCTCGAATCGAACGGATCGAGTGATTATCTTCAAAATCACCGGAAAAAACGAGATTTTGTATGAAATTAAACTGGGTTTTCTTCAAAAAAGCTGAAGAACACGTTGATCGGGTGTTTGAATCATTGATTGGTGATGAAAATCGCACTATAATGTAGTGATTATTGAGATAGAAAGTGAATAAATGGTTGAAGATGGTGGGTTTTGAAAATGGTGGGTTTTGAAGTTAGTGGGTTTTGAAAAGGAAGAAGAAATGGTTGGATTGACTAAAATACCATTTTTCTTTATTTTAAATGTTGTCACATGTCCTAATCTATTGCTTCCTACACTTCCTAGCCAAAATAAACTTCCTATTTGATCATTTCCCTATAAAATGTAACACCCCGAAAATATAAACCTTTATATTAGAATTATAAAGTATAAATAAACAAGAATTTACTAACTAGGAAAATTATAACCTAGTTAACTACAAGTCTAGAAATAACTTGAAATAGGGTTAAATAACCAAAATTATATGTTAAATAAAAGTGGAGGGGCCAAAGATGTTAAAATTGAAACTTATGTTGCTAATTCTAATTAAAACAAAAACCAAACACCCCATTTGGGATGTCTGGTCGTACAAGAACAAGCAGGGGCGATCCCCCACTCTCCAAAACCCTAAACATCACTAAAGTTTCAAATTGAAGGCTCAATCCAAGCTGAAATCGAAATTAAAGCATAGATTATTGATCCTCATCGCAAGAGGATTACAAGGTATGTAAAATTTCATGAAAACTCTCAACTCGAAATTCTCATGAAATTGGGATTTTCTGAAATTTATGGTTGCATGTTAGTTTTATGATGAAATAGGAACAA
Source organism: Helianthus tuberosus (assembly GCA_030545235.1). Taxonomy (NCBI): domain Eukaryota; kingdom Viridiplantae; phylum Streptophyta; class Magnoliopsida; order Asterales; family Asteraceae; genus Helianthus; species Helianthus tuberosus. The sequence goes on along the minus strand of CM060358.1, from coordinate 44,488,771 downwards.
TACAGCGTCTAGGGACAAACCCTAGACCAATACAAGTTGAATTCATGTGAAAATCTAGTAAAATCCATAAACACCATTGTAGGTGATTAGTGGATTATGTAGATTTTAATAAACACTAGGAAATTGGGTGTTATTCTAGTGTAATTTGACAATTGTGAAGTGACTTCAGAATTATAGAAGCTAACAACTTTGTAAGATGGTTGATTTATGTGAAATTAGGGCTAAGAGATAAGCTAGAGACTTGATAAATAAACATGTAAAATTCTGCCCTTAAAGTGTTTGTTGAAATGCCTCAAAGAAGGCTCGAAACTAGAATTTTGTAGTTAAAACACCTAATTGTGATGTTTTGGCTATTATGCAAAATGTGATTTAAAAGAGTTCTAAATGTGATAAAATTGAACTCTATAGGAAAGGATAGCGGGACGTCGAGTGGACAAGCCGGTGGTGATTTGCGGTTGAAGGGCGTGCACTAAGGTATGTAACTTGACCCGTTACATTAAATAAATTTTGATGATTATCATATGCGTAGTTGAATTTTAGAATAAGGGTTGTTTTGAATTAAAGCGGTGATGTCGCTATATTGAATAATAGGTCAAAATTTGGTTAAATCTCGTTGGTAGTCGTCATAAGGGAGGATTCCTTAGACGAGCCAAACGGGTCGAATAATCAAATAAAGCATGGATATTGCTTCGTAATATGATTGATTGATCTTTTGTTATCGATTGATAATTGACATATTAAAATACAAGAATTTAGTATGTTAGTTGTTAGAATAAAAGATTTGAGAAATTGGTGTGGGCAAAACAAACAAAACAGTCAAAACATGCATTTGCAGAGGCTACCGTAAGTTACGGTACCACCGTAACTTACGGTAGAGGCCAAAGCCTTACGGTGGAATTCTTCTGAGTTACGGTGGACTAGTGTTGTAAAGTGACTACCGTAACTTACGGTTCCTGGAACCGTAAGTTACGGTAGAGCCTGAATTTTTTTTATAAATTTTGTATAATTATAACTAATCGAATCCACTTTGATCGTAGTTTCGATTAAGTATTATTTCTAAGTATTCTAATACTAATGTTTTATGTAAACATTTCAGTTTTTAAGGTATTCAAGGATTACGGATGATGATCAAGCAAGCTTTTGAAGAACCGAACACTATTTACAAGCTTCCGCAATGTTTTAATCTTACATAGACTTTGTTTATGGGTTGTAAACAATTTGTTAAACAACTTTTGAATGTTCCAACTTAGTCGTTAGTTGACTAAGGTTTATGCTACTTATGAACTTGACTTATGAAACTTATGTTAATTTGGTATCTTTTGTATAAAAATGACAAAAAAAATATTATTAAATTCAAGTAAAATTAGACGGGTGTTACATAAAAACAATAAAAATAAGTATAAGTATAATATATATACATATACACACATTTATATATGTACACATACTTATTTTTTTTTTTAAATGTTTTTTTATCTTTAAATATAAAATAATAATAATAATAATCTTATTTTGGATGCCATAGGCAAAAAAAAAATGCCCAAACTTTATGCACAATTTTGGCATTTTACACTAGAGTTTACTATGTTTATTTTATTAACTACACGGATAGTTCAATTCAATATCTAAATCTATAATTGGAATTTTGAACAATATATATTGGAAAATTTCACAAAATAGTAACAAAGTTTTAAAAGTGTTCTAATTAGTTCACTGGTGTCGTTTTTGTCACAATTATATAACTTTACATTCAAATCGAACCATGTCTTTTTTTCCACGTGTCAAGAAAAAAATGGAGCATAAGATGCTGGGGTCGAATTATTTTAATAAATGAAATTATATTTATTGAAAAGAGTAAATTACGTTTTTGGCCCCTGTGGTTATATCACTTTTACTATATTAGCCCAAAATAAGAATTTTTAACATATATGCCCCCATGGTGTCTATAACTAACCATTTTGGCCCCTAAGTCTAACCATTTTAGCCCTCATGGTCTCTATAACTAACCATTTTGGCCCCCATGATCTCTAGACTTAGGGGCCAAAATGGTTAGTTATAGAAACCATGGGGGCAGATATGTTAAAAATTCTAATTTTGGGCTAATATAGTAAAAGTGATATAACCACAGGGGCCAAAACCGTAATTTACTCTATTGAAAATAAAAACCATTTAATTACATTAAAAATAAAAAAAAAAGTTACAATCCACGTCATCACTCGACGTTAGCATCAAATAAAAGAGAAAAAAGAAATAAAAATACACATCACTACGGTTACCTATGAAATGGATGAAAAAACCCTTAATTTTAATGAAAAATGAATGTTGAGTGAACTGATTGGAACACTTTTGAAACTTGAGTAACCTAATTGGAACACTTTTGAAACTTGGTTACTATTGTACAAAAGTTAAGCATGTATTCCAATTTATGGATATCCGAAGACAATGTCAGCAACGCGTTACAAAGAAATCGAGTGACAAACTGATGGGATAATGAGAATTAAGAATTAGAGTTTAAGAGAAAAAAAATAGAAATATAACTATTGAACCAAGTTTATGAGTCCCAATAATACGTATCAAATCTATTATTTTGACATACCACATTCATGTAATTAATTATTTATTACAAATTTTGGTTTCAAATTTCACTATTTGCTTTCATCCATGGTCTAATTGTAAGCATTTAAATTGAACCGGTGTTTGCCGATTACACTATTTATATTTTTGTATTGAGTTAACACTATGTTCCCAAGTCATTTAATAGGGGAGGTGAGGGGAGGGGAAGGAAAATTTTCTCTCCTAATCTCTCCAATTTGGGAGAATGAATATTTGGTCATATTTTCATCTCTTTTCCCTCCCCTCCCCCTGTTAAATGAGACTCGGGAACAGAGTGTAAATGCTCGGATAGTCCCTGTGGTTTAGCATTTTTTCACCTTTAGTCCCTAACTTTCTAAAATTACCACTATAGTCCTCAACTTTTCAATTTTCGTTCCCGGATAGTCCCTGGCATGGATGAGGGTTGGTTTTCTGAGTTAATTTGGTGTAAAATTACTATAATACTCTTAAGTAAAACAAAATGAATTAATTAACTATTTTTTCTTAAAATATAAAAACCAAACTCATCCCTATCCCCACCACATTATGTCTTCATCATCACCTTCAACCCTCCCTCTCTCTCTCTCTCTAAACCACCACCACCTAATACTTACCTCTTTTAGTTACCTCTTTCGTTTCTTCGTATTTTAGATCTCATCGGAAACCGAATCTCCGGCGAGATTCCGTTCGATATCGGAAAACTCAAGCGGTTATCGGTTCTAAATGTCGCCGAATGGAAATCAAGAAAGCTTGTATTGCTCCTGTTCATCGTGAATGTTAACTACTTACAGGAATGGAAATCAAGAAAGCTTGTAATCTGCTTCAAAAGAACGAAAACATAGGCTTCAGTTATACAAATTTGTGGCAACAAAAAATCATATCAAAGATGATTCCTTACAATTCCACTACTTAAAATACCTGTATAGACGAGATATATACATAAACACACACCATTCAGTCAACATATAATAATATTATCAATGGTGATTAAAGAAAAATTTAAGCATATAATCACAGATTCACGTACAATCATATTCGAAACTCACCTCACACGCCTAATACTTACTAAAGCTCAGGAACACGTACAATCATGTAAGCATATAATCACAGATTCACGTAAACACAGAAACACGTAATCACGTAGCACGTAGAGCACAGAAGCACATAATTCACAGAATTTCACAGAAGCACACAGACATGTAATCACAAGAGGCAATCAGAATACAGAAACCTATCATTCAAAATCCATGCGCGTTCGAGAATAGCGGTTGCGAATAGCTTGTCGAGTTAGTATAGTATAAGCGTATATCATAGCATAAAGTCGTCCACAATTTAGCGATTTGTCAGCGTTTTGATATAGAAGTACAGTGCGAGTCGTGCGTGTCGGTTGAAGTGAAAGCAAAATCGAATAAATCTCCACAATTTAAACACATAAACAGGTAAATACACAACAAACACATAAAATCAACGAATCATCAGAGTCAGCAGTTGCGGGCTCAAAATTGAAACATATAAAAATCGAGAAATAGATCGTCTGCGGCTATTAGACTTCGACTACCCAAAGTGGTTCAACTATTCACAAGGACTTGTTATACACATTTTGACCCTCAGGACTGTGCCTTTGCCTCGATTCTTAGGCGTTTGGCACGCATCCCGTTAGTCATACCGTGACTTCAGGTCGTTGGAGTCCGTCGAGACTTTGGTGAGAGTTTTGTAAAAGTCGGAACAAGTCGTCAAGGTTAGGGTTTCACCCCTGGCTTAACAACTTTGTTCCTGTTTTTGATGAAATAAAAGAGAATCATGCGTCAAAGTATGGATTTCACTCCTGGTTCAACGCAAGTTCTCGTGTTTATAGATGAAAATGTGGGTTGAACAAGCAACTTAGTCTAGAGTTTGTGGTTTTCACACCTAATCTCGACTTAATTGTTTATTCTTAATTGAAAATTCGAGTGCAGTGATAGTGTAGCGTAGGCGAGAATAGCGAGAAATAGAAATAGGCTCATACATAATCCCTACTGGACATGTACGAGTCGGTCTGTTGGTTCCTAACTATAGACTAGGTCTCTAAGACTTCGACCCGGACTAGGTCGAGTCTTGCCTAATTCCCTATAGTTATAGCTCTGATACCAATATGTCACACCCCAACCGATGGCGGAAACATCGGGGCGTGGCACTGAGCGAAACAGATTGTCCAGAAGTTTCCATAACAATTATCATTACCAATTAATTTAAAGTAACATGTCCCATACCATGTCTTAAAAGATAATACAATCATTACAGACAAAATCTAGGCAAATAGTTCTGTTCCGACAACCCAGATTTCATTTGTACAGACAACTATTTGTTGGCCTCTAAGACCTTATTCTAGCCTCGATTTCCTAGCAGATAAGCATCCTAAGCACCTGTCACATACGTTAAAATAAAGTCAATACACATAGTGTAAAGGTGAGCATACAAGTTTGATAATAGCATATAGAGTTCGAAAGCGTTACGCATAACCAACACGTACACATAGTGAAATGAGGCATGTTAGTTATCGACATGAACCTATCGATACCAATGACTGCGGGTTGACTGCCTAAGGCAGTTCGTAATACATGATCACCACTGTAATCCATGCAAATATTTGTCCTTAACAACCCCCGAGTGAACGGGTGCTGAGTCCAAACTATAGTACTATCGTTGCTAAGGCAGGTAGACAGCATTCCATGTGTAAACATAACAAACAAGCATTCATTTAGTCACGTAATACATGCGACAATGGTTAGCGTTTAAAGTATTGTGTAGTGTGTTCGATTGTGATTTTGTATAGGTAACGTATGTAACACCCAAAAGTGCGTAAAGAAAAAAGGGATCGAGTATACTCACAGCGATTGATGGATTGAAGGGAGCGCTAGAGAGTAGGGTTAGCCTGAACAGATTGATAGTATAACGATAAGTGACGCGTAAAACGATGCTAAGTACAAGTGGTTCGGACAGCAGTCCGGTCGGACAGTAGTCCGGTCAGATGACTGTTCGAGTGGATTGTTCCTCCCTTTGAGAAGGATGTGTTTGTGTATGATGGCTTGACTTTTGAAGTTTTCGTTGTAGCATTTTGAAAACATTGAAGTGTCTCTACCTTTCAGGTCGGTCGATCGGACGGCAACCCGTTCGGTTGGGCACTTCAGTGAGAACAAGTTCACAGCAGGGTGTCACTCGATCGGACGGTTGTTCGTTCGGGTGGCATCCTTTGTGCATTGAACATGTTGAAAATTGTTTAAGTGTTGAAGTTCAAATGTCTCATGATTCGGATGGCAGTTCGTTCGGATGGTAGTCCGATCAGATAGCAATTCGTTAAACATTCAGACTTCAAGTGTTGACAAAAATGGTTAGGTCTGGGACCAAGGTGCAAGTCGTACGGGTGGCCAGTCGTACGGTTTGGCTGTCCGTTCGGACAGCAGTCCGTCCGGACGGCACTCCATCCTGGTTAACCGTTCGTCTTACGCTTGGTTGTTTTTGATAGTTTGTCGTTTTATCAAGATATTTTGATAACATGTTAAGCAACAGAAACCTCATCAATACTTGGTGCTCCTGATCGGACAGGAATCACCCAAACCCGATCAGTGGACGGTTCGAGACGACGTTCCATGTTTAACCCGGAATCGATAATCTCGTGGATAGAATACTGATCTTGAACCAACACAACCACAATAATGAGTAGTAAGCCGGCACAAGTTCCGGTTCTATTGGTTTTGAGTGCATTGAGTGTAAAATAGTTGAAAGAAAGTTGAAAACCATCTTTCACTCCTTTTTATTGTGCATATGTTTAGATCTATGAAAGATCTTTGTTTGTTTATGTGGAAATCGGTTAGATCTAAGTTGTTCTTGGTAGGTTGAGGCCAAAACATGAAGTTCTTCAAGAACACATGATGACGTCATCCTAGAACACCTTGAATCTTGATGATTTCACGGTTAAAAGTTAAGATTCAAAAGATAGAAAGGTGTAGGAGTGCGTGTAAATTAAGGAAGTACAAGGTTTAGGACGAGATCTTACCAGAATCGCGAGAAATCTGAGGAAAAGTGAGGAAAACGAGCTGGTTGGACGTCACTTGCCAAAAGTAGGAAGTTTGAAAGTGACAAGGGGTATTTATAGGGTTACCCAAAGAGGAAAGGGCTGGTCGATCGGCTAGGCAGCCCGTGCGGACAGCCTGTTCGATCGGACGGCAGTCCAATCGGTCGGCTGGTCGCCTGGTTGATCAGTCACCTCGTTCGAGTGTTCGGCGCGACGATTTTTGATGTTTCGATTGCGATTGCGAGCGTTGCGATGCGATAAATTTTCCTTGTCAAATTACTTTTAATCCCAACTACTCATATCTTGCACTGTCTCTTCTCCACCAATTATAATACCATTTCGATTGCGATTGAGTTCGATTGCGTTTCGATTGATTACCACACATAACATAAATAAACATGCACAAGTAACACTTAAGGCACACACACACGTATAACAATAACCAAAATGCGTAATTCGAGTTGCGATTGCGATAGCGATAAAGCGATTAAACACGCGATAAATAGCGATTAATTTGCGATTATTAATAGATACTCCACATAATACAACTAAAGCGAAAATAAAATAGACTAACTACAAGTCAAAGAAGTCAAAACAGGAATTGAGCAAGGAGAGTCAGATCGCAATTAGCAATCTTGTCTTCTTTTGACTTCAATTTTGACTTTGACTTCCGAAACACGGGGTGTTACAGGCGAGAGGGCTATAGCACCCCTTCAATGGCGGCCTCGGTGTGGGGTGGGGCGCTAGAGTGCGCTAATCTTGATGAGGTGGCGGGGTGGCGCGAAACCACACCACCTGGCCTTACAATAACATTAAATACAAATATTAAATGAAACAAAATAAAGTATTTTCATCGGTTGAAATTTCTTTTGTTTTTCTTCTTAAAAAATCTTCTCATTTGAATTTTCCACCATTTATATATCTAGAAGTTATAAATAAAAACAAGTTGAACTCAAGACTCGGCTCTCTCTACAAAATAGAAACAAAGAGAAGAAAAAAGATGAAAGGGTCTCAACGACCGAAAAAATTCATTTCTGTTTTAAGAAATATTGTTAATGAACATTTTTAATATTTACAGCATTTTATTGTAACCATCTTTACCCTAATTAGAAGTTGTGATTTTGATTAGATTTCTTTGTCAATTATCATAATCATAGTTATATAAATATACGTAAAGAGCTTTTATTATTACATAGATAGACCCTTAGTGTGTTGCATTCCATGTGCAATTAATGTAACCCCACTTTTTTAGTTGTATAATAGTTAAAGATTTCTAAAAGTTTTTGGTTTGTAATATGGTATTATCTATTTATTTTGTGACATGAATCAATATTTTCGTTTCATTTACCTTTCTTAGATCAATCATTTTTTTTTTAGATTTAATGATACATCAATCTATACCTTTGTATAGAGTCAAAGTGTCAAACTCTATTTACACATATTGCCATCGAAGCTTTTATCCGTTGAGGTTGGAAGTGTGATGTATGAAACCAAAGTTTTGTTTTAAGAAACTTATGATGTTTTATGGTGGATTATAAGAAAATAATATATTTATGTTACTTTTTTTAAAAGTACATTCCTGGTTTTTCTTTATGTGATTTAAATTACACGTTTTGCACCGTCTGAATTTTCTAGTCGATTGCTTTACAAAAGGAAATTTCACTTTCTGTCTAATAACTCATGTATTAGAAATGAAGTTTGTCAAAATATTAGATGTGATATATATAAGATTATGATCGAATACAAAGGAGATAAATAAAAAGGGTAAGAAGGATTTCAGTCCATTGATGTTATATTTGAAGGGTTGAGATTAGTTTTAGAGAAAAGAAAATAATGAAAGGGCATAAAAGAAATCCTACATATATTGACTTTCCATTTCCACATGTAAGGCACATGCTAATTCCCACATCAATTTAAAAAGTCCAAAAGTTTTTCATACGACATTTGTTTAAAAAAAATCACCATAATAAACGAACGTTTTTTTCTTTAATATGAGTATGATATTACTATATAAAATTAAAAGAAAAAAATTCACTTTTACTGGGTTTTCTTTGTATTGTGTTAAAGTTGTGGTCACTGTGTCTTTCAACTGAGTTTTAGTCCTTACATTTTTTACTAAGGTTTCTATAAATTGTGTTATTATTAAAACTTATAATATAGTGTTAATTTGGGTTTTGCCCATTGCATTTTTATCAAAACCTATAACACAATGAAGATGATGTTATATTTGGGTTTTTTATACATTGTGTTATAGATTCTGGTCATTGTGTTTATTCTACTATCCATTGTGTTTTAATCTGTTGTTAATTATGTATTAGTCTATTGTCAATCGTGTCTTTTATTTGCTCTCCTAATTTTACTATGCCTCTTTCTTTGTGTCCATCAAAAAGAACCATGATGGATCATAAGTATTAGGTTCTTTATTTCAGTTTTGATAACTTGCTGAATTGTGTATCTTAGATTAAATCAAAATGTTTTATGGGTATAAGAAATCAATAATGGAATATAATAGAAAGTGTTCTGCAAAGAACGAGATGTTCTTCTATGGAAATAAAACGAAATATTAATTCCATTGTTAAAACATACAAGATGATGTACCTTATATAAGGGTTTAATCAGCAGAACATTTTCAGTTAATGGTTAGCGGTTCGTGTTTATAAGTTTTTGGCAATTATTTGCTATAACAATTACGTCACTGGAAAGTCTTAGTAAAACATGCCATTGCTCGCAATTACCAATGACAAGCATTTGCCACAGATGCTTATTTTGCCGTTGATGTTTAGTTGTCAATGATCTCAATTTTTAATCACTATAATCATATAAGCGCTAGTACATAATGTCAACGTGATAATCCATAAATACTTGTACGTAGTGCCGGATATATATCATGGTTGAGAAAGAATTACAAAACCATTAATCATCTTATTATTATATACTAGCGGTAAGACCCGTGTGCAAACACGGGTCGTTTCTTAGAAAACCATGCATAACACATATTGATAGAACATATAAATACATGTATAGATATTGTACCAAAACGTGTTATCTATTATAGCTAAAAGACAACTATAAACATAGATTATCGGTTAATATATCAGTTACATACAATTATTTCTATTCTCTTATCCAAAAAAGCGCGTATAATCTATATCAGTTACATAGATTATCGGTTTCAAACCACCATTTTACATTATAAATTATCCATTACATCTACAATACGTTATCACCCATTGACAATGTAAACTGTTTACCCAAAAAGACAATATAAACTTGTGAGCCTTTTGTGGAGACCATCTGTTTCTGTCTATCTTCAGCTGCTTGGAGCTTTTGGTTAACTGCTTCCATATATTGATGGGTCCCGCTTTGCTGATCTTGTAGATCGATAACTTCACGCATCATTTCAATTCTTTCTTTTTGTAGTCTGTCCAAAGATGTATACACTAAATTAAAGGTTTAGTCGGGTCAGATACACAATCCTTAAACAGTAAACACAATAAACCTTTTATCAAATACTTTAGATAACGTATTGTAGATGTAATGGATAATTTATAATTTAAAACGGTGGTTTGAAACCACTGTTGGTCGAAGTTTATCCGAAGAAGATTATAGTGTTGGAGATTCTGCTATAGAGTTATCATTAAAACAGTGTTTTTGTGGAGAAACAGTGGTTGAAACCACTGTTGGGTTGAAATGTTGGTTTGAAGCCACTGTTGGGTTAAAACAGTGGTTGAAACCACTGTTTTAACTCAACAGTGGTTTCAAACCATCGTTTTAACCCAATTGTTTTAACCCAATAGTGGTTTGAAACCACCGTTTTAACCCAACAGTGGTTTGAAACCACCGTTTTAACCCAACAGTGGTTTCAACCACTGTTTCTCCACAAAACACTGTTTTTAACGATAACTCTGTAGCAGAATCCCCAACACTATAATCTTCTTCGGGTGGCAGTCTCTTGCTTGATATTCGACCCGAGTCTCACAAGAATCCATTACCGATGCTAGCTCTAACTTTCTTCTTCAGATCGGAAACGGAGAAACACTTAAACGACGCCGTTTCACAATCGTCCGGCGGGTTAGCCAAAAGCTTAACGCGTTCTCTACTCAACTATTGCGAGTTTTCGTCAGATGAAACCGACGATTCTTCACATCTGGCAACTCCTCCATCGTACTGTCTTTGCTCCTCTTCAACTCCTCCACAGGATCCTCCATCAAAATCAAATCAATTCAACAATTAAATCAATCACAAACAGTCAATCAACAACTAAAACAAACAAAAATCAATTGTATTGAAGGTTTTAGGGTTTTACCGATATAATCAACTGTATTGATGTGGCTGAAGAGATGACAGATGTCTTCGGACTTTGTTCTCGGCGGCGTTTGTGGTTGGTTGCCGTCGATGAAGGTGTCATTTGACTTTTTCTGAAGTTTTGAAAATAATTGTGAATAATTGTTTCAGTAATCTACTAATCTACAAGCTAACTCGGTCAGAAACCGCTGAGTCATGACTCGCTTTACCTTTTAAAGTGAAGAACTGTAAATGATTGTTTAGAGTAATATACAAGCTAATCAGTGAATGATCATCGATATTAATGACATTGGAAAATTAGTAAATGAATTTTTCACCTCCATTGACCTTCTTTATCGGAGTGTTTACCGATGCTAACTCTAACTTTCTTTTTGTAACACCTCGAAAATTCGTGTTCAATAAAATAACGACACGTGTCATATAAGACAAGAGTGATATAAACCCGGGTATAATTAAAGATGTATGGCAGGATTTAAAAGTGTCGTCATGTTAATTTTTACCTCTGAACGACCTCGTTTATAAATCCCAAGACCCAATCATATATTTTAAACATCTAATATACCTTCGATCCGGTAATCGCTGACAATAATTGAATTCAAAGTGCAAAATAGGATCCTATGGAATTTCTATGGCAAACCTTCGTTTATGGCACTTTTAAAAAAGAATCCAAGCAAACATATCAAAGTGGTAGGGTATGTAACTGTTCAAGGCACATTTTAGAGGCCCCTTACTGTAAAATAATGTCCCAAATTCGAAATACCTGGTTGCCCCTTCGAATGCATGAAAGATCAAGATTTTTGCCTTCAGCAGAAGGCTTGCGCACCGCAAGCATGTCCTTACGGTGCGCAAGGGTTGCCCAGTAACTGAAAACGGGACTGTTTGCTGTTATGCGCATGGAACTGATCTTTAAACGATTTTCCTCATATTGGACGACCCCTAAACAACCCCTAGACACTTAGGGACACTTGTGGATGAATTGTGGTCAGTTGTAGACTTGCATGTCAACAATCTAGTGGGTTCTTGATCACTATATAAAGCCACTAAGTTGCAACAAGTTCTTCACTCCTTTCTCTTGCATTCCTGATCATTTCTGGAGCTCAAGACTTCTCTCAAGTGACCACTAATCGTGCTTAGGACCTTGGTAAGTTTGCTTAACCTTCCTTAATTAAGTTTTTGCTTAGTTTTAGCTTAAAAGTCAAACCGTCGTAATTAACGGTTGACTTAACAATTAATCACTAATGGTCCAGTGATTAATCGAATTGAAAGTAGTTATAAGTTGGTAATTATGTGGGTAATAAACCCTTAAAAGGGTTCCCCCTGATTCCCACTCTAACTAGGTCAAATGTCGGGTCAAACTTGTGATTAAAAAGTCAACAGGATACGTAATTTCTAATTTATGCATAATTAGCAATGTAGACCACATACAACCTGTTTGATCATTAATATAACTTGGTAATTAGTGTAAGAACATGTCTATACATGTTCAACCCGACAATTTACTGTTTAGACCCGGTTCGGAACCGAAAGTCGCAAAGCTTTGACTTCTGTTCTGACCCGTTTAGGCATGTTTTAGAAATGCCTCAGAGCTTTAATTGGACTAGGTTACATGCTAGTATAACCCTCTGTGATTATACACCTTGGTTCATTAGTTATCCAATTAATATGCATGATTCCGTTAATTGTTCATATGTTGACCATTATGCCCTTTCCACCTTAAAACGTTATTTTTGGAAATGTAAAAGAGTAGAAACCTTAGTTACTGATATATAAACTTGTACCCAAAGTTTGACATCAGTTCGAGGTATAGTTTGAGAGTTATGCTCATTAGCGTAAATTGAAAGCTTTATATAAATTAAACGGCGTAATTAACGTATAGCCTATTTAAACATACTTTTCGATATCAAACTTATTACCCAATGATGTAATATATTATTTTGGTATTTTTGAAGATTTTTAATTAATTTTAGGCTGAGCATAACCTATAGTCGTAGGCTTAATCCGGTAATTGTCGGTTTTGCCCTTACGGGCTATAAAATGAGTTTTACATATCTAATTGACTCCAAACCTTTTGCTACTGATCCTAAATGATAAATAAATTATTTTAAGCCTTCTGGAATAATAAAAATATCAGCTTTATGTATAGAACCCGGAAATGGCTTCTAATCGCCTTTTTAAGCGTTCTTAACGCATAGTATGTACTAAGACTATTTTAAGCATACAAGGGTTGATACCTACTGATATTTTAGGTAAATTATAATATTTTAACAGTAAGCAAAAGTTGTTAAACTCAGACTTCTGTTTTGAGCTTTTCGGCTTATGTGAAATTACCAAAATGCCCCTACGGTGCATAGTTTGGTTATAATTGATAAATTTCACATATATACTTTACCCTACTGTTATAACTTATCAAATTAAGTATTTTTGCTGATTACATCAGACCTGTAACTCAGGTTAATACTTAAACTCTTTTATAACCTTATAAATGACCAAACTACCCCTACGGGGCATAGTTTGTGTTTAAATTCGTTTCGGGCATAATAAAAGACATCTTACTGATGTCACAACATATTTGAAGCATATTAACATAGGAAACCTGTATATGGCTCTTACGTTCACCCGTTACGCATATTACGCGTTCGGTTCGGTTTATGTAACTAGTTTGCATAAATTAGCCGAAACGGGTCAAACCTCATCGGTTTTATCTCAAAATTCAGAGTGTGTATGAAATACCCATATTAAGCAAGTCTTCAAACTTGTCGGGTCTAAATCACATTCTATCCGGTCTTCGCTTAATCATGCGTACGAACCGTATCTTTGAAACTAACCGGTTTAAGCTTAAGCTTAATTAAAGACCCGTTAGGATTCTAATAGGTTATTATAAACCTTCGTTCCAGATTAGGAGAACCGGTAAAAGCTACTTGCATTTGCTTATTGTGATTATTACTGTTTCCATTTTATTTTCGATTTTATTGTGATTATTACTGTTTCCATTTTATCAATAAAGAGAAAACGTGAAGATGATAAATCACGGAGGTCGAGCAAAAAGCACCGAGGAAACGGTGACAACAAGAGGGGGTCTGAGTCAAGGAAAGATGGGCATCAGTCTGGTGAGAAGCCCAAGTGCAAGATTTGCAAGAAACAACACTTTGGAAAGTGCAGACTCGAATCGAACTCACAGACTCAGTCAAGATCATTTGCTTGCGGGATATGCAAGTCCAAGGAACACAAAACCTTGGATTGCAAAAAGCTGAAGGATGCAACTTGCTACAGTTGCAATGAGAAAGGGCACATAAAAACCAACTGCCCTAAATATGCCAAGAAGCCTGAAGAGGCCAAGAAGACAAATGCTAGAGTCTTCAGAATGGATGCAAAGGAAGCGGTTCTAGACGACAATGTGATTACAGTTACTTTCCTTGTAAATGATGTCTATGCAAGAGTACTTTTTGATTCAGGCGCTGATAAGTCTTTCGTTGATAATAAGTTTTGTGAATTACTTAAATTACCTGTCAAAACCTTAAGTGTGAATTATGAGGTGGAGTTAGCAGATGGCACACTAGAAACCGTCTCTACTGTGTTAGATGGATGTGTTATATCCATTAAGAACCACTCTTTTCCTCTGTCCCTACTTCCATTTAAGTTAGCTGGTTTTGACATAGTTTTGGGTATGGACTGGTTATCTCATAACCAGGCCCAAATTGTCTGCAACAGAAAGCAAGTGGTGATTAAGACTCCGTCTGGTGAATCACTTACCATTCGGGGAGATACCCAGTATGGACTGCCTGAGCAAGTGACTATGCTCAAGGCTTCCAAGTGTTTAAAGAAGGGTTGTGTCATCTATATGGCACAAGTGATTATTGATGAGCCTAAACCGAAGATAGAAGACATCCCCGTCATTTCTGAATACCCAGAAGTTTTTCCTGAAGAACTACCTGGTTTACCACCAGATAGACAAGTCGAATTCAGAATTGACATCATCCCTGGAGCAGCACCAGTTGCTAGAGCACCTTATAGGTTGGCGCCCACAGAGATGAAGGAATTAAGGACACAAACTGGATGAATTGCTAGCTAAAGGTTTCATTAAACCTAGTTCGTCTCCTTGGGGAGCACCAGTCTTGTTTGTCAAGAAGAAGGATGGATCGATGCGTCTGTGCATCGATTATCGTGAGCTTAATAAAGTCACGATAAAGAATTGGTATCCTTTGCCCAGAATCGACGATTTGTTCGATCAATTGCAAGGGGCAAGTTATTTCTCGAAGATTGATTTGAGGTCAGGCTACCACCAACTAAAGGTTAGAGATGAAGACGTACACAAAACTGCATTTAGGACTCGTTATGGACATTACGAGTTCCTAGTGATGCCTTTTGGGCTCACTAATGCACCGGCCGCGTTCATGGATCTCATGAATCGCGTCTGCAAGCCGTACTTAGATAAATTCGTCATCGTTTTCATCGACGACATTCTCATTTATTCTAAGAACCAAGCTGACCACGAGAAACACCTTCGCTGTATTCTCAAACTCCTGCATCATGAGAAACTCTATGCCAAATTCTCTAAGTGTGAATTCTGGCTTCGAGAAGTCCAATTCCTTGGACATGTGGTCAGTGAGCGTGGTATCCAAGTGGATCCCACTAAGGTTGAAGCAGTTATGAACTGGCAAGAGCCAAAGACGCCCACATAAATTCGCAGCTTTCTAGGCTTAGCAGGATACTACAGGCGATTCATTGAAAATTTTTCAAGGATTGCTGCACCCCTAACTTCCTTGACTAGGAAAAAGGTTAAGTTCGACTGGGGACCGAAGCAGCAAGAATCTTTTGATATTCTGAAGCAAAAGTTGAGCAACGCTCCTGTACTGACATTGCCTGAAGGTACCGAAGAATTCGTAGTTTACTGCGATGCATCACACACTGGCATGGGGTGTGTGCTTATGCAGAAAGGCAAAGTTATTGCCTACGCTTCAAGACAGTTAAAGGTGCACGAAAAGAATTACACCACCCATGACTTGGAGTTGGGTGCCGTTGTATTTGCACTAAAACTGTGGAGACATTATTTGTATGGTATCAAGTGTGTGATCTATTCTGATCACAAGAGCCTTCAACATCTGTTTAATCAGAAGGATTTAAACATGAGGCAGTGCCGGTGGATGGAGACTTTGAATGATTATGATTGTGAAATCAGATACCATCCCGGCAAGGCGAATGTAGTCGCTGATGCCTTGAGCCGAAAGGAAAGGGTGAAACCCATCCGAATCAAGGCCAAGAGCATTGAAATAAAGAACAGTTTGACTGAAAGGTTATTAGCTGCACAGAGGGAAGCTGTGTTGGAAGCTAACTATCCTAACGAGAAGCTAGGGGTAACTGAGGAGCAGTTATCTCTTTGCAAGGACGGGATTCTGAGATTGAATGGACGGATATGGGTTCCAGTTTATGGAGGACTTCGAGATGTCATCCTCCAGGAAGCCCATAGTTCCAAATATTCCGTTCATCCTGGAGCTGATAAGATGTACCAGGATCTAAGGGCAAGCTATTGGTGGATAGGCTTGAAAAAGTCTGTAGCTGCCTATGTAGCTAAGTGCTTGACTTGTGCGCAAGTCAAGGCAGAACATCAAAAACCGTCAGGATTGCTACAACAGCCTGAACTTCCTACGTGGAAGTGGGAAATGGTAACCATGGATTTTATCACCAAGTTACCTAAGACAAGGAAAGGAAATGATACAATATGGGTTATAGTTGATAGACTGACTAAGTCAGCACATTTCTTACCCATCAAGGAGACTTATAGCTCCGACATGTTAGCCCAACTGTATGTAGATAAGATTGTAGCCTTACATGGCATACCTGTGTCTATTATCTCTGACAGAGATACTAGATACACGTCACATTTTTGGAAAAGTTTCCAACAATCTTTGGGCACGCGTTTGAATTTTAGTACGGCTTACCATCCTCAGACTGACGGACAGAGTGAGCGTACCATTCAAACATTGGAAGACATGCTATGTGCATGTGTAATTGATTTAGGTGGTAGTTGGGATAACCACCAACCCTTGATTGAATTCTCCTACAACAATAGCTACCATACCAGCATCAAGGCTGCGCCTTTCGAGGCCTTATACGGTAGAAAGTGTAGAACGCCCGTTTGTTGGGCGGAAGTTGGAGATGTCCAATTATCAGGACCAGAGATAGTCTTTGAAACGACGGACAAGATTGTCCAGATTCGTGACCGTCTCAAAGCTGCCCGAGATAGGCAAAAGAGTTACGCAGATCCAAAGCGTGCCTGGAAGGGGGTGATGCGATTTGGTAAGAAAGGCAAGCTAAGCCCGAGATTCATAGGACCTTTCGAGGTTATCGAACGTGTCGGGTCAGTTGCCTATAAGCTAAACTTACCTGAAGAGCTCAGTGGTATTCATAATGTATTCCACATCTGCAATCTGAAGAAGTGTTTCGCTGACGAATCACTGGTCATACCCCATACAGATGTGCATATTGATGAGAGCTTAAAATTTGTGGAAAAACCATTGTCGATTGAAGATCGACAGGTTAAGAAGCTTCGAAGGAAGCACGTGCCTATTGTACAAGGTAAAATGGGATGCCCGTAGAGGTCCCGAATACACGTGGGAAGTTGAGTCCACAATGAAAGAAAAGTACCCTTATTTATTTCAGTAAATCTCGAGGTCGAGATTTCTTTTAAGAGGGTGAGGATGTAACACCTCGAAAATTCGTGTTCAATAAAATAACGACACGTGTCATATAAGACAAGAGTGATATAAACCCGGGTATAATTAAAGATGTATGGCAGGATTTAAAAGTGTCGTCATGTTAATTTTTACCTCTGAACGACCTCGTTTATAAATCCCAAGACCCAATCATATATTTTAAACATCTAATATACCTTCGATCCGGTAATCGCTGACAATAATTGAATTCAAAGTGCAAAATAGGATCCTATGGAATTTCTATGGTAAACCTTCGTTTATGGCACTTTTAAAAAGAATCCAAGCAAACATATCAAAGTGGTAGGGTATGTAACTGTTCAAGGCACATTTTAGAGGCCCCTTACTGTAAAATAATGTCCCAAATTCGAAATACCTGGTTGCCCCTTCGAATGCATAAAAGATCAAGATTTTTGGCTTCAGCAGAAGGCTTGCGCACCGCAAGCATGTCCTTACGGTGCGCAAGGGTTGCCCAGTAACTGAAAACGGGACTGTTTGCTGTTATGCGCATGGAACTGATCTTTAAACGATTTTCCTCATATTGGACGACCCCTAAACAACCCCTAGACACTTAGGGACACTTGTGGATGAATTGTGGTCAGTTGTAGACTTGCATGTCAACAATCTAGTGGGTTCTTGATCACTATATAAAGCCACTAAGTTGCAACAAGTTCTTCACACCTTTCTCTTGCATTCCTGGTCATTTCTGGAGCTCAAGACTTCTCTCAAGTGATCACTAATCGTGCTTAGGACCTTGGTAAGTTTGCTTAACCTTCCTTAATTAAGTTTTTTGCTTAGTTTTAGCTTAAAAGTCAAACCGTCGTAATTAACGGTTGACTTAACGATTAATCACTAATGGTCCAGTGATTAATCGAATTGAAAGTAGTTATAAGTTGGTAATTATGTGGGTAATAAACCATTAAAAGGGTTCCCCCTGATTCCCACTCTAACTAGGTCAAATGTCGGGTCAAACTTGTGATTAAAAAGTCAACAGGATACGTAATTTCTAATTTATGCATAATTAGCAATGTAGACCACATACAACCTGTTTGATCATTAATATAACTTGGTAATTAGTGTAAGAACATGTTTAAACATGTTCAACCCGACAATTTACTGTTTAGACCCGGTTCGGAACCGAAAGTCGCAAAGCTTTGACTTCAGTTCTGACCCGTTTAGGCATGTTTTAGAAATGCCTCAGAGCTTTAATTGTACCCAAAGTTTGACATCAGTTCGAGGTATAGTTTGAGAGTTATGCTCATTAGCGTAAATATAAAGCTTTATGTTAATTAAACGGCGTAATTAACGTATAGCCTATTTAAACATACTTTTCGATATCAAACTTATTAACCACTGATGGAATATATTATTTTGGGATTTTTGAAGATTTTTAATTAATTTTAGGCTGAGCATAACCTATAGTCGTAGGCTTAATCCGGTAATTGTCGGTTTTGCCCTTACGGGCTATAAAATGAGTTTTACATATCTAATTGACTCCAAACCTTTTGCTACTGATCCTAAATGATAAATAAATTATTTTAAGCCTTCTGGAATAATAAAAATATCAGCTTTATGTATAGAACCCGGAAATGGCTTCTAATCGCCTTTTTAAGCGTTCTTAACGCATAGTATGTACTAAGACTATTTTAAGCATACAAGGATTGATACCTACTGATATTTTAGGTAAATTATAATATTTTAACAGCAAGCAAAAGTTGTTAAACTCAGACTTCTGTTTTGAGCTTTTCGGCTTATGTGAAATTACCAAAATGCCCCTACGGTGCATAGTTTGGTTATAATTGATAAATTTCACATATATACTTTACCCTACTGTTATAACTTATCAATTTAAGTATTTTTGCTGATTACATCAGACCTGTAACTCAGGTTAATACTTAAACTCTTTTATAACCTTATAAATGACCAAACTACCCCTACGTGGCATAGTTTGTGTTTAAATTCGTTTCGGGCATAATAAAAGACATCTTACTGATGTCACAACATATTTGAAGCATATTAACTTAGGAAACCTGTAAATGGCTCTTACGTTCACCCGTTACGCATGTTACGCGTTCGGTTCGGTTTATGTAACTAGTTTGCATAAATTAGCCGAAACGGGTCAAACCTCATCGGTTTTATCTCAAAATTCAGAGTGTGTATGAAATACCCATATTAAGCAAGTCTTCAAACTTGTCGGGTGTAAATCACATTCTATCCGGTCTTCGCTTAATCGTGCGTACGAACCGTATCTTTGAAACTAACCGGTCTAAGCTTAAGCTTAATTAAAGACCCGTTAGGATTCTAATAGGTTATTATAAACCTTCGTTCCAGATTAGGAGAACCGGTAAAAGCTACTTGCATTTGCTTATTGTGATTATTACTTTGCTCAGGTAAATACTTTTAACTTATTTTCCCTTATAAGGGCTTGGGTTACGGTATATAAAATACCGCTTGGTCGGGCATCAAATCTTCCATCGTTAGATGGTTAATTGAATAATTTGATAGGCCCGTTTAAATATGATTTGTTTACTTAAAGCCTTTGGGGGGTTAATGACCATGTACCGGATATCCCTGGCATCATTTTACGAAATGGCCACAACTTAAGCGCGGGGTGTAGGCGTACACCCGTCAGTGCATAAAAGAATAATGTGGTGTGTCTATTGATCTTTAACCTGGACACGATCCAGGCTACTGAACGCATAAGGAACATGTAATTCTTTTACAAGATTATATATTTAAATAATTATCCCAAGTTATAAAATGTTTATGCCACGTGCATCCAAATCAATTTTTAAAATGAGTCAGTTGATTGTATTTACCAGTGTAAACTGACGTATTTTCCCAAAAAGATTAAATGCAGGTACTAAGCGTAATAGGCTGGATTGTCTCCCTAGCATCAATAAAGAGTCTCGCAAGCTTAAGATGCCTATCGTCTGTTGAACTACTGTTTCCATTTTATTTTCGATCCGTCTGTGGATAAACAATCGACTGTTGTGATACTTGATATTACAATATAATATTCGGTTGAATTATATCTTACAATTTGCTTCCGCTGTGCATATTAAATATTGTGTTGTTTGACTATTATGTTGCCAACCACGTCACGATACTCCCCACCGGGCCCACCGGTGACACGTGGAATCCGGGTGTGACAGGTTGGTATCAGAGCCAACACTGAGTGAATTAAACACTAGCCTTTTTGTGTTTAATCTCAGTTACACAATTGCACATTTCAAAAACTTTCGAGTCTAGACAAATAACATAGGACAAATTCTACTTTGTTTGGTTTTTGTTGTGTCCTTTATTTTATATATATTCTTGTCGTTATCTCATGTTGTATCGACAGGATTAAAAATGCCGCCAAGATTCTTTAGACGTAGAGGACGGGGCAAGGGGCCAATCACCGCCCCCAATGACGACGAGGCAGGACCTTCGCGTATGCGAGCTCCTTCTACCACCGAGAATGACGACCCTCGACAGAACCGGAGGAACCACTTTGAGCCGGCTAGACGGTCGGTTTCGCACAGTTCGACACCTCCCGTTCACAACTCTTATGGGCCACATTCGGAAAATGAGCCCAATAACCCACAACCTTCCTACATACCTCTACAGCGATCTTTATCGCACCATTCTTTTGGAGACCCTACACCTGTCTTCAGGGGCCGGTTTAACCCGGTCAACTACATACAAGAGCCAGTGGGTTTTAACCCATTGGGGCCAGAGGATCATTTCTCTGGCGATCATGCGGAGGATATGGACGAGGACACGGATCCCGCCGAACCTGCCAGTGGTACACCGAACCATCCCATTGAGATTTCGGAAGGCTCTTCTTTTCACGGATCACCCTACGGTGGTCCAGACAGCTTTCAGGCGAGGTTTACTCAGCACAAGTGGTACTTCACACCCTCGCATCATTCGTCGCCTCATCAGCAGCAGCAACAGGATCCCTCTGTGGATTCACGGTTTGTGGCAGTCACGCCACCGCCTCCACCGCCACCAGTTCAGCCGGCACCTCCACAACCGCCGAGGCGTAGGAGAACCGGAGCGCGGATGTCCGCGCGAGGAGGAGACTTTCATTTTAGCTCTCCTCGACAATCAAGTGGCAGTCATTATCCGCCACATCAAGAAGATCCACAAATGGGTGGACCTTCGAACCCAGTTGCGCCGCAACCACCTCCGATGGGTTTTGATAACCCGATTCCAGCATACATGGGTTTGATGGCGTACAAACCATTTGAGCAACCGGCTCACACCAACTACGGTTACGCTGAAGCCGACCCTTACTTGGTAGCGACCAATTATAACGCCCTTCATCCTGAAGGACAGTATGGAGCTCCGTGGGGAGTAGGGTACCCGACTCATGGGTACCAAATACCTAATAGACCTATTATTCGGACGCAATCGCAGCCGCCAAGGTTCTCCCCACCAGAGCGTGAAGAAATTCTGCAAAGGCTGGACCAAGTAGAGCGAGACTTTCACAGAGACCGCAGGGAGAGACAAAGCTTCTTCCAAGGATTGACAAGCTTGATCAAAGGGAAGAGCAAGAAGGACCACTGAATCCTTCCAATTGTTGTTGAGCCCCTGCGTGGGCCAGTCTTGCTGTATAAACCCCTGCGTGGGTATGCTTGTTTGTTTTGACCCCTGCGTGGGTCTATCTTTCTGTTAACCCCTACGAGGGTATGTTATTGTTTAAGTCCCTGCGTGGACTATTATGTTATTTGTGTAAGTCCCTGCGTGGACTATTATGATGTTTATTGTTAAGCCCCTGCGTGGGTAAGTCCTTGTTTAAACCCCTGCGTGGGTAAGTTTGTTTCTTAAAAAGTCCCGTTTAGGGCGACGTGTAATCTATTAATAATCAATGGAATGTTAATTTATAAAGTTCATTTTGCTATTATATGCATAAATATTATATATGAAATAAATAAATCAGAATCATTCCTTTTTGATAATAATCTGCCTATTAAATATTGAATAAGAATCTTAAGAGTGAAACCTAGCCTGAGTGTCATCATGAAGACCTGGCCATGATGGTAGGACCTGTTTAAAAGATTCAAATCCCTGTTAACATCTGAAAACGTGTTAACACTCCTGGCAGACGTGATTCGTTAAAAATCACACACGTCATTCTTATATAAGGATTCTTTAAAAGATTCCTAACCCAACTAAATGATCTCTGAATCATGGGTTTAAATCATCAATTAAGATGATCATATTTTGACCATACGTTGGTAATATAGTGCCTACGGGCCTTGCTCATTTCTACATGAGCCAAAAGACAGTGGTAGCGATGACTCCCTGTCCGAAAAAGGTAATAAACTATGTTCAAGCCTTAAAAGCTTGATTCTCTGAAATCATAGCTTATAATTTAAATTGTCCTTGTGACTAGGCCGTTTGGGCTACAAATAAAACTGTTATTGTTTTATAATTAGGATAAGTTATATTAAAATCCTAAATAAATATGATTAATAAATTAACCAAATATGGTCTCTGTTCACCATGGTTAATGAATTACCCTAAGGGGCAATTCCATATTAAACTCCCAAATAAACTATTGTCCTTGTTTTCTGTAACAGTTCAATTAAAATGGCTGACTCGAATGAAATAAATAGTCACCCAGTGGAGAATAATGATAACGCCCGAGTTAATTTAACGGGTGCTGAATTGAAAGCGTTGGTTGACGACGCAGTTACAAAGGCCTTAGAGCGGCAGTACGAAGAGTATAGTGGGACTCGAAGTAGGACCCTATCTACACCGCATTCAAAGCCACCTTCCAAGAAGGAAGAACTGAAAAAAGATGATGATCGACTCTCCTCGAACCACCACAGTGCTCCATCTCAGCATGTTGTACTAAATCAAGAACCCCGTAGTAAGGGTTGCTCCTATAAATACTTTGTTTCATGCAAGCCCAGGGATTTCACTGGGGAAAAGGGAGCCATTGACTGCATGACGTGGTTAGATGAGATGGATACAGTAGTGGATATCAGCGGGTGCGCTGAGAGGGATGTAGTCAAGTTTGTGTCGCAATCTTTTAAAGGCGAAGCCTTAGCCTGGTGGAGATCACTGATTCAAGCCACCGGGAAAATCCCATTGTACAACATGTCTTGGGAACAATTCGTTGCCCTCATCAGGGAGAATTACTGCCCCCAGCATGAGGTTGAGAAGATAGAGTCTGATTTTCTATCGTTGGTAATGACAAACCTTGACTATCAAGCTTACCTCACGAGCTTCAACACAATGTCCCGGTTGGTTCCGTATCTGGTAACCCCGGAACCAAAAAGAATAGCTCGTTTTATTGGTGGTTTAGCCCCGAAAATTAAGGCAAGCGTGAAGGCCTCTCGGCCAGCTACTTTCAGATCTGTAGCTGACATATCTTTGTCCCTCACTCTGGATGCGGTCAGGCAAAGATCCCTGAGGAACAAAGATGCTGAGAAGAGAAAACGTGAAGATGATAATTCACGGAGGTCGAGCAAAAAGCACCGAGGAAACGGTGACAACAAGAGGGGGTCTGAGTCAAGGAAAGATGGGCATCAGTCTGGTGAGAAGCCCAAGTGCAAGATTTGCAAGAAACAACACTTTGGAAAGTGCAGACTCGAATCGAACTCACAGACTCAGTCAAGATCATTTGCTTGCGGGATATGCAAGTCCAAGGAACACAAAACCTTGGATTGCAAAAAGTTGAAGGATGCAACTTGCTACAGTTGCAATGAGAAAGGGCACATAAAAACCAACTGCCCTAAATACGCCAAGAAGCCTGAAGAGGCCAAGAAGACAAATGCTAGAGTCTTCAGAATGGATGCAAAGGAAGCGGTTATAGACGACAACGTGATTACAGGTACTTTCCTTGTAAATGATGTCTATGCAAGAGTACTTTTTGATTCAGGCGCTGACAAGTCTTTCATTGATAATAAGTTTTGTGAATTGCTGAAATTACCTGTCAAAACCTTAAGTGTGAATTATGAGGTGGAGTTAGCAGATGGCACCCTAGAAACCGTCTCTACTGTGTTAGATGGATGTGTTATATCCATTAAGAACCACTCTTTTCCTCTGTCCCTACTTCCATTTAAGTTAGCCGGTTTTGACATAGTTTTGGGTATTGACTGGTTATCTCATAACCAGGCCCAAATTGTCTGCAACAGAAAGCAAGTGGTGATTAAGACTCCGTCTGGTGAATCACTTACCATTCGGGGAGATACCCAGTATGGACTGCCTGAGCAACTGACTATGCTCAAGGCTTCCAAGTGTTTAAAGAAGGGTTGTGTCATCTATATGGCACAAGTGATTATTGATGAGCCTAAACCGAAGATAGAAGACATCCCCGTCATTTCTGAATACCCAGAAGTTTTTCCTGAAGAACTACCAGGTTTACCACCAGATAGACAAGTCGAATTCAGAATTGACATCATCCCTGGAGCAGCACCAGTTGGAAGCTAACTATCCTAACGAGAAGCTAGGGGTAACTGAGGAGCAGTTATCTCTTTGCAAGGACGGGATTCTGAGATTGAATGGACGGATATGGGTTCCAGTTTATGGAGGACTTCGAGATGTCATCCTCCAGGAAGCCCATAGTTCCAAATATTCCGTTCATCCTGGAGCTGATAAGATGTACCAGGATCTAAGGGCAAGCTATTGGTGGATAGGCTTGAAAAAGTCTGTAGCTGCCTATGTAGCTAAGTGCTTGACTTGTGCGCAAGTCAAGGCAGAACATCAAAAACCGTCAGGATTGCTACAACAGCCTGAACTTCCTACGTGGAAGTGGGAAATGGTAACCATGGATTTTATCGCCAAGTTACCTAAGACAAGGAAAGGAAATGATACAATATGGGTTATAGTTGATAGACTGACTAAGGCAGCACATTTCTTACCCATCAAGGAGACTTATAGCTCCGACATGTTAGCCCAACTGTATGTAGATAAGATTGTAGCCTTACATGGCATACCTGTGTCTATTATCTCTGACAGAGATACTAGATACACGTCACATTTTTGGAAAAGTTTCCAACAATCTTTGGGCACGCGTTTGAATTTTAGTACGGCTTACCATCCTCAGACTGACGGACAGAGTGAGCGTACCATTCAAACATTGGAAGACATGCTACGTGCATGTGTAATTGATTTAGGTGGTAGTTGGGATAACCACCAACCCTTGATTGAATTCTCCTACAACAATAGCTACCATACCAGCATCAAGGCTGCGCCTTTCGAGGCCTTATACGGTAGAAAGTGTAGAACGCCCGTTTGTTGGGCGGAAGTTGGAGATGTCCAATTATCAGGATCAGAGATAGTCTTTGAAACGACGGACAAGATTGTCCAGATTCGTGACCGTCTCAAAGCTGCCCGAGATAGGGAGAAGAGTTACGCAGATCCAAAGCGTAAATCCTTTCACTTCGAAGTAGGTGACAAGGTATTGCTTAAAGTATCACCCTGGAAGGGGGTGATGCGATTTGGTAAGAAAGGCAAGCTAAGCCCGAGATACATAGGACCTTTCGAGGTTATCGAACCTGTCAGGTCAGTTGCCTATAAGCTAAACTTACCGGAAGAGCTCAGTGGTATTCATAATGTATTCCACATCTGCATTTGAAGAATTGTTTCGCTGACGAATCACTGGTCATACCCCATACAGATGTGCATATTGATGAGAGCTTAAAATTTGTGGAAAAACCATTGTCGATTGAAGATCGACAGGTTAAGAAGCTTCGAAGGAAGCACGTGCCTATTGTAAAGGTAAAATGGGATGCCCGTAGAGGTCCCGAATACACGTGGGAAGTTGAGTCCACAATGAGAGAAAAGTACCCTTATTTATTTCAGTAAATCTCGAGGT
Organism: Helianthus tuberosus; assembly: GCA_030545235.1. Lineage (NCBI taxonomy): Eukaryota > Viridiplantae > Streptophyta > Magnoliopsida > Asterales > Asteraceae > Helianthus > Helianthus tuberosus. The sequence continues at coordinate 44,462,298 of CM060358.1, read as the reverse complement.
CGAGATTTCTTTTAAGGGGGTGAGGATGTAACACCTCGAAAATTCGTGTTCAATAAAATAACGACACGTGTCATATAAGACAAGAGTGATATAAACCCGGGTATAATTAAAGATGTATGGCAGGATTTAAAAGTGTCGTCATATTAATTTTTACCTCTGAACGACCTCGTTTATAAATCCCAAGACCCAATCATATATTTTAAACATCTAATATACCTTCGATCCGGTAATCGCTGACAATAATTGAATTCAAAGTGCAAAATAGGATCCTATGGAATTTCTATGGTAAACCTTCGTTTATGGCACTTTTAAAAAGAATCCAAGCAAACATATCAAAGTGGTAGGGTATGTAACTGTTCAAGGCACATTTTAGAGGCCCCTTACTGTAAAATAATGTCCCAAATTCGAAATACCTGGTTGCCCCTTCGAATGCATGAAAGATCAAGATTTTTGGCTTCAGCAGAAGGCTTGCGCACCGCAAGCATGTCCTTACGGTGCGCAAGGGTTGCCCAGTAACTGAAAACGGGACTGTTTGCTGTTATGCGCATGGAACTGATCTTTAAACGATTTTCCTCATATTGGACGACCCCTAAACAACCCCTAGACACTTAGGGACACTTGTGGATGAATTGTGGTCAGTTGTAGACTTGCATGTCAACAATCTAGTGGGTTCTTGATCACTATATAAAGCCACTAAGTTGCAACAAGTTCTTCACACCTTTCTCTTGCATTCCTGATCATTTCTGGAGCTCAAGACTTCTCTCAAGTGATCACTAATCATGCTTAGGACCTTGGTAAGTTTGCTTAACCTTCCTTAATTAAGTTTTTGCTTAGTTTTAGCTTAAAAGTCAAACCGTCGTAATTAACGGTTGACTTAACGATTAATCACTAATGGTCCAGTGATTAATCGAATTGAAAGTAGTTATAAGTTGGTAATTATGTGGGTAATAAACCCTTAAAAGGGTTTCCCCCTGATTCCCACTCTAACTAGGTCAAATGTCGGGTCAAACTTGTGATTAAAAAGTCAACAGGATACGTAATTTCTAATTTATGCATAATTAGCAATGTAGACCACATACAACCTGTTTGATCATTAATATAACTTGGTAATTAGTGTAAGAACATGTCTAAACATGTTCAACCCGACAATTTACTGTTTAGACCCGGTTCGGAACCGAAAGTCGCAAAGCTTTGACTTTTGCTTTGACTTCAGTTCTGACCCGTTTAAGCATGTTTTAGAAATGCCTCAGAGCTTTAATTGGACTAGGTTACATGCTAGTATAACCCTCTGTGATTATACACCTTGGTTCATTAGTTGTCCAATTAAGATGCATGATTCCGTTAATTGCTCATATGTTGACCATTATGCCCTTTCCACCTTAAAACGTGATTTTTGGAAATGTAAAAGAGTAGAAACCTTAGTTACTGATATATAAACTTGTACCCAAAGTTTGACATCAGTTCGAGGTATAGTTTGAGAGTTATGCTCATTAGCGTAAATTGAAAGCTTTGTGTTAATTAAACGGGGTAATTAACGTATAGCCTATTTAAACATACTTTTCGATATCAAACTTATTACCCACTGATGTAATATATTATTTTGGGATTTTTGAAGATTTTTAATTAATTTTAGGCTGAGCATAACAAATAGTCGTAGGCTTAATCCGGTAATTGTCGGTTTTGCCCTTACGGGCTATAAAATGAGCTTTACATATCTAATTGACTCCAAACCTTTTGCTACTGATCCTAAATGATAAATAAATTATTTTAAGCCTTCTGGAATAATAAAAATATCAGCTTTATGTATAGAACCCGGAAATGGCTTCTAATCGCCTTTTTAAGCGTTCTTAACGCATAGTATGTACTAAGACTATTTTAAGCATACAAGGATTGATACCTACTGATATTTTAGGTAAATTATAATATTTTAACAGCAAGCAAAAGTTGTTAAACTCAGACTTCTGTTTTGAGCTTTTCGGCTTATGTGAAATTACCAAAATGCCCCTACGGTGCATAGTTTGGTTATAATTGATAAATTTCACATATATACTTTACCCTACTGTTATAACTTATCAATTTAAGTATTTTTGCTGATTACATCAGACCTGTAACTCAGGTTAATACTTAAACTCTTTTATAACCTTATAAATGACCAAACTACCCCTACGTGGCATAGTTTGTGTTTAAATTCGTTTCGGGCATAATAAAAGACATCTTACTGATGTCACAACATATTTGAAGCATATTAACTTAGGAAACCTGTAAATGGCTCTTACGTTCACCCGTTACGCATGTTACGCGTTCGGTTCGGTTTATGTAACTAGTTTGCATAAATTAGCCGAAACGGGTCAAACCTCATCGGTTTTATCTCAAAATTCAGAGTGTACCCATATTAAGCAAGTCTTCAAACTTGTCGGGTCTAAATCACATTCTATCCGGTCTTCGCTTAATCGTGCGTACGAACCGTATCTTTGAAACTAACCGGTCTAAGCTTAAGCTTAATTAAAGACCCGTTAGGATTCTAATAGGTTATTATAAACCTTCGTTCCAGATTAGGAGAACCGGTAAAAGCTACTTGCATTTGCTTATTGTGATTATTACTTTGCTCAGGTAAATACTTTTAACTTATTTTCCCTTATAAGGGCTTGGGTTACGGTATATAAAATACCGCTTGGTCGGGCATCAAATCTTCCATCGTTAGATGGTTAATTGAATAATTTGATAGGCCCGTTTAAATATGTTTTGTTTACTTAAAGCCTTTGGGGGGTTAATGACCATGTCCCGGATATCCCTGGCATCATTTTACGAAATGGCCACGACTTAAGCGCGGGGTGTAGGCGTACACCCGTCAGTGCATAAAAGAATAATGTGGTGTGTCTATTGATCTTTAACCCGGACACGATCCGGGCTACTGAACGCATAAGGAACATGTAATTCTTTTACAAGATTATATATTTAAATAATTATCCCAAGTTATAAAATGTTTATGCCACGTGCATCCAAATCAATTTTTAATCATTTTTAAAATGAGTCAGTTGATTGTATTTACCAGTACTGACGTATTTTCCCAAAAAGATTAAATGCAGGTACTAAGCGTAATAGGCTGGATTGTCTCCTTAGCATCAATAAAGAGTCTTGCAAGCTTAAGATGCCTATCGTCTGTTGAACTACTGTTTCCATTTTATTTTCGATCCGTCTGTGGATAAACAATCGACTGTTGTGATACTTGATATTACAATATTATATTCGGTTGAATTATATCTTACAATTTGCTTCCGCTGTGCATATTAAATATTGTGTTGTTTGACTATTATGTTGCCAACCACGTCACGATACTCCCCACCGGGCCCACCGGTGACACGTGGAATCCGGGGTGTGACACTTTTTCAGATAGGAAACTGAAACGGAGAAACACTTAAACGACGCCGTTTCACAATCGTCCGGCGAGTTAGCCAAAAGCTTAACGCGTTCTCTACTCAACTGTTGCGAGTTTCCATCAGACGAAACCGACGATTCTTCACATCTGGCAACTCCTCCATCGTACTGTCTTTGCTCCTCTTCGTCGGACATATCTTGTGAATGCCTGAAAATTTCAAACCATAAAGTTAAAAGACTAAATATAGTTCGAATGTAGACGTGCAGCTATAGTTGATGAAAGGCAAGCACATTCTCGTTGTGGATCCATTATTTATTAAAGCAAGGTAAGAACTAACCAAGACAGCTGGTAATGCAGCTATAGATTAGATTATTAATCCTAAAAGCCTACACACAAAACGTTTCTTCAAAACAACAACCCAATCCAACAGCAGTAAATCGATACTGCACACAGTGTTTTACTTGTTTTTTTCTTTATATTATAAACTGCAAATTAACTCGAAACTGCAGTCACTATTTTTATTTCAGCCATACACAATCATCACTCTAGTCGTTGCTTAGACTCCCAGCCAAATGTCAACCTTCTACACAACAAAAATTGTCAACCTCTAACAAACAGATTCAGATTCAAATATGAAAATATCAAAACACACTCCGAATCACGTATCCACTGAAATCACCGAACAATAGCCTGTCAAGACTGATCGAAACAAATAGATTTCAATCCGGAATTCGCAGCAAATTAACTCAAATCACTTCGCAACCGCCACGGTTTGCAGGTCTTCTTTCTCGCTGCAACCCCGTTAAAACTAACGTCGTTAGTGTCAACGCGTTTCATATTATTATAAAATTCATTAAAAAATGGCGTAAAATTAGGGATTATGGCATGCAGGATGACGTCAGCCAGCTGTAATACAGTTAGAGGTGAGCGATTTTTAACAAATACTATTACCGAACAGATACTGACCGAACAAATACTGTGGTATCGGTACTGGTTATCATTTTTAGAGATTTCGGTTTTGGTATTTTAACACTGCTGGTAAAGAACCAGTACAGTACTGCTATAATCGGTACGGTGTTCAGCCTTTTTATGATACATCAATGGTAGTTCCTTAACTTTCAAGTAAGCCGGCCTGATTCTGTCCATAACCGATTCTATGACTTTCGAATCCACCGGGTTTCCAATCGCGTCTGTTACATAGAAAATGTTCAGAGCCATGCCCATATTTGTAGATATATCTGCTTGTGGGACATTCATTGCATTTTCCCTAAATGTTCGTGTCACTTCGGCTAATAGCCCGGGTTTGTCGGGTTTACAAAGTTCAAGCTGCACACCCTCGGATGCTCTTCTTTCAATGGCGGATTTTAAACACATGATCACTCGTTGTTTTTCGGCTTCTGAACTAATTGGGATTCCATCTATATGTCTGATAAAGAATTCCTGAAATCAAAAAAAGATTAAAACTTTAGCAAAATTAACATAAACCCAATTTAAATTCAGTTATAAAATGCAAACAACATCATTAAGGAACTTAATAAGTACTAGATGTGCCCCGCCTCGTTTATCTCGATCCCTCCTTTGAGATCTTCGGTTTCTGATGCCACTACTTTAATTTCAGACCTAATTTCAGATTCAGTAACTCGATTTTGCGGTTTTTCTTCTTCTAATTCAAGTTTTACTTCGGAAACAACTACAGGCGATGATACAGATGAAACTGAAAGAGAAGCTGGAACCGGAACCAGTGAATTATCAACATCAATGGCGGAATCGGAATCGAGTGATTGAACAACAGAAGTTCTGCCATAACCGATGCGTAATCCAGCTCTTTTCTTTAACGCTAAATTAGAGGGTTTGGACCAGTTCTGGAAACGGAACTTTCGCTCTCTTGTAATAACTTGCCGGCTACAGCTGCCTATAACTCAAAGGGGCAAAGTTCGCTACCCGCTGATGATTTCTTGTGTGAATTCCTCTAAAAGAATGAAGAACAGTGTCGATTAGAAGTTCTCACAAATCAGGGAACGTTTTGAATTTCGGATTAAGGATACTAATTGTTTACTCACCTTTAAGGATCTGGGAGCTTTAGGTACCACAGGGGCATGGAAACCGTCAAGTCCTCCGTAATATAGTCTCTTCTTTGACACCATCTCTTATGCATACATGCCAAAGTCTGTAATTGGATAACAAAAGAATCAGAAGCTTCATATAGAAGAGCATTTCGTTTTTTTATGTGTAACTTAATATAGCAAACCATGTGTTGAAACAAAGTAGTAGCCTTCAAGTCAATGCGATTACCTCTACTTGAAGAACATCGTTTTCATAAGCAAGTTCTCGTTCCTTACGATTTGAACATTCAATCTCCTCAAGCACCATAGCATCCTGAACTCAGATTCCACATTATCATTCTCAAACTAATAAAATTCCCAAAAAGTTTATAGATAAATCAAAACCTTCTTTTCTTTTATTAAAACTAAGCCATCAGTCAGTTGTTTCTCTAGTTGATGCAGTTGTTGAATGCTTGAACCACCAAGGTTGTTGCCCATAAGCCGCCTACACCATAAACACAAAAACTATAATAAAAATTACACATATCCAATGATTGCACTTCATACAGTAACAAAATAATGTAATAAAAAGTTCTGAATTCACATATGAATTTGAGAATGAAATCAGTACTTACGAGCTGACCCGCAAACAATTTTATTCTTTATAAAGAACAAAAATCATTAATATGATAATTATGATTACAAAACAATATTATTAGATTAACAAATCCAGATTTATGAATAAAACAATTCAAAAGATGTTATACTTTAATAATAAACTTTACTATGTTTGAAATTCGGCTTTTGTTGATTTGAACCATCCATAAGTCAACATGCCAAAATGGAAAAATCACCACCTTTAAATTAAAGTAACTCTCAATAGAATATCAGCACATATTATCACAACACCATATGAAATTTTGTTACAATATCATGAAAACCATACCTCTAAGCCATCAAAAGAACTTTTGTTATGGCAATTCTCTAAAATAATTTGCATCACACATAGTATCTGGAGAACATTGTTTAGGAAAAATAGTATCATCTTCTAGAGTATCCTCTAACTGAAGATCCTTCCTGCTAGATAAGTAAGTCTTGAAATAGGTATCAAAATGCAGAAATAATGGCCTCCAATGATGAAAATTTCCCTGAAAAGAATGAACTTGTTGAGCAAAATACAGAAACTAAATTAAATCACAATAAAGCACAAGATATGATCTTTATCACCTTGTTGTATTCCCAGTGAAAACCTGAAAAAGGGATTGCTATGTCTTGCAACGGACACTGAATCACCTTCTTCCAAAATTCAAGCTTGAAACAAAAAATAAAAATAAAAATAAAAATAAAAATCAGAATCCCAAGTATACAGACATTTCAAAACTGAAAATTAATCATGAAATATACAGACATACAAAAAAAATCGTTACTATACATAACCCTAAATAACTCCATTCAATTATTCATACACCAAAACTCGATTCAATAACTCAAACGCATCAAGATTTGATAAAATGTGAATGAAATGGATGAATGATCTCACCTGTTGTTTGATATCTGATGATTATAAGACTGGATGGTAGATGATTCAATCAGAGAAGAAGTATTTCATCACAACACTTTGAAATCGACAAAAAGAGTTATATCAAAAACCCATAACATTTTTATAGTATATTAAAACACAAATTCACCTAAATTCTACCAAACCCTTGAACACCCACCTAACAAAACACAAATCAAGACTGGCGATCGTAAATTAGGGTTAAGTTATAGTGAAGTACTGGATTGCTTAGGACGGCTGGTGTATAGGATGGTTCAGCCATTGGATATTCCAGCAGCCGACGAGATGAACGGCGATTCCATGGGCGATTTTGAATTTGAGAGAGAGAGAAAGTGAGTTTTAGAGAGAGAGAGAGAGTTGAGAGTTGAATTGCTCAGAGAAATTAAAAACAACTTTTTATACGTAGGTTTAAATTTTGAATCTGGAGCCAAGATTTTGAATTTTGAATACGGGCAGAGGTTTTGATGGCAGATGTTTGAATTGTGGATGAACATCAGTGCTTTAAATTATGAATGGGGGCAGAGGTTTGCCCATTTGTATGTGTGCAGACCTTTGAAAAGGTGAATGTGGGCCACCTTTGAATTTTAAAATCTTTTAATATTAGGCTTTATGATGTAATAATGACATAAGAAAAGCCTTGTTTGACAGGCTCTCCAGCTGACACATCAGTTTTTCTTATGTCACTCAGATTTCTCCTTTTATAGAAAGTATAGATTATGTGAATGCCGCATATCGTTAATATAAAGTAGTCATGCAAAAACGACTTTATCATCACATAATACTAGTTCCTATTGGTATTTATTTAATTGGACCATAAAAGAAGTGTGATTGATGTGTATTTGAAGCGAATTTTGTTTTGTTAGTTTTCCTCATAAAATCTTTCTATACTAATAAACAAAAATCCTTTTGGACACGTGTCATTCTCTGGTAATTTCTCACCCTTATTTTTTATTTATCACTTTTATTAAATAATAATAATAATAATAATAATAATAATAATAATAATAATATTAATAATAATAAACATCAATTTAACTAAATCTATTTATCTCTTTTGTTTTCATAATCTGAAATTGATTTCTTTTTTAACTCTAAAGTTTCGATCTTTGGCAATTTAAGTCTTAAGTTTCAATCTTTGGTATTTTAACCCCTTTGATTAATTTAATTTTTTACTTTTAATTTAAAAGTTTTCATCTTTTGCAATTTAACCCCTTTAATTTTTTTTTTACTTTCAACCCAAAACTTTTCATCTTTTACAATTTAATCTCAACACTTTTTTTACTTTCAATTTTAGTCTCTTATATACCTTTCATCTTTCATAAGTTCTTCGTTTAACGTGTCGTTCTAAATTTCCGAGTTAACACGCCGCAACGTGCATGTGGGGTTCAACGTTTTTTCATCTATTTTTTTCCTGTTTGACATGTCCGTTACATCGCATCTATTTTTCCCGGTTTGATAGGTCTGTCGCAAAGTGCGAGTCAGAGATCGACTTAGCTATTTTTTTCTCGATTTTACACACAGGCTCATGGTCATGTGAGAAACATTTGTCTTTCATCTAACATGATATAACTAATGAATCCCCGCCGCATTGCGACGAATGGTAATTCTAGTTTAAAATACAAGAAAAAGAAGATCTTGAAAGTTGAAGACCATTAAATATTAAATATTTAATACAACAATATTTATTAAAAAATATTTAAATGGCATGATATGAACTTATTCCACGCATTTGTGGGGTTCCAAAAAGGCAACCACACGTGATAAAATTAAAAGGTGGTACCTCAAAACTCAATAATATAAATGCATCTTCCCCAATTCACCTCTTCACATCACCTTCGGTTTCCTAATTCAACCATGCTTGAACGCTCTCTCCATTGAAGAATAGTGATCTTTTGGTTTATTTCAACTTAATTACAACATCGGTTATTGAAACCCTAAGGTAAAGTTAATCTTTTAACATATCAGACCATGTATATGCGTCATCTAGCATATGCGTTATCCTAATGCGCACCTACTCTAAAAGCCACCAATTTAATTGTGACACCTCATCTCTTTTTCCTTTATAGGAAAGTAAAATTTTAAGATCTCCTTTTAAAAATGATTCCTAACCCATATAAAGCAGAAACGAAAAAAATACATAAGCTATTCAACATTTGGTAGATTATTTTTTAACGAAAAATTTGGATCAATGACGAACAACTAGAGTATCATCGTGCCACCAGTGAAACGACTTAATTATATCCATCTGCACTAGGCAATAATGCATATACACAAATTCAGGAGAAAACCCAATAAATCCGGGAAAACCCCCTTTGTAGGAATCGAACCCAGAACCTAATGGTCCCTAAGGGTATGTTTGGCAAAAGTAGCTGGTGGCTGGTGGCTGGAAGCTGTGAGCTGTAGTTTTTTAGATATATTAAGGTGTTTGGCAGAGTAGCTGGAGCTTTTAATAAAATGTATAAAATGACCAAAATGAACATAACTAAAAAAACATAACTAAAAAGTTCATTGTCTTTAGAGGTTAAAATAGTCATTTTTTCCCTAAAAGCTTGTAGCTTCTTCTAAACGGTACTAGTAGGAGCGTTCAACCAAAAGTTTCAAGTTCCTAACCTAAAAGTTTCAAGCTTCTTTAACCAAACAGGGCTTTTTATTGAGTATGAGCCTTTTCTTAAAAGATTAAAACTACAAGCTCCTAAAAGCTCCATGCCAAAACATACCCTAAGTCTTATCTTACCTCTAAAATACCACTAGGCTATAATGTCCATAGCATTTGTTAAATCATTTTGTCTTTAAAATTTTTACGAGCTATATAATATTCAAATTAAAGGTTCTTACTTAGAAGAATTTAAAGAGAAGGTGAGTAAAATATTTTATAATGAATATCTAACTGCCATATTTTTGTCACCACTAAATGGGCATGTAGTGGGATGGTTACATATCAAAATGGATAAAGAGTTAAACCATGGTTACATATCAAAATGGATAGAGTTAAACCAGTAAATTTTTTAAATGATTTCGGAGTTTAGAAAATAAGTTTGTCAAAATATAGTTGATAAAAGTTACCAATGATCTCTTGGCCTAGTGGTTAAGTGGGAGGTGGGAAGCTTTGCTTCTCTTGGAGGTCCTGGGTTCAAGTCCAGGCAAGGGGGTTTTATACTAACTTGGTGATACTAACATACTAACTACTAACCCGGTTAGCGATATCCTAACTGTACGCCATTCAAAAAAAGTTAATAAAAGTTATATTAGTTTAAAAAATAATATTTTTTAAATGATTTCAGAGTTTTTTTTAGGGTTTTAATATTCACACACCCCTTCCCTCTATCTCTCTCTATATACATAGACATACATATATATATAGAGAGAGAGAGTGAAAAAAGACGTGAGAATAAGAATTTAAAGGTGTGAGAATAGAATGAGTGTTTTTTATTATTACAAATATACTTTCCATGAATTTCTAGAAGTCTCCTTCTATTAAAACTTAGGGTCTGTTTGGTATGTGGTAATGGAATGGACGGGAGAATGGAATTGACGAGGTAATGGAATGGATGAGGTAATGGAATTGATCATTACCATTCCATGTCTTGTTTGGTTACCATGTGAGAATGGAATGGACCATTACTTTTTGTTGTTTGGTATGCGAGAAAAGAAGAAGGAATAAAATCGGATGGTGGTGGTCAATGATGGGCGGCGATGGTGGGTGGTGATAGGTGGCAGTTGTAGCTGCGACAGTGGTGATGGGTGGAGACGACGACGGGTGGTGACAACGGTGGTGGTGGGTGACGGCGGTGGTCAGAGGTGGCGACAGTGGTGGCAGGTGGTAGCGGTGGTGGCGGTGGGTGGTGGTGGTTAATAGCGATGGCGGAGGTGGGTAGCGACGGCGGCTGTGATCGGAAGTGGCAACGGCAATGGTGGCGGCGATGATCGAAGGTGGGTGGTGGCGGTGATCGGAGGTGGCAACGGCGATGGTGGATGGCGGCAACGGCGGTGGCGGGGATGGAGGTGGGTGGAGACAACGACGGTGGCGGGTGGCGGCGAAGGTGGGTGACGGCGGCGGTTGACAGTGGTGGTGGGTGGTGGCAACGGTAGTAGGTTGTTAATGAAGGATGAAGAGGGCATGGAATGAAAAAAAAAACAGGGGGAGAGAGATGTAATGATTTTGAGGGAATGTAATGCATTTTGGAATGGGCGATTCCATTCCATCGACCAACCAAGCACTCTTTTCTCCATTCCCTCTCAATGGTCCATTCCATTCCGTCTCTCATTCATGCATACCAAACGCTACCTTATTAGTTTCTTTCTTTGACTCATTTACATAATATAAATTTATAACAAGTTAAGGCATTGGGTTGTGTACCTCATGTTTTGGGGGTTTTCAAAATAAAAAAAAAATGGATGTTTCACTTTAAACCCAAAACTACTTGATTTTGTAGTTTTAACCCAAAAGTTTTTAGTTTTTCCAATTTCACCTCACAACCTTTTTACTTTACACTTTGATCCCTTATGTTTTTCATATTTTGCAAAAATTTTCGTTTTACGTTTAGATCTAAATTTTGCGACTTAACACGGCACAATGTGTGTGTGTGTGGTTCAACGATTTTACGTTTTGTTATACGCTTCATTCTAAATTTTGCGAGTTAACATGAGCCAACGTACGTGTGTGGTTTAGTGTGTTACGTTGTCTATTTTTTTCCCGTTTAGTAAGTTCGTCACAACGCGTGAGTCCTAAATCGAGTTAGTTATTATTTTCTATGTTTTATATGTCGGTCTAATTTTTTCACGTTAAGACGCCGCAACTTCAGTGTTGGTGGTCGTTGGCTATAGTGTGACATTGGTACTATTTGTCACGGTTTTACGCCCCCGCCGCAATACGGGGAACTTAATACGATAGGTTATTTATATGGATACAAGTCATGTAACGTAGTAATTATGATACCACTAATTGTATTGAGTTTATTTGGTGAATTACTTATTTTTATAAGATAGTAATACAGACTTAACCGACAAAAACATCTTTAACACATTGTAAATGTGAAACTGATCAACAGCATGTCAATTTCGTTGGCCGCGGCGCAACGCGCGCGGGCCAATTTTCTAGTTAGAATTAATTTTTAACATGTTATTGAATTTATAAGTAAACAAGTTTTACCTCATCCGGTCATTTTCCTTGCATAAAAGGTTCAGATAAATATTTCATTCATAGTTGAAAAAAAAACCTATGGTTCACTTATGTGGAGAGTTGTATGGAGTGTATGTTTGCCTGACCACAAGTTATATTAGATAATGAGGTTTCTGTAAACGGTCATGCCTAACGGCCCACTCGTTTTTTGAATGTGACGTGACACACACACTAGAGACCTCACACGAACAAGGTTATGCAATCTCTCAAAATTTTCTCTCTGCTCTCTTACTTATTTTTCCGGTAAAGTTCATATACTTATTCTCACGTCGGACGGTGGTCACATGAAACTGGTTAGATCTATTCAACAAGAACTCAAAGATTTAATCGGCCAGAGTTAGGTGATTGCTTCTTCATTAAACAAACATTTCATGGTTGTAGAGTTTGAGGTTCAACAAAGTAGTGTGAACCATGATATTAGTTTGCTATAGAACCTTGAACCATATGGCTCATTATAAGGACTTTGATAAGGCTTAACCGAGCATTTTAATATTAGTGGTCACAAAGAGACAAGGATCATGGCATCCACACTTCTTGTGTGTGGATTCTGACACACATGCACAAGGAATAATTTCAATGGTATGAAAACAAAAAATGTACATCTACCGTGTATGTGTCACACATTTTAAATATTAATTAATAATAATATACACCTGATTATTTATTGTTTCATACATTTTCAAATTTAGGTAAAGTTATATTTATTCGTGTTCAATTGATTATGTTAAACCGATCTAACAGACTAACACAAACATTAAAAAAATCTCATTTGTGATCATTTATTAAGCCAAACCAATTATTTTTACATGTAAAAGCAATAAGTGAATATGTTTATGTGATTGCTGTAATTTCTATTTAATTTGTTTTCGTATTTAACATCACTCATCTCTCTATCCTTTTCATACCACATGGCCTTATATTGGTTGCTTTAGGATCCGAATCCAACCGGATCTTGATGATATCTGAATTACTCTTAGTTCGGTTGCTATTAGATCCAGAAATCACGCATTCTGAATCCTGCAAGTTAGGGAAGCTACAGGATCCGAATTCAACCAAGTCTGGATGATTCTGGATTCGGATACCACCCTTTCTGAATCGTTTTAGTTAGAGATGCTATAGGATCGAAATCCAACTCAGTCTGGATGATATACGAATCACTTTTAGTTCGATTGCTATTCGATCCGGAAAAAAACCTGTTGGAAGTTTAGTATGAATGAAAGTCTCAAGTTGGTAATTCACCTCGTCCCACATCGGTGTGGGAGTGAAAAGAAAGGCCATTTATAAGGAGAAACCTTAATGAAGCCTTTGAAGTCTTATGACATGTTTTACCACAAGTCCTACCCACGCGCACGCAGGGGGGGGTGCAAAAAATGGAACCGGATTTAGTTGAACTCGTGTACGCCCGCACGTCCTGCGGACACGAATGCAGTTCCGAAAACCCGGGTCCGCGTGGAGCAGTTTCGTAACTGATACTCTAATGACCATTATTTGGTCTTTAATTTGCTGATTTCGGTTATGGTTCTAGCACTATAAATCGAAGGCAAAGCTGATCAGTTGAGACACACAGAAAACAACTTCTCTTCTCTCTATCTCAGTTCTCTGCAACACAGATTCTTGTTCTTTTCAGGCAAGTGCGCGGTGCTGCTTCGAACCGGCGTACCCTGGGAACAGACGACGAATCTGTTTAAGGGAATTGTGTTAAACACAAGCCCGGTTCAAACGTTTACTGTTTCTTTTCTTCATCTTATTGCAGTTTTCTAACCACTGTTCTGATCAGTGGGTTCTGTTCAAACGTGCCACTGTTTGAACAGACTTAAACTGATCAGTGGTTTTCCAGATCAGTAGTTAAGTTCATCAGTGGTTAGACTGATCAGTAGTTAAGCTCATCAGTGCTTAAACTGATCAGTAGTTTAACAAACTGATCAGTGCTTAAACTGATCAGTAGTTTAACAAAGTGATCAGTGGATTTCAAACAGTGGTTATTTTCTAACAAAACCCACCCATTCTGAATCCTTCTTACTAAAGAAGCTACAGGATCCAAATTCAACGAGTCTGGAGGATTCAGGATCCAGATACCACCCCTTCTGAATCCTTCTGGTTAGGGATGTTATCGGAACCGAATCCAACCGAGTCTTGATGATATTCAAATCACTCTTAGTTCGGTTGCTACTAGATCCATAAACCACCCATTCTGAATCCTTCTGGTTAGGGATGCTACAGGATCCGAATTCACCCGAGTTTGGATGATTCAGGATCCGGAAACCACCCCTTCTGAATCCTTCAAGTTAGGGTTGCTATAGGATCCGAATCCAACCAGGTCTTGATGATAACCGAATTACTCTTAGTTCGGTTGCTATTAAATCTATAAACCACCCATTCTGAATCCTGCAAGCTAGGGAAGTTAAATGATGAATTAAACCAAGTCTGGATGATTTTAGATCAGGATATTAACCTTTCTGAGTCCTTTTAGTTATGGATGCTATAGGATCCGAATCCAACTGATTTTGGATGATATCCGAATTACTTTTAGTTCTGATACAATTCGATCTGGAAAAAGCCACTCATTCTGAATCCTTCTTGCTAGGGAAGCTACAGGATCCGAACTCAACGAGTCTGCATGATTCAGGATCCAGATACCACCCGTTTTGATTATTGTATTGGTCGTTACAATAATCATATAATCTTTTTTACACTAATCATTATTATCCGAAATAACAAATAATAAAGTATGGGTGAATAGCACACCAATTAATCAAACCATAACTAAAACTCAAGTAATGAAGAAACATTTAACATATTAACTAGTTACTAGATATAAATATTGAATTGAAATTAAACAACATTGTTGACACGTTTTAAGGATACTGTGTTCACAAATATACATGTTTCATGCGAATTCATCATGGATTTTTTTTTCTTTTAATATTTGTAGCTTTAGACTCTAAATAACTCTGGACTAATAGGGGAAAGTTCAAAAATTTAGTATGAGAAGATTAGTGTAAATTTGAATTCCCTGATCAACGTTTCTCTATCTATCTCTCTCTTGTTTCTCTCTCTTAATATTATTGGAAGGGGAAGAATGGGGACACCATACCCCTTGACGGGGGAAGGGGGAGGAGAAGGAGACGATGTGAAGGTGATGTGAAGTTGGGGGAAAGGGATCCACACCCGATGGCCTAAGTAGATTGTCATACAATAAAAACTAATACATAATTCAGACATGTAAAGCTACCCCGCTCGCTTTTTATTTCTTGTAATTTCTATCAAGCACCATGTCTAATTGCATTACACATTTTTTCCTCTCCTTAAAATTGATTTTATAAGAATTTAACAAACATTTCACGTGTATATATTATTTCAACTAAAGTAGTTACCCATAAATGAATTATAGATTTAAATACTAATACTAGATGAATCACCAAGCCCCTAGATTTTTTTTAATCAGTTTGACAGTGCCAAAATACTTTGATTTCTCTTTGTAATAACTTGATCATATCTTAACATGCTAATTTGAACTAGTTTATGATTTTAATTTACATGATAACATTTACTTATTCAAGTTTATACAATTTAATATTCTAGTTATGATAAATTGATGAAACAATAGCGAGTCCAATGACATCTTCAATAGCTATAACAAAAATAGAAAAATGGCCCCTTTAATTAAAAACTATAAAAAAATCAGAAAATTTTACAAATGTTTTATGTGTAAAACTGAGAAAAATAAAGCATCTGATTCTTTAAAGATATATAAATTTAAAAAAAAAATAAACTAGCTAACTATATGTAACATTCTACCATACCAAACATCATAAAATTTTTAACTTTTGATCTATTACCAAATTCTAGACCTTAAATACCATTTAAAAGACTATGAACTGCATCAGAAATAAGTGAGGCTAAATTCTCATCTCCAGTACTAATAACAGTACTTGTTTCTTTCACTTGTATCAAACCCTTGTTAGGCTCAAATACATGCAACACATTTGATCCAAATTCATCTTCATCTTTGACTTTTTCCATTGACCCTTTGACCCCAATCTTCTCCAATGCCAAAACTAGACTTTCCAAATCAACCGTACCCCAATGCACCAACGGCATCATCTTTGAAGACATTGTCGGTTTTTCGGCAACTATGTAGTGTTTCGCTTGATCCACAAAGAGCTTGCCTTTTAATCTTGCAATGGTCAACTCTTCGGACTTTAACTTTGATAAAGTCAATTGTGAGGCTAGGTCTGTTGCGATATTCACCTCTAGATGTTTATTTGGGTTTGGCACACTAAGCGTTTCGTTTTCATTGAAAAATAGACAGGATAATGATTCGTTTAAAGGATTGAAGTACGGTTTTGTGTAATCTGGAAGCTGTTAAGAAAGCAAGTGTTAGGAAGTTTGCAAATGACGATGAGAACTAATCAATATTTAGTAAATATTTTTAAAAAATGGTCAGGGCAAATGACGATGAGAATTAATCAATATTTATGTGGTTGGCGAAAAAAATTAGATGTTGCAAATAAACAATTTACCAAGATGAGTTTTGGCTGAAGCATTTTAAGCAATTGTGGAACTTTCTCCGACCTACAAGGCAAAAGGTAGTAAGCTATAACAATAAATTCTACAAAACAAAAAATGTTATTTGTTTCTTTGGGTCTCAACTCTCAAGTGTGTACATATAATGTGAGTTGGCTGTTTTATTATTATTATAACTAGCAACTAGACCTGTACATTGCAAAAATCGAATGGATTAGTCCAAGCGTTATGCGATGCATTAACCATATGAAATTTTCAAAGTTGAGGAGGTGTAAATTGGAGTAACAGTGCAAGGAGTAAAAATGTAAAGTTTAAAACTTAACAGGGTGGTGGCGGTAAAAATGGAGTAATAGTGCAAGGAGTAAAAACGCAAAGGTTAAAACTTGAGGGGGTAATAGTGCAAGGAGTAAAAACGCAAAGTTTAAAACTTGAGGGGGTGGTGGCGTTAAAAAAAGAGTAATAGTGCAAGGGGTAGAAACGCAAAGTTTAAAACTTGAGGGGGTGCAAGGAGTAGAAACGCAAAGTTTAAAACTTGAGGGGGTGGTGACGCCATTCAAACTTGAGGGTTGAAAAGGTAAACTTCAAAAGTTGAGGGGGGTGTAAAATGAAGTAATAGTGCAAGGGTTAAAAATGCAAAATTTCAAACTTGTTATAAAATTGTAAAATGGAGTGGTAGTCTAAGGTTAAAATTGTAATTTTCAAAAGTTGAAGTGTGCAAATACAAAGTAATATTACAGGGGTTAAAGATGAAAGTTTTTAAAATGGAGGGTGTTGGTGGTAAATAGCACCGACATTGTGTTTTATGATACTAAGAATATGTTTTAAAAGTGCAAAAAAAATCAAGGAAACTTGGCATTACTTACTTTATACCAGAAACAAAAGAGCACTGCAAAACCTTCATTGCTATAGGCTTAAAAGGCGAGAGTGCGAGATCAGTGTCAACTCCTTCCTGAACGTAGTTGATTAATCATATTATCCACCCACACAAGTAGTATATAATATATATATGTAAATATTCAAAAGTATAGAAAACTAGAAGTTAAGAGATAAATACCTCGAGAACTAAAAGTGCATTTGGATCCGTATGCCAGCGTTGAAGTAAATGCACAACAGGTCCAAGCCGCAAGCTCCAATGAGGACAAACAACTATGCATGGCTCTTGCCACAACATCCTGTGTGCATAAAGTGAAACTAGAAATTAAAAAAAAAAAACCTTAAAAATGCTAAATAGTAAAAACTCTCCAAGTTGGTATGAGCGGGCTAGATAACGGGTCAAAACAAGTTCGGGTTTGAACGAATTAGATAAAACCACATCTTACAATAATTCGTGTGAGTGAAGTGATGGAAATACGTGGATCTTCTTCTCTTTTATGAGTTCTTCATGAGCAAAAACAGGGTTGCCAGAGTAAAGCTGTGGGATCGAGATAAAACGATTATAAAGACGGATGCACGAAAAATGATACTAATAATCGTGTTACTTTTTTGAAGTTTGAACATATGATATTATGAGTATTACCTTCTCTTGCCGATCTTTGCATAACCATTCTGGTAAAATAGTAGTGTATGCCAGCAGTTCCTCTGCCACACTAGAGACGATAAATATCGGAATCTATAAAAAGCAAATATCTAAGTACCAATAATTTATGTTCTTTAAAAGATATGATCTTTAGAGAGCAATAATTAATATGAACTAGTATTTTGACCCGTCGCGCGTTGCCATGATGTTGAAACTTAAAGTAACCCGGATTTATACAGTCAAATATTTGACCCGGCTCGTTTCCGAACAAAAATTTATGTCAAAACGTAGACCAACTGAAAACGGACATAAAAATAAGCATGAAAAGTCGAAAACGTATAATATTTGACCTGGATCACTATCGAGAAATATTTACGCACAAAACGTACTTTAAAATAAGCACGTAAGAAAATAGTTTTCTTAAGCTAAAAAAATGGTATCGCATGTTGCGACAATGTCAAAACGTAAAGTAACTCGAATTTATACCACCTAGTGAAAACGTATTATTTATGACCCGACTCCTAATTTAAGTTGAGGGGGCTATACATGTCATTACCAAAGTTACTAGGCCGTATGATACATTTGTTTAAGATCATGGGGTGTAAATACAAATTATGTACTAAAAGACCCCCCCCCCCCCCCCCCCCCCCCCCCCCCCAAAAAAAAAAAAAAAAAAAAATGATGCACTTAATGGCAAGAAAAATAATGAAAAAAATAGGGGTTGTGTCTTAGCAACTATTGCTAAGACATCCACTTTTATTATATATAATAATTACTAAGAAACGGAATAAAACACCTTGATGTCGGATGATTCAATGTGCAAAGCAAGCAACTCCAGAAGCTGCAAAATGATGCCGAGCCTGCCTATGGGAATGAGAACCGAGCCACCCGCTTTAACGGCGTTCATTGAACATGAGCATATGAAGTTCAATTTCTCCATTTCTTCTGAACTCTCATCGAAATCCTGCAATTCCCAGGCGTGTGCATTGTCACTGCAAGAAGTTTATTCCAAAATTAAGATTAAATTTCCGCAGTTCAAAACCTTAAACAGTTCAAGCAATCAATTAGAACAGACTGATACAAAATCAGTAGCATCGTCAGTAGAGCTGCAAAAATGTGAAATGAAAACAAGTATTATTGGTACAATCGGGTTGGTGAGACTCGAAACCCTTGTTGGACATAGCTTTTAGAATATTTTAAAAATAATTAGTATGGCCATATAATATTAGGGGTGCAAACGAGCCAAGCGGCTTGCAAGCTGCTCGAGATCGGCTCGAGAAAAAGCTCGAAACGAGCCGAGGCTTATCGAGCCCGAGCCGAGCTTGAGCCTAAAATAAAGCTCGTTTATTTATCGAGCCCGAGCTCGAGCCTGACATCTGACGTTCGCCAGGCTCGTTGAGCCTTATAGTAATATTAGTTTTTATTAATATTTAATATCATTTACCCCATATTTAAAGTTGTCTAGTAAACGAGCCGAGCCGAGCTTATTTAAACTTGTTTACGAGCCGAGCCCGAACCTAAAAATAAGCTTGTTTATTAAACGAGACGAGCTTCACTTATCGAGCTCGCGAGCCTAAACGAATCTATTATTTATATTATTATTATAATATATTAATTATCAGATAATAAACGAGCTGAGCTCGAGCTTGAGAAACTACCAACGAGCCAAGCTCGAGCTCTCATAAGTTAATCGAGCTCGAGCCTAGTTGAGCTCAGGCTCGGCTCGTTTGCACCCTTGCCAAATACGATTACAAAATTATATTGTTTCAATGATGATCTTATTTTTAGACAAAATGATATAGAAGGTTGTAAGCTTAAAAATACTTTTTGTGTGACTTTTGACTTGTTAATATGAAAACAAAAATGAAATGATCCATCTACAAATAAATGGGACAAAACTGTCACCTCTACTATTTACGAAGGATCTTACAATTGATATTAATAACATATTAATTCAAATAAGAAAAAAACGTTACCTCTTAGTTGAGCAATCAACGGGAACACTAGAGGACGAATTATTCTCACTCTCGACACAAGTATCTCCATTCCATGAAGCGAAATCAGAATATATAAGTACATCACTTCCTAATAGAGCATGGAAATCAAAATCCATCGCGGTTCCAGATGAAAATACAGAGCTTGAAATATAGAAAAGGTCCCTTTTTGGACTTTTAAGACTCCAATTACATGAACCTATTTCTAAACCAGAGCTCAAAGCCTTTATGATTAACGTGCCATTATAGCAAGCTTCTTCTGCATATCTAAGAGACTGGACTTTCCGTAAACATTCTTTCACATCAGTTGCGCTGAGAAGAATCTTATATTATTTCTTTGTACATAAATACATATAACTTATAAAACAATACAAATTTATTAAAAAAAAAGAGATTACATCTCGGTAGGCCTCTAAACAAACAAACATTCATGAGCTGGTCGTAAACTTGCCGGTGGGAAGTTCGTCTATATTCGTTTATTTAATAAACGAACAGACATGAACAAATTTTTTTGTTCATTTAATTAAATGAACGAACATGAACACATGTTTTGTTAGTTCATTTATGTTCGTTTATTTACGTTCGTATAAATTTTAATATATACATAAGTAGTTATATTTATATAAAGAAGTGGCTTTATAACTACTTACATAAATATAAATAATTAGTAATTAAAATAAGCTTCAGAATGGAACTTATCGTAATTAATCACTAATTTACTTATAAAAAACTAGTTTTGGTTCGTTTGTCTTCGTATATTGGTAAATTATGTTATTTCAATCATGTTCATTTATGTTCGTTTAAGTTTGTTTGTTTATGTCCGTTTACATTCATGAATTGTTCGTTTAGTTTTAAACGAACGAACATAATCGAACACGAACATACCCATTAACTTAAAGAACGAACATGGAACATGAACAAAAAAAGTTGTTTGATTATATGTTCGTGTTCGGTTAAAGTTAAATAAACGAACACGAACACGCCTTGTTCGTGTTCGTTCGGTTCGTTTACAGGCCTACATCTCGGAAAGGATGCAGCAATTTTTTTTAAACTAGAGTGAGTACACATAACATAGTCAAGTCAGTTTTTACTTTCATGCAGTTTACGCCAAGTTACGACGGCATTTTTAAGCCATTTTTTATTAAAAAAACGATCCAGAACTTGATCATACAACTGTTACCTGTACAATGACAACCAACTACCAAGCTTGGTTCCATCTTTACCGAGAAGTACCTCTTTCAGTGTCGTTGGAAGTGCTTCAAGCTCGTCCCAATTGAGCGATTGAAGTAAACCAGTCTCCTTCGGTCCATAAAACTGTGTATATTCCGTATGCATTGCAACAAGATCCTCCATCAATAACTGACCAAGCCTTGCAGTCACCTCGGTTGCATACACCTAAGTAAATTTTACAAAAAAAAAAAAATGAATTGATAGTAAACTTTATGGTAAAATGCCATTTTCGTCCCTGAGGTTTGGCCAGTTTTGCGACTTTCATCCAAAGGTTTGTTTTTTCGCATCTGGATCCAAAAGGTTTTAAAGTTTAAACCTTGCCATTTTCATCCGGCTCATTAACTCCATCCAATTTTCGTCGTTAAGTCAGGGGTATTTTCGTCTTTTTTTTTGTTAGCCTAAAGAGCAATTCAGTCTTTTGAATACTTGTACATTATGCTATATGCTTGAACATAAAGTGAAAAAGACTGAATTGCCCTTTAAGTTGACAAAAAAAGATGAAAATACCCCTACTTAACGAAGAAAAATGGATGGAGTTAACAAGCTGGATGAAAATGACAAAATTTCAAACCTTTTGGTTCCAGATGCGAAAAAGCAAACCTTTGGACGAAAGTTGCAAAACCGGCCAAACCTTAGGACGAAAACGCCATTTTACTCAACTTTAATTAGAGATGGCAATTTCCATAAATGAAACCTCCTAAATCATTTTATTCAAGAAAAAAGTGTTCCTAATGGTCAAACTGACCCATATCTAAAACACCCGTAACTGACTCGTTACCTAAACCCCCCCCCCCCCACTTTCGGCACCTCTAATTAAAACTTTCAATTCCCATATTCTCGACCATGAAATTGTTTTTAGGTACCTTGGCCGAAAAACCTTTAGCGCGAGTAAGAAACGGCAAACCCAACATCCCCATCGGACTAGATATCAGTACAACGTCAATCAGAGAAACATCCCATAGGTGCAATCGTTCAACAGTTTTATAGTACGGTTCTGCAGGTATTAAATTATTCTTGTCAAGCAGCTTCTTGGTTTTTGGGTGCGAAGAGGAAGATGAACAAGAAAACGTCTGTTCGTTAAGGTTTTCATATAAAGCCGAGGACATTGGGGAAAAGATTGTTAGGGCAGATAGATCGAGAGGGCAATCAAATAATATGTGGAAACCGCAAAAGTTGACGATGTTGCATGGTGGAAGATTGTAACCCCCGGTTTCACTTAAACTCGTCTGCACATAATTCAAACAGAAGACATGTAAATACATTTATGTATGAACATATGTGCACACACAAAAAATTTAAGGAGTCGAGAGAAATGGAACGTACGAACTTCATAGGATATGTATGGATCAACTGGGATAGTGCTACAAGTTGTTGCTGGTCAAAGGTTTATCAAAACAACCGATTAGCATACTCTTTCTACCAAAATAGAATTGGTTAGTCGCACACTGCAAACACAAGCAACCAAAAAAATATTTAAAGATTTTGAGAAATCTGGTCCGAGTCCTTCACATTGTGTTCAAAATATTGTTCCCCGCCTTGGAATCGGAATAAATGGCACCGTATGAGAGTCGTCTAACATTCAACGTAATATTATAATGTGTGCATAAAATAGAACAAGTTTCATTCCACTACTTAGAGAAACATACATAATTAAATATTATCACATACTTTGTGTCTATTATTCCTTTACAAGACTGTCAGGAATTTGTGTTGGAAAATCAGGCCCTTGATCAAGCACACAAACATGATTTGAACAACTTGTTCGACTCTTTTTATTACTATTCAAATCATAGAAATTACAATGACCCTAACCATCAGTTTATACTAAACTCGTTCTAATCCTAACTCAACTCAAGCGCTATTCTAACAATAAGATAAACCAACTATATAAACATATCTAATAAACAGATAATTCAAATTATATAAATAAACTAACCAAACTATATTTATCTCGAATCCACTTAAATTATCTTTAACCCATTTGAACTTTTATAGATAATCCACCAATTAAAAATTATCTATTCAGTTTTGCATATCAATGGCGGACAGTACACAGCAGTGACGCAGTGGTAGTGTTTGGTTTCGGCCTATCGGGTCCAAACGAATTGACAGGAAGCTACCAATTAATCTAATCGATCTAGGTGAATTCTATATGCCTTAATTTTACTGTTTTGATGGGTTTTGAGCTAATACACGTAAGAGTAGTAAGACTGTTTTCAAACGGGCGACGATTGTTTAACACGTGCTGAACAGGTTGAACCCTAAAGTTGATTTTTGAGCCTTCAGGGGTGTTTTAAACGAGTTAACTGAAAAAGGAGTTTTTTTGGTATAATTAACCATGTTATGGGGTAACAGTTTGGGTTAACTATGTGTGTTTACTGTTTAATAGTGGTTTGTATAGCAGAGGTCTTGACTGAATTACCAAAGACAGAAGATGGATTGAAACCAGATAACATTAATTACGGTCCATAAAACTCAATACTAGAATCCAGCAACCACCGGTCATGTTTCTATTAATAATTGTCAGCTGCAGTATTAATATGCATGTGAGTTTGGGTAAGTGTATTTGCAACATTATAGTTTTGTGATATATAGTAAACCAATATAGAGTTGAATTTGATAGAAGTCAACTGTTGACAACAAGCTGGTAAAGTGCAAGTCGACATCATGTGTAACATGTTGTCTGGCTCAGAAACAAAGTTGCTCTTAAAATCAAGACTAAAGACAGTGGGCTAAAATGTACTTCGGGTCGTCTAAGTACAACAATGGGAATATTAAGATAATGAAATTAAAGGGTAACATAGCTAATAGATACATGGGTCAAAAAGAAAGTCAATGGCTTGATCAGAAGACTAAGCGGTTGCTTGGTGATATGTGGAATTGTGGACCATGTGGTAGTCTCTTCACAGTTTTTTTTTTATATTTATTTTGTTCATTGTCTATCAAAGCGTATTTTTGATTATTGTTTAATACCATTAGATTAACTACGGAAAAAAAACCATCTAATACATCAAAATAGAACGCAAACGGGCAATGAGTTGCACCGCAAGCCCCTTTTGTATAGCAAAAGTCTTCTAAAAATACATACATGATTATTTTGTATGTTCAAGTACTAAAAGAATCAAAAGTAAAAGGCTAAAAGATAAAACACACACCTCAATATAGTTGCTGAATGGGCTTGTGCTTGCTTGAGATTTCTCAAATGGTATGCCTCGAGCAGGTAGGAATAGGCTGCGTGTTAAGAATAGTGTTCAGTAAAATCGGAATCAACAATCAAGAGATGATACTTGATACATAAAAAAGTTATCGAAATAACAATAAAACATCAAAGAACGGAACAATTAAGCAAGAATCAAGAGATGATACTCGAGCAAGTTATTTCAAGATTTGATTCAATTATTATACACACTACTGGAAACATATAACATATAAAAGTCGAGCAAGTATTCTGCACCAAACACAAAATTTCAAATCTTTCTCAAAGCAACTAATAGAAGATTGACATTCATTATTTATAAACAAGTTTTATTATTCAAATTCAATATTTAAGCCAAGAATCCATCAAATTAACAGGGAACTATATAAACTAAGGCCCACATAGAACCAAACCATCTTCTCGTTCTGATAGACAAATAGTATCATCAAAATCTGACATTTCTTTCTGTTCAATTTAAATTCGGTTATTCAAATTGGCAAAAACAATTCAGAACCAGCGTCTGCTTAGTCGATTAAATAACAATATTTTACCTGGCGATTGAACCACAGACGATGACCGGAAATTAGGGCGGATTTTATCTTAGCTCAATCGTGTAAAATGACTAAAAAGGACATTCTTTTATAAGTCATACCCAGTACTTCTGCAACAAGGAGCAGGGGAGAAAAGAAACAGCAGCATTATCGCACTCACACACAATATATATGAATCTAATTCCATTAATAATTGCACACAAAACCTTCATTTCCTCCCTCTCTCAATCTTTCTTTCTTACACACAAATACACATACTTAGTGTGTACATACATACATGCATATTGCAGAAAAGGGTAGAAATTGAATTAAAAATGAATTATACCCTCTTTCTAGTTCATATTTTGGGTCTGTTTGCGGTTGTTTACGGTGATGGAGGGCTTGTAAGTCCATCTAAGTTGGAAATGTTTGTGGATGAAATTCCAGATGTGCCCCGGATCAAAGGCTATGATGTTGTTCATGGGGTTCCTGTTTCCAAGAGACTCAAAATCTTCATGTTTCAGAAGTACTGGGTATGTCTTTCTTTTAGAATATTCTTATTATTATCATTGTTACAATCAACTGACCTTAGCGGAACAAGGAGTAGGGGAGAAAAGAAACAGCAGCAGCTGGAACTGGAGTCGCCGGAAGAGAACTTGCTGTGTGTGGATTGATGTTGGCGGCTGTGGAGAAAAGAAACAGCAGATATGTGTAGGGCATTATATATGGGGTAATTTGGTAATTTTGCTTTTGAAAAGATTTAAGCAGCTCAAAAAGTCACAATACCTGACTTCTTAAAACTGGTTTTTTCTTCCTATACGAAAAGTAGGACTGAGCAGTATACGGTTCAGAACTGTCAGAACCGGGGAACCGAACCAAAACCGCTAGACCCGAACCGTATTTATGTATATAGGGCCCGGTTCCGGTTCTTAAATTTGGGTAAAAACGGTTCCGGTTTGGTTCCGGTTAAAGAACTGCTAGAACCAGTTTGGATTATAAATATTTAAATCCCTATTTTATTAATGGGTTTTTCAACATCATACGACCATCTTAATTCTTATTCTCTCATCTTATATTCATTCCTCGTATTCAAGTAGATATCCAACCCTAGCACGTATGACGAAAGGTAATAGTTGTTATTTCAAAAGTTATTATATTTTAAAATATAGAGTGAATTTCAAGGATTGTCCTTTATCTTTATACCTATTTTCAGCGTTGTCCTTTATGTTCAAAATTAACGAGTTTCGTCCTTTATGTTTTCATATCATACACGTTTTCTCCTTTAGGCCTAACCCAGTTAGTTTTTTCAGTTAAATTTGGTCATGTGCGGAGGGCATTTTTGTCAATTCAAAGGTAAGTTCAATGACAGATTTACAGCTCAAAGCTTCTGCAACCTTTGAATTGACAAAAATGCCCTCATGTGCAAAGCACATGACCAAATTTAACTGAAAAAACTAACTGGATTATGCCTAAAATGACAAAATGTGTATGATATGAAAACATAAAGGACAAAACTCGTCAGTTTTGAACATAAAGGACAGCGCCTGAAAATGGGTATAAAGATAAAGGACAATCCTTGAAATTCACTCTAAAATATATAAATTTAACTTATTACTTTTTTCAGATATCTTGGCTATTCCAGTTTCAACTGTAGCTTCCGAGTCTGCTTTCAGTAGGGGGGACGGATAGTGGAGTCATATAGAAGTTCATTATCCCCCATCATTGTTGAGGCGTTAATTTGCACGCAAGATTGGATTCGAACCGGGAGAAAACATATATACGAAGAGAAGGAGGAATGTGAAAAATTCGACGAGTTCACAAAGGGTAAATATTATTTTTTCGTTTATTTTTTTAATTGCTAATACTTGGTTTCATTTAGATGTTTATGAGAAGATCGAGAGGATGAAGATTGAATGAAGTTTGAAGATGTTTGTTTTAATTGTTAACACGATGGTTGTAATAGTTTTATTTAGAGTTTGTTTTATGGCTTGAAAATTTTTATTGTTGCTTTGCTACTTCTATTTTGGTTGGTTTGAACTTTGAATGTTGCAACTCTTAGTTAATGTTTTAAATGGTTTGATTCGTTTTTATTGAATTGTTAATGTTAATTTTAGGATTCAATTGTCAACCGGTTCCGCGAGAACCGTTTACACAAGAACCGTTTAAGCGGTTCGGAACCGAACCGGAACCGTTATAATACGGTTCGGTTCCGGTTCTTAAATTTAGCAATTAACGGTTCCGGTTCGGTTTGGTCCGGTTCTAAACCGTTGCACAGCCCTAACGAAAAGTCATTTTGGGTTTGCCAAACACTTTTTCTCCTTATTAGCTTTTTGTAAAAGTTAATAAGTTATAAGGAGGTGTGGAAAAGCTTAGCCAAACATCCCCTAAGTGCGAAGTTCAAAACTTTGAAGGTCTGATTGCCGCTAAACCTTAGGGGTAGATAGGTTACCCACACCGAAGATCGTCAAAATTATGTAAAATTAGGTATCGGTACCGAAAATGTTTGATTGATAATGTATCGGTATTTAAAGATAAAAATGGTAGCCGAAAGTATTGTACTGAAAACACCAAAAACTATCGGTACCGAAAAAAAAAATATGGTAAGGGAAATTTTGTACCGATAGTCCAGTACTAACTACTAAGTACCATGCTCATCCCTACTTGTTACTACTTAAAATTTAAGTATTATTATTAATTTTATTATCTATTTATGTTATCAGCGTTGTATGTTTCTCTTTAACGTTCGTCATCCTACAAAGTTTCGTAAATCTAAGAAGTGTACAAAGACACAATGAATTAAAAAATATAACACAATGTCTAGCAAAATATAACACAATGCCAAATATATAACACAATGTCAAGGAAAAAAGACACAATGACACAAATATAGAAATAACACAATGTTAAATAAAAAGACACGATGATATAAACAAAAATTCTAAAATCTACAAACTATAAATTCACAAGTGAAAACCAAAAATCCCATATCGTAGAGTTCAATGACACGGTTCCAGTGCCGCTTAAACAAGGTAAATTGGAGTTCGTTTGATAACCTTCTTACGACTTCTTATTTTTCATGAGACTTTGTATTTGATCCTAAACCTAATCATCGAAGTATGTAATCATCTAATAATTGAAGTATGTAATCGAAGAAGAAAACACATGTTCAAAGTTAAGTCTAGCATTAGCCAATACATGAAAATTAGGATTATTAAAATTAAATATATCTAAATTATATAGGATATTATGTATGCTAAAGATTTGTAGCCACGGCTAGTTGACAACTAGTAGTTGTTAGACTGGAAGGTATGGAGGAGGCAAGTCCTCCAAGGATGGGCCGCCACGTCACCGTCACGTAGGAGGGGCTTGAAGGGGATGGACCTAGGGGGGTGGAGGATGGGGCTAAATATATATATATATATGTATGTATAGCTTGGTGTGTGGAGGAGAGGCCCGTCGACTTCGGCTGCTGGGCGACGAAGAAGCCGGAACGGGGCAGGGGGGCGGTGTGGGGGACCGGCGCCGCGCCTCGCCGGGCCTAAGCCGGCCCCCATACCGCTTAGTCTTACAGTTATTTTTGTTGGCGTTGATATTGAGTCTTCTTGAGTATTGCTTGTCTATGTTGTCGGAAGCCTTGAAGTAGAATAGGTATTTGCCTAGTGGTATTGAGGTGTTGATGAAGATTTGTCTTTTCATGTGGTGAGGGTTTAAATATCATTGATGACAAAAATTAGCTGTTAAAAGAATAGGGGTGGGTAAAAATTTACTAGTATTCGGTTTTATGAGTTATAAATATGTGTAACTGAACTAAACCACTCCCTCGATTTCTAAGTGGTAGTTTGGTTCGGAAATAATTTATACAATACCTACACTCTGACTTTCTAATCTTACATTATAGAAAAGAGAATTTGATACTCAAAACCATATTCCGATAGGGGTGTTCATCAGGTTTTTTGTTCAGGTTTCAGGTTTTTCAGGTCGGGTTGTTCGAATTTTTGTCTGGGAAAAATAGACCCGATAACCAACCCATTTAAAGTTTGGGTTATTCGGGTTCGGGTTAGTTTGGGCCGGGTTGTTTGGTTTTCGAATTTAGATGTAAAATGAAAATAAATGTTTTTTTACATAATATTATCAAAACTCATATTAATACTTTGAAAATACCATTATAGTTTAAACATCATTTGAAAATATGATATTATAATGTTCAAAAGTCCCAAAACTTAATGTTCTAAATACTAAAGACTCGAAACCAAAACACATCTATTAAAAAACAATAAATGTTCGGGTTTTTTTCTAGTTTTTTTGGTCAGGTTGTTCGGGTTTTTGGATGGGAAAAAGTGATCAGATAACCGAACCATTTAAAGTTTGGGTTGGCCGGGTTCAGGTTTTTCGAGTCAAGGTGGCTTTGAATTTGGGTTGGGTTTCAGGTTTTGGATAAAAATGAACAACCCTACTAATACCGATATACAGTATAATATTCAGTTTTGTACCGACTTGGGCTGTTCAAATTGCTCGACGCTCGAGACTCGTTCGATGCTCGATCGAAAAATGTTCGGAATTTGCTAGTTCAATTCTGCTTGATTGAAAAATGCGCTCGGTTCGGATCGGTTCGGTTTGAAACGAACCGAGCATGAGCAAAGGCCCGCTCAGTTCAGTTTGGTTCGACTTAATTTTTAATATATATATATATATATATATATATATATATATATATATATATATATATAGGGCCAGGATCATTTCAGAACCATAAATATTTACAGAACTCGCAGAACTTCTAATAAACAATCTTTTTATTTATATATTTTTATGTTTAGGATAATTTTATCATTTATTATGTGTATTTTTACGATTACATACATGTTAAGAATAATTTTATCATTTTTTATATGCAATTTTATAATTACACTAAACTATTTTTTTTTACATATATGTAATTAGTTATGACACATATATATAATTTTGGCAATTAAACATATGTAAATTACTTTTAACATGTATGTAATCAAAGAAATACATATAATAGATGATAAAAAGATTCTAAATACAAAAACTTATATATAAAATGATTGTTTATTAGGAGTTCTGAAAGTTTTGTAGTTATTTAGAGTTCTGAAATTAACTCAACCATATATATATATATATATATATATATAGGGAGGGGCTCATGTGAGAACCACCCTAATTGTGAGAACCGCGAGAACCAATGTGAACACAACCTAAAATAGCTAAAAAAACCTAACCCCCACCCCCCCCCCCCAAAAAAAAAAAACCTAACCCCCCCCCCCCCCCCAAGCTAAATGCTAAAAACTAAAACCCCCAAAAAACCTAACCCCCGCCCCCCCCCCCCCCAAAAAAAAAAAAAAAACCTAAAACCCCCTCCCCCACCCCCCAAAAACCTAAACCCCCCCCCCCCCCCCCCCAAGCTAAAATGCTAAAAACTAAACCCCCAAAAAACCTAAAAAAATCTAATTTTTTTTTTATATTTTTTATGCTCAAATCGCTACTTTTAGTGGCAAAAAAAAAAAAATTTTAATTTTTTTTTTTGCTTCGAAAAGTAGCGATTTTTATATAAAAAATATAAAAAAAAAAATTGTGTGATTTTTAGCTATTTTTAGGCATTTTTGGTTGTGTTCACATTGGTTCTCGCAATAAGAGGTGGTTCTCGCATGATCTTCTCCCTATATATATATATAGTGTGAGGTTCATTGGGGAACACTAAAAAAGTGGGGAACAATGGGGAACCGACTCAAACGAACTCCGATTGGACTCATTCCAGCGGCGTTGGAACAGGCTCGTCGAACCCTAACTAGGATCTCTTAACCCTAAACCCTAAATCATAACCCCTAAACCCTAAATATATTAGGGTTTAGCTTTTAGGGTTTAGCCTTAGGGTTTAGCTTTAGGGTTTACGGTTTAGGGTTTAGCTTTAGGGTTGAGCTTTAGGTTTAGTCTTTAGGGTTTAGCTTTTAGGGTTTATAGTTTAGACTTTAGGGTTTAGCTTAGGTTTTAGCCTTATTTTTTAGCTTTAGGGTTTAGAGTTTAGGAGTTAGGAGTTAGGATTTAGGGTTTAGGGTTAAGAGATCTTAGTTAGGGTTCGACGAGCCGGTTCCAACGCCGCTGAAATGAGTCCAATCGGAGTTCGTTTGAGTCGGTTCCCCGTTGTTCCCCACTTTTTTAGTGTTCCCCAATGAACCTTCCCCTATATATATATATATAGGGTAAGGTTCATGCGAGAACCACCTTTATTGCGAGAACCGCGAGAACCAATGTGAACACAACCTAAAATAGCTAAAAAAACCTAAAAAAAACCTAAAAAAACCTAACCCCCACCCCCCCCCCCCCACCCCCAAAAAAAAAAAAAACCTAACCCCCCCCCCCCCACCCAAGCTAAATGCTAAAAACTAAACCCCCCAAAAAACCTAACCCCCCCCCCCCCCCCCCACACCCCAAAAACCTAAACCCCCCTCCCCCACCCCCCAAAAACCTAAACCCCCCCCCCCCCCAGCTAAAAGGCTAAAAACTAAACCCCCAAAAAACCTAAAAAAATCTAAAAAAAATCTTAAAAAAAATCTAAAATTTTTTTTTGATTTTTTTAATATTTTTTATGTTAAAATCGCTACTTTTAGAAGCCAAAAAAAAAATTTTAATTTTTTTTTTTTTTTTGCTACGAAAAGTAGCGATTTTGTTATAAAAAATATAAAAAAAAAATATTTTTTTGTGTGATTTTTAGCTATTTTTAGGCATTTTTGGTTGCGTTCACATTGGTTCTCGCGGTTCTCGCAATAAGAGGTGGTTCCTAACGGATCTTTGTCCTATATATATATATATATATGCACATATTAATAAAATAACTAGAGGCGTATATTAATGATGTTTGGTTCAAGATCCAACTAGAGCATATTTAATTATAGAATTGATGGCCGATAACAATATATTGTCCAATAATCCAGAGTAATTGAGTCAAAATGTCAAAATACCAAAATGTGAAGCGTCGATGGATACTCAAGTGTCAATCCGCCATTCAATTCAGAAGTACATAATCCTAATTAAAACCCCGCATCAACCATCATTATTCGAATTCCTCGTCACCAAGACGTCAACTCCCTAAGGTTTTGCTTCAATCGGTTCATTCGATTTCAAACTTCTCATTGATCAAAGGCCCGCTTCAATTGATTGATGATTCATCTTTCCGCTCAAATAATCTCAGTAGAAACAGTTGAGTGTTTTTTGTATTCCTTGTTATTTCATAAATTTATACTCGTGTTCTTATTGGACGAAACCTTAGGGACGAAAACTACACTTTACTCTAAAAACTAACAACCCCATCGTCACTTTTCCATTTATTATGAAACGTTCGATACTCGCTCGACATTCGTTCTAAAAATACTCGCATCGAAAGACGCTTGTTCAACTTTGGCTCGGTTGAAAAAACGCTCGGTTCGATTCGGTTTAGTTTGTAAACGAACCAAACACGAACAAATATCCCGATCGGTTCGATGGTTTATCAAAATTTCATATCCGATTTTAGTTTATCAAAATTTCAGTATATGTGGTCCGGCAGTGGTACACCATTTCACGTCATCAACGGTCTTTGGGCAATATACATATCCGGTCTAGGGTAAAGAAAGACGTATCTATGCTTTCCGTTCGTCGTCTTCTTCCTCTCTACGTATGTTATCAATCATCTTCTTTTTCCATCTCTCTCTTTATTCTTAATTAATTTTGACCCATTTCATTAATTTCCTTCAGGCGCCTTTCAAATCATCAAGACACTATTTTTCTGTTAAAAAATCAATGAATAATGGAGGTTTTGGCCCTAGGTTTATATTATTAATCTTTTCTGCAAACTGAATTTTAAGATTGTTGTTTTGTTGCTTATTTGTTTGCATTATTATAATGTTAAATTATGTTTCTGTTGTTGAAGTGGTTTTGTAGCACCAGATGTTTCGTCACATGGATCAACTCTCAGGACATTCTGTACCAGCAAAGGTGTGTGTGTTAATGTTTTATATTATTTATTGCCTATTAGCATAAAAAATAAAAAAAAAACAAAAAAAAAACCAGTTCTTTGTCACAATGAAAAGGGAATGATCCAGACTTGAGAATGTTCATGTAGGAAATAGAGTATGATTGATATGATATGTGATGTGATGTGATGCGATGAGAGTATGGTTGTAAAAATCGCTAGGCGCTAGTCGGGCAGTGGGGTACTGAATACTGATTAGCGATTAATAGGGATTAGTCGGATTGGAATATTATATGTAATTATTCAAACTTGTATATATATGTATACCATAGTTGTTAAAAGCCATCGCCTCTTGCGCCTAGGCCCATTTTCCAGGCGAGGCAATTGCACTTTGATTCTCCAAGTGATGATTCAGGCGCATATTTTAATGAGATTCCTCGATTTCCGATATTTTCCGGCCAAATTCTCTAAAATTCCGGCAAAATTTTAGCTAGGTTTCTACTTTTATCAGGCAAACTACTTTTCTGCAC
This sequence comes from Helianthus tuberosus, assembly GCA_030545235.1. Lineage (NCBI taxonomy): Eukaryota > Viridiplantae > Streptophyta > Magnoliopsida > Asterales > Asteraceae > Helianthus > Helianthus tuberosus. The sequence goes on along the minus strand of CM060358.1, from coordinate 44,428,651 downwards.
CAGTAAACTAAATATTTTAGAACTTTTGGTACTAAATATATGATATAAAATGTTATATAATACATCATATATTATTATTTTTCTAATACATAATATATTTTTCATTGTGCGCTTTTCTTTTCTAAGGCCCTCGCTTTATTTGTGTCTTGCGCCTAGGCCCCAGGCGAGGTCTATGCGCCTTGAGTACGCTTAGTGCCTTTAATAACTATGATGCATACACACAAAATTTTATATATGATTTTTTTAACTTATTAATCAGACTGGATTAGTAAGTCTATTTTTCATATAATTCAAAGGGTTTGACTAATTTTGACCGACTACCGATTTTGGGTCCGACTAGGTGAAATTCGATCGGTATGAGTACCGAATTTACCGAACCGGTACCAGTACCGAATTTACCGAACCGGGTACACTTTCACTACCGTACCGTACCGGGTATATTCGGTACCGGTACCCACTTTTGGGGATTTTCGGTACCGGTCGGTACCGAGCTCATCCCTACTACCGATTATCGATTAATCCTGATTTTTACTACACTGGATGAGAGTGTTGGTTAACGATAGATTTACCAGTAGAGGGGGACTAGTATTAGTACTATGTGTTTGAGCCAAAGGGTAGCCAAGAAACAAACATTTTGACGACCAAAACACTCTTAGATTAACGTACGAGGGAGAATATAGCATAAGGTGATTTTTGGTTTTGACACGTTAAGTGGCTGTTGATAGACAAATGATGAGCAATATCAAGTAGATGTCAATGTTTGAGGACTGTATACATAACTGATTTGAAAGTTAATACTAGATGAACAGAACATAACAAAAAAGAAATTGATCATTTAATATCATGAGACACTCTGTTTTACCACACTTACTGATTGATTAGAGCGGGTAGTTTAGTAAAGTACACTGCTATTGGCATATAAACTGACTTGTACGTAGTGTGACACAAACATCATGATGCCGT